>JAWNMK010000339.1:1200000-1944400 GCA_035044105.1 Drosophila nr. perissopoda 5 BK-2023a
AAAACAACTTGAATTTCATTATCATTATTTTCGTTTTTTATTTAAATTTCTACTATAATTTTGGACATAGCTGTATTTTGACTAAGCACATCTGTAGTCAATTTTGATGTTAGTCATTGGAACCGGAAAGTTCTTCAAATATCTAGATGGAAAGACTCTGTTGGCTATTGATGGCCATTAAGCCAGCTTCAAACTAAAGCCATTTGCAAACAATCAACCCATAAGATGTATAATATATACATAAATATTCAAAGCTTCACAGCTAAGAAAGCATATTCGAAATTCGTTGAGTGGGTTCATTTCGAGTAATGGTTCACGCTTTGCCTTTTGCAAACTGCTTTGCTATTGACATTAGATGGCGACTGCTGTGTTGGCATCTTTAGCTCGGTTCGAGCTGGACGCATAGTTGAAGCTGTCAATGGCACAGGCCAACGCTTGCAGACACAAAAAAAAGAAGAATATTATTAAAAAGAAAAAGCTTGAAACTAGTCCCAGGCTTACAACTGTCCACCTAACCATATTGTGTGTGTGTGTGTGTGTGTGACTCCACACATGTTATAATTATCTTTCACACATTGTGAGGCGCAGACAACGTGACTGCCTGTCGTCCGCTGCTGCTGCTCTCCCTCTCACTCTCTCTCTTTCTCTCTCTCTCTCTGTCTCTCTCTCTCTCTCTCTCTCTCTGTCTCTCTCTCTGTCCCGCCATCTCCTACTCGGCGCTTCCCAAATGGGCGCGCGCCAGCCGCAGACAAAGTTATGTCAGCGCAAATATTTGAGAGCAGTCGAGTTGTCGAGCTGTCGAGGCCATCTAGTACAATATCAACATACATATGGAGGTATATGTGTATGTGTGTGTGGTGGCAGCTGTAGTATATGTTTGGCAGAATCATCAACAAAAGCTTTGTGTAAATATTTAGATACAAAAGGAAAAAAAAATACAAAAAATGCAAAGCTCAGCACGGCGTGTGGCTAATTGGCAAGCCGCCAAGCCAAGTCCATCCGTCTGAGGATCAAGCGCCTTTACGACAATGGGCTTGGCACCGTTCGGCTTCCATTTCCATTTCCATGGCAGGGTGTTAAAAAAATGCTAGATAATTAATTTTAATGACACACTTACGGGCTGCCGACTCTGCTGCCGAATGCAACGTGATTTATGGGACAGCATTTCGATTTCGTGTTCACCTCTATCTTTATCTCTCTCGGAGATTACAAAATGCGCCCAAACCCAACCTAGGCATTTAACTGTTCATTAAGCCACGGCGCTATCTGAGCCACGCAATACGATGCCGATTGGTAATTAACTTCAAATTTGATAAGTGAACCCAAAAACTTAGCCACGAACACAATCAAATTGTTAGCTGTATCATTGTATCTGCATCTGTATCTGTGCCTATGTGTCTGCATCTGCAACATCAGCTGGGCCTTCTAATTAACTGAGGCGCTTAAGTTTCAGCTCAAACACGTTAACCATGTTTACAATCACTAAAAATTAATCGCCTTAAAATTTATAAAATCGCCCAGAAAGTTTTTTTGCTCTCTGAAAATAAACTCTTCTCTTTCGAGATACCACAAATAATGCTAGTTTTTAATTTTTCAATTGCTTTTTAGAGATTAAGAGATACATTTTCCAAATTAAACACAATTTCTTCTCCTACCTTTTAGAGTTATATTCAATTTGATGGAAAAAAATAATAAAAGTTATATTTACTCGTATTACAAATCCTTTTGTTGACTAACCATTAATTAGACCGTTATCTCATCTTCAAGTTTTGAGAGCTAATGTATTACAATTTAAAAAAAAAACCTTTTTCGATCATTCACAAATAATAAATTTTTTTCTCTCTTCTTTTTCTACATTTTAGAGTCATTTTTTATTTTGAAGAAAATTCTAAAATCCCTTATTCCGGAATGAAACATGAAGAAAAAGAGGCAGTCAACAGCGCCTTAGCGTTCACTTCAGTATTGTCATTGCCATTTCCATTGCTTGTTCAACATTCTATGTTCACTGTACATGTTCAATTTCCGATGTTCGTTGTCCGTTGTCTGCTGTCCGACGTTTGATGTCCATTGGCCGTGACCTGGCAGCGTTTTCAATTTTGCTTTCCTTTTGCGCTCGTCGACATTTCATCGTTCTATGATTGATTGCCCTCGCATCGTTGTGATTTTCAGTTACCAAAAATGGTGAATTGAATTCGATGTCCGTGTGGCAGCGATAACTGAGAGCAACGTGAATTCGACGGGGTGGGGGGGATTGGATGGGGGATTGCGGTTTAGTGTGTGATTGTGATTGTGTGCGTTACTCCCGCCTCTTGTTGCTCCCTGCTCCCTCCTCCCTCCTCCCTGACCCCTGATTCCTCAGCTTGTTGGTGTTCGCTTGCGCTTGCGGTTGTGGTTGCTGCTTTTGCGTTTTGCGCTGCAATTTGACAATTTCATCGCAAAATTGTTTTGGTGTTTGTGGCCATGTTCAGTTGTGGTTTGTAAATGTATTTGTATGTGTTCGTATGTTCGTGATTTATCACGATTCACAAAAATCTGTTTACGTGTATGCTCTGGCAATTAATAGTAACCATTTCATGTACTAACACAATGCTAACCGATTGTTAGCCGGCTCTTGAGATCAAACATCGAAACGTGCAAAGGCTTGAAGCAATAAAAAAGTGAGAGAAATGCATATTGATTGAATAATATCGTAAAATGTATATTTTTCGATATATGTATGCCAACTAGCATACAGTTCTTTTCCGTTACGTATAATTTACAGCCGGACAAATATTTAATTAATTTTTTTTTTACTCTCTGCCCTTATCAAACATTTTGGTATGCATTGACCTATTCCAAGTGACCCAGTTCACTGGTTGGCTACTTAGCAATTGGTACTTGGTAATTGTATGTAGCATCTAATTATAAACATTTTCTGTTTAAATGCTCGAAGCGATCATTAAATTTCCCCGTTCGGTATAAACTTTTGCTTTATGCCTCCATAAATTGCTCACACTTTCTTCGCTGGAAGCGCCCAGAATACGTGGAAATCCTCTGCTGATTGTTACATATGCCATCGCTTAGGATTAGCACAATATACAATGTATATGTATGTGCACATATAATTATACTATTTTGCTATGTAAGCAATCGAATAATTGACTGAAAACTAAAAAGTGAAAGTTAAAGTGCAATTTATAACTTTACACACTCAGAGAAAAAAAAAACGCACTTATCGCCAGATTTTAGCGCCAAAGGTTATTATTCTAAAAATAAGGGTTTGCAATTCAGATTTTTAGAATTAATTTGTTTTATGAAATGTATTTCTGAAAAATGAAAAAAAGCATTTACAATTTGAAGATTTTTTCGTAGTCTTATAAATGATTTCTAATACCATGAACAATTTTCTAGATTTGTCGATTCGATTCCTACGTTAGGACGATTGCGTTGTTTGAACGCTTCAAATCCTTGAAAAACGTAGCTAGTCAATTTTGTAACACATGCAGTTGGAATCTTAATGCCAGTGACATGAATGTGTCAATTGGAATCAGTGTGATTGAAATGCAACATATTGTAAGCAATTTGCATTGCCATCGCCCCACGATCGACGTCAGTGGCATTTGCCACTTGTTTTGCTCGCTGGCTTCCACAAAAGCTGCACACATAAGTATAATTTTTTGCCGCTTCCTTGCAAGTGCAATTAAGACGGCAAGCGGGACAAAGCAGACCGATGGATAAGGAGAGGGGTTGGTGGAGGATGCTGGGTGACTTGCTTGCAGCTTTCGCGTGCCACAGCTGCAACATTTTCCTTGTCAACGGCAGGCAGGCAGGCAGCAGAACAACGATTACAAATTGTTTGCTGCCAGCGGCAAAATAAATAAATAAATACACAAAAATGTCTGCTTAAAAATAAATTTTAGCTCAGTGTGGAATTCTGTTTCAACTTGCTGCTGATTCTGCTGCTGCTGCTGCTGCTGCTGCTGTTGTTGTTGCTGCATGTTGACTGTTGTAGTAGTTGCTGTTGCTTTGGGGTTTGTTTTCCAATTAACGCAAACGAATTAACATATAAATATATGTATGTATATGTTTAGAGAGCCAATGCCGATATCCTGCCGCTAATAAAAAACAAAATTCATGACTGCATTTTAGCCCACACACACACACACACACACACAAGCACACATTAACAAAAACTCCCTGTGAGAGAAGCTAGATTGGTATTGTGTGAATTTATGTTTAGTTTTTCGTCGAATTGCTTCTTGTGCCTGGGCACGTTGGGACCGTTTTGTTATTTTATTTAAATCAAGGTACAACATTATTTTCAGTTTGCCTCAAATGAGACGAGCCACCACTTGGACTCGATTCAACTCGACTCGACTCGACTCGAATTGTCTCGACTCGATTCGATTCGACTACTCTGCATTTTTTCCTTTTAATTTCAAATTCCGATTTCAATTTCTGCTCTCAACAAATTAGTGAAATGCTGCAGCAACCGAGGACCCCAAAGAAAACAATAAACAAATTTTCAAAATGTTTGTGTGCTCAGCTTCAATTTGATGTTAGTTTTTCCTCAAGAGCGAGCGGGCAAACAGAGAGAGAGAGAGATGGAGGCAGAGTGTGTACCAGAATGGGAAAGCAAGTTAGGGTGAGTTAAATAAACGACTCGTTAAGACACATAAATAAAACGCACCAAGTTTCCTAATTAAGTCGCCCCACTCACACTAACACATACACATCGCAGGCAACACACACTCAAAAAGTGGCCCAAAAATAAAAGAAAATACGCCAAGACGAAATATGTAAGAGTAACGACATGGTCAATACACTTTCCATTTGTTAATCGGCCAAATTTATGGAATTCATGGCGCTGGCAAAGACCGAGAGCTTATTCCGACATAATAACTATAATTTTGTAAATGAGACCTTATACCTACATCTATCTATGTATTTTTAAAAATAAGAATGCCAACTTGTTCATGAACAATAGCTAAATATATCTGAAAAATATATTTCAAAATATCTAAATAATATTTGTACCATTAAAAATGCTCAAAAAGGGTATAATGGTTTGGTGCAATTGTATGTAACTGGGGGAAGGAAGCATCCCCAACCCCATAAGGTATATATATTCTTGATCAGGATCAAAAGCCGAGTCGATATTGCCATGTCCGTCCAGCTGTATGAACATGCGGATCTCAAAGACTATAAGAGCTAGAGACTTCAGATTTGGAATTTAGGTTCAGATCAAGTTTGGTTGCCGAAAGTTTGCACTTCGATTTCCAATAGCAATAAATGCAACAATTTTAAATGCAGTATTATCTTATTAATGCATAATATGCCTATGCATACTGTTGATCAACTGCCCAAATTTCATTAATATCGGTCAAGAAACACCCAAGTTATGATTCAAAATATATTCACATTTCGATCTCAATTCTATCAGCAGCCGCAAGCATTTTCCGTATGCAAGCGCATGTGTGAGAAAGAGATGGCTCGAGATGAATCGAGCTCACTCGACTACGATACTCTCACTTGTTTTAATTAGTGTGATTACAAGATAAGACTGAAACCTTATTCATAAATAATATTCATTTATTTTAATTTATTTGATTAGTTACAAAATTCATTGGATATACATATAACAAAATATTTGCTGCTAAGATTGTAATCTCATTTTCCCGAAACTGGGTCAGTTACCAGTCAAAATAATCAAACTTCATCTGAGGTATTAGAGAGTCAATATAACAAATTTAAAGTATCTATGTGGAGCATCTAAGATCGGCTTATTCATACAGAAAGACAGACTCCCGGGTGGAAAGAAGATACCTAGCATACTGTCTGAAAATGACTAAGAACTGTCTTTGGATAATAACAGGCTTTCTGACGGGACATTGGCAGTACACATTCTGAAAGATTGTTCAAAAATAAGCAACCTCAGACTCTCATAGCTATAGGCTTGCACCCTAAATACTAGTCATTTTTGCACATGGAAGGGCTTGAATCTAGACTTATAACTTCAACAGTCGCATTTTTGAACAACTTCATTATATCCCAGCAAAAAAAAAAACGTATTTAAATTAGTAAAAGTAAAAACAATAAGTGAAAATAATTTAATAAGTTAATTTAAGTCAAAGACCATTAAATAATATTATATTATAGAGATAGAGAGTCTGATTGTGAACATTCAAAATCAAAGAGAATTAAATAGAAAATAATTTTGAAACTCCATTAAAATTTTGAATTTGGCCGTTTGCTAGGCTTAACAATAATTTAATTGTTTTTGGCAACGAAGCTGCTGCTGAAGATGACTATGTACAAAATTCATTGAGTGCGGTGTCAAAAAAAAAATAAAAAAACGAGCAGTGTGTGTGTGTGTGTGAGTGTGTGTAGGTTAAATAAACACAACAGCAGCAAGATCAACAGCAGCAGCTCGCAGGTGATGTCAAGACACAAAGACACAGAGCTGGAAAAAGAGACAGCAACTGAAACAGAGACTGCGACTGAGATAATATGTGTGTATGTGTGTGGCTGCTGTCCGCCCGCCCGCTGCTTGCAGCCAACGTCAGCGTCGCAGTTGACGTCGACCTCAAGTGTCTGCCGGCTGAGCTGCCGCTTGTTGTTGTTGGTTTTTTGATCTTTGTTTTGATTGGGATTCGGATTGGGATTGGGAGTTGGATGTGGATGTGGATTTGGTTGCCAGTTCAAAAGATCATTCGGCTGCGCTTTGCATTTGCATTGTTTGCTGTGCGCTTTGTCATTAGACGACGGCTAAAAAGGAGCTGAAACAGAAGCTGCGGTGGTGTTGAAATGTCAGCGGTGCGCACTTCGAGCACATGGCCTCCAAGTGTGGCAATATGTTTTGTTTAACTTTTGGGGCTTGTTGTTGTTGCTGTTGCATTTGAATTTGTTTGTTTATCTTACAATATCTCTCTGTATATATGACTCTCTCGCTCTCTCTCTGTCTCTCTCTGTCTCTCTCTCTTGGTGGCAGCAGCAGCGAGTAATCGTGGACTCTGTGCAACGGCTGGTGTGCTGGGGCAACGCCTTAATTACAACGGCACTGCTAATTCATATTAATGATTTTTAAATGCGCAAAATATGCGCTACTGATTTGAAGTTGACAGCACGACTCACTTTGAATATATGTAGTTGTCGATTGTATTTAATGAAGCCAAACCATGCTCTACACCTCTCTTTCTCTCTCTCTCTCACTCTCTCCCTTTTTTTGAGTGTGTGTGTCTCTGTCTTTATTGTGATTAGACTTTGTCCTGTAGATGGCCTATCATTTTATAGCTGCTTAGGTTGTAACAAATTCTCTAGAATCGAAGCGGCAACTGAAATGCGATGCGCCCAAAAGGTCAAAACAGCCTACACATAAATCAGCACCACTCTCTTTGTCTCTCTCTCTTTCTCGCTCTCTCTCTCTCTCTCTCGCTCTCTCTCTCTCTCTGTCTCTATCTGTGTCTGATTCTCTTTAACGCGTCTTCAAGGCGGCAAATTTCAATGTCACAGTTTGCAGTTGCAGTTGATGTTGCAGCAACTTGTTGCCCTTTCCCACAGCGGCTCATATAACTGGTGAGGCAGACAAAGTCGTTGCTCTCCCACGTATCTGCGTATCATGGCTATCTCGAGTGGTTTGTCACACGCTGGCCACTAATCGGCATGACGCTTCCAGTTGTTCGTCTGCCTCTGAGCTCGTTATTTGCATGATGTGGCAAACAATACGAAATGGAAAAAACTAAGTAACTTGTCTTTTGAAATAATGTTAACAGTTAACAGTCAACAGTAGCCATCATTTATATTGATCGAGAGACTTCTGAAACAATATATATATGAGGAAATATATTCATTGCTATGATTTCAGTATTTCTTATTTTTATTTATTATTTTTTTCTTTTTCGTTGTGTAAGTGTATGTCAGCATCGGCTTCTATTTTTACAATCAGTATTATTTACTTGATTTTGTTGAACTTTTTGCTAATTCGTCTTGGTCACATTGGGCGTACGTGTTAAATCTCCAGCTGGGCGGCAAAACGAAGGTAGGAAATTCAAATCCTTTTGTACGGCAGAGTTTTTGCCATTTATGGCACTTAAGCAAATTAATAAAAGATGCCTTATGGGCGGGCAAAATGGGACAACGACACAATGGCATTGAGCATCTGGATGGGATTGAAGGTGAGGATGCTGATGCGGATGCGAATGCGAATGCGGATGCGGATGAGGCTTGTGTTTGGGCTTGGTTTCTCCTATATCTCTTCTCGCTGCTCGGCTCGACTCACTTTTGTGTTATTATGCATTTTAACCTTTTTGTTACGCTTCGAACAGGGGCAGAGACAGGAGCAGGGCCAGGGGCGGAGGGCAGTGTCTCATTGATTGTGTGCTAGTCGAGGCTTCGATTTGGTCAATTGTTCAATGAGTTTTCCAAAGCGGCAGCTGTCGTCCTTTTGTTGTTGCTGCTGCAGCCTTGTTGCACATTTTGGCCCGAATCCATTCAGCAAAACTATGCAGCCCGATATACATGCAAACTATGTCTCTGTCCCCGGTACCCTGTTCCCTGTCCCTTTCACCCCGTCCCTTGTTTCTGTATCTGTTCCTGTTGCATGATGCGGCAGCTCTGCGAATCGCCTAGTTGCCTCTGCATTTATTTACATTTGCCAGGCGGACAAGCGCATAGATGGACGGATGGACGTACGGACGGTCAGACGGACGGACGGACGGATGGAAGGACCGACGGACGGACGTACAAACAGATGGAGCTGAAAGCAGAGTCGGCCTGTCTGGGCTGCATTCCCATTGCCATTCATGCAGCCAGCGCATTTGTCAAGCCATTTTTTTTTTGTTCATGCTTCGTGCTGCTGTTGTTCCCAGAGCGGTGAAGTGCAACAGAGACCCAACAGGTGTGTGTGTGTGTGTGTTTGTGAGTGCACACACATGCTTGCCACATAGTTGCCAAAATGAAAATGTTATTTTTTGAAGTGCTCGGCAAAGCTGCAACTATAAGTACGATCAAAAAAGATACAATTTGTAAACTGCCAGCTAATCAATTAAAGCTCACAAAATTTATTCATATTTTTGTCAAATATTCAAAGAGTGCTCTAGATACAAATACAACAAAAAAGTACAGAAAATCGCTCCCGTTTTTCTAAAAGTTAAAATTCCCATTCCCATATTCTGGGAAAACTTTGAATTTGTCTAACCTGATGTGATCCTCGTTTTAGCAACTGTTTTTTCAATTCATTAATTTGGCCTATTTTGACGCGATTCACAGCATTAGCCGATTGTTGAAGTCCAAAGAAATAAGATCAACTTAGATAATGCTTAATGCCCAAAAAGATAAAAAACAGAAGTATCTTTGAGTTTCGCATTGTCAGAAGTTAAGATGATCGCTTATCTTTGATATTCTTGGGAATTTTCATGTTCAACTTTAGGCCAGAGAGATGCTTATCGGGCCAGTTGACTTATTTGCAGCTGCATTTGGGATACCTGATAGCTGAGAACTCAATTCCCAGTTAGCCCGAGCGGAAAGCGGCACCAGCACCAGTTGTCAATGCCATTCACTTTATGGCCGAGGTAAGTTGGTAAGTAAAAAAGTATTGTCAATTCAGAGTCAACAGCAACAGCAACAGCAACCGCAACAGCAATAATAACTTTTAGCATGGCAAACAAATCGTGAAAGTAACAGAAAAAGACCAGCAAATCACAATGACAATAACAACGACAACGACAACAACAACAACAGCAACAACAGAAATAAATGCGACTCAATAATAATAATAAGTAAAATGCGCAACATTTACCTTCGAACAGATCGAAGCAGATCTGCGATACTCTATACTCGACTCAGCGATACAGCGATTTGGTCATGATTCGGCAGCAGAAGCAGCAACGAATCTTTATTAATATTTTTGTGGCAAGTTGGGGGCCAAAAGAAATGTGCGCGAGGTCAAAATGAAATCAACTGCAATCTGGTCTACTACTTTGCGGCCTGATGGGCAATTGAACCTTAAACCTGTCTCTGCCAGAGACTCGAGAGAGCTGCAAGAACTGAAATACTTTGGGGAACAATGCAATTTACATATTAAGACAATGGCAGCGGCAAATATTTTTGCATTTAGTTTACTTTAGATATTTGGCTATCTGACTTTTGGTCTAGGCCTTGGCAAGCGCTCACGACTGGCAACAGGCATTACAAAATTACAAAAAACAAAAAAAAAACAAACAAACAAACAAAGAAAAAGCAAAACAAAACATAAGTAAAAAAAGAAAATCACACACAATAGAAGGAGCAGAGGCAAAAGTTAATTGTGCAATGCTGAGCGTTGACATTTCGAAGAAATTAACACTTGACCAGGAACTAACATTGCCACACACCCAGTTTGAGAGGCCGGCTCATGTCCAAAGCCGCAAAAGGAGCATCAGGCTGTATACAGATAATATTTATGGGCAAATGACAAGACAAGAAAACGACCAAAAAAAAATACAACAACAACAACAAAAATAGGAAAACAAATACCCACACACACACAAAACAAAAGCCAAATGCCACAAAATATGCGAGTGCGAATGCGAATGCGAGTATCTTGTGGTTTTTGCAGTTGCCTGTATCTTTGTATCTTTTGCCGTTTACTTTATGTATTGTAGGCAGACATTTTGCAATTTCATATTGCGGGGCCTAGGACACCGCCTGGTCCGGGACCAGGGTCCTGGTTACCCAGTCCCGTGTCCCATGTCCGTGTCTGTGGACTCGTAGCTGGTGTTTATTAAATGCTCGCTGACCAAAAACTCTTGACAAAGGCGAGAAACCCTCTTGGGGGGCAGGCATAAAAAACATCGTCGAGGCCTTAACGACTTTGCCAGTTTCTCTCAATTTTTTGTTGTTGTTTGTTTTTTTTTGTATGTTTTGCCTTTTAGGCTATCTTTCACTGGCTGACTGTTCTTGTGCCTCCTACTCCTTAGCAGTGTGCTTGTTTTTTTTTGTTGGTTGGTTGGTTGTCACATTTATCGCACTTTTATAATTAAAAGGAAGGCAGGGCGAAAAAAAAAAAAACTAAAGCCTGACAGATAAGCGACTGAGCCACAAAATATGAAGGAAGCCAAGTGGACGCCAGTTCTGTTCGCCAAGTTCGCCAAGTTGTCCTGCCAACAAAAAACAAACACCAACAATAACTGCTGCCCGGCTATCACTTGGCTAAATAATGATAACAATAAACAAAAGCCAGAGCGCATTGTTGTAAACATTTATTTATTTTTTATGTACCCCTATTTTTGTTGTTGTTGTGCGCTTTAAATAAATTACATATTTATGTATATCTGCCAAGTGGAGAAGGTAACGACTGCCACTGCGATTTACTTGGCTAGTTGGCATAATTGTCAACAGACAGAGACAGAGAGAGAGAGAGAGAGAAAGAGAGTACCAAGATTAACAACTTCCGAAATGGCTTTTTTAATGACACCAATTATGATTTTCTTATCGGTGCAGCAGCTGCCCAAATAACTTGGACTCAGGTTCTTTTGATTCAACTGCTGCTTCTTTTTCATTTCCAACTTTTAATGAAGTAATTTTTCTCTTGTACTCAGGCAAAAGTGGGGAGATGTTTGGAAAACTCTGGTAGCGCTTGCATTGTTTGGCCAATACAAATATTGTTACATGGCAGGTGACTTTTAGGCCGGGAAACTTGCGACTTTCGCCGCTTTGTTTGTCATTTATAATCTCTCGCGTTCTTGGGCTCTCAACGTGTATTTTTTTAACTTTTTTTTTTTTTGGGTATTTGTATTGTTTGCTGAGTCGCTTTTCTTGCTCAGCCTACATAGTTGGGCGCGATAAGCAAACGTTTGTTCTGTACAAAAGGCAAAGATAATCAGCAGCTACCAAACAGATGGGACAGCTAAGATAATTATTTGCTGAAAAAATCGTGGGGGTTGGCTAGATAACAGAAACAATCTTCAGATTTGCTGCCTAACTGAGCAACAAGGGCACTAAAAAGTGCATCGAATATAGAAGCAGATCAGTTTATATATTTTAAGTTTCAATTAAAGCAGTATTTACTTAAAAGTGGATATTTTGCAAATAGAACATAGAACAAAAAAAAAATATATATATTATATATACCAGTGTTCGGATAGTGGTTCATACGAAACTGATAACTATTCTGTATATAAATATAGAAATATAGATTCGCAAAGATTTGTATATTTATTTATTGAACATCCTATATTTAGTTCAGCTACTTTCTTATATAATTGAAGTTCAGGATTTGATTCATTTTTTGGATTCAATTAAAACAAAAGATGACTGAAATATGTATACAAAATGAATAATATATTTTGGAATGAAAAAACTGGATTATTTTAAGTATTTGCTAACAAGTATAAATAAATATGTTTTTTCATTGATTTATTTGTTTAGCTCATACTAATTTCAGCTTCCTGAATATTGAAGCTGAATATTTGTTTTGGCAATTTCCTCATATTTACAATTTGCTGACACTGATTAAAGGGTATTTACTAGTCGCGCAGTGTCTACTGGAAAACTATTTGATTTATGTTTTTTTATACGTTCGCCTTGAGACAATTGCCCACTTTCAGCATTCGTCAATAGCTCATTAAATTTGAGATGCTTCACACCTTTCACCTGCCACTTGAGTTGCAACTAATGAGTTGTCTCATTCAAATATTTGTCGCCTGCACTTGAAAGCTCAAATTGTTTGGGTCAATGCGACTCCCAAATATGCATTTGCTTACATAGCAATTTCAATTTGTTTTAACTGATAATTCGAAGCTCTTGACTCCGTTGTCACTAATGAAGCCAATGTCAGCTGCAGTCCAGTGTGCTACACCAGCCACTGGCGTCTTCAATTGTGCAACATCATCAGGGGCGAGGTGGAAGGTGCGAGTTACCCGCTCACACTGTGCTTGATTAATTAAATGTAATTGAGTTTTAATAGGCGCACTGAGCACCCAGCTAAAATACCGCCCGACTAAGGGGCAAGGCCCAAGTTGGGAATCTGAGATGCTGAAGTTGATGTTGATGCTGAGCCAGATGCTGATGCGGGTGGTGTTGCTGTTGTCGTCACTGTGAAGGTCGCGTGGGTGCTTGGACATGACGGGAAGATGCTATGACAACAACAACGACAGCAACTCATTAATGACTTGTCTGAACTGGCGATTGGGAAAGCTCTCAGTGAGCCTCGCCATCAACTTTCTGGCTATGGACCATCAAGTCTCCTATCTTGGCTCAAGTCGATTCGATTCGAGTCGAGTCGAGTTGAGTCGCGCTTAACAATCACTTAGCGCATTATTAAAAACGCTTTTTGATTGCGCTTTGGCGTGTTTGGTCTTTGCATGTCGGCCGATTGAAATCGATAGGCGTTTCTATGCTTAGCTTTTCCCCTTCAAAATCAAATGGGCTGCTTGGACTCTAGCAAGCGATATGCAACACAAGCCTTTCTTGGATGTACTCTGACAACTAAGCGGAAATAGGTGTAATAAATACAAAAAATCGATGTCGGAGTATACTGAAAAATGAAAAAAATACGGAATTAAATTATACAAATTTGGATTTTCGTGGAATACAAGCCTGATTACTCACTTTCGCTTTGTCCAAATGGAATGCAAAAAGACTTTGAAAAATGTTTCTTTGTTAGTAGCCAGTAAAAGATTTGGGAAAATATGAATAATCAATCAAACAATAGTTAATTAAATATGAATTAATCAAAGATGCTAAGCAAATATGTTACCAGTTGTATAGGAAAAGAAGCAAGTTGTATTTGTGTGAGGGTATTTTATATATGTGTTTTCCCCTCTTGATTTTAATTGACCATGGCCAAGAAGTCGCACTTGGGAATGTCTCAATCAAAAGATACGACAACCCACGGCAAATCAACATAAATATTTGTTGTTGTTGTCGGTTTTGCTGCTGAGCCGGAAAAAATCGAAGAGATCGAAACTTTTTCTTTTGTTTCTTTTTTTCGAGACACGCCCCGCGCTTCGATATACATATGTGTGTGTGTGTGTGTTGTTGTTGCTGTGATAGTTGTTGATAATTTGCATTTGATTATGGGTGTTAGTGTTGTTGTTGTCGCTGCGAAAATTGTTCCGGCAAAAGGCTTTGATTTCTAATCTGAACTGTTAGATCTTAAAGCAGCAAGATAACAGCTAAGAGCACAGCTTTTTTTTTTTTTTTTTTTTTTTGATTCGACACGGGTTCTATATGATATTTGATCTGGGCAAGGCATTTCCAGCTACGTCAATGTAGTTGTCAACGTTCTATGGTAGAGGAATAGTGTGAGCAGAGACGAGGGAGACATGCAGAGAGAGAGAGATGGGGAGAGAGCAGCGAGGCTGGGACATACATAACATGCCGCTAATAAGCTCGTTTGCAGCCCAAAATTAATAACACCAACAATGGGACCCGGTTCACAACAAGGGCACAATTTATGTAGCACCCACAAAAAAAAAAAACAAAAAAAAAACGACAAAAAACGGTAACAGCAACAGCAACAGCAACAGCGACTACGACAACGACAATGAGAACGGGAATGGGAATGGGAATGGGAACGACAAAGGCAACTCAATAACAATAAAAATAACAAGATGTCATAAAATGAATAGCCAAAGAAATAACAAGTACAATGAGCCTTGGCCCCAAACATTTCGGCAAGCCAAGGAAGGAAGCCAAATAAATAAATAAGTGAGTGCATATAGCCAAAGCAGCAAGCAGAGCGCTGCAGCGATTGAGCTGGAAAGGAATCGTGCCGACCGAAAAAAAAACAAGAAAGGATAATTACGTGCTCAAGATTTTTTTATGCGACGCATTCAATAATAAAAAAAGCCAAATTAAAGTGAGCCTCAAGCATTGAGCGGGAGGAGCGAAAGCGACTTGTATAGCGCCCTTTGGCAAATAAACAGCAACATTAACAACCACCCACATTTGTGTTGGCCACGTTTCAAAGTAAAAGCAAAAAAAAAACAACAACAAAAAAAAACCAAAGGAAGAAAATTTGTCAAATGAAAATATTTTGAATGCTCGCAGCGTCAACGCTGAGAATGGAGAAGAAGATGAGTATCTATAGACAGTGCCAGAGCTGCATACTACGACTACAACTATGTATAATAAAATTCACATTATGTATTGCTATTGTTGTTGTTGTTGTTGTTGTGCTTTCCCTTTTTATACGCTTCGATGACTTAATCTCGTCGTCTTTTAGCGCCTGTCACCCCCAGCCACCTTGGCGGAGATAAACAAAAGCCAATGTTGAAATCGAAAGAACGCTCAACTTGTCTCGTGTCTGAGCTGGGTATAGGCCTGTTGCTGTCCAGCTTTTTTTTTTTTTAGATTAGTTGGGGGAGGGACTGGAGATAAAACCCCTTTTGGCCTTACCTTTTCAGACAGGTGTACGTTCGGTGGGGGTTGCAAAAGTCCACTATGATGCTCAGCAACAGTGGTGGTTGGTGGTTGTTTGTCCCGACAACAGCAGCAAACTTCAATTTTCAAATACTTTTCCGAATATTTGTGTAAAATTTAATTAAAGCAAAAATGCTCAAAATAACATTCAATGCTGGATGTTTGCTTGGCTTTTGGGCTACTATCAAAATGCGAAACAAAAAACCTTCCCAGAGACGGAGAGAGAAAATGAAACACAGCAAATTCAATTTGACTTAAGGCATGTGAGAAGAAAAACTGTGAAACTGAACTTATTTATTTGATTATGCTTTATAAAATAACAGTAAGTTCAATTCGCAGCAGTTTTTAAATAATATTAGTCACAGCAAACATAATAAATAGTGAAGCTGTGAAACTATATGTGTTAGGCAGAAGGAAGCATTTCCGACCCCATATCGTGAACCGTATAAATAGTCATGTCCGTTTGTATGGTGAATATATAATTAAAGCCACAATTATAAGATTTAAATATATATATATATATGTACATACACATACATACTTATGTATGACATGCACAACTCATGATAGGTAAATACTTGGGTTCAGCGTGTCTACTAGTCAAGCGTTCTCTGCTAGAGCAGTTTTAATTGTTTTTTAATTCAGTTTATACAGTTACTTCAATTTTAATATACAAATGCATCTAAGCGAGGGCGTACTGTAACAGTACGAGACCGAATGCGTGCGTGAGCTACTGTGAGCTGTAAGCTGTAGTTTCCACCTCAACTCCCGCAACTCCCACAACTCACTGGCATCATCACTGTGAGTGAATTTTGGCCCAACTTCGAGTTAATTATTTGGCTGACCCCCAAGGCGAGGCAGGCAAACACCTGCTGCAAAGAGCCGCAACTCGTTCAGCCGATGGCAACAAATGGGCGAGCAGCAACAGCAGCACCAGGGCCATCTTCATTATGTGCTGGCCATTGTGATGATGATGGAGTTTCATCGTTTTCCGCTCGTTCGACAGTTTCAGTTTTAATTGCTTTTGACTTTTGTGTTGCCTTTTGCATTCAGCTCGATTGGGTTTTTAGTTATTTTATAACATTTTTTGTGATATTTGTTTTTAGCTGCTGCTCATTCGGCCTCGAGGGAGATGGGGGTGTGGCCCCCGACGTGTTGCAAGTTGGTCAGCGTGTCGCCAATGATCGACTAATGAGCTTTTTATTAGACAGCGTTACGACTATGCATATATATGCATATACATACATCATATGCCTCAGAGGCCTCTATCCTCCCTACCGTCCCCCTTGCTCCCCAGCGATTATCCATTCCTCAACTCGACACAAATTGTGTGTTAAAGTCTTGTGATTAAACAGCTTTGGCACCAGCTTGCCTCGCTGCACTTTGATTGCACTTCACACATCACACCTACGCCAACGTCGACGTCAGCGGCAACTGTTTCTTTGCATTTGCCACTGCACCTTGTGGGGCACTTGCGCAACTTGTTCGCTCGCTCGCCTCGCTTTTAGTTTGTTTATTTTTTTTTATTTTTTTGCCTTGGAATAAATTTGATCGCTGTCAGGTGAGGCGGTGTGGGAGGGTGGGGTGAATGGGGGTGTGACTGTCGCAAGCGTAGTCCGTAAGACGTGCATGATTTAGTGTAGTCTAGGAAAATTATGTTCAGCTCTTCTCTTCGCTAATCAGGTGAGAGAAAGCAAAGGTGTAAGCCAGAGAAATGCATTCTGCTCTTGGCACATCCATTTCCAGCTAACTTCAAATGTTATTTAATTATTATTTAAAATAAAAAAAAGCCAGCAAGAAGGGCTTTCTCATGCATGCCGAATATTACAACCCTAGCAGACCGGAGTTAATCTACCGACACATAAATTAATAATACTAAAATTAATTTTACTTGGAAAAGCGTTAACACTTTGGCATTGCAACTAAGTCAAGAAAAGACGGGCAAAGGGACAGGCGGACATGGATATACACCAACTCGGCTAATGATGCTGATCCAGAATATATTCTTAGAATAACTACAAGTAATATAGGCAACAATGATCCTTAATGGGTTAATTATCGATTTCGATTCGATATTCGATTTGAAGTTAAACTCTTATTCATCAAAGTTTGGCTAATAACAAGAATGGCCAATAGCATACAGATTTTATATATATATATATATATATATATATATATGCATTTAGTTGATATGCTCAATTATTATGTGTCTTTGGGCAAAACTTTTCCTATCAATCGCCGAATTTGAGCATAGTATTTAACGCCAACAACAGCAACAACGACAACAATTTCATCAGCTGCACCTTGCCAACAGCGGCGGCAACAATGAACGGGGTCCGCCACAGAGTTGAGTGGGGTGGGGGTGGGGGTGGGGATGGGTGTTGGGTTATTTAGGAGGGGGTACATGTTGCATGTTCAAGTAGTGTGCGGTTGCAAGATGCTAGCTGGTAGCTGTTGGGAAGCCGACGCCTTGAAAGTTGCCAACATAAGTCAACTCTATGTGCTTGTTGTTGTAGCTACTGCTGCTGCTGCTGCTGCTGATGCTGCTGATGCTGTTGTTGCATGCATAAATCTGTTGCATGTTGGAAATGTTAAATGCGACGACGACGACGATGGTTTTCATCTGCGCTGCATCTTTGGCGCATTTGCGCTTCAATGCGATTTATTTGCCCGTTGTTTGTAATGCCATTTATTGGCGTTGTTGTTCTTGTTGCAGTGGTTGCTGTTGCTGTTGCTGTTGCTATTGCTGTTGCTGTTGCTATTGCTGCTGTTAAATGCTTATTTACATTACGTTTAGCGGCACTTGACGGGCGGCTCCTGCAGCTACAGCTACAACTAAGCAACTGTAACTGCAACTCCATATTCAAGTGCCAGCTCTGCAGGCTGCCCCCTCGTTTGGGGCGGCAACTTCCCAGTAAAGGTAAAAAAAAAGAGAGAGACGCTGCCGTTGCAAAAATTTTGATTTATGTCGACGCTGTTGCTAGTTTATTTTATTTTTTCCTTTTTTTCTTTTTTTGGCTTTTTATGCCATACATATCATTAGCCAGGCAATGCATGAGGGACGCTCGATTTCTTTCGATTTCTTCGTCAGCCAATGTTGTCTATGCGAAATTTACCAAAGTTAAAGGTTCTTCGACTCGAAAATCCCTCACATTTTTGTTACAACAACTTATTTCAACTGTGAAAAACGTTGAGCTCTGCAGTAATTTAAGCCAGAGCCCGTAATGGTTACAAATTACAATTGAATTTTACAGTTTCAATTATCAACTCAACTAAAAAATGTGTAAAACCCATAAATAATGTTTATCAGTTTATTTTGAATTAAACAAAAAAAAAAAACGAATGTATAAACATGCATATATTGATTCGCCACATTTTGTTTCCGGTCGCTTGGCTCGGACGTGAATGCGTTTGGTTCCAGCAGTTGAGTGCCCCAAATCTTGTGTGGATCGAGTGGCAAAACGCTAAATTCAGAAGCAAAACCTAACTTTATTGGAGTGACCCCCTATTATCCCGATGCCAATATAATTGAGGATGTATGTGATCGAAATTTATTTAATTTACGTACAGTCTCTCTATGATTCCGTTTCCCTAGCGAACAATGGTGCATACAAAAAATGATTAAAATATATATTAAATAAGATTAAAATGAATGAAAATACAATTGGAACTAAATCTGTTAATATTAAGAATAAAGATGGCCCATTGCTCATATGGCATGGTCACCCTGTCATTCACTTTAATTGTGAGATAGACTGCAATGCTTTAGGGGACAGGCTAAAGAGGATTTAGTCATTGCTTGACCACTAAGGCGAGTACGAAGAAAACAAATCAAGGAAATTGTCATCCAACTAGTCGCCAACTTCAGTTTGGAACGCAACTTTTGTGGCAGCCCGTGCTAATCACTTGCCACAGATCCACAGAGCTAGCTGCTGTGTATAGCCATGATGACTTACCATTTTCAGGCAGACGGTAGCCCAAGATGCTGTTGTTGTTTCATGTTGTTGTTGTTGTGCATGAGCAGCTCGAGAATCGGCATCAGACCAAAAAAAAGAGAAAAACAAAACAACAACAAAACAACAAAACTTCTCGCGCATTCCCAGTTTCGATTTAACATTTCGCTTATTGGCAGAGCAGCATCGGGAGGAGAAGACACGAAGAGGTCAGAGTTTTGAATTCAGAGGAACTGTTTGCCACGACGCAAGTGCAGCAGCTGTGAAACAACAATAAACACAGCAGATGTTGCTATTGTTGGTGTATCTTATTTATATATGTATGTATATACTACATACATATATACAAGTTTACCAGCAAAAAGAATAATAATTTAATAGATTCAATGAAAGAGACGAGACTTGAGACATCAACTGGCAAAGGCAACCCACAACAGCTTTAGACAACTTCAACTGGTTCCTGGGGCTGATGTTGACATTTGTGCAGATGCGGGGCTGACAGCCTATGAAATATGTATTTGGCTACATTGCAGCGCCACGAGGTATGCAACAAACGCATAAGCCGTTTCTCAAGATGCACACATCAAAGCGGGCGAGGGGCGAGAGGCGGCAACGAAAGACTGACCCAAGCCCCCTGATCCAATTAACTGCTTACACAAAATACAAATGGCCAGACGAATAGACAGCACGAGTAGAGCGGGGGCAGAGCGTGGGAAGAGTGAGGGAAAAGCTTGGCAAGAGCGGGGCAAGAGCTGGTCAGACATGGACAACATAGACATATGCCGGGTACCAAGTAATAACAGTGAAAATCAACGCAACGTTCTAATGTCCTTACAGAGCTGCCTTCTGGCTACGGCTACACACACACACACGTACCCGCACATATACACCCACACACACACACAGAGAGCGAGAGACACTCTATGCTTTGCCTTTGATGCTCTCACCGAGGGACCATTTCATTTGCGACTTGAGGCAAGCAGCTAGTTAAGCCTAGTTTCCCTGACCTACGTATATATATATATACATACATATATACACAAAACATGGCTTTGAATTTGGCTATAATATATATAAGTTAGCAAAAAAAGCAATGCTGCAATCGGTAAGAAAATGCCCCTGAGGGCAGCTCGCCTTTTTAATTAGAAAGTTTATTTGTAGCCCGCAAATGTTGTGCCTTTCTAGAAACCAGGCGTTTTCTACGCTTGAGTTCAGGCTAGATTTTTCTAAAATCTGGAAAAAATAAATGAAACCCGTAACACTTCTGAAACATGGTATTAAGTGAAACTCTGACTAGATATGAAAAGTTTGATCGAAATCAAGACAATAGGCAACTAGGCGTATTCCAATAAAGTTATCTCAATTCTCGAAACTTGTTTTCAGTTTTTCAATTTTCACATTTAATTATTGACAACTAAACACATTTAAATAGATGATTTGCCTACAGTACACCCTCCATCAAATGATGATTAAAGTATAATGTTTAATTAGAAAAACTGTATCTTTTTGTCAAACACTAATCATCATTTTTGAGCTGATTATTATGTAATGGATGAACAAGTAGAACTCAAAAATAATGATGCCAATGGCAATTAAGATTTGGTAATTAAATATTTGAAAGAGTATCTGAGCTTCGTTCTGACTGCTTGCAATATGCTATTCATGCAAATGCTGGCCGCCGGCTGACTTTTTGCTTTTGTGTGTGTGTGTGTGTATGTGTGTGTGGCAGTTTGTGTGGCAGAGTGTGAGTGTGTGCGTTTGTCTTTTTTAGGGGACCGGCCAATGTGTGTGGCTGGCTTTTGCTTTTGACATGGCCTGATGAGCCCGACGCTTTAGCATTGGCTTTGGCTTTGGCTTTAGCATTGGGGTTGCTTGGCCCGCACATGTACCGTTATGTGCATAAAAAATAATCATAATCATTTGAGAGTAGGGCGTGGGGCGTGCAGCGTTGGGCGTTAAGGCAAATAAAGGGTTCGCCTTGCATGGGGCTGGCGACTTGGTTGGCTTGAAGCGCTTTGAGCACTTTGCCTTAACAATAAATAAAATATAAATGCCAAAACAGCAAAAACAATAAACAAGTGATTTTCACTTTTTGCGAATGCTGTTTGTCTGTTTGCCTGTTTGTCCACGTACCCGGACTTTGTTTACCGTGTGCGCTTGCTTATTAAAAAATATGGCTAAGTGAATTTTGCAGCCAAAAACAACAACAACAACAACAACAAAATGAGTAAAACAAGAACATCATCATCAGGCAACTGTTTAAAATTCATAAGCATTAACAAAAAACAAAAAAAAAAAGCAATGCTAACATTCAACAGAGATGGCTCAGGTAGTTAGAGAAATGCAAATGGTGTGTGTGTGTGCGTGAATGTGTGCGTGTGTGTGTGTGTGTGTGTGTGTGTGTGTGTGTGTGTGTGTGTGTGTGATAACCAGTAAATCAGAGCGTATGGCAATGACAACCTCGTCACAGACAGCGGCTGCCATGACGAATGGCAGCACAGAGCTCCAAAGCTGGCCAAAGCTGGCCAAGCTCTTCCTCCCCCTCGCATCCAGCAGCTGCCTTCTTGGTTGCCCTCGAGGCACTGGGGGTTTTTGTTTTTGCACTGAAGTGCGCATTTGACAAGCCCAGTAAACAACAATTAAAATGACAACGGGCCGAGAGATAGAACGAAATGGGCAAAAGGATTTTTGCACGTTTCGCTTTCTTTGCAGACGTTCCCTAAAAAAACGGGGGGGAAAAAACCTAACTGATGAAAACTAACAATGGACGAGATTGAAAGACAGCGAGCTCGGCACAAAATTATAGCCACAGGACATAGGCACACACACAGAACCAACGAAATCAGCAACTAAACTGCCGTTGCACAAATGATGTGATAAACATGGCCAAAAAAATGCCCAATATGTGGCAGCGACATGGTCAACAAAAATAAAAATAAACCGTGGCAACAACGTAGTGGGAGTGGAGCCAAAAAACAAAAGCCAAGGATTGCAAGTAAATATCTTTGGGACATGACAATGCAATTTCGAGCCAATGCTCCAAGCATCGCACAATGAAAAATCTATCAACGAATCGCTGGTTACGATTCTGGCATCCCCCAGCACCAGCATATTCTCGAACACGCTTGTCATGCTAGTCTAGTCGCAGTGGCTGAGAGCACAGAGTTTTGATTGATCTCCCAGGAATCGCAGCGCAATGCGTGAATCACTCTGCAATGTGACAAAAAATAGGCGAAAAAGAGAGAGAGAACTGAAGGCACGCCGATGATTACATACCATTGCGGACCGGAGTCAACCTGCCGATATCTAAATTTCACTATATGTGTAGAATAAACCTATGGCATCTATATGAATATAGAAGTCCGATTTTGATGACTTGTTGGCAAAATGTTCGAAGTATGATAACACGTATAACTGGTGAATTTGACCCAAGTTTCATAAATATAGCTTTAATCGATCGGAAATGGATGCTGATTAATTATATATTTTTCTCACATAAAAATTAGTGTCTTTCCAAAAATCATTCATTTCCTTTTTCTAATTCAAACATAGATTTTTCAAAAATTTTGAAAAATGTTTTTTTTTTTGTGTACAAACATTGTGTTTTAAGATTAACATATTCTCGATAGTTTATGAATTCATATAGTTTAATTGGAAAACATATACGATCTTGTTGAGCTACGCGGCTTCTAAGGAAGAGAGCAGCTAAACTCAAACATGGCAGTATCAAATTAAATTTTTAACTTCCTCTGCTTTTTAGAAATATATTCCATTGCACAGACAAATATTTGTGAAGAACAGGAAAAAAGATTTTGAAATATCAGAAATTGTTGTTCGTATATTTGAAATTTATTTCTAAAAACATGAAAAAATCGTTCTAAGCTGACTTAGACAGGTCAATAAAGGTCAGCCAATTTATGCCGAGTTTTAATGAGTATGGGGTAAGATTTCAGGTAAGGTTTCTGTTTAAGACAAAATAAGTCAGCTTTTTATGGCCAATAATGCTTGCAGCAGCTTTTAAACAGGTCGATTTCAATTAGTCGTTGCTGATCTTTACCAAGCAGAAATCAAATGTGTTCTATATATAACATAAATAGCTTAGCCGAGTAACGCTCGAGAGTTGTTGAGAAATTTATGTGATGAGAGGAAAACAAACAAACGCAAATCTGATTGAAATATACATGTATGTTCCATAGCCTTGAAGCTGTTGCTTTATGATAGCTGACGCATCGCCTCCTTATGCACATGTCTATATCTATATATGTATGTATATATATATGTATACATTTATATATATATAGTGTATGTCAAATAGCTGAGCGGTCGCTTTGGCTCATTTGATTGGACAAATTGTTTGGCTAATTTGCACGGCATTTGGCTGAAAGCGTCGCCACATTTATCATGACGCGTTTAGCATTAAAGCGTCGCATCGCAGATACGTCAGCACAAGGGGTATGCCAGGGGGACAGCGTTGTCTGTCAGTGTGGATAAAAACTATTTTTGGCCAGCGCCAACCACACGGCGTATGAGTAATGTTTTGATTTGCCAACGGCTTAAGTTTTAAATGAATTTATTGCTGACGCTGCAACCCAAACTGAACCGAATTCAACTCAAACCAAACACAAGTCATTTATTTTAGATTCTTGCTGTTTATTCATCTTCGTTTTGGTGTTCTTGTTGTTGTTATTGTTATTGTTGTTGTTGTTGTTGTTGTTTTGTTTCATTGTTTTTTTTTTGTTGCTTGCCAGCAACTATATATTTGTAAATCATTGCGAGCTCTTCTCCACTGCTGCAAATATTTTAAGCGCTCGCAATGTGGGCATGGCAGAAGGGGGCTGCTGTGTGTGTATGCGGGTGGGTGTGTCTACGTGGGGGTGGGGGTTAGGGCTGGGTAAGGCAACGGCTTGCATTTTAATTATGATAAAATGCTGTTAATGTGCTTTTGATTGAGTCTGCAGCTTCACACCGCTTTTGGGCTATCAGTCAAAGGTCAGAGTTGCTACAGGTGAGCTCTGCAATAACTTAAGAGGGCAGACAGAGAGAGAGAGAGAGTGGGAGAGAGAGAGAGAGGGAGAGAGGGAGAGAGAAAAGCAACACTTTTTAGGTAGTTACTTTGACTGCTTTATGATATGCGATCTAAGAAAGTTGTGTATATTGTGAGACACTTTGATTGCAATCAGTAGATCAATTAATTGTCCTTTTTGTTTAGATCCTAGCATATATGGAAAAGATACGTATTTTTTTAGAATATGTTTTCTAACTTAATTTATATACATATATCGGTAATCTATTATCAAATCTATTTATCAAGTGTGTCATTTGTTGTTATCGGAAATCGATTTGTATCGATACTCGCAAAATGGTGTCTGTTTGCGATTGTAAACTGGAGCTTATATTCCATATGATTTTATATATCAATAGTGACTAGAGCGTGTAGTGATGCTGATCAAGAATATATATATGTATATTTACTTCTCCCCCGTCTCACTCCCTATTTCTCGCTTCCTTAAGCGCGTTGCAAATTTCACAACTCAATTATTATGCTCCCTGCAAGGCTATACAAGAACAACAGAAAAAACACGCAAACATCAAAACAAGATTCTAGGTAAATTTTCACTAGCATAGACCCGATTTGGTCAGCGGATTGATTATGTTTGCATCATTGAAAGCGATGCGGGATCTTTGCCTTTGTTGCCACATGGATGCAAATGCAATCGCATCGTTGGGTGTAAGTTGTTATTAGTTATTGCTAATAGCAATTACACACACGCTGTAGCACACACACACTCACACTCACACACACACACACTCGTACAAACACTCATTATGTGCAAAAATCAGGCCCCTTTTCATATGCCGGTCACATGGCAAAAATTTTCCAATTTTCTTTGGTTTTTTTGTTATTATATTTTGGGCAGTTGTTGTTGTTGGTGTTGGTGTTGGTTGTAATTGCCAGCAGTTGTTGCTGTTGTTGAGGTCACATTGAACGTCAAAAGCAAAAGTTGGCAGCGTTAATTTCGTTTGCCCATAAACATGCAACATATGCGATGTTTGCAAAGGGGCAGGCGTGTGTTGCCTCTGTGTATGTGTGTTGTATGTGGAAGGGTCGTACTGCATTTGCAACCCTAATAAAGCGCAGCGCGGTTGCTGCCACACGTGGCCTGCCTCTGATAACAAACGCCCGCTTGCCAGCCTGCCAGCCTGCCTGCCTTCCCGCCTTCCCGTCTGCCTGCCTTTGGTTTGTTCAGTTTGCCTGGACAACGCCGTGCCACACTGTGATTTATGCACTAAGCAACGGCTCGGCTCGGCTCGACTCCGCTCGTCTTGCCTCCCGGTCGCGCCCCTTTTGGCCGCGCAGCAAAAACAAAACAAAAAAAAATGCAATTCTCATCTCATTGTTGCTGTTGCTGCTCTGGCATGTTTGGCATGTGGCATCCACGCGAGACGCGCTACGTACATGCCACTTGCAGCAAGTGCCACAAAAACATTGACACATCGTTTACAAGGCCAACATACTAAGATAAAGTCAGCCTGAGAGACAGAGACAGAGAGAGAGTGAGAGCCTGGAAAGCCCTGCAATGGATCGTGCCAAAATAACAACAAAAAAAATATTCAAATTTGCGAGGTAGAAAAACAAATATGAAATGGAAACCCTCCCTCTAAATTAATTACACTGAGAAAAAAGTGTTGTATACACAACTATTTAAAATAGTAAGCTTAAAAAAAACTATCAATATTAATTCAAAACAATAAATAAATAAATACAAAAATTTTTAAAACTGCTGAAAGCGTTCATTTTTGAACTGCTAATTTCGTATGCGATTTGAAGAAATGCTAAAACCGAGCTCCAGTATGAAAAGTTTACAGATTTTTGAAATGCATTTCTTATTCATTATTTCAGTTACACACTTTTCTAGGCGAATTATTATTGTTAATATCATGTGTCCTTTAAATTCTATGACTCTAGTGCTGAGAGAGAGTTTTGCATCCGCTTTTGGAAGGGTGAATTTAGTCTTTAAATTGGTGAGATATATGCTTGCATCAATTTACACTGTCTCATCAAAAATCTTAGCAATTTACTAACAAAATTTGGGAAATACAGACTTGAAATACACTCTGTTTGAGCGTATACGAAATCTATTAAATATATTTCTGGAATCCAGAAAAGCCCATTTTTCATTGTTATTTTTTAGTTTTAATTTTGTTTCTCTCTCAGTGTAGTTATGTCTATTCGCCCCCTTTGTGTCTCAGTTCGATACTCGACTCGGATACGGATTTGGATTTGGATTTGGATTCGGATTCCTTTCAAAATGCTTATCAAATTAATTTCGCTTAAATTCGTGTTTATTGTTCGAGTTCAGCCAGCTCCGTTTAGAGGGTTAATTGCGAGGGTTTATCCGCAAGCCACATTTGAGTATTGCTCCCCAACCCTCTCTCTATCTCTATCTCTCTGTCTCCGTCTCTGTCTCTCTTCAAACACTCCTCACACAATTTTGCATTGCAATTCTCTCATTTTAAGTTTCCTCAGCTATTTGACATTGATTGCATGTTTGCTTGTTTATTTGCTGTTTGTTGTTTGGACTCGAGTGCTGAGTGCTGAGTGGCGAGGGTTGCTGCAAGAGTTGCAAATTGATTGAAAACGCTAACTCTCTCTTCCTCTCCCTCTCCCTCTCTCCCTCTTATTCGCTCCAGCTACACGTGTCCTGAGTTGTTCAATTATGGCTAAGCCAAATCCACAGCACAAATATACGCTTCTACACCCCCACCCCCCTTCTCGGTGCTGGCATGCTGCGTCCAAGACAAACAGCACGAAAAAAAAGAAGCATAAATGAGCAACCTGCCCCTGCCTCCTCGGTGTGTGATGCAACCCTCTGCAGCAAGCATTTGAAATGCCATCACCAATTTTTAAGACGAAAACTAAACACACGCGACTGGCGAGCGTCGTCGTTCGAAATGAAATTGAGTCGTTTAAGCTGTACCCCTGCTCAGCAATGCCTCCCCCACCCCCATCCCACACCTTCCCCGCACACACACACACACAAATAGACGCCCCAGCATCCCCTCGCCTGGTGCAAATAGCAGGACTTATTCCCGCTGCTGGTCGTGACTTTTGCTTGGTTTTGTAAGGAGTTTTTAAACTGAGACTTAGACTGAGCTGGCACATAAGAAATATGATTTTTTACAAGACTTGATAGATCAAACGAATAAAAAATGATCTAAGCTTATTTATATTTATAAAAGTTATTTAAACCTTTCAAAAGAAATTCGTTGTCAATCATATTTGCATAAAAAAATAAAGAAAAATGCCTTTTAAGCATAAATTAAGTTCAAATTAAATTACAATCGCATTTTGTTTTAGTTAAATATCAATTATGCTTATAAATATATCTATATATATATATATATATACATGTTTTAGATCATTTTGCATTTGAATGGAAGTTAAATTCAATAAAATATATTTTGCTTGCTTAAATAAATTGTATTTTTAGAACTGTCCAGTTAAGCACGAAAAATAAACTGAAAATGTAACTTAAAGAAGGTTAAGAATAACTTAAGTTCAGACAAAAATAAATGGAAAAGAAATAGCAGCATTAAACAAATTTTGTCTTTTAGTTTTCTTCTTTCAGTCAATTAAGCGCAGAGTTAAAAAATAACGAAAATGAAAAATCATTTTTTTTCTATCGATTTATGGCAAAATGAACAGAAATCTTTTCTTCATTTGGTGAATTGAAAATAGTGCTAAGTTATTATTATATATTTGTGGTATTACTTTTCTACTATAAGCCTTATCAGTAACTCGATTTCGAAGTCATTTCTCCAAGATGCAAACTGATCAATCTGCTAATTTATTATTAGAACAAAAATTATTATTTGTGCTACCATTAGCTTTGTCTGTAACTCGATTTGTGCACGAAGCACGAAGCACGAGGCACGCAGCTTTGTATTGTTGAAAAATATTTGGGAGTGTATGGATACGCATTTGGGATATGTATTTGGGGAGTACTCACCTTTGCACTCGTTGGCATCCCGAGCTGTTGCTCTGCCCCAGGGGCGATCAAAGTAGAAGGGCTTGCATCGTTCGCAATCCCGTCCAGCTGTATTGTGGCGGCACTCGCAGCTCAGCTGCCCACTCGAGTCCAGCGAGCACTTGGAGGCGTGCCCGTTGCACTTGCAGCGCCCACCCACCGTAAAGTCTGATGCGGCATAATGCAATCCAGCCCCAGCACCACCAGTAGCAGCAGCAGCAGCCGAGGATGTGGACTCCAGATTGTTGCCACCCAGTTGAACGCTATATTTGCCGGTGCGCAGATCCGCGGGCGCATCGATGGCAAGCAGAGCCTGCTGGTGATCGGGCTGCTGGAGCCGATGGAAGACAATGCGTATATCGGTTGCGGTCACCCAATCCTGCAGCACCGGCGATCCATCCAGATCCCGGGACGAGGGTCTGCCCTCCAGTGTGCTGAACGCAATCCGCGAAGCGAGTCCCACATCATGATGTCCATGATTGCGATGGGCATCACTGCAGCGTGGCTCCTGCTCATTGTGCTTGGTGACAGTGGTGCGACTGGGTCGTCCAAACATCCTCCTGCACTGTGAGCTATAATATTGAAACGGCTGCCAGCTTTGGCCATAGTCCGAGCTCTTATAGATGACCAGGGAGTCGGGGCGGGGGGCACGTGGACAGAACTGCAGATTCACATAGGTCAGCTCGTATTTCTTGCCCAGCGACAGGGTCAGGGTGACATTATCGCCACCCGATGTACTCGTCGAGGGCTGTTGAATTGGTGCCGATCGCCAGCAGGTCACATTATTCGAGTTGTTCAGATCGGTGAGGGCGCGCGGCGGAAAGCTGTTTGCTTCACAGGTGTGGCATGACAGTAGCTGCTCGTTGGCGCCACCAATTGTTTGCAACGGATACTCGCAGTAGCGTTGCGGCTGGCGTTCGCCGCAAGTGCTGCTGGCCGTAATGGGCGCATCGTAGGCGGCATTCACAAAGTCAGGTATGCAGTGGCGAGCCTTGTCGTAATCGTAGCAGGGATCCTCCGCCGGCGGCATGGCCAACATTTTGAGGTACGAATCGTTTGGTTTGCCCTGCGCAGCGAGCGCACAGAGGGCAAGTAGAAACAGTTGCTGGTGCCAGTGTTGCATGGCTAAGCACTTTTCACCAACACACAAATTGCACAAATGCACAAACAAACAAACAAAAACAAGAACAAAAATACTTGAAACAATCACGAATTATATTTTTATTTATGTTTTTTTCTTGAGCAGCGCGCGCAATCGTTTCTCTGCTGGTGTTTTTAAATCGCGCGCGAATCGCGTCGTTGTCGTCGTCGGCGTTCGGCTGGGTCTTCGTTTCTCACGTCAAGTCGGCCTGCCAGTTCACAGTCGACTGTGTGTTCGTTATGCACAAAACGCGCGCGCGCCAGCCACGAGAAGTTAGTGTGTCTGTGCGAGTGCGTGTGTGAGTGTCGGTGTGTGTGTTGCAGCGCTTGATCGCGTCTGCAGTTGCTTGTGCGGCTGTGTGTATAAGTGTTCGGCAACATATGTTGCCAAGAGCACACAGCAGCTCAGCATCCACATTGTTGCTGTGCCTATTTTTGGTCTTGACTGTCAACTCACCACACCACACACACTCTCTCTCTCTCTCTCGGTCTCGCTTTGCGTTTGCTCTTGTTGACGCTCTCATTGTTTGCCTTGCGCAGTTGTTGGCGCTTGGCAACATGCTGCTTGCAGGTGGTTGTTGTTGTTATTGCTTTTAGCAACATTTGTTGCTATTGCCTTTCGCATGGCAATGCAAATCTTTTATTGCCCACTTGGCGACACATTTTGTAGCATACGCGACAGCTACTGCTGCTGTCGTTGCTGATTGTTGCTTGTTGTTTGTTGTTTATTGGTTTTGGAACGATGACCACACTGCCAAATCAAAACAACACCAAATGCAGCCTCTTCTCTCTTCTGCCTACCGCCCTCTGCCTGCAGTTTCCTCTTCTGCTTCTTCGTATTTTTCTTCTTCTGTTTGTTTGCCGTTCGATTGCTATCGATAATGAAGTCGCCAAACGGCTGGCGAGGATGGCGGCGTAAGTTATTAACTTGTCGTTAATGAAAATCATCAATTTTGAACCAAACAGATATGGATACATGGGAGAGAACGGGAGAATGAGAGAATGGAAAAGGTAGAGAAAGAGAAGCGCGTAATTACACCATGATGCGATGGCTTCATTAACGCTGCTTTTGCTGCTGCTCATGCTATTCTTGTAGTTGCTGTTGTTGCTGTTGTTGCTGTTGTTGTTGTTGTTGCATTGGCTGCATTTCACTGATAAGCGTTTCACTTTCGGCTGTTTGGCTATGTTTGCTTTATTGTATGCAATTAGTTCGCTGTGAGATTCACCTTTGGGCGTGTCTTTCCATCGTGTGGGCGTGGCATTAAACGCCACAATCCACAATCGAGCCAAGCGTCAATTTTTGAAATTCTCACGCACTTCCCCAACATATCAAACTTTTAAGGAGCATCAATAAATAGGTGCAATAAAAATATACGAAAAAATGTATGAAAAATTGAGGAAATTATCGAAGTAACAATTGCAATTTTAGTAGTCAAAGTGGGGCTATTTTTAGTTCGCAGCTGTATGTGAATAAACATATGTTTATGTAAATAATTTCATTTTTCTAATATGTAATTTGCAAATAAGATTCTTGGGAACTATGGATCGAAATGATCAACCAACACCTTGTCAGAATTGAAACGATTTTCTTGATCCTAACTTGGTATCAAGATTCATTCGAACTTATTTCGAATTCTCAGCCGAGGTTCCCTATCTTGGAAATTATACAAACACACAGCTTCGATCAAAATAATAGTAGTGCGTACATATGTTTTCAAAAATGTAAATATTGATGAAAGGTGCGATAGCTATAAAAATTACGGAGTCATCTGGATCGGATCATATAGCTGCCATATGAACAACTGCTTAGCTTGCCATGTTCTGCAGATAAAATATATTCATTTCATATGCTCATCATATTTGTCAACAATTAAAAACAAAACCAATTAATATTAAAAATCTGCAAAAAATTCACTTCTATCGTTTTACTAATCGTTTCAATTTTCTTTTATTTTTGTTTATTAATTATAAACTTTTAGATGTGTGCAAACTAACCCAATGGTCTGCAAGGGTATTTAATATTCGGCGTGCCAAAAGTCTTATGTTAATCACGATTTATACATAATACGTTGGCAGTCAAAAGTTTCCCAAGGTTTTTGGAAAGCTCAACACAAACGAAGTGTTGCATTTGCCACTATTGTATCGATCTATATATATATATATAGATATATATGTATAGTAATAATAGTGAATTCGTGTGGCATCGAGTGTCAGTGCTTTTTATCTACACCATCTTCCATCTCTGTCTGTTGCTTGTCTCACATGCTGCAACCAATTAACTGAAATAGATGCCGCCCATTAAACGGTTGATTATTTGTTGCTATTGCTATTTGTCGCTAGGAGCAACCCATTCAGTTGCACAGCGAACTCTTGGCTTAAATGTCAACCCACACACACAGATATTTTTATGCAATGGGGTTGGGCGATCTCATTTCCGCTTCCTTTGTTGTGGGGCAGCTCAATGGCTCTTCAGTTGGATTCGTTGGTTGTGTGTGTGTGCGTGTGTGCGTGTGTGGGTTCATGTGTTATCAGAAGTTTTGCTTTATTACCTTTCTGGCAGGGGGCGTGGTCAGTCGCAATAGAGCGAGCGTGTGTATGCCTCTGTGGCTGACTGAACATCTGCAACAAACACTTGCAAACTGCTCAAAACTTTTGGCGCTCAATGAAAATTGCATTGTGTCGCTGCTTGAATTTTGGATTTTGACTTTGATTTTGATTTTGTTTTCGAGTGCTGTGGCACAAAAGGCGCCTTTGTGCGTTCTGCTCATAATGTCCAGGCGTATGCGTCCCAGTGGCTCTTTCTGTTTGTTTTGTCGTTGTTTTGTTCAGTTTGTTCTGGTTGTTTCTATACCCATTAGAAGTGGGTAAATTGGGTTTACTCAAGCTGTGCCAGAGCATGCAACAGACAGAGCAACAACATATTCTTGATCAACCGAGTCAATCTGGCTCGATGAGAATACAGTTTCATGAGTGGAGCCTGTTCTTTCAAAGTGGTGTTTTCATTATGTGTTGTGTACTGGGGTGGTGGTTTCAATTCTATATAAGCTATTCCCACTGGATTTTGGTCTAGTTTTAGGCGGATGAATTTGCCAATTCAAGCGACCTACGTATTGTTCGGGTTCGGACGGTGCACTCTCGCTATGCTCGGTAATAGATCGCCGACACGTCGTATAAACTATCCTAGTTCTAGTTGAGGGAACATAGGTGGAGGCTGTCCCTCTTCCCTCTTCCCCTTGGACAAGACTCTTTAAATCTTACCACATTTTACAATATCTTGGCATGGATACTCGGCGGACGAGAGACTCAACTGATTTCAGATTCATTAGAAACTTTATTTATTCTTCGTTAACTATCTGCTAAGTGCAAAATGTTTCTTGATTCTACGGTCTATTAATATCTGTGCCTTAAATTTGTATTTTATGTATATTTAGCAGGGTATCACTTGATCAAACTCTCTTGACTAGAGCATTCTTACTGGTTTTATCTCGATTATGCCGCCTTTGCCCCCAATGCAACATTAGGTCAACCTCAACCGCAACCTCAAACTTGTCTCTACTCGTCGCTTATATTTACTTGTCCGCTCTCTCTCTATCTCTCTCTCTCTCTCTCTCTCTCTATCTCTATCTTGTGCTTTATTGGCGACATCAATAATGTGGCAAGCTAATTTTGTTTGCTGCGTGCAGATTTGCGTCGCTCTACCTTCCACAAATTTTCCATTGGTGCAACATTCGACGCTTCACACGAATGTCGCTTAAAAGTCACAGCCCACAAAAGCGAGCCACTCCCCCTTCTCCACCCCACCAATAGACAACAGGTCAGTTTCCTTTCTTTCTCTTTTTGGCCAATGTTTATCTCAACATTTTGTTTGTCTTTTCTCAAAAGCACTTTTCTTGCTGCCTTTTTTTTGTTGCAATTGCATCTCGATTTTATTGCTAGAGCTGCAAGCATGCGAAAGGCAGAAGGATGTGACGCAGACACGGACGGCAGGCTGACTGGGAACAATATCACCTTCTGCTACCCCGCCTCCTTCTCCCTCATCCCCCTCTTGCACCCATTAAGTATGCTGGCGACTTTGGCGCTGTGTGCAGTGCAACTAAAACGCACAGATAGATGACTAGATTCCAATCAGCGTCAATAAATAAGCTTTTTAAATGGAACAAGAAAATAATATATATATACATATATTATATATATATATATATATATATATACATATATATATATATATGTATGTATTTCTGTATGTCTTCCATCCCTGCCTACCTAGCTGCTCCACCCACCGGGAGTCTTCCAGTTGTCACAGTGAACAACCAGACGATCTGGCAGCGCACAGTGGGCCACATCGAGCGAACAGTGCAACTGATTCAAGTGTTGTTCAAAAACATGTCTTTGGTGAATTATGCTTACTTATTTACTTCCATCACATAATACAAATACTAAATGTTTTTATATATGGATATATGGAAACAAATCGCACAAATGATGATTTATTCGCAATTGCACATTTAATTATAATTAATTCGTTTGTGTTTTCCTAAGGTAACAAATTGAAAGTGAATAAAATATTTATAAGTTCCACAGTGCGAATTCTCAGTCTCTTGCAGTTTGTCGCTTGTCTTTTATTTCTCTGTTGCCAGTTTCTTCATATTGAAAAAGTTTTCCCAGTGTCTGTGTTCGCTGTGTCTACTGCTGCTGCTCCCACTCCCACTGCCCCTCCCGTCACTTCACTCTGTTGCTCCATCAGTCGCTATTCGATTGCCTCTGCTGCTCCCACCTCTGTCTGCCTATTTGTCTATTTGTCTATTTGTTGGTTCTCGTATGTTTTGTCTCCGCGCTAGTGCCGCAATATGCGTCGTATCTTTGCGTCTGGCAACTGCAACGGGGGCGTCCTCAACTGCAATCCTTCTTGCCTACATACACATGCATTTCTGTATGTGTGTGTGTGTGTGTGTATGCGTGTGTGTGCATGCAGCTACTTATGGTGATTTTATAATTAGCCGTGTCAGCAGCAAGCAGGAAGCCAGGAAGGAAGGAAGCTGGCAGAGAGAGGGAAACAGGAGATAGAAATAAGAGAGAGAGAGAGAGAGAGAGAGAGAGAGAGAGAGTGTGTGTGTGAGAGAGAGAGAGAAGGAGCGCTTCAAAGTCAACTCTCGTGACCATAAAAACAGCCAATTACCTTCAAGACCCATTAAGTACAACAACAATTTGGCTTGCAGTCACAGCCATGTACACTAAAGTCCGTCGGGGTGGGGGTGGGCGTGGGTTGGATTGGGTTTTGCCAATGGGCTGCGACTCTGTTTAGCTAGCTGACCGTTACAATCGAATTAGGCGCCGTTCGCAACGTTAAATGCAATTAAAACTAGAAGATGTTGATTACATTAGAACATTGCAGGCCACTCAGCTACGACGAAGGGGTCTTGGGGAGTGTGTGTGTGTGTGTGTATGTGGCAGGGAGAGGGGAGATAAGTGTTGGCAGCGCGTGCGCTTTGTATATATTTGTATTATACGTTATTTTCATTACCTTCTCCTCCTCCTCCTCCTCTTCTTCCTCCCGCCACCCCCCCACAAAGTTGTGGTTTATGTTGCTGCTGCTGCTGTTGTTGCTGCTTCTGGCTGTGCTTTTTTTTGTGTTCATAATTTATCCCTTTTTTTTTACATTAAGCAGCTCTGCTTCTTGCTCTGTTTTTTCCGTTTTTTTTTTATGGCACTTTCAAGGGAAGCTTGAAGGAAAACCGCCCAAAAATTATTGCGGTTGACCAGACTTATTTTTTATACACACACTGCACAAAAATGCCAAGAGAAAACTTTGTCAACGTCGTGGATGGATGAATGGAAGGGCCCCTGGCAAGGGGCCCGGGGGGGTTGTGGGGGCAGTTTGGCCTGATTATGCCAGCAAAACAAGGCATCTATCAGTCATGTGTGTGTGTTTGGGTGTGTGTGTGTGTGTGTGTGTGTGTGTGGGAGTCGCTGGCCTGGCATAAATCTGAAATCCGCACGCTAATTTGTCCATGATAAATTATTTATGCCCAAAATGGAAGTCAACAACAGCAGCGAAAACAACAACAATTTTACCCAAAATCCCAAATGGGTTTGATGGTGTAAAGGGGGGGTTCGGAGGGGAGGATATAAGCTACAATCGTCGCCTAATCCCTTGACGTTTTCACTCAACACGAATCATTCATAAAAATCTGTTGCAAATTCGAGGACCCATTTGCTTTAAGCGGAGCAGGTGGATGGGAGGGGTTGCAGGTGTTGCAGATAGCAACAAGGTTTGCCTGAATATTTGATAAGTTGACTAGAGTGAAAGTTTTCCATGCGCATAATCCCCGCTACAATATGCTTACCAGGTGAGTGAAGAAACATAGAACCTGAATTTCGTTTAATAAATCATTATTATTATCATTGCTTGCCAAATTGCAACATGTTTGTTGTAAGATTGTATAACTTAATGCCACACATTGAATCCACCAGTTGGTTCAATTATTGTTGCTTGAAATTTGCTAATAGTTCGTTTTGGCAATATCCTAGTTCGAGGCAGTCTGATTATCGTTCGGTTAGTTCGCCCATGTCTGATTATTGTTACTTCTGTTCGTTATCATTTCGTAAGTACCCTTCTAAGCTAAAGCGTATGTTTAGCTAAATTATTGTGTTATAATTATCATTTTGGGATTTCCAATTTTGATTTGATTTACTTACTAGTTTAACTGACAGAACAACCCAATTTATAAAGCATTTAAAATTGTCGTATAAGCAAGAACATAACAAATATTATAATTATGAGTACACATAAAAAAAAACCCAAAAATTATATATTTACTTTCTGAGTAATAAATCGAGTTAAGCTTGGCGCCAAAAATGGGGCAATTTTTCATCTGAGTGTATTTTTAATCGATGTTTTGTTTTGGTTGTGTGGTCAGAATGGTTGATGCAGCACTTTGAGTTAGTATGTGTTTAAATTGAAAAGTCTTGTCTTTGTCCTGCCTCGTAAATGGCAGTCATCAGCTAATTGATTCAACATCCTCGCCCCTTTTCCCTCACCCTCATACTCCTTACCCGCTCACCTACGCACACGTTGCTGTGTCGACTCACAGAGCCTTGCAAAATGGAAAATGCAAAATGCAAAATGCATTTGCTGCGCCAGCTTATTGACCAAAGTCCTTGGCCATAATCAGCTTCTGTTCCACTCAAAGTCATTTGCCCGACTGCCTGCCTTTCTGTCTGTTGTGTGTATGTATATGTGTGTGCGTGTGTGTGTGTGTGTGTGTGTGTGGTTGTGTCTGTGTTGGCCACTTCGCTGCGCTGCAGCTTTGGCAAACACTTGGCGCCAGCTGCTGCTCCTGTTGCCTTTCATTTGGAGCTCATCAAACGGCTGCCACTTTGCTGGCAGCATTTGTTGGCTTTGTTGCTTGTTGTTGCCCCTCTTAGTTGCACTCTGCGTCCTGACTATGGTCTTCACTTTCACACAAACACGCACACACTCCCTTTTTACACTCAGAAAACAGTTTCTTGTTTTTCGGAAATAATTTTAATTTTAATTATAATAATAATAATAATTTGAAACCATAATATTAAAAATGCATGCCATCAACAATTCCAACAATTCAATAATTCCAATAATATTCAATTTTGCAGATATATTAATAATAAGTTTCCATTAAAAAATATATTCTTGGGAATCGTAAGATATTTCTGCTTAAAAATATGTTAAGGCAAAGCCAAAAGAAAATTTGGAAATTAAGAATTTTCATATTTTTTCTTAGTTTTATTTAATGTGGCTCAAGACTGTTTGCAATTAAAATCTTTATGTAAATAAATTTAAAATGTATTAAATAAAATTTAAAAATTAAAATTTAAGCCTCAAATGAAAATATATCAAATAAAAATTGAATAATGAAATATAATTTAAGACACAATTAAGTAAAGATAACATAATTATATGAAATAAACTGGTTTCTATTCAGAAAAGGAAATCTTACGTTTTGCGCGTTTATTTTCTCTGAGTGTACAGTTCTGCTGCTCAGGTGTCGAGAATTGTGTTTGCTGCCTGGCGCTGCTGTTTCAATTAGAGCACAGACAGCGCTTGCATTTACCTAAAATCTCATAGCTCCCTAGCAACGTGCAACCACCCAGCTGCCACCCGCCACCCGCCAACCGCCAGCCAATCACCCTATGGGGCACTCATTAGCAGCGCTTGCAGCTGCGGTCTGCGTTATTTGTTGCCCAGTTATCGTATTCCTATTTTGCCATTTTTCCAATTTCCCATTTTCCCATTTTCCCCCCTTCCCACCCCCTCCACGTAACCGGCAATTGGAGCACGCTGTGTCGCCTCCATATCGCTTCGGACTTCCTGCCGCTGCCTCTAATAGGCTGACAATGTTATTGCAGGGCCCCATCCCTCCCACTCTGCGCTCTATCACTCTCTCTCTCTCTGTCTCTCACTACTTCATCTAGCGCTTGCCGCTGCTTCTCCTCCTGCTCATTTTGATGTGTCCACCCGTCAAATTTTTAATTATTGCCCTCTTACTTCATAGCATACTTTTGTGCGACTGGCATTCAAATTGCGTCTCTCTTTGACCATCTCTCTCTCTCTCTCTCTCACACACACACTCTGTCTGTCTGCTTGTCTCTTTTGGTGCATGCTTTGTGCATTTATAATCATTTTTCATAAATATTCGTTGACCGTTGGGCAACGGCAGCGCTCCAAGCACATTTTCTGTGGCAGCTCTCAAAGGATTAGACGTGTTTCACATTTTAAAGAGTCTCTCGGTGCGACTTGCAAATGATGTTGATAATCAAGATAATCATGATGCTGTAGAATATGATGATGATGATATGATGATGATTATGAATCTGCTGCTGGCTGTTGTCTAGCCTCGGATGCTCGCAAGAGTGACAGACATTCTCACTCTCTCTCTCTTTCTCTTTCTCTTTCCCTTTCACTCTCTGCATATTGTTCGCTTCTCCTACAATTGGATCGTCATCTTAAATCCCATTCGTTGCTGTCGGTGATTATTGTGTTTCATTTTGGTGCACGCTTTTTTTTCGCTGGCTTTTTAATTTGTGCGAAACTGTTTTAATCCGCTTAGCCGCAACAGCACAACGGCAAAAGCGCCGCCCAATGACGGTCAGCGGCAATTTTCAAATACCAATTCTACGTGTTGCCTCCACTTTTCAAATGGTTTGGGTAATTGACGTTGACAGAGATTATATGATGTCAACGCCAATGGCAAAGTCAGTGCTAACGTTTGTATTGGCAGCAATTTCAGTTCAAAGTTAGACAAATATATTGCAACAAGAGCTAAATGCGAGTAATTCCAATTGTGATTTAATGGAGGAGTATCAACAATCTGTCAACTTTGCTACTCCTTACACCGAAAACACTTTCAAATTTAAAATTGCCAATTGTTAATAGCCGAGTTAAGATTTTATTCATTTGCTATTGCATGTCATCGAAACGGCAACAACATATTCATTTTCTTTCACTTCACACTTTTTTAACACACAACAGTGAAAAACACGAGAAAGATAACTTTTAGAAGCATTTTGTATTACTTTTTTTTGCATATTGAGGCAAGCGCATAGATCATTTGGAGAGGGTCACAACGAGTCCAAAAAAAGGTAATAATAAATTCGAATATGATCATGCAGCATTTTATTCTTGCGCATAAAATACTACTACTACTAATCACTGTTATTATAGTAGATCGCGTAGATCTTCTCATTACGTATATTTTATTTGATGTAATATGTATGGATACAGAGCAAAAGAGATGACCAATTTCGTAATCTGCATTCTCAGCAGCAACAAATAAATGGACAAAGCATTTATTTTTGACTGGATCATCAATCAGGTGAATTGCGAATGCAAAAACATAGATGGCAAATGTCACAGTAAATACATATGCAAATACTTAAATACATGCATATTCTCTGTCAGTAGCAATAGGAGAGTCGATCTGGTCGTGTCTGTTTGTGTGAACAAAGAATGCAAGGACTTTTCAATCCAGCGAATTTAATTTGGAAATAAAACAACTGTTAAATAAAATAAAATACAAAATAAAGATTAAAGTGCTCAGTTCAAATGAAGCAAAGCAAAAATAAATAAATACAAGTTTGCCAAATTATTTTGTCATGTCGTGCAATTAAAAGTCTCTAAGCAATGGCCCATGAACCATTCAGCAGCAGCAGCAGCAGCCGACACCTCAACCGAGAGATGTCAAAGAAAGCACAGTGAGAGGTGATTAGAGGAGTGAAGAGTACATGAGAGGAGAGGAGAGGTAAGTCAAATTGGGAGTTTTGTTTTTATGCGTGTCTAATGATGCGTCAATCGATTCCAAACGGCACTGATTTTTTGGCCGCATCATCAAATGAGGCGTCATTAAGTAATAAGTCTTTCAGCCATATCCAGGTCGCTATCCGAGTTCCGAGGTCTGAAGTCAAGCTGCGAAGCTGCCGAAGTTCGAGTGGGAAAACCGCGTGCAAAAAGTTCAGCGAAAAGCTATTAAAAGTAAACTTGCCACAGCCAAAGCAAACGCCCACTTCTCGCAGTCAGCCCCCTCTAAAAGCGCTTAATGCTTTCATTAGGCGGGGCAAGGGTGTGTGGGTGGTTGGTTAAATTAAACTTTAAACCACAGCTGACTGAGCCAGTTACCAGCAGTTGCAGTTGCAGTTGCAAGTTTTTATGTTGCCAGTTGCAAGTTGCCAGTTACTTGCTACCCTGGCAGTCAATCAGTTAGTTTGCCTGTCTATGTCTGCCTCAAGACGTGGCACTTCCGTTTCTGCTTCAAGTGCGTCTCCCACCAATCTTCACGACGAGGAATTAGAAAAAGACGCACAAGAAAAATGAGCATTGCACCAAACTGCCAACGTTTTTTTTTTTCCTCTTTTGTTATTTTTGTTCACCAAAAGTGTTTCTTGTGCTTTTGATTTCTCTTTCGTCTTTTGTGTTGCAGCCGCACAATAGACGACACGCCTAGACCCTTCCCTCTCCCCCCCCCCCGCCACCCCCATCCCTCACGGATCTGCCCTGGTTAGAATTCGGGTTTTGTTTGCTGTTTCCGCCCGGGCGCGAAAAGTGGTTTCTATTTATTTATTTATATCCCCATTGTGATGCACGTTGCAGTTGTAGCTGCATTTGTGCTCCTGATGGATACGCCACTAAGAGCTGTTGCCGGCTTACAGCTTGCCACCATTGGGCGTTGCCAGGCAAACGGTGTGGAGGCATTAGTTGTGAACGATTTGGCAGCTAAGCGCGCGCTAAGCCTTCAACTACCAAAGGGATTAGCCGTTCAATCCCAATAGAATTTGAGGCAGACACAGCATAAGGATCTAAGCAATGACTTCATCAAATGCCATATACTTATGTTGACATCTTCACCTATACAGTTACTATATATAGTCACGCGAGTGAACGGGTTAAAATATATAAGTACATACAAAAAATGTAATTGCCTGCCACAAGCTAATTATTCATTATTTTTCAAAAATTCTAAAGACCTATGGTAGGCACACATATTAACCACCGAAATTAATATATGACCCTAATAAACTGAGGTTTCCCCACCTGCTAGGTAAGATTATGTAAAACAAGTACCGTATTTTTTGGTCAATGTTTATTTGGAACCCATAACCCATTGAAATGAGAGAATGTAATAAATTTGATTTGCGTATGGGTGCATTTTTAGCAGTTTCGCAAACATTGGAAAATGTCTCCAATTCATTTATACTGCTTTATTTAATAGTTGTTTTGTTTCTGATAACGAATTGAATCCGTTTACAGAGAAGTGTGGTTGTCGTGTTATCTTGGCGATGCTGCTAAGAAATCGCCAGTCTTATGTTAGTGATGTGTCTTCTGTTTTCTTTATTGATATGTGTGTGTAATATGTATATGTGTGCATATTTTGCCACAGGTTCCGATTTCCATAGCTTCTCCTTGATTTCCCGATCCGTCAATTGTGGCTTTCTGTTTGTCTTTCTTCTTTTTTTTTTTTCTTTTTTGAATATATGTTTATTGGTAATATGGGAAATTGATGTAAATACCCGGTTGGCCTAAGTTGAACTGATAGCCATAAAAATGTCCAGAATGCAACCACATTTGCGGTGGAGCCATGCAGGCTTCAACTGGTGGTGCGTTGTTGTAAATATCCGGTTGGCCTAAGTTGAACTGATAGCCATACAAATGTCCAGAATGCAACCACATTTGCTGTGGAGCCATGCTGGCTTCAACTGGTGGTGCGTTGTTGTAAATATCCGGTTGGCCTAAGTTGAACTGATAGCCATACAAATGTCCAGAATGCAACCACATTTGCGGTGGAGCCATGTAGGCTTCAACTGGTGGTGCTAATACTGCTTTTGGTGCCATTTCCAGCTGCTGAGGTGGCATTGGATTATTAGGTGTTGCATCTGGCATCTGATGCATATTGCCCAATAGTTCCGGCTTATCCTCCCTCTGCTCGTCGGGGCTTAGTTTCCAGGGTATGCCGACCTGCTGGTGACTCTCCCACAGAAATTGAAGATTGCGCTGCCTGCGCAGCCAGTCATTGTCCTCGTTGCGCAGTTTATTCACATAGAATTGCTGCTGCTGTGGATAGCATTTAGAGTGCCCGTATTTTGGCCAAGTTTAAGTGACTTACCATTTGTGGCATGTTTCGATTTAGAGCTCGCATGGCAGCCATTTCATCTATCTCCGAGCCAATTGGCGCAAGTTTATTATTCATTTTGTTCATTTTTATTTTAATATTATTATTAATTTGACTTTCCTTTCGCTTTATATAATGTTTTTTCTTCGCGATCTATTCGCAGCAGTTTTTTATTTGTGATTTAACTGGCTCAAGTCAAAAATGAATTTTGTTTTTCACTTTTCACAAGTCAGCGACAATTGGGAAATCGACGTTGACACCTTCTCAACACTGCTGTAAAGAATTATCGAATTTAGTTCAGTTCAATTCAGTTCAGCTCAGTTCAGTTCAGTTCAGCTAGCATAGACGGCACAGATCCGAAACTGACTCTACCTTCACAACACTACATATTGACCTACATGCACACACACAACGGAACAGTTGGCAGCCATGGTGTTTATGGCCAGGACGTACCCGCCCTTCCTGCAATGAACCAATAAGATTTTGTGGGTTCGTCGCCATCTATTTGAATTGGCGATCAATCTATTCGTTTCATAATATTACTATAGTTTATTTACATTTAGGTATCTTACAGCTAACATTCCTTGATTTAGTTACGTCTAAATATTGTGTGTGGATTTTATTTAATTTAACGAGGCACGACAAAACTTTACTCTATATTTCTGCACCTTTAGTATATTTTTGAAGCCTTTTTATTTAAGACTTTAAGTCGGCATGAATTATGTACCGAAGGTAAATTAATTTAACAAGATAAATGTGAGGCTTTTTAAATCATTTGGGGACACCCTAACCTATCCTATGGAGCTCCCAGGGACAGTTGTGAGTGTATCTACTCACAAAAAAAATAAGTGTCGAACAAAAAAAATGGTACAAAAATATAACTTTAGTGTTCTTCACATGACAAAAAAAAAATCTCGTGGTGTCTCGATGACAGATTTGAAAAAAATGGAATTGGAATTTAAGTTGGCAAAAATAATAATAGTAGAAAAAATTAGAATTAGAATTTAAGGTAGCAAATTAAATTACAAATAATTAACAACGCCTTAACAACATTTAAATACTCAGCTAATGAATTAACAAAATTATAATTATAACAACAACAAAATTATATAAATGGCAACCAAAAATGATTTGTGTAAATCGCCATATAATGTTGGCCAAGCTATTGGCGCCTCACGGAGTCGCGCTGCATATGATTGGAACGGGCTCACATATATTTATTTTTTTCCTCCAGTGTTGGTCCTCCAGTTCCTTCCAGATTCAGTCGCTCTTTATGTTGGCTCGGCACTTTCATGTATGTGCCGATGTTTGGCTCGGCACTTTCATGTATGTGCGGATGTTTGGCTTTGCACTTTGATGCCCGTACGAATGTTTCGCTTATTACTTTGAATGTAAAGTCTATTGATTTTTATTTCGTTCTTTATCTGATTTTAAAATTTAAAAATCTTTATTATAGTTCGCAGCACTTAGAACTTTTTTCTTGTTCCAAAAAAAAACGTGACCGCCACTGACCGCTGCGTTTCTTTCTTTTTCGCCTCCTCCGTCTCGACTAATCCCTGACATTTGTTCGACCTCCAAGTCCCTCGATCGTTCGCCCTTTTTTTTTCTTCTTAAAACCCACTCGGATAATTTTCAATTATCGGGCTCTGAGCCCGCGAACTCTCTCTCTCTTTTTGGCGGTATTCGATAGGCGCTATCGATACTCCACGATGAATGCAACACAGTTCAGTTCAATTCAGTTCAGCTCAGTTCAGTTCAGTTCAGTTCCTCAATCATTTTATTCAACTCAATTTTATTTAAACCAATCCGTCGATCGACGGAGCACCACGGTTTTGAGCAGATCTAAACTTTAGCAAAAAACTATTCATGCCATTTAGAAAAAAAGTCTGAAGTTAAGCACACTGTAAGATAACGGCTTGAGAATGCCATATAGAAAGCTTATTTTTTGCCTCTTCATATGCCAAATACATCGATTTGACACCGAATCAACAAATATTCGTACTTCAGTAGCTCCCAACTAGTCACAAAGGTTTGCTACCAGCCTAATCTTGACGAGGAAATTGTCCCCTCATATTCTCTACTGAATTGAAGTGTGGTGATCGAGCTGGACGTTCGAAAAGTTCCTCTTCCTATTTATACTCCTGTAGAGAATATTATTGTAAATTTTTGAAGGATCATCGCTCGAAAGAGATGAGTTCTTGTCTTGATTCCAAAAAAAAAATCGACAGAAAAGCCTGCGAGGGACATGCGCGCTTATTGTAGATTATCCACAAAAGACTAACCTGTATTTATCACAAACACAAACACACACACACACACACACACACACACACACACACACACACACACTGACACACACACACGCTCACACACCGCCAAAGAACTTTTGCTAGACTAGGCAGAAACTTCAACTCAGGACTTAATGTCAATTTGAGCGCCCAAGTTTCAGTTTCGCTATGAGCTCTTCGTAGACATATAAATGTATGTGTGTATGAGTGTGTGTTTGTACGTGTGTGTGTGCTGCGAAAGTTTATAATCCTTAACGGAGCTGAGAACTAATTGCAATGTAAATAAATTACAGGCGACATCAGCAGCAACAGCCAAAGTCCCCACCTGCTGTCCCGCTGATACAGCCAGCAAACAATATTTCAGTCAATATTCAAAAGCAAGCAAAATGCACCGCTCTCTCTCTCTCTCTCTCTCTCTCTCTCTCTCTCTCTCTCACTGTGTGTGTGCCTATCTTTTTCTTGCCCAGTGTCGAATATCGCATTCATTTTGCCTTAACTAACTATTAAGCATTACTTCAAGTTTTCCACAGGATATATGCTGGTATTTGCACTTGTGTTGTCCTTGCGTTGACTTTGTTTAATACTCTTAGGTTGTCGGGTCTCAACGGCAGTGTATGTTTATGGTAATACTTATCCGATAAGTCTGCTTTACATTTATATGCTTATAATTGGTTTAAGAAAATGAATTCTCAAAATAAAAGTAAAAGACTAAAATTGCTAATTCTCGTACTGAGTATGTAGATCATATTCTAAGACTGGGTATCTGGCTATTCTGCAACTCACATTTGGTGGGAAAATCAAAACAACTGGATAGAGCAATCACAGGAACAATCGGTCTTGTGTGAAACACGCTGCTTACCAAAATATCCGGGCGAAATTCTCTAGTTACGTGCCCATTTGTACAAATATAACCAAATGGGTCTGCTATATAAAATAGCTCTGAAAGTATAAATCTTAAAAATCGGAAAAGAATTCGCAAAATAATACCAAAACAGTTATTTATCCCAGCTTAAAACACACATTGGACTATAATTTTCTATGATTGGCAGAAAATAAGTTTCCATGCTCCCAAGAGCCGGCACATTGGTTAGACCTTGTCAGAGTTAAGACCATAACAAAACAAATCAAAACACAGAAGAAACATTACAACATTTGTAGAACAATGTGTGCTTTCGCATTTCCATTCTTCGTTTCTTTGCCATTAAGTTCCATTATTAATTTAAAGAATTTATGTTTTAATAAGCGTAAAGTTTGGCAAAAATACCAACTGACTGCCGGTGTAATACAATTTCAGGTTTGCGATCAAATTTATTGTATATAAGCATTTTTTCGATTCAAAATAGTTAATTAAAATTACGATTTACTTTCAAAAATTATTTTTGGAATATATGCCATATGAGATATATATATGTATATTTATGTACATATATGTATGTCTGAGTTATATAAGTTACAAACATGAAAACCCTGTGCCCTCTACAGGAGCACCTGTGGGCAGGCGTCATTAGTGTGTATAGAGTATATCGTAGTCGGATACGCACAAGAGTGCAGAGTTCTTAGATATTTGTTCTTGCATTTGTGTGTTAGTGTGTGTGCGTGCTGTCCCTGTGCGATGTTGTCCTTGTCGATTTACATGAGTTGCAATTAGTGTGCTCTGCCTGCAAGCTCTTGTTGCCTGCGCAAAACTTCCCTACCCCGACACCCCGCATCACCAAACTGCTACTCCAAATGCCTTGTCTTGTCCATTGTTTGCGGTTCACTTTTGTGTTACCCAAATGTGCCGGAAAATGTTGAGTTCATGTGATCCTTGCTTTACACAATCGAAACGCGTGAGTGTATGCTGGGTGTGTGCAACAGCTCATGCCTATCAACTGCATCCGGCTGGCACATCCGTTGGGTAACAGCTTTCAGGTTTTATGGCTTTTAAATAGTTGCAAGCGACCAAGTTTTGTTAAACTGACACCGGCTAACAGCGCCATACCACACCCACCCACCCGGCCTAGAGGCAGGGGCCACTTTTGACAGTTTCTTGGCAGTCGCCAAATTTATGACTATATTAAAGAGTTTTGCCAACTTTTCGCCGCACATAATTTTTGCATAGCTTTCGCCGCCCGAGCTGTTGGCAATGAATTTTGGACCATGCCACCCACCCGGGAAAGTTCTGTGATTTGAAACATTACACTAAGAGTGCCACCAAGGGTGATAGGTAAGTGGACTGTGGCGGGACTCACTGTTTTAAGCATGGCTTCTTGCCAGAACGTACCTCAAAGTTGACTCTTCAAATTTGTTGTCAGCCTTTATCGCTGAGCTGATGTCCAGCCTGCAACATCCATGCGGCACACACAGTTGCCATGTTGCAGCAACACACAATATTACATTGTTCTGCAACTATTTGAAATGTTTTTGTTTGTCAGCCGCACAGGACCAGTGTGTGCGTATGCTTCCTGTTGCAGGATGTGTTGCGGGATGTGGTCATTGTGGCACGATGTACAATGTGTTGCAACTGCTTATGCGTATGTGTGTTCAGGCGTTGTTAAACACTGTGTTGTGACAACAATAACAATAACAACAACAACTCATGAGTGCCGCAATGATACTTGAGGCGGTTGCCTCTCGCACTTCATCTGCCTCCTCACCAGCGCTGATAATGCACGCGCTTTATGTTGCCGTTCACTATTTACAGTCGCCAGGCAACAGCTTTGGCTGTACGTCTGTATTCATGTACTACACTTAGAAAAAAAACATAACTAAAAACTACAAAAATCACATTGAAAACCAGACATTGCTTTAATGTCCTGAACCGATTCGAAATAAGTATAAAAGCGTATTATTAAGTTGTGCAAAAGTATTTAACAAGCAGAAGGAAGCATTTCCAATCTGATAAAGTATATATATTCATGAACAGCTGCAAGAGTCTTTCCGTCTGTATGAACAAACGGATCCCACACACTATCAAAACTACACACAAATACTGGAATATAAGTTCACGTATACCTTATGCATAATAATCCCATTCCATTTGATCGTTAACTATGCTTATCGATTCAAATCGGGCACACTTGACTATATCATTCTTATTTCTCTATGTTTTTGTGTGTAGCGATCATCTTTAGTAATTCACATCCCGCATGCCTGGCGAATATATTCTTAATGTGATGAATCCATAAGAACAGCTGGAATAAATTTCCAAACACATTAAGTAGAACAACTCTGCCTGAATTCATGAAACCAATTAGATCCGGGAGGGAAGAAAGAACAAGATTTGTATTTTGTAAGATTGCTTAACGGATCCTGCTCCAACAAAGTTCGAATAGCCAGGAGTTTGGCAAATTATCATGAGTAGCAAGTTTCACTGAGGTCTCTCCTGATTGAAGCGTCTATAATCAGACTATCAAAAATATTTCAATAACATTGAAGTGACAGTTTTGAACCGTTAATCAACATGAATCCTAAAAAATTTTCCAAAAATAAACGACGCCATCTTTTTTCTGAGTGTGTCTGTATGTGCACAGCAATTCTGGCACAAAACTCACATCTCTGACTCGTTGCCATTGTTGAGGCTTAGTCAAACTCCGAGTCGAGTGTTAGTTGTGGCCAGCTCAGCAACTGGCTGTTGTTGTTGCTGTTGTTGTCGTCTCGAGTTCTTATGTGAAGTGCACTCTTTATGTTAATAGTTGACACTAATTAGGTATGTTGGCACAACAAAGCGCTGTGCGCTGTGTGTGTGTGTGTGTGTGTGTACATACATGGCGTATACATATTATGTTAAGTCCACCAAACAGCACAAAGACTTTGTTAGTGGCGCCGTTTGACGCATGCGACAGAGAGAGAGAGAGACAGAGAGAGAGAGGGAGAGAGAGAGATAGAGAGAGTGAGAGATATGGGTGGTGCTACAGTAAACACTGTATAACGCATTCATAAAATTATTCACTCACAGTAAATGAATATGATTCACAAGTAGAGAGTAGAGAGTCCTCAGCATTGTCTGCAGAAGTACTATGTACATTCATAATTTAATTAAAATTACAGCCATGGCCATACAAATACCATCATATAAGACCAAAAAACTGTTTATGTTTATTTCGCAACTTTCCTCAATGATTTATTACTTTTATAAACTTACAATATTTGTTGGCTTCTTTTGGCTTCTTTTATTCAGGCTTATTCGACCAGCTCAAAAACTGCATTAATTTGGCAGAAAGCGATGATAATTTTCCATGGGAAATGCATAGGCATCAAAAAAAATAATTAAATACTTAATACTTGCACATTTTTAGGGAATTTGTAAGAAGCCAAATTTGCAGTGCTTAAATATATGTTTTTCAGTAATTATATTCTCATATTCAGATAAAAGTTATCTGCCCGCCACTTACTACTGTACTTGGCGAGCTGCTCATTCAGGAGCAGGAGCAGGAGCAGAATCAGCAAAGGCAACATTTACATTGTCGTTGTCACAGTTCTTGTTCCATGTTGTTGTTGTTGTTGTTGTTCTTTTATTGTTGTTGCTGTTGCTCCACATAATACGGTGTTAAGCATAGGGCACAACTATTACTTAATCATTTTAACCTGTTTAAGCGGCTTAATGTGCCACGAGTGTGCCTGTTTGTGTGTGTTGGAGTGTGTATATACCTCTCTGTAAATGTATGTGGGTGTGTGTGTGTGTGTGTTTGGTTTATGTGCCCAACGAGCTGTGCTCTATGCTGGGACAGTCAGTTCCACAAAGCTGCTCTCGAGTGCCACACGAGCATCTTAAAAGTCACTCGAAAGTTTAGGCACCCACTTGCACACCCCGCTGCCTGCCACTCTTACAACTCCTCGTACACCTCCCCTTGCCCTATCGTGCAACTCGTTATTGTTGCACAGAGTTTACAACTAGCCGTGGCTTTGCAACAACAGCAGCAGCATCTCATCCATTGCATTGTCTGGATACGTGTGGCACATATATACTCCGTTGGCTATGCAGATGCCGCTTTGCCCATGCCACTGTTTTTATACCCTCGCGGCGGGTATTAAAATTAAGCTAGGTATTATACATTTTTATTTTGAATAGTGTACCTTTGCACAAATGCTACACTTTTATCAAAATAATTCTATTTGATTTTTTATTAAAACTATTTACAATTTTATCCATTTCAAATTCAATAAAAATCAATTTATATAAAATACAATTTAAATGAATTATTTTACAATTTAGGGAAAAATAAGTTGATAACCGAATTTAATAAAGAAAATATTCAAATAAAATATAATTAAATTAAAATCAATTTTATTTATATTACAAACATTCCCTTGCATGTCGGAGTTGGCCGGAGTCGGTCGTAAGATGAGTTCTTCCCGACAAAATTCACCAATTATATATAATATTGTTATGCTCCAAAGCTGTCAAAAGAAAATTCGATTTTGTTTTCCAAATTATTATGCAATTTTCTGTGTCAGCAGATGGGCTTCAGTTTGCAAGGGTATTTAACCATCGGTTCTATATTGTGTGGCTTGCTGTTTCATTTGAAGATTCTTGTGAACCCTCGCATCCCCGCTGCCCACACACCTCATCTACCAATCATGCATCCGTTTTGTTGCTTTTAATGAAATTTTAATTTGCTGCGGAAATGCGCAGTCAGTGTGCCTGTGAACTTGGACAGAAGCTGCGTCAGCAAATAGACCAGATATCAGATACAAGACCAGAGACCGGCTTCAGCTCCAAATCCAAATCCAACTCCAACTTCAACTCCATTTGCATTCGCTCCTTCAGCTCTACAATTACTTCGACTTATGTAGGTATGATTTATGTGCATGGCTTAGCAGCCTATGCGTGTTGTGCGTGTGTAGGGTGTGTTCACTGTACGGGCGGCACACAATGCAATGAAATGAACATTGCGATGTTTAGTCTAAATTGTAGCAGCTGCTTAGTTCGGGGTGGAGGATGGAGTATGAGCATATATATATATATATATATATATATATATAAATACATCTTTGAAAGTTGCTCTACGTTTTTGGCAGCGTCATAATTTTTTTTTTTTGTAACACGCATGCGGCTTTGATGTGTTGTGCAGTGTTGATTGATGGACAAGTGCAAAGTTTGATTGAACATTGAAAATGTGGAGTTGACTGTGGCGTATGTGGCAACAAATGTGAACGAGTGCATGGGGCATGGGGCATCGAGCATCGGGCATCGGGCACGGAACAGCTGCAATTAAAGTTATGTGTTTAGAGAACTTCTGCGATTGCCACAGCTGCCGTAAAGTTGGCCGTAAATCTAACAAGCAAATTGAATACTGAAAAGTGCTTTATTGCCTGCTAATGCGTGTGCTGAATTTATTCAACTCCAGTTTCCGTCTTCGTCTCTCTCCTTATCTCTCTCTCTCTCTCTGTCTGTCTCTCTCTCTATCTATCTCTCTGTAACGACAAATCACTGCATCTTCAATTGAGGGAGATATAGATATATAGTTAAAAAGTTCAGAAGACAATCGCTTATAATCAGCAATGAAAATGCAATCTGATTTCGTGCTTGTTCGCATATAATGTATTTTATATTATTGACTCACATTTTTAACTCGTACTCTCCACGAGCTATATAAATTCCTCATCTTTATCGGTATAGACTGACAGATGATTAAATATTAGGGAGTATCAGTCAAGTGAAGACTTCTTTGATGAGAACACACAATTTTACACAATATTTTGACTAAGCTCAGCAGATACGGGTCTATTTATGTGTGTATATTCCAAACCAGAGTATTCTACTTTATATCCACTATTTAATTATATAGCTGTCATTTTGTGTGCATGTCTGTTCAGGCGTCAGTCCGTTTTCTAGCGTACTGTACTTGTCGGCATTAATGTGGGATTTTGAGACTGATTTGATATACAGGGAGTCATTAGACGTAGTAAATAAATGATCAGTCTACGTGCAACCGCAGCACTACACTTAGGAAAAAAATCAAGTTGATATTTCAAACCTTTGTAAGCCGAATTAAATCTGCTGATATTTAAATTTTAATCCAGATCTCGAAATATTATTATGTTTTTATATGTTTTAAGCAAATGTTATTTCGATAAGTATTCCTCATTGATATAGTTACACTGTATCAGAGAGGGTAACTTGTGCGTCTATCTTGATCCTTCAACCTAAAACCCCTCTATCGACCGGTTGTTCCTATGGCAACCATATGTTATAGTGATCCAATTTGGTCTACTCCAAACTATGGATTGATTTGAATAAAAATATGGTTTTAAAACTGAGTAGGTATTGCCTTTTTACAAATACCTTATGACGAATACGTCTCTTTCCAGACTTGAACACAACCAAAATTTGTGGATGCTTTTCTTAGATTTGGTCTTTTTGTTGTTTTTATTTTGCAAAAAAAGAAATTATTTTTCTTTTCAAGTGCACAAGTAACAACCAAATTTATCTAATGGCATATGTAATTCCAAGTGAAACACATAAACAATTTATGCACAAACGTGAATTATAAAAAAAATATGTTAAAATGAAAAGGCTAAAATTCTGCGGCTGCTGCTGCTGCTGCTGCTAAGTCACTTCTGGCTGTCCGTCCGGGCTGTCCTTGCCTCCTAACAGTCAGCGAAAGCGACAGCGACAGTGACACTCGCGGCATGACAAGCTGACATGGATTGTGGATGTGGCATTAGGATGATGATGAGGCTGACGCTGAGGATAAAACTGAGTCTGAGGATGAGTAGCAGTGCTCTGGCAGATGCTGACTGTCAGCGATTTGTATAAAGTCGGCTGAGTGCCCCTCATGTTGGCGGGGAAGGGAGGGCGTATCACGTGCCTCAGGTGGAGGCGTGTGCGTTACAGGGCAATAATTGTAGAACGCGGGGAGGGGGACAAGCTGGAGGTGCAGCAAAAGCAGCATCATGAGATGCTTCTTTCAGTTTCGGGTGTCGCAAATAAATGTGATTACAACGCCCCGCTTGAGGGTGGCAACGTTGCTCAAGTACCCATGGCTCCGGCATACATAGACACATAGTTGAGTCCAGTTCCAGCAAGTAGAGCAGCAATCAACTGGCAGTGATTTGTCATTTGGATGCCACTCATTGTTGCTGTTGTCTAGCGGCCATAAATAAACATCTGCAGTCGAGGATTGGTGTAACCACAATGGGTACCAGGTATAAGTATCATCTGCTCATTTCTACATTCTCATTGCTGGCTGTCTGCGCTGATAAGGAATTCGCTTTCATAAGATCGAAGTATGTTCACCCTCTTCTTCAACTATATATATCTATCAGTTGAACATAATAACTACCTACATAATACCCTTAGCCATTAAAATGTTCAATTCAAATCAAATACATTTTGAAATATTCGATTTAATAAAGATTAAATGAATCACACTTTTTACCTACGTGCATATTGTCCTAAATAATATATTAAACAAATCTATAAATTAAAAATCCAAAATATATAGAACATAAAATGAATAATATTATATACAATTTGATACATTTCTCTTCGCGAGATTAACTCGATACATTTCTTTGCTGCAGGTTATTTTGACTTAGCTGATAGCTATAGCTGTTTGGCCTGATTTCTACAAAACTTTCACAATTTAATTTAGAGATTCAAAGCATTGAAATTGAACGCTGACAGCATTGAAAATGCAATTATTAAAAAGAAAAGTAGAAAACCCTCCCTCAAAACAAACAACAGCCTCTGTGTGCTCCAGTTGCATATGATTAGCATCATGCCCAGTGTCACATCGTTGTAGGGTATTCGGTTTCACTTTTTGGGCCGCCGGCTGAAATATATCTGTTCATAAATTTCGCGTCCGTGAAATCAGTAACAGAAAAATTGTCTTCTGTCTGTTTTTGTGTTTTTCTTGCTATTTTTTGTTGTTGGTTTTATGATAAGTATTTTGCTGCTTTCGGGAGGGGTTGGTGGTGGGTAGTTGGTGTTGGTGGTGGGTGAGTGTGGGGGGGCCGGTGGCTGTTGTAACTGCTGCTTAATAGAACAAATATTGAAACGACTTGGCTCACGGGGGTGTTTGGGGTTGACAGTTGGGTGGACTGGGTTCGGTCGGTCGGTTAATCACCGTATCCACTCCCCTCGTGCATTGTATGTGTGGGGGTGTGTATGTTTGTATGTTTGCCTTTGTGTCTGTGTGTGTGTCTTCGTTGTTTAATGGGCATTTCATAGACCATTGACCAGTGTGTGGGTGGTGGTTGGCTGGAAGTATCAGAGCGGTACATAGCTGATTAATTATCTTCGATGATGGTCCTGTGTCCTGCGTGCAGCATCCAGTGGCAACTACCGCTGCTGCTGCTGCTGCTGCTGCTGCTGCTGCTGCTGCTGCTCACTTGCATGCGTTTAATACGTTTATTAATTACATTCCGGCCGACAATGCTGCTGGACATTGGCCAAGGCACAAAAATGTTTTGCGAAAAGGTTCAACAATGTGTAAGTAATTGGAACAGTCACCCACACAGAGAGACAGAGAGAGAAAGAGAGAGAGGGAGGGAGATAGGGACAACATGGCTTGGCGACAATTTCAGTTAATGTCCCGCTCCGCTGCCACTCCCACCGCCCTCCATTTTTGGCACCACATCGCCACCCCTTGCATGTTTGCGCCAATTAATTTGTTAAATAAACGCATTTGTCCGGGCGACGACGTCGACGTAAACGTCGCTGCCAACAGCCAATGCGTTAATTGTTGTGTACGTATGTGCGTGTCTGTGTGTGTATGTGTGTGATTGTGTGTGTGTGTTGGCATACTCGTTAGTTACGGCTACGTAATTGCATGACTGCTCGCATTAAGCAGCGTTCGTGATCCTCATGATCTACCTGACCAATTTTCCAGCTTCCTTACACGTCCCTCACCCCCCCCCCCCCACCCCCTCCACCACACACACACACACACGCTCCCACTGAGCTGGAATTAAGCACATTTCTTATTAATTGATTGGTAACTGCTGCAATAATGGCAGCTGCGGTTGCAACTCCTTTTTAATTGAATTTCGCATTCACCAAATGTGTTGTAGTTGTTGTTTCCACTTTATTCATAAATCAATTTTAATTGTAGGTAATTATTGGTAAAGTTTTTTGTTCGCATTTTTTCCATTAAATTGCTGCTGTGTTGTGTGTGAAACCTGAGGCTCAGCGCCAATTTGTGTGTGCCATCATTAATTGTGCTGCAATTAATATCATAATCGCTTCACTTGGACATTAAACGGTTTCGCTGGGACAACACTAAACTTCCTACACTAAGCCTGCTTTTTAATGCATCATACATAACAAGTGCTTACATTTAACTGCATTGCATTACAATATTGAGTTTGAGCTTGAATTCTATTTGGTATATGCTGGGTCTACAAACCAACTAATTAACTTCAAAATTTAATAAAACAAAACTAATTATCGTTTTCTTAATTGGTATTTAAATAAATTACACTTAATTGAGATCATATAGTATAAGCACAAATCGCTTTTGAAGGATGGAACTTATAGTTAAAGTTATAGCACTAAGCAGTCAATATATAGGGGCGTCAAATCGACTAAAATCCTGCAGCATGTGTTTTCTGTGACATTATTTCACTTGTTAGTCTGCTTAGTGGTTGTAGTTAAGCTGATTGGACTGCCTTAAGTCAATAAGATAGGATAAGATGGGCGAGATATTCTAGAAGCATGGAATTGTATGGGATGAAATCGCTAAAGTCTTCTTCCAAAACAGGAATTGATTTGAGCAATGTTTCGGGCATGTGAGTTGGAATGCTTTTGAAGAAAACATATAGTTATATGTATAGTTTGTGGAGTTTTGGGGAGTTTAAAGCTTAAGATAATATATATTATAGAATAATAATGTGACAGGTTGAATTGAAACTGCCTAGCTCTTCAGATCAGCGTCCTGAAGAGAAGGTCTAAAGGATAGACTCATTTTATTAGTGTTCAGGTTGTTGGGTTGATCAGAGAGGCGTCTCCTGTATTTGGAGTTAAGTCGTGCTGTTTCCCCTATTTTATATATAGGAAACAAAGCTATTTATATATTTCTCGATAAGTATTGTTTAGTATGAACCTTGCTCTGTAATTTTTGAAGTGCTATCACGTTAATTGGCTCTTCCCCATAAGTGTGTGTTTAAGTGAGTTTGTTTATTATTTTGTATTTGAATGCCAATCTTATGTCATTTAGAATTTAAGAATCAAAAAAGGATTTACCTTTCTGAAAACAATCGATAATTCGATTAGCACTGATAATCAATTATGGCCGCAGTCCAATGTCAAAGGTCGGACATTCCTATTGGCAGACTCATATTTACAATGTCGCACTCGATTATTCAAGTCATAAACAAAGAGTTATGTGATAAATATATATCGATATGTGTGTGTTTTGATTATTTAATTAAATTATTAATAAATGAATGCGATAGTAAAAAACATTGTTGATACACTAATGTTTTAATATGTATATATATATATATATATATATATATTTATTTATTAGTTTCAGCAAAAACTTTTCGAATATGTAAATTGAAAACTAAAACATTCGATAATTTGCATACAAATTCGTTTACGATAAGGCTGCTCATAATAATATTTATAGCACTTATCTGTTGGCTCGCTTAACCGTTTTCTGGCAGTCAACCCACAAATGTACTCAACCCCTGACCCCAGCCTGATCCCATGACAAATGCGATAAAAAATAATATATTTTACTGGCTGCCCTCATCATTCGTTTTGTTCATAATTTATTCAGGCTTTGGCCAATTGGCCACATGAAAAGCATTTGTCTATTACATACTTACCATAACTTGTACACCATGTTCTAGTCGGATTGGCTCGAATAGGAGATATCATGTGCCCGTGTAAGTATGCATGTATGTGTAAGTATGTATGTGCACATGTATGCAGAAACTGCATGCATTGGCTTCTGATTGGAAATATAACAATTCCTGATGAAGTCTGAGCTCTTGATCAATATTATGCCTAGGTAAATCAGTGACCATTTTGATTAATATTAATTATGGTGATCAATTTAGTATTGTCAAAGTCAATTGATCTAGGAATTGGGAAAAAATTAAGTAAGCAACACCAAAATAACCTAAAAGTGTCCTAGACTATATTTATTCCAGTCGATAAAAACAATGTTAAATGATATCTTAGGTACGCTGAAGGTTTCATAACCTAGACGGGACTTAATAATCGAATTCGCTGAATCCGAATATTGTTTGATTCTCATTTATTTTTTTTTGTAACATTTTCGCTTAAGCAAATTATTTTTATTCAGAATTTTGCGTTATTGTTTTGTTTGCACGTCTTGATAAAATACATTTTTTTACTATTCCGAATATTCCTATATCAGCTATATTATACAGTAGTTCGAAGCCAAATGACGGACATATACCAAGTTTTATCAACATAACTTTTACATTGACGGGGTTGTGCGCAAATAAAACTAAAAGATGACTATATCGACTCGGTTGGTGATGCGGATGGAGAATTTATATAAAGGCAGACAGACAGAGGAGCATGGCTAAATCGAATTGACTCTGATCAAGAATATATATGTACATATCTTATGGGGTCAGAGCTGTTTCCTTTTGTCTGATACATAATTTTGCTCTAGATCCACCTCTTGACGCCATTCTGGACCATATTTGAAAGAGGAAAATATAAATTCATGCTTTGTGTTTTACAGCCACTTACCTAGCAGCAGCAGTTGCGATTTGATATGGAGCAGAGCACCTTTGTATGCATAGGGCATTCTGAGAGAGAGAGAGAGAGAGAAAAAGAGAGAGAGAGACAGATAACAACTGTGTATGCAATGAAATGGTATATATACATACATGGGTATACCTATACATGGATGTGTGTAGTTGCTGGTTTATGTTGGCCCTTAAACTTAAGTTGGCTCAAGTGGCGCTCTTGCATAAATGACCACTTGGGTGTGCGGTCCTGGAAGCCTTAAACCCTTCGGGAGGGTTCCCTTTTGGCAACCATGTGTTCTGGGTTCCATCTGCCTCACGTGCCACATTTCACATTTCGTATTTCATTTTTCATATTTTGCGGCAATTGTCGTTTTTTGTTTCTGCTCATGGCCGAAGCAAATACAAATGGCCAAGTTTATGGCTTGGCTATTTCAATTTCATGCAGCTTGACCACCACATTTACCAAAATGTTCCATTACCTCTCAACCAGGTCCAACCTCGGTCCGCTGCCCCAGACGAAGGCAAGACACTTGAGCATTAACTTTCTGCTCCTTACTCTCTCAATTTCCACAAGGCACTTGAACACTTTGCGATGTTTTTCTTTTCATTCCCTTTTTTTTCACAGTGTAGTCGCACAGTCCGCATCCACATATCGTTAGTTGTTCAAACTTGAAGTATCATTGACCTTTTCGGGCAGAGCGGTGTGGTTGGGGGCACAGTTCGCCGGGCACAGCCATAGGCGCAACAGTTGCCGCATTGAGTTAAGCGGCGGCGAACCCAGAAAATTACCTTCAAATATAAACAAGCGATTGCCGTGTGGAACAGATGGGTGGGGTGGGGGTAGGAGTGGTGGTGGGGGTATATGACCTAGGGCACGCGGGGAGGGGTAGCCGGAGCGTGCCAAGCAACGTGTGAAAATAATGAGCAGGCATGCTTAACACAATGGACGGGGATCCAAAAGGGGTGGACTGAGGCGGGGTGTATATGTGTGTGTGTGTGAGTGTGTTTGTGTCTTTGTGTGTGTGCACAGTAGTAAGAAGAATGCAATTGAAATCCCTGGAAAGTCATTTTTAAAACTAAACCAAACACGCTCAATATGTGAATAGGTGTGTGTGTGTGTGTGTGTGTGTGTGTGTGAGTATGCGTGTGTGTTTGTGTATGTGTGTGATTCATTATTCAGTGGCTAAACAAACAAAAGCAGCAGCAACAACAATCTCAGCAGCAGCAGCAGCAACTTCGACGTTAATTTGTTGCCTCCGCGTTGAAAATAAAAATTAATATATGCCGCAACACGTTTTAACTTCCCAAAAGACAGACAGAGAGAGAGAGAGAGAGACAGATAGAGAGAGAGAGATAGGATAAACAGAGCACGCGGCCTCTGAGTGTTGGTTGACTTAGAGCAGAGGGGTATGGCGGGCGGGTAAAGAGTTACGCAGTTTCAGTTGTCGTTCAATAAAGAACGAAAAAAAAACACAACTTGCCACAACATGAGTAACGATAACGCAACACAACTGCCATTTCATGACGCGACTCCACACTCGATTCGTGCAACTCTCCGGTACAGTGTGAAATTGTTGCATGATTCAGCTGGTCATTCATTTGCCGTGTCGAGCAGTGTGAATGGAAGTTGAACCTGCAACAACGAAGTTAATTTGATTTAAATTCCTGCCACTTGCCTGCCAACTGCATTAGCCCGAAGTCTCTACCCTCTTCCCCACCTCAGCTGTCTGCCACAAGGGAGGAGGACAACAGCGCGAACGGCGATTTCATTAGCGGCTTCCCCGCACAATAAATAAGGGAATGCCACTGCAAATACCAACTAAATGTAACAGAAATCTCTGTGCACACAAAAATGCTCCATAAAAAACCCAATCAAATTTGAGGGAAACAAACAGAAATTGTTTTCATAGTTTGTATTTCCAATGAGGTTATTTGTCAGTCTTGAAACTTGGAGTATCATGCCGGGAAATCGATAACATCGATAAATCGATCAATTAAAGCTAAAGTCACCAAATGTTGAGAGTAGATTGCTAGTGAAATTCTTCTGCGGCATGTTTATTTAATGTGATCTAAAAACACTCCAATCTGGGGGGTATCAAAATATCAAATAATCCAAAATTGTTTGCAAGGTTTGGGCAAACCCAGAAAAACCTAATCAGACCTATATGTGCAAAGATCAGACCACTCCCACACCCGCCCACAAAACCTTGGAACTAAATTGAAGGAGTCTTTCAACGATTATTCAGTGTTCGAGGTCATCCGTTCATCCTTGTAATTCCTTTATGTTGCATCGAGGACAAATATACTGTTGCTGAAAATTGGCTTGAATCGAAATGTGTGTTCAAACGTAAACAGGTAACAAGTCGACATAGCAATTTTATATCATTAAGATCTTAGTATAACTAAACAAACTGTAAACAAAGCAACAAACAACAACACCAGAAATAGGTTGCAAACAACTGGACATGGCTTAGTGGAAGCTTGGCAACGGAAATAAGATGGCAATAAAAGGCATACTACACACTTGAACCAAGACAGGAGACAAGACAAGGGAGATAATGTGCAAACTATGCACAGTGTGACATATACATGTTCATGTATAAATATATATATAGTATATTCAATTTTTAAAATGGGATTTCTATCCTGGTTTTTTTTTGACTAATTCTTTTACACCATTTGAATCTTAAGGTAAGAAATGTAAAATAATAAAAAGAAATATCTTCAGTTAAATGGCAGATATGATAATAATTTGATTATTACTTGTATGTGTGATATTCACACAAATGTTTGGTCGGTTTTCTGGTGTTGGGGTTTGGGTGGGTGACTCAAGCTTAAGACCAGCTGTCTCTGGCGATTTGGACGCGTTGTGCAATGAATTGCATTTCTTTTGTTTCCTCATTCGTAATGAAGACAAGTCCCAAAAAGAGAAGAGAATAAAAATAAAATAAAAATAGTAGTAGCTACGACAAGGACACGGCTTAGACAGCGCAACCGGAGTCGAGGTCCAGATCCAGGTCCATGTTTGTTTGTTTGTTTGTTTGCAAACTGTCTGTGCCAGCAAACCGGCCAGGCAATCAAATAAGCAACAAAATGAAATGGCTGCAGAACTTGGCAGCCGGCGAAGGCATCTTTCGAGACGACGGCTGCACCTGATGTATATATATGATATGTATGATATATATATATATATATATATATATAGAAAGCTAGTTGGTCCAAAGATGCCACAGCGTGGGTGCATTCAGCAGCAGCAGCAGCAGAAGTTTTTATTTTTCCTTTATTTCGCCTGTCGCAAGAAATAAAAATATTTACCAATAGACGCAAGCGTTGCTCGAGATGATGCTGACTCAACTATCCCACTCAATCTATATCTACTTTTTGTTCTATCTCATTCGCACTCTTATTAGCTTGAGTCTCGTTCTCGCTCTCGCTCTCGCTCTCGCTGTCGCTCTCTGTGTTGCCTGTTGGCTATGGGTGTGAGGCAGGCGGCAACTAACGAGTGGCCTTTGAGCGGCACGTTCGTGTTTAGACTCTTAACACATTTCTCGGTTCGCTTTCGTTTTGACTCAAGTGCAATCAGCAGAAGGAGTCGGACAAAGGACAACAAAGGACAGCTGACGACGGACAGCGTACACCGGACTGTGGCACGTACAACATTGTCTCGCCCAGACAGTTTGCAAACACACAAGACACTGAGTCCTCTGACCCCTCCCCCACCATCTACGATGCCTGGTTGCTTTCCAAATGCTTTCACTGCTCGTCCTTCCGTTTAGCTCTTCAAGATAAAAACTAGTGGATCAGCAGCACTTAATTACATGAAACGAAAACTGTTAACATTTTGGGTGCGGGTGTGGGTGTGGCTGTGGCTGTGAGTGTGGGGCAGGGATTCGACTTTTTCATCTTCCGCTTGGTGCCCAGCTATATCAGAAGAAATAGAGGGGCGGGGGAAGGGGGATGTCCTCTAAGTGGTCGTGCCATTGTTATGGCCTGCCTAGGCTCATAAAAGCATTGAGTGATGGCATGTGACATGATAATCATCGTCAACGCCAGCGCAAACTTCTGGCCCAAAGCCTTTGCTTTCAAGACGCTGCACTCCTCGTCCACTCAGAAGAAATTTGTATAAATTGTAGAAAATTGTATATTTCTTAAAGAAAAACCTTTTTTCAAATCCAAATTCCAATAACATTTTTTCTTCAATTTAGAAAATAATAAATTCGAACTGCCAGGTTTTTTTCATCTATACAGAAAATTCTTAAACAAACCTTTTTCTCAGTATGGATATTTCTCCGAGTGTAAGCGTGACAAAGACAGAATCAGAGAGAGAGAAAGAGTGAGAGTGAGAGTGAGTGAGAGAGTTAAATGCTGGTGCGTGCAGTCATAAAAGTAAACGCTTCCGGGCTTAATGCAGGGTCGGGTGTTAATTGACCTAATTGTTGCTGGGCGTCTTTTGGGTAGCTGTAACCCATACCACCAAACCCAACCAAAACATAAGCTGGCACAAATATTGCAATATTTATGTGCCAGTTGACAGAGAGAAAGAGCGTTAAGGGGAGCAACCCAAAGAAGTAGGCAGAGGGAAGAGGAAGATGCGGCAGCGGCAACAGCAACGGCGACCCCAAAACCAGCAGCAACCACACCACCGAAATTGGGTGGTCGGGCACGGCTCATCGCTGTGGACTCTCCACATTGTATAATCCGATGCGATTTTGCGATTTGTAAAGCACACAAACAGAGGAAAGCCGCTTTTAAAAACGCAACAGCAACAGCAGCAGCAGAAGCAACAGCAAAAACAACAGCAACAACAGTTGCCGGAGGAGCATCAGGCAGTTGCCATAAAAGGAGCTAAAGTACAAATCGTTGTCACATGTGAGCCGCATTTTTATGGCCACTGGCTTGGGAATTGTTGTTTGCTGGCAAAAGCCTCCGGCATGAGGAATTTATTGTGCACGCTGTAAATGGTCTGGAGCAGGCCACTGTTTGGGCATTGGCCAGTGGCTGCTTTACCAACACCACCACCACCACCACCACCACCATCACCACCACCACAACCATTATCCCCACTTGCAACTCATGTTGCTGCTACCATTCAAATGTGCAACAGGTCAACTTGCATCAGCTCGCAAAGTAAGCTGCAGGCGCTGCAATTTTTATTGCTTTCATGAGAATCGCTCAGGGCAGAGGCCCTTAAAAGGACGCACTTGCTGTGGCCGTGGCTTCAGCGGTTTCAGTGGTTGCAACTGGAATGCATTGGCCAGCAAGTACAAAGATGATTCAATTGATTGATTGATTGATCGATTGAACGATGCCCGCTCGACTCTGCTACTGATTACAAGCAGCACTCAACGATAAGTCGCCCTTATCGGCTAAGCTCCCAAAGCTCCCAGTTAGCAGCAAAATCAAAATAATGCTTTGTTGACACAAATATCAACCGATGCCATATTGCAGCACTCAGTTTGAGTAATTATCTGTAATTGTGTAACTAGTTCAGTTTTCGTAATACCAGAGACAGAGTCTGAAAATGTAAGCTGAAAATAATAAGATAGAGATGGATTGAGCTCTTTATTAATAATATACATTTACTGAAAGAGTAGTGGGAACAAGCCGACAACCTGAAAAGCAGATGAATCAAAAGGTAAAATTTGAACTGATTAGGTTAGCCAATGACAAACGTACTAAGATAAATCAACAATCTTTTAAAGTCTTTAGTTAGCACCTGTATCTGGGGATTCAAATATGTAATAGCTATCTATGCTTAAATATTATTATTGAGTTTCTATTTCCAATTCGGTTCAAGTTTCAAATTCGATTTATGCATAACAATTTCGCCTATGTAAACCGAAAATTGAGCTTTTTTAACTTAATACAAACTAAATGTATGCTCCCCAATGACCTCTATATTGCCCTGAAATTTAGAAGATTGCCCCAAAATGAAAATCGTTGTAAAAACAAGAAACTTTGGTTTCTGGTTCTTACAAATAATTTGTAAATATAGAAAACCAAATTTCTTTAAATTAAAGAGATATATTTTCTTTTATTAAGATGTGCAATTTTGCAAGTGATTTTATTTAAGAAATAACTTTCGGAATCTTAGAATTAATCAGGAATTAATCAAATTTGCTAATTGAGTAGCTCAGTGGGAAATTGCATGGGTACAGATTAAAATAATTTGCAAATTTGAAAAATGTTTGCATATTTCTAATCTTAAAATTCAAATGCTTAATAATAACACAAGCAACAAAACCAGCTCTGCCAAAGTTCTGTATGTTTACGCATATAAAAAAAAAACCCTTGAAAATAGTCAAAAATTTTTAACATTCAACAAAAATCGACCATAAAATAAAGAAAAGAAAAACAAATTTTTAGAATAATACAAGCTTTCCCTTTAGAAATGCATTTTCCGAATAAGAGGGTGAACCAAAAGTTTGTCGAATTTCTTGATTTCAGAGCGATTGTTTTTTTTTGAGTGTAAAATAAATAAATCACTTACAGTATCAGTACGTAAATACATAAACGTGTTCATCACTGTATACGAATCATGCTCATTGATTACAATGAGCTGGCAGTCAAAGTCCAAGACGCTGCTCATTGATAAGAGAAAAGGCCGCATCTGATGTTGGTTTAACTTTCTCACACATTCGTGAGATACATTTGGACGTTCAAGCGCAGCGGTTCATTCGACCTGATTGCCTGACAGTTTAATAAACTTTACGTTATGATTTTGGCGCGGAGCTTGAAAGGTGCCCTTTCGCAATTGTCACTGAGCGGCTTGTGCCGCCGGCTGAGCGCGCGAATCGTTGATGAAGTCAACATTGAGGTGCAACCGGCAAAGGTTGCAAGCTCTCCTGCTTTAACCTATCCGGGAGTTTGGTTGCGGGACAATTGTCGCTGTCCGGCTTGCTTTCACAGTAACTCGCAGTCCCGCCAGTTGAACTGGGATAACTTCGATGCGGCGGTGCGTCCGCTATCCCTGCACATGCACCCAGAAAAGGAGCAGCTTCGGGTGCATTGGAGCGATGGCCACGAGAGCACATACGAGCTGGATTGGCTGCAACGTCGTAGCTTTAATGCCAAAACGCAACGGGATTACCTCAACGACTTTTATCGGCCACCGGCGATCCACTGGTCGGGCAGAGAGTTTGAGCAGATTGCACAGCGATTCGATTACGAGCAGGTGATGTCCGAGGATGCTGTACTGCAGAACTGGCTACAGGCACTGGCCGTTTATGGTGTGGCCCTGCTGCACGGTGCTCCACTGGACGAGGGCGTGGTGCGTCGCCTCGCCGAACGGGTGGGCTTCATCAGACGCACCACATACGGCGAAGAGTTCATTGTGCAGGCCAAGCCAGGTGCCCAGAACTATGCCTATCTCTCACTGCCTCTGCCGCTGCATACGGATCTACCCTACTACGAGTACAAGCCCAGCGTCAACATACTCCACTGTGTGGTGCAGACCAAATCGCATGGTGGCAGCAATCTGCTCGTGGATGCCTTTCACATAGCGGATCGATTGCGTCGCGATCATCCGCTGGACTTCGACCGTCTGACCCAGACGATCGTCGACTGGAACGATATTGGAGGTGAAAATGGATGCGAGTTTCACAATATTTGGCGTGCGCCCGTCATCTGGTAAGCGATTGATGAATACCACCAGCACTCGCCCTGCAAGCTACTAAATCGCATTCATCCACTACAGTTTGGATGCCGGCGGCGAGTATACGCGAATCAATCACAGTGTGCCGCAACGGGACAGTCACTTCAATGTGCCCCTGGATCAGGTGCTGCCCTGGTACGAGTCGTATGCCCGCTTTGTGAGGCTGGCACACACGGATGCCCACTCCTTTAAGACGCAGCCCGGCGATGTGCTGACGTTCAACAATCTGCGACTGTTGCATGGTCGCACTGGCTACGACGACACTGAGCACAATTCGCGATACATTGTAGGCGCCTATCTGGATTGGGATATTATCTATTCGCGTTTGCGTGTACTGAAGAAGCGTTTGGGAGGCAGTAACTCCTCCAGCTGTTCAGACAGCTCAGCCGCTGCCTAAATGTGCCAATAAAAGTCAGCGACATATTTTCCAAGCCATTTGCGTTGAGCTCATTTGTTTATATAGTTGCCAACAGCTACAGTTAGCTGCAGCACACATATGCCTGCCACGGCAACGCCCATTTGGCATTTGGTTGCCCTAATCCTATACCACTTGCTCACTTAGGCCACGAAAAATGCGACGTCGTCGTCATCATCTCATCATTGGCAGTTAAAGCAGCTCGAGCGCGAAAATGAAAAGTTGTAAAAAGTCATGATGATCCTGGGCGCGTTGTTGCGGATTATTATCGTCTGACAAGTCGCTTGCGAAGATGATTGACATCAACGATAGCTCGCACTATGCACTACGCACCATGGGAATAAGTTTGATGTTTAGCATTAATTCTAAGCTCAAAGCTAGAGTCTTCAAATTTAGCACGAACATTTGCATGACTAAATTAGAGCAAGTAAGAATGATGTAGGCGAGTGGGCTCGACTCTGATAGACACTGAATTTAGCTGTTAAATATACACTGGTTTTATTGCTAAATTTCCTATTCAAGTGTTTTGCACGCTAAAATGTAAGCATGAGGAGGAATGCTCTCACTTCTTACATTAGGTACATGCCCTGTGGTGTAAAATTAAACTAATCCAGTTCATATATTTATTATCAATTGGATGGACCTTTAAGATGATGGAAATCAATATATTTCCATATTCGCAAAATTGCGGCAGTTATCGATAAAAATTAAATTATCGCTATAACGACTCGGCTGTTGATCCTGATCAGATATGTATAAAGCTTAACTCTTCTTTAAATGGATTCAGAACATAAGAATATGATGAGTTTCTGCCAAAATTAGCATCTTTTTACCCATAGTGCAATGCGGTAAATACTTATTTATATGTATGTATGTGTATGTATGTATGGTGTCGCCAAATTGGCCAACAGTCGCTGCCACTTCCGCAGCCACATCCGCATTTGCATCCGCATATTGTAAACATTTTTTTTTATTTTTTTTTTTTTGCCTGGCTCCTAAAGTGTCAAATGCTGTCAAGTTGTGACGGCACTCAAGGATGTTGTTACTGCCACAGTCCCTCAAGCACCTGCACCCGCAGCCTCACATACCTGTGCCGCAGACACCATTCAAGTTTTGGAGTGCATTAACCTTTAGCGGGCGCTCAATGAAAATGCCGTTAATCGCTTAACACTCGGCATTCCAAATGCTAGGCGCACTGCTTCCGGCCAGCTCCGAGTGCTTCAGGCCTCATATGCGCGCCGTCCCCCCCCCCACCACTGGAACTTTCTCACCCTCACTATCTCTCTCTCTCTCACTCGTTCTTGTGAAACTTTCTATGCCAATTGCTTTTGAATATTTTATAGAGCTCCATTATGCCTACTTATGTCTTGTTATAGTAATAAAATAAAATGTACAAAAAATCTCACTGGGGGGCGTCCTCGAAATCGTTAAGGATAATATAGAAGGCACCACTCCACCGCCCAACTCAGAGGTCTGAAAACATTTTTTTTTCTTGTACAACATAACAACAACAACAACAACAACAACAACAGCAACAGTAATAGAAAATTTGAAAAGGAGTGAGAGCAAAAGTGAAGCGGCTGGCCCCAAGCAAAAGACCAAGGAGAATGGGCGGCGTTCGCAGGTTGCGGTTGAAGCGGCCAGGTTGACAATTGGATGCGCTGTTGATTTCATTATTTATGTAATTCCCATCGGGATAAGATCACAGCAGTAATACAAATTAAAATAAAATAAATGCCCATAGATAACGTAGCATTTTATAACAAAAAATAAAATTAATTTGCAATTGCAAAGTTACATTATTTAAATTTAATTTGGATTTCGGCGATTGCAAGCATTCTTAAAAAAAATCAACTTATTTTTACAGCTTCCCCAGCCAATAACTAAAATTTTTATTTTTGCGAATATTTGTAAATATACAGAAACAAATGCAACAATTTATTTTATTTTTTTTATGTTTGTTATTTATTAAAGAAAAAAAACGAGTGGTCATCAATTTAATCTCACAATTAATTTACAAAATGAATAAAGTACATTTCGTTTATTTTGGGAATTCGTATGGCAACTTCTTATGATAAAATGTTTTTAAGTTACTAGAAACCGATGCAATTTTTTTAAGATTTCCGCAGATTGTCCTTTGATATTTTGTGTCCAATGTTGTCCGCAAATTCTCTATTATATTCAGATCCATTGGTTCTGCCGGCGGACTTATTGCATTGGCTTAAATCCAAATAAGCCACATTTAGACTAACCCCGACATATGCTTCACATCGTTGTGCTGGTAAAATCGAAAAGGCGATAAGATGCTTGGAGCTTTGAAGATACATCTTCCATCGTGGTTTATAATTACTTAGATACATAAATGCAAATGTATCTGAAAAATGCTTTTGAATTTCATTGTATAACACAGAAGTTTTGAATATTTCGATTTCTTTGATCAAGACTTATAAGAGCTGAACATATCCATATATTTTATGTGTAAAAGTTGATACAAGTATTATTACAGTTTCCCCGTCTTATCATAGCAATCATACTTATAACCGTATTTCTTTTGTTATGGTTTGCACAAACATTTGTAAGTCACAAATGGTTTCTAGTTTTTACTTGATTCGACTCGATCCTCAAAAAGTATGCCACAGAACTAATTCTTGAAATAGGGCACCCATAACTCAAACTAATCCTATTGCATACTTTGGGGCCTGTCAAATGCTTAGCTATGAAAATGATTCAAGTGTTGTCGATAATCAAATCTTGCCTTGCTTAACAAGTAATCCACTCAATTTACTGTAGAGCATCGCAATTTTTCTTTTGCGTTTTTCCATGTGTTGTGTTGTGAAGAGCATTTCCGCATTGCTGTGCGCCATGGGGGGGGGGGGGGGGAGGGGGGGTGTAAAGGAAGCCGGTCCTGCCTCATGCCTTGTATATCAGAGTAAGTGTGTGTGTGTGTGTATATATTCCCTTAACACGCATCATGACGCCCAGACGAAAAGCGTAAAACTTCTATGGCTCAACAACGGCAAGAGCGAAGAGAAAATGAAAAGTCTATAAAAGTTTACTTTTTTAATACTTTTCCCATTTATATATGTAATAAAAATCTTGTAAAATGCGCCTTTTTTGCACTTTACAATGCGAACCGTAAATGTATATGTGTGTGTGTGTGTGTGTGTGTGTGTGTGTGTTTGTGTGTGTGAAAGCTGCACACTCTCGTTTAGGGTTCAGTGCAAAATTCTGTTATACTCGAGTGCCGCAGGCAACAACTATGACTCGAGCTTGGACTTGGTTCTGGGTCTGGGTTTGGATTTGGATCCGGGTCTGAGTCTGGGTTTGGGTTTGGGTTTGGGTTTGGCGCTTCCTCCAATGGCTTCCAACTTTTGTGTTGTAGCATTTGCTGCAACGACACAGTAAAAGCAGCGGTGGCACCATCGGCATTGGTAACAGCAATAGCGACAGTAACAACAACCACAACTTGTGGCAGGCAGCACTTGAAATCCAGGCAGCGTAATTGCCGCACTGTAACAGACGTTAGCGATGGCGATGACGAGGATGCTTCTTTGCCCAAGCTAAGCATCTCCTGGGGCAGAAAATTGCAGAGACGACAAATGTTAAAATAAAAATGTATATATATATATGTATATATGTATGTATATCCTTTGACTAAAGCAGCAGTTGTAGGGGGAGAAGGGCAAGACTCTGCCAAGTGGTGGGAATAGCCACGCTTTGCGGTCGCCAACTAAGTACAACCAAACCAAACCAACAACAACACCAATAACAACAACAAAAACAGTATTGAAATAAAACGATTTAATGGGGCCTTAGTTGGCCGGGCAACGGATATACCAAACGGGCCATTGGCATTTCTGGCCATGGCAACCAAGCCAAAACCAAAACAGAATTCGTAGGTCTTTCAAGAGCTGCCACAAATCCAGAACGCCTGGCCTGCGCCTGATTGGCCAACTAATCCGTCGCTGCATGTCTCTGTCACCCTGGAGGCTGAATGCGGATTGTTGAATGCTGATGTTGCCCCCTCCTCCCGTACGGTGGCGAATTTCTAGATTCGTCACTCTTTCCCGCAAACTTTACTGCAGCGCTTAAAAGCTTCGTGGATGGGTTTGGGGTTGCTGCGTGCCGTACTGGCAGGGGGGCGGATGGCGGTTGGAAAAGCTGGCGATTTTCTTCAAATTTTTCAATTTTTCACTTTAATCAAATTAAAATTCATTCGCTACGCTTATGAAGCGTGCAAATGGAGCTGCGACTTTGAGGCGTGTGCTGCCGACGTGTGTTTTCTGATTGTTGTTGTGAAGCTGATACTCCTTCCGATGCTGATGTTGCTGCTGACAGAGGCAACGCAGCCTTGTACTCGCTTCTGCTGCATTGCCAGGCAACCAGTTAGCTTCGTCAGCCTATTGAGCAGCAACCACCCACCGAAAGTGGTTTACCCAGCCGAGCGCTGCTTTTTATGGAAGTTTTTGCTAAGGGCCCAAAAACTTTGCTTGCCGCTTTGCATTGCGGTCTGCCGGCTGCGTCTTTCTGCTCTGCCAATCTTCCCCCTTCTTTTGGTGCTGAGGAACGCTGCAAGGCATTTGTTGGGCAAATACTATGAATGTACATTTGGGCGTGTGCTGACGTTGGGCTGAGATTAGTAGAGTGGGGGAGGGGCGAGACGGTGGGCTGAGAAGATCAATTGAGTGCAACAGTAAAAGCAGTGCCTTTTGCAACCCTTCAGGCACTGAAATTTTATAAATATGCGTATTAGTTTCAGTTGCCAGCTCATAGACAGCAGCAGCTGAAGCCGGCACATGGCTGTATCAGGAACAGGACCAGGACCAGGACGAGGACCATTAACAAGGCCAGGACTAGGGCCAGCAAAACATCAAATAATATGCTGCCCTGGGGGAGACGAGAATGTTACTTTAAATGAATTTTCTATTTATTCTCACTGCATCAAATCTTACTGAACTCTGCTGGAAAGTATGCAGCAAAATTTTTGAATCAAAGATGAATAAAATTATTATTTATTTGCACTACCTGATTGGGATGAGTAGATCGGTATTTGTATGTACATACATACATATTTATTTATTTTGAATTTTTTCTTAATATGTATTTATATTTTGAGTCTTATAAGAGCACATTTGAAAAGTAGTCTTATTTTTTACGTTGAAAATGTGTGCCGGAAGAAAACGATACTTACCTCGAACTTGTTGTTTAATCCAAAACAACCCAATACAAACAAAATGATTAATAAAAGTCCTCAGCTATTGAATTTCGTTAATATATATATATTAGCAATTTGTCCACTTAATTCGATTAAACTTTGTTTTTTATTTGCTTTGCTGGTTCGCATCGTTTATCGGTTTTTTTTATTTAAATTTTTTTTTACTTTTTCAAGTACACATAAATGATATATGCATATATATATGTATATTTATTTATATATACTATATGTATATAACTTGTTCTTTTTCGGCTTGTCTTTAATATAATATATTTTATATTATTTACTTAGTTTTTGCTTCGTTTGACACAAAAATTGCATAATTTTCTGTAAGTGTGTGTGTGTGTCTTGAGAGTGATTTATGTTTATTGTTAAACATATTTCAATAAATAATTGCATGTATGCATGTGTATTTGTTTGTGTAAATGTATTTGCTTTTATTTTTCTGAAAATACCAACTACAATACTTTTACATCAGTTAATTTGTATTTATTTTGCTGATATTTTATCGTTTCTTTTCTTTATATGTATTTCGATACAACATAATAATTACCAATAAATATTGTAAATTACTGTTCGCTGATATTTATCTTATTTTTTTTTATGTCGTCTGCGTTTTGAGTATTTACAAAAATTTGAGAAAAAAATTTATTCCGTTTTCTTTTTTTTTTTTTTTTTGTTTTGTTGTTTTATGTTATTGGTTATATGTGGTATGTATATTTATAATCGTATATATGCATTTAAATAGTGTTGACGTTTTTATATAAAACTGTTTTTTTTTTCTTTCTGTTTATTATAATTATTATTATTTATTTATTAGCTTTCGTTTCGCGATACACACACAAATATAATAATAATCGTAAGTATTAAGTGATAAAACGTTTCCTTAAAAAACATTCAAAAAAATATTCTATTTTATTAAACTTGGCAAGGGTGTACACATGTGTTTGTGTGTGTATGTGTGCGTTTGTGGATGTGTGTGTGTGTGTGTGTAGGATATGTGATGTTTAGTGTTGTTGTTTTGCACTTAACTAAATCAATAGTTTTAAGTACTATCAATATGCACAAGGCGACTCAACACACAGCAATGCCACACAAAAATACAAGCATGCAACAAATATGGCAAAAAGTCCAAAAAACATTAACCTGAATTTTGGCATGCCATTGATAATTCTACAATTTTGGCGATTTGTGATGCTTTGTGTTTGTTTGCTGCCTTTACACATAACGTACAAATACATTTAGCATATACACATAATATGTATTTATTTTTATATTTTATTGTATGTATATTTCTTCGCATATATATATATATATATATATATATATGATTTTAAATACCTCGTTTGACAACAAAAACAATTTGCTTGCTTTTGTTACTGGCTTTTCAATTTCAGAATTTTAGTTCATACTTTAATTATATAGTTAAGATTAATAAAAAAAAATAAATATATATATGTATATATGTATACATATACATATACATATAAATATGTTAAATATATGTATATATACATATATTTATACATCTATATAAATGTATGTATGTAAGTATATATAAATGAAAATAAATAAACGGCTTGACGTATCAACTAATGACTAATTTGGTTATGTTTGTGTCTCAGTTTTTAAGTACTTTTTAGAGTGTTTTTTTTTTAATATTATTTTTTTTTTTATTTTGTTTTTTTTTTTTTGTCTCTTTTTGTGGATTTTTTGATGCTTAACGCGGAAACGGAAGTCAATTTGTCAGCTTTGGGGCACAGAAATCTTATATATGTGTGTAGTGTGTGGATGTGTGTACGCCAAATGCTTTCAAGTTGTTGTCTGTATGTGTGCATGTGTGTGTGTGTGTGTGTGTGTGTGTGTAGATAACTGGGCCTGACTTTTCGCGCTCAACTGGCGCACATCAATTTATATGCTAATAGCGCCTGCAAGTTATTTAAAATACATATGACACGCAGCCAGTCAACGTTGCGTTAAATGAAAAGGCCGCAAAAAAAAAGTTTAATATAAAATAAAATAAAATAATAAGAATACCAATTTATTTAAATACACATAAATGTTCAACAAACACATATGCACGCTGTGAGTGTATGCGTGTATAACTGAATATGGGTTTTCATGGTCGCAGCACGCCCACATCGGTTGGCCACGCCCCTGTCACGGCTTTGCTGGCCCATTCCATGCGCGTCATGCCATGCTGACAAAATTCAGTTAACGCAAAAATCTCATTTAAATATGCATGAAGGCAGCCACAGTCGCGACCGACCCGCAATTGAATTTCTCTTTTCTCATTTTTTTTTTTATGTGCGTTGTTTTTATTGCATTTAGCTTACTGCAGGATACCCCGCATTCTCTCTGTGTATGAGTGTGTGTGTGTATGTGTGTGTGTCCTAGCCATGTCGTTGGCTAATTATGCGGCCCAGTCGTAACATACAAATCTCTGCTTAAAGCTCCACACGCAGCTTGTTAACTGTCCAGTCGATCAGCTGTCCAGTTGAACAGTTGCTGCTGCTGCTGGAGGTATGTATAATAATATATCATGGTCACGGTCGCCGACTGAGAATGGGGCAATGACAAAAGCCCACAGAGACACGCAGCTGACTGATGCCAGCGAGTGGAGCTGGTACTGAAAACGGGTCAGGGTGCAGGGGCAGGGGCAGGTGGGGTGGGGGGCAGCGGACACAACACTGAATGAGACTGTTGTGCAGAACATGAAAATAAATTCATTAAAGCATTTATCAAGTTCGACACTTGCTGTCATATATCATGTTACATTTGGAGCTGCAGCATGCTTAATCCACGGCCCCTAGTCAAATAAATGTGTATAAGCCAACAAATATGTACAAACAAACATGCCACATATATGTACATATGTATATATGTATGTATATGGCAAATGTAACTGTGTAAATGCATACAAAGGGCAGAGGTAGAAATGGAAGAGTGGGGGTTGGGGCAGGGGTACCATATCACCGTTCAGCCTACGAAACGTTTTTTTTTTTTTTGTTTGTTGTTTAATTTGTGTAACGTGTTTCTTGTTATTGCGCGATGTTGGTTTGGCTGTCAAATAATAAAAAAAAATAAAATGAGCTGGTTGACTACAGTTTGCACTGAGTTTTCACTGTATTTGCTGCTCGATTTGAAGATTGTCCAATGGTAAAGCCATAAAAAGTCTTTAAATTTTTGAGCTAGATGCCCTTCGTCACGCCCCTGCCGCCTGCACAGCAAACCACTAAATTTTGATTGGGCCGTTTTTTTGTTTTTCAGCTGATTTGCATGCATAATTCAAATTGAAAATTAAAATCAAATAAATGTATTTTAAATTAATTTCTTGTGCCGCCGGCATATCGATTTTGCTGCTGCTGTTCGTTTGTTTGCCTTTATTTATATTTTGATGTTTTCTTTTTTCCCTTGAACAAATTGTTATGCAAAAGCGCGTGAAAATCAACTAACAAATGGATACAAACATCTGCATAATTAACAGCCAAACTGTTTGCATACATTTAAAAAATGCAGCTCGACCGAAAAGCAACAATAAAAATAAAATGAATGTTAAACTGGCAAATCGAGTGGCTGGGTGCAATCGAAAAACTGTAGGCGACCACAATGAAAATACATATCCGGAAAAGCATACGGCAAATATGTATATTAAAAGTACTATTTTCGAAAACAAAGCAATAACTGTGCTGAATGCGATCTGCAAAGCCACATAAAAAAACAAACAAAAAAATCTTGAATAAAGCAACATGCGACCAGCAGATGGGATTGAGACAATTTAGCATAAGGCTAAGATAGAAAATTTGACACAAATATATGGATTAAAAATGAAAATGCAGCTGTAAGCTGGAAAAGTGAATACACCCAAATTATAAGTCATCAGCTCAAAAGTTAATATTTCAAATTATTATTATGAATACCCCTGCAGCAGGGCCTGCTCAAGTGAAGTTCTTTTGCTTGCTTATGACGTGTGGACTATAACTGCTACCACCCCTCCGCTTCCCTCAGTTATGCCGCTGAGTTGCATATCCCCTATCTGTTGTTTGGCACACGCAACATAATCACCATTAAACATTCAACATGCAACTGTTTTTCACACTTATTTCAAATTTATAACTTTTTTCACTTCTTTTTTGTGGCCTGCACAGCAGTTATTTACACACACTCACAAAAAACAGAGTTTGAATTGCAATTTGCATTTGGCCAGCTGTGGTTATTGTTCTTATCCAGTGTTGTGTGGTGTTTGTGTGTTGTAGACTAGAATGCCGCTGAGTAGCTTAACTAGAGAATTTCGGATGTTTTTATGTTTTTGGGAGACTTTGCTTTTGCATGAGTATAATATGTATAGTTGAAATTATATATGTATATATATGTGTGTGTGTGTGTGTGTGTGTGTGTGTGTGTGTTAGTGTGATTAATTATAGCATGATGCCGAAGAAGGTCAGAAACTTGAGTAAACTGTACAATTTATACAAAAACCGATACCTAGCCAAGTGTATGAAATTGAAATCCGCTCTGACATATTCCGTTTCCGGTTCGATTCAACTGCATTTGCGAGCGCGACGCTGGAAACGCTTCATGCGTAGCGACCACTCATCCTTCCACTCCAACACAACGGAGCTGGGTCCAATAGCCAGATAGCCCGGCGCTGCCTCCGAATCACGTCCGAGTATTAGATACGATCTGCAAAGTATACAAATAAGCAAGGAGAAACGAAACAGATAAATGAGAATCAAGGCATCAAACATTGAAAGGAACCATTGATAGAGTGTGTGGATTGCCAGCTACTCACTTGTTCAGCTTGATTTTGGGGCACTGGCACTCGATGCTCTTGCGTGGCACAAGCAGCATCATGTTGCCACGCCCCAGCAGCGAACTGGTCGTGCCCGACATAGGATTCCGCTTGAAAATTGTCTGTATGTTTATCTCGTATTTGTAGATCTCGTTCTGTCGCTCAATCGAGAACTTCTCAGTGCTAATGTCCTGAGAGGCGCGATCGTGGCCAATTACCTTGGCCAGCAAAGCTGTTGGTGAATGGAAAATTAGTTCAACTCTCCCTCGCACTTTGAGTTTGCTCAGCAAGCATACGCACCGTAGTCCTCCATGCAAAACTTGTTCAGATTGAGCTTCTTGGGACTGGCCTTGCACTTGCCGCAATCTAAAATCGAATGTAATTCATACAGATTTATGGAATCGCTTATGACTATTGGTTACATATTATCACAATTGCAATTTAATGCTTATTTATGAGTAAGAAATCAAGTTGGAATGCTGTAGTCGAGAGACTGGGAAAACATTCAAAGACTCTTGTTCATAGTCTGCTCTGTTATAATGCTATATGATCATTGTGTGCCATTTATTTGCATTCGCTTACAAATAAAACTCAAATTTTGATAATGACTTTCCCAAGGGAGCTGCGTGCTACATATGTATTTTTCCATTTGAAAATGTTTAATTGAAGAGTTCAAGAACGGCCCAACTAGGTTCGCCTATTGTCACTTTCTAAGCAAAAATCTGACCATCATTTATCAAACGCGAGTCGCAACTTCAAACTCGCTAATCGCAACTTGTAATTCGCTACTTGCTGCAACTTGTGGCACTTACACTTTTTCATTTCCTCGGCCTGCGAGCCAGCGCCATCCTTATAGTCACCATTTCCTCCTCCGCCGCCGCCGCCGCCGGCGCTTTCCGCTTGGATCATGTTCGCATTTGTGGGCACTTCTGTTAATTGCGAGTGTAAGCAAATGAATGTGAAGCAGGTTAGAGAAGAGAAGACGAGCGAACACTTACTTATGCAGGGCGCCACATGGGAGCGCGTCTGTTGATAGCCGCGTGCACAACGATTGCAGGTCAGACCGGTGACGCCCTCCTTGCAGGGGCACTGACCACTCAGATGATTGCAGGTCTTGCCAGTGGAGCCTACGGGATGACAGTCGCAGCCTGCATATATAACAAATAACAAATGGAGTGGGTGCAGGCCAGAAACCGAGAGAGATAGAGGGAGAGAGAGAGAGAGAGAGAGAGAGACAGAGGGAGTGAGAGTCCATCATTAGAGACATGTGTCCAGTTGACAGTTGGCTGTAGTCCGCCGCTGATTGATGACCGGAGCCAACAGCCTGCGGTAAGCTTTGCCAGGATAAACAGCTTCACATTCACTTACGTTTGCAGACTTTGCGATGATTGGGCGGCTTGGTGGCATCCCGATAGTAGCCCTCGCGGCAATAGTGACAGTAGCGTCCGGTCGTATCATGCTGACAGTTGTAGCAAACGCCGCCGGAGACGCGACCCGACAGCTTGTACAGCTCCAGATTGAAGCGGCAGCGACGGGCATGTCCATTGCACTGGCACACTGAAACAAGGATAAATGCAGTCATTAGTAAAATGAACATCAACTAATAATAATTAGATATAAGTAGATAATTTAATTCATATTCTGAAAGAAAACTTTCATTAATTGCTTGCTTAAGACTTTGATTTAGATTCACTGTATTGAATTTAAAATGAAATCTTCATTTTTCTGTCTTATGCTGAGCAATTATTATAATTTAAATGAAATGCAGTAACCGGCATCATCATCATCATCAGCCCTTTCCCTTTTCATATTTATTCTAAAATTAATTTAATGACTTTAGTTCCTTCTGCTATAGAATAGCCAAGCTGCTGATTCATTTTCATTGATTCAACTTTAAGATCTTCATCATTTGCAAAGAGTTTTCCTTCAGTTTGCCAGCTCGTTGCAGCTGTCTGGGGCAGCATAGAATCCTAATCATTTAATGGCACCGGCATCTCGCTTCTCGCACATTTCATAAATAATTAATAATCATAAATATTTTTACGTGCTTTACTTTTATTTTGGACACGTTTGAGGGGCTGCTGCTGAAGCTAGGGTTCCTGCTCCTGTCCGGTTATGATTGATTGTTGGCTGGTTGGGTTGATTGATGAAACTGCAGACTAACTACAATGCGGATGGTGCGTCCAAGAATTAGATGGGAGAGGAGACTAGTGGGGGGGGGGGCTGTTTTGAGGGTGGAGGGCATTTTTTCCACCTGCTGTGACTTTTATTGATTTTCTGACCAGCTGACCCAGACGCATGCAGCGTGTCCTGGCAACCTTAACGTCAGTCAGCGTAATGCTGGTTTAATTAGTTGGCCAATATCATAAAATAATTTTTAGCAGCTAATTGGCAGTACTTGACTGCAATTTATGTGCACAGCCAACGTTCTCTGAACGGTTCCACTTGCCCCCGGTGGTGGCGAGGCATCAAGCGTGATTTATACAACGCAACTCATATAAAGACAGTCAGACTGGGACCCAGTGCGACAGACTGACAGACAGAGAGACAGGCAGTGCGACGGACAAAGCCAGCATCTATATATGTATGTGTGAGGTGGATGCCCACGCAGATCGACTCCGACTTGCACACGCATGAGCGCCTGCTTTGTGAGCTGGTAACCAACCGGGCAACAGAAGGCAGGGAATTGGAATGGGGATTGGGGCACAAAAGTGTCCCTTGAATGCGCCGTAGATGTGGTTGTGGTTTCAGCGCCGGCTCCGGCTCTGGGCTGAGCTGGGCTGGGCTGCTGCGACTATTGTGATGGTTGTTGCTTCACATTTTTCATATCTTATGTCTGCATCATCGACTACGACGATGATGATGATGTGGCTGACAACAATGGAGACGCGTCGGTCATGGGCGAGGGGGCGAATGCACAACGTGGGCGGCCGTTCGCTTATTTGGCAAATAACAACAATAGCCAACGACAATGGGCAACAGCGCGACAAGCAGCAAGTAACGATGCCACCAATGCCCAACACATCCGGAATACTTATCGACGACTGTTATCCTTGCAGCATGTGGCCAGCTGTCATTCTCTCTCCCTCTCTCTCTGTCTCTCTGTCTGTCTCTTACTGGTCGGCGACAATCATCTGTCAACTGCTGCCCCCAATCCAACTATCCCATACCCTTCTCACTCACTCCCTGCATCTTCACATCACTGTCGTTATCGTTGCACAAATTAAAATGAATTTTATTTCAACTTGACACTCGCCGAGTCTTTGGCCAGAGCCGTTATATCAGCTATTTGAGGAGGCTGGGAAACGAGTATGGAATACACAGCGATATAAATCGCATCAAGAGATCACTTAGTTATGTCATTTAAAAAAAGGTGAAAGTTGCACCGAAAGCTAGAGAAATGAAGTCACTCACTATCAATGTAAACTTCAAGATGTCAGAATGAAAGATTAAAGATTTATTACATTTTTTCAGGCACTTAGAAAGCTTATTGTGTTTAATTTCAAAGTCTCATCATTTTTAAAAATTTATATAATTTGAACAATTGTGAATCGCAGCCTACAAATTTGTTGACAACACATCATTAAAAATACAAACTAAAAATGTTGTTTTCTGTATGAGATTCTAAATATTATAAGAACAATTTCGTGAAACTTTTTCATTAGGCTTAAGTTAGAGCATTTTAGAGTCGCTAGGAATAACTGAACTGTATGGAACTGTAGCGCAAGTGTAAGCTGAATGGGGGCAATAATGATAATAAGATAGCTAGACTTGGGGCACATAGCAGTTATTGCCATTGGCACACACATTGTAAATGAGTTGTCTTTGTGGCCAGCAATAAGCCAAGTTGAGCTGCTGCCTCATAAATAGCGGAGGGCCAGCTGACGATGAGCTGAGCGGATGGATGGTGCTTTGGATGTTGCAGCTAGTATATACATATGTAGTGGAAGTCCCCGCCCCCAACCTCAACCCCTCACATTAAATGCTGTTGTCGAAGACCCACATAAATTCCATTGGTAGACTATTGGAAAACCAAATCAGTGAAAAACGCCAAAAAAAAAAAAAGACTGAGCCAAAAAAAACGCTATCGAAATATGCGACGCTCTCGACGATTAGCTAAAGTAGCACATAAATTGTTTCTGGGTTGGGCCGTGCTGACGCTGTGTGGGATTAACCGAACCATGTCGGATTGCAGTCTCCAGCTTACAATCAATATAGTCTGTAGTCTGTGGTTTTTTTTATTTATTTTTTTTTATTCAGTATCAAGCCATCATATACACTCCAAATACATACATGTACATGTGTATGTATGTATATAGCGACGCACTCAATCAGCCTAATTGGAAACAATAAAACGCATTTTAACGCGAAATTTTCTTTACAGCTCATTTGATTTTCAACGCGCCAGCTCACAACACTACAGTTGTGGACCAGCTTTGTATGCGATTCCACACCATTCCCCTTCAGTCTACTTCAGCTCACTCCACTCCAGAGATTGCCTCATTACTCATCTACCCATCTACACATCGCCCCAGCCACTCATCGATGCATTGACTTGTGGTATTTGGGGGCCCCAAAAGTTATTGCCAACGAGCTGAGAGTTGAGTGAAAAGTTTGCCAGATCATTGGCAATAGATTTTACATTTCGCATTTCCTATTGCCATTTCCCTAACCCCTCCCCAATCTCAAACTATGCAGAAAACTCGCATCTGGCAGGCAATTTTTTGATATATGACTTTCGTGGCGAAAACAAACAAATTTGCAGGCGGGCGAGAAAGAAAAGTTCATAATTTTGCAGGCTTTTTTAATTAAATGCCAAAGCAGCTCTCGCACCCAAAGTGCGAGTGAAAAACACACACACAACATGTCCAAAAGAAATGTGCCAAAGAAAAAAACATGTGAAAATCATTTGGCACCATGCGAATGAGTACGAGTGCGAGTGTGAGTGCGAGTCTGAGTGCACCATAGACCAGAGACCCATGGACCGTGGGACTACAGCGACAGCATCGACAGATAAGGCGGGCTAAGTTGGAACCGGGGGAAACGGGTGGGGCAACAGGGCTAGGCACGGGCACTGGCACTGGCACTGGCACTGGCACAGGCACAGGGACCGGGATCGTTGTCGTACCGGGGCCGTTCACAAGTTATGCGACCGTTTGCTGTAAACGGCACAAAAATTATGGGCGAAAAGCAAACAGGCCTCGACAAAGCCTGGCAACCAACTCTATAAACTGGCTACAAAATGTCTACATTTTTATTTTCTTTTCTATACGTATGCAAAAAAAACAGAAAAAGAAAAAGAGAAAAGAAGGCGGCAAAGACTTCAATGCTGGAGTTATGGGCAAGATACTAACAAAAACAGAAAAACAATAAAGAGGTTGAGAAATGGGGGCGGAGTGTAAGTGATCGAATCGATCGAGTGGGTTAAACTGGCGCCACAGCCTTAAATATACACACAAAAAAAAAAAACATTCATGTGTAAAGATGTAACACAAAGATTTGCTTAGGTGCAAACATTGCAAAGGAATTCGAGCTAAGAAGATTGCAGCTGATCAATTGCAATGCTCCCACTTGCTTATTTATTTATTAATATTAACTACAATAAACTGAAATACATATAATAGAAAATAATATTAAAATTATTATTAAATAAAAGCTCTTGTGACTAGACTCTCAGCAAGTGTTCCTTGTTTAAATACGAAAGTTGTTCAAGTAGCCACAAATATTCACATATACACATCCATATATACATATCCATATATACATATACATATACATATATACATGTAATATGTACATATACATATATACATGTAAACATTTTTATACACACTTTATTTATCATAACTGCCAGGCATTGAATAGTAGAGACACCACATATGAGTAGTGCCTCCACTACAAAATCAGGCATACATAATATAAATTTATATATATTTATAGATATATATATATGTATAGAGATATATAAAGCAATCCTTTACAAAGCTCAAATTCATCAACAGAGCATTGACAGTGACAACTGAGTATGTTGTCTACACCATTCTTGCGTGCATGCAGGGCATCTGCCGGTCGTCACTTTCCTTTTTGAGCATACTTAACGTGAAGTGAAGGCATTTTCCCGAATGGGCGAGGCAGCAACACAATTTTCACTCTTTTCATTTTACACTCACGCCGTAATTTGCACAAACAGTTTGACACGCACACAGACCCGTACGCCCAGCGAGTGACATACAAATAAATTTGCCATATCGCCAAGTTTTTCCAATTTGAATACCCCTCTTCCCAGCGAGACCCGCTTTTCTCTTGTGCTATCACAAAGATCCGAATTTGCCTTGCCGGCACAGAATACTCTTTGGCCTCTCGGTATTCTGGCATTTAGAGCTCTCAGTCTCAGATTTGTGTTAAGAAATTTAACAGCTCGTCCAGCTCGTACCGTCTGCACCCCATTCACACCCTCGTAGTCCTTAAACCGCCGCCAGTTCATTGTGAATGCTGCTTTTGGTTTCAGCTTTGGTTTCCGGCGCTCTTCATCTTAGACTCAGTCTGTCTTTTATTATTATTATTTTTATGTACTCGCATTTTTTATTTTCCCCAACGACGATTTGCGTGGTTTGTGTATTTTACAATTTGATGTGATTTGAATTTTCAATGATGCCCCATTTCCAGAAAGAGGGAGTAGAGCGCTGGGTCGAGATTGAGAGAAGCCAAATCAAGTAAATTTCGTATGGCACACGACGAACCAAAATGGAAAAAAAATCAAGCGATGCGTAAAGCCACTCGTCCGCCCAGAAAGAAGAAAAAATAAATAAAAAAAAAAAAGATGTTCAATGATGACAACGTCGACAATAGACGATGCCTCAAGTGTCAAACATACACATACAAGCACACACACACACGCACACACACACACACACACACGCACACAACATCGATATGTCTTTGGCCAATGATTTCAAATGTGTTGCGACGCATAATTTTATTTATTTTTCAATTTTGCTGTCCACTTTTGGCACTGAGCTCAGCTCCATCCTGCGGGCTGGCTACGTCCTTAAGCACTTTGCTTGCTTATGAGCTAAGGCTGTTATGATAGCACACCACTTCACACACACACACATACACACATAGACACAGACACAGACACACCTATCGCATACTCAAATGTGTTGACAATTTGGTGTCGCCGCGTGCGCCTTGCCACTGCCTTGCCCCAACTTGTCGACGTTGCTTACATTTTTTCGGTGGCCGCATCAATTTTTTTGGCTTGCCAAAATATTTGTCGCTCGACTGGCATCCACATTTTCCGCTTTCCCCTTTCCCCTTCCTTCTTTCTTTTTTCTTTTTTTTATATTTAGCTTCGAGTGCAACTCTCTCAACTATGAGAAATTTGCTATAAAGTAGCTCTACAAGAGAATATCACTTGCACAATTCTCAATCAAATCTCAATAAAGTAATTCTGCATTTGAAATTTGTTGTTCAACAGTGAAGATCAATATTGTGTCACCTAAATCACTAAGCCAAACTTAACCAACTGTTAAAATACAAACTAAAATGCATTTAACTGTTTTGGGCTGTTTTGTCAACAAAGTGCTGTCATCATCATCATCATCATCATCACTGAAATCATCATCAACGTCGCTTCTCGCTCACCTCTTCCTGTCACTGTCACTGTTTCTGTTGTTGTTTTGATGTTGTTATTGCTGTTGTTGTTGTTGTTGTTGTTACTGCTGTTTTCGTTGTCGTGCTGTTGCGTCTGTCAGCACTTTTGACGCAATTACCTCTCAAAACCCACACACACACACATGCGTATATACATACATACAATTATGAACAAGTTTCAAAATTTGCCCCAAAATTCGCCCCAATTATTAGAAACGTTTTTCTGGTTTCTAGAAATAATATTTTAGTACACAAAAGAATTTTTTGATAATGCTGATGTATATAAAGAATATATTTGAATGTGTCTCCTCAATTTACTGTCTCTAGTTCTACAATTACGGTAGATATAGGCTTTCCCGATATTTGGGGAGGATCTCCTGAAGAGGCTAATAATAATTAAGGTAACTTTATGCTTATCAAGAGTGGGCGTGAATATACCTTCCGAATTCGGTACAGCTAGCTCCAAATTTGTTATCGCCAGAAATCGACCTTACTTGCACATATTTCCACAACTTAATTAAATCCCTTCTTCCAATTATTATGGTTTTTTTGAGATCAGCAGCGACAAATTAAATAAATATTAAATGGCTATCAGACAAATTATTGAAACAGATTATTTGAAATGATTATAATACATTGAGTATATAAAATAAGTCGATATATTTACTGCTTGTATGGTCGTGGCCGAGTGGTTAAGGCGTCTGACTCGAAATCTGGGAGACCTAGGTTCGAATCCTGCCCGCTGCTGGTAATTTAATTTTATTTTATTTTCTCTTCCTATTTGCTTATCATTGTTTATTATTGTTTGTATTGTTGCCGGCTTGATGGTAGTGAGCGTTGAGTCTTTGCAAAACTACGAAACATCAGCTGCGGGTTCGAATCCCGCTTCAGGCATGGTTGTTTGGTGTTGTTCTTTGGCCCTTTTCCTATTCCTTCTCTCTGAGTAATCAGAGGTTTCCTTATCCAAGCCACCCACGGCATAGATGTATCCATTTGCAACAGCGGACACCATTGTAACCTGCATTGTAATGATCCATCGCCGCCCGAAAACTCCATTCGTCGCAAAAATACGAATGGAGTTTTCGGGCAGCGGTGAATCACTACCAATGCAGGTTACAACCAATGGCTGTTGCAAATGGATACATCTCTATGCCGTGATGACAAAATGACACCAGCTGATTAAGCCTGGTTGGTTGGTGTTCACGATATGTTCTCCCCCACATATAACTGATTGTTCAGCTATATAAAAAAAAGCAGCGGCAGTTGCAACAAAAAAAAAAAAAATAAAATAAATAAAAAAAATATTTTTTCTTTTTCTAGTGACACCACCATTTTTGTACCCTGAATCAATAGAAAACGTGTAAAATTGTTGAGAATAAGTATAAATAAGTATAAATATTCTTGTCTGTCCGTCTGTCCTACTGTAAGAACACAGCGAATTTAATTTGAAAGATCAAACTAACTTTATTTGATCGATAACTTCCCCGATTCGAGAATATCGATACAAATCGATTATTAGACGTGTTCGCATATGGATAGATATATGCTTAGGTTCAGGATATCTATTAGAGCATGCTTAATTGTTGATCGCAGTTTAGTCTGTAGCTTGATACTGCTGATCCATAATTGGATGCGTAGTTTTTGATCAAAATTCATTCACCATGGTACACCAGAGCAAGTTCATCGAGTAGTTCAGCATGTCCTCGAGGCCTTGGAAAATAAGCAGTACAGCTCTGCTGTCTTCTTGGATATCCAGCAAGCGTTTGATCGCGTATGGCATGATGGCCTGCTTTTTAAGCTTAAGTCCCTACTACTTTCGGCGCAGTATTTACTGCTCAGGTCCTACCTGCTTGGCCGTTCTTTTATGTTGGAAGTTAGGGGCGAGCGATCAAACATCCGCCGCATCGGAGCGGGTGTACCGCAGGGTAGTGTCCTTGGACCTGCCCTGTACACATTGTACACTGCGGACTTGCCGATTCTGGTAGCCAGAAATACGCTGCTTGCCACATACGCAGATGACACTGTGTTTCTCGCTAACTCCTCCACTGCTTGGAGAGCAGCAGCGGTTACGCAAAGATTCTTGGATGATTTCAGTACCTGGGCCAACCGGTGGAACATCTGTGTCAACGAGAACAAGTCTCAGCACTGTACGTTTGCGCTCAGGAGTCGTAACTGTCCAACCGTCCGACTCAACAGCCTGGTCATACCTCAGGAGAACCATGTTTGCTACCTGGGTATGTATCTGGACAGGAAACTTACCTGGCGCAAACACATACAGATCACGGCAGCAGCGTGTAGATTCAAAAGGGCGAAACTCAACTGGTTGCTGAAGTCATCCAGCAAACTCAGCCTGAGCAACAAGCTGCTGGTGTATAGGAGCATCATCGTGCCCACATGGACATATGGGATTCCATTTTGGGGCACAGCGGCAAAATCTTGGATTAAACAAATTCAAGTCTTGCAGAACAAGGTGCTAAGAGATATCTCTGGTGCTCCTCCCTATGTGCGCAGTATGACGCTGCACAACGACTTCTGTGTACCGACAGTCTTTAACCAAATAAACCGCCACACAAGTCGTTACAACGACCGGCTACATAACCATATTAACCCATTGGCTTGCTCACTAGGGTTGAATACAACCCTGTATATGTTATTTAATTTAAATTCCCTGTTATTATGTATACAATCTTCCAAACAATATTTTATAACCTTTCAGTAGGTTGATCAATATTAAATTAAATTGCTAAATTAAAAAAAAAAAAAAAAAATTAAGTTTATAAATATATAATTTCTGTATTAAGGAAAACAGTGAGAATTTAGTTTGTCCATTATTTGCTTGCCATCAATGACAAGTTTCACTGTATATGTGCTGCATATGTTTTCTAGCTTCAATTTGCAACATTTATTTCTGGCAATATACTTTTTCCATTCCAAATGTGCGCTTCAGTCTTGGCGTTTATGGCAGTGGGTGTTTTTGGGGAAATTGATGATGTTGTTGTTGTTGGTGTTGTGTACTTAATTTGCATGTTGTTGTTGTTAATGTTTTTGGCAATCGAAATCGACACCCCCACAAAATGTGTTGACGCCTTAAACGCCAACACGCAAATTTGGCAAACAAATTACCCAAAATGCATTGAGCCAAATTGCCGGCCAAATCGGAACTATACTAAGCTGGAGTTAAAACTGAAGCTGAGCTGTGGTCGGTCGGTCCATGGTTGTGGTTTGGTTTGGTGGTTGCACCACACTTCATCCAGCAGATGGAGAGCTAAATAGATAGCAGTCAGTTGTGGCATGCCTGGGCGTTGATAATTGAATTGAAAAGTTTTTCGTCGCACTTTTGGCATGCCAATTGATGGGACAGCGACAAAAACCGCATACAGTTAAGCGAGAGCCAACAGTTAAGGCGGCATAATTTGTGGATTGTGCAACAGCCACAACACACATACACTTTCATATAAACATATGTATATATATATATATATATATATAACTATAGAGTGAGCAAACTGGTAAATGGAAACTGGAAATTGGAAAAGCGCAGGCAAATTAATGCAAAAAAATGCTGATCACCCAACAACAAAAAAAAAGGAGAAGAATGAAATGAGCATACACAACGACGACAAAGAATAAGCGAAATAGGCACGATGAATGTGACCATAATAAAAATGAAAATAAATCAGTTTTAAGTTCTCAAGTTTTCCCAATTCCCTCTTGTATGCAACTATCCATCGCCTTACCTTACCCGACTTGAATTCTAATGATGATTTTCGGAATACACTGGACTAAGCCCTTCGCACATTTTCATGATAGATATGATAGATAGATAGAAAGTAATATACATATATATATATTTATATGCTTGAATCTGCTCAACTTGAAAAGATTAATCAATTTTTGTTTATTGTAGCTACCAGCTGTATTGAAATGCTTACTTAATTCTACCACAACTGAACCAGTCAGAGTGTTCAAGCGTAAGGGCATTTAAGTGTCGTGTCGTGTCGTGCGTGTTTTTTGCGTAAGGATGCCTCCTTTTTATTATAGCCTCATACATTAGCATTGCCGCTTGCGCCAATGTCACTTGGCTGCAGCTTCAGACTGCGACTTGCAGCGCATTTTCATAAGACATAAATTCTGCGATTTAGCTAAATGCGCTCTCCGGACTTTGCCAGAGTAATTTGTGGCAAGCCAGCGGCAGCCAGAAGCAGGATAGAGTCCGCACCGAAGGCAAGAAAGAATATAAAAAATAAAAAATAAAAAGAAAACTAGTAATATTGCTCTAGTCGAGAGAGAGAGAGAGAGAGAGAGACTCGACTTGGAGACACCTTACGCCCAAACTAATCTAACTAATCGAGTTATATATACATATGTGTGTCAGTATTTTTGATTGAATCTTAGTAATAATTATACAGTTAGCTCAAACGTTAATCGATTTGTAACGATATTAAAGAGAATTTTGAAAGTTATCGATAAAAAAAATGCAACTAATCTGCGAGAAACTATATTCAAAATTGGAAGTCTGTTGCTTCGACATTATACAAGCAGACCGAATATGATGAATCCGATTAAGAAAATACATCGAGCCGATTCATACACTTGTACAGCTTCAGCATGACCTTCTGGCCGTTTCGAATGTGTACAGGGTATAAAAAGAGGAGAAAAGAGAAAAAAATAAAAACTCCATTGGCATTAAATTACACTCGCACAGCGAAGCTATGGAAAAGGCCCAGACAAGGCGACGCTGCGACTGCGACTGCAACTGCGACTGCGACAAGAGCTCATATTGCATTTGGTACGTCTACAATACATGCACAATACTCAAATGGGCCCATTGCTGCAGCCTTTCCCCTCTCCCCATTCCCCTCTCTCACTCTGCTTCTCTAGCATCTTTCACTAACATTTTAACAGTCTGTTTATGCGCTTTTAATGGCACATTTTGTGAGTAAATTGCATTAATTTAACGTCTAAGGCGCATACGCTTAACAAAATCGAGACGCCAAAAAGAGGTTCGTTGGGGGAATTGGTGTCCGTTGGAAATAGAAATTGCATTTAGTATGACATACGAACCAAGTTACAGTCAAACGGCCAATGGCGTTGTCAATGTGCCACCGATGATTGAACGATTTATGAGTAGCATCAACTGCAACTGCAACTGCAACTGCTGCAAGAGGAGGACGAGGAGGAGGCAACCGGTTTCGTAGCCAAGTTTCGATTTGTTGGCTTATATCAGCAATGCAATTAAAAGCAGATGCAACACAGCCCAGGCCCAGACAGTTGGCAGAGTTAAGATGTTACTATCGATTGGCAGCAGAGCAGAGAGACGCAGTTGGAAAAAGGTTTGCCGCAATCAGGCCAAGGTACTTAAAAAAAAACCAAACCAGACCAGACCCGACCAGGCCAGACTAGATAGAAATGTTTGATTCAAACAAACTGTAAGTCAACCTGTTCCATAGATCATCAATCGCAAAGCTGACTGCTTGCATTTCAATCGCACACTCAGCTCTCATCCACTTTCAGTTGTCAACAGAATGCAGCAGCAACTGAGGCAATACCGCTATGAAAGTAATCAGAAACTATATTTGCTTATGCATGTGAAGAATGAGTTAGATCTTGGCATGAACTTCACTTATCAATATTATTTAAGTAAAACTAGTTGTACGATAAAGATTCAGGCGTGCTCTAATTTGCGCCTTTCTTTCTCGTAAAGTGTTGAATTAATTTTCTAGTAAGTGGTATTTTTAATGTTCTAATTTTAGATATTTGTTTCGTTAAATACAACAAACAGAAGACAAGAAGAACGTTGTACAAAATATAGATAAATAACATTCAATATTTTAAGTGTACTATTTATCTTTTATATTTTTAAATCCGTATTGTGCTGAGCGCACTCATTGTTACTTGGATACTAACACTATTGTGCTGCTTTTCTCTTTGACCTGACATTTGCTGCTGAACACACACAGAGGCACACACAGGCACACACAGGCACACACAGGCACACACAGGCACTCAGACAGTTCACAGTAAATAACGAAGAGATTTGTATATTTTTTATGTCGAATGATTATGCGTGTTGCGAAATATGCATATCGAAGCGCTCTGAATGCAAAACTAAAAGCTTTTGCGTACCAACCAAGTGTGTATGCTGTGTGCTGTGTGCTAAGCGACAAACAAAAGCTGTTGGAAAATATAGAAAATCCTTTTGGGAAACAAAGTGCAGAGTAAAGGACAACCACACAAACACATCCACAAAAAGTTTACCCCTTGCCTTTTGTTGCAGATCTAAAGCTGCATAACTGACAAAGGCAGCCAGTAGAAGTAGTAGCAGAAGAAGACAAAGCAGAAGAGCTGTTATGGAGCAAATAGCATATGTAAATATATACATCTATAGATATATATATATATATTCATGGAGCGGTATCCTTTGGTCGAGGATTTCGATTTGCAGGGCAGCAGCAGCAGCAGCAGCAAGCTACAAGCTACAAGCAGCTGCATTCAATTGTCACAACTGTAGTTTTAACCCAGAAACATAAATATTGCAATTTATTGCAAGAGCCGTACGGCTGACACGCGGTATATGCAACAGAAATGGAAGCGGCCCACACACACATGCCGCACAATGAGCTGTGGAGCGGGCCTGCCAGCCACCCGCTTGCTAGATCCTTTTGCTAAAAGCTTTTGCGCTGCATAAGAGTAGCTGCTCAAAAAGTTAGCCGCAGGATCATTTGGCAGACGAGTAGCACTCAAGCTTATCCATATCCTCAATTCAAATGATAATAAGGCACGTGTGGCACGTTCGATGGGGATACGAGATGCCCGCACGCATGAGAACATCAAATGTATTTAACTTAATTTAGTTGGAGTTACTTAAAAAAGCTTTTAAAAGTAATAGAAGAACAACAACAATAACGCCAATGAAACCCAAAGCAAAGCGTAAACGTAAACAGCAAACAGAAAGCATCTGACTGAAAAGGTAATATTGGTGTGCCAGACTAGCAGACACCCTGTTCATTATGCTCAAACAGTTGAAAGCACAGACTTTAAGGCAATTTTTACTGATATTATATATAATATCTTTTGTTGATGTTGCATATATAAATAGTTTATGGGCCTCCCACAACTTCATTAACCCATTTTCAATCGGCAGAGGGTATAAAAAGAGCCACGTTGCCCAAGCAAAAAGCTCGCAAAGCAAACTTTCACACAAGGAAATGGCTTAGTGGATTGTTGTGTTGTACGAAATTCATTAATATGCACATACATGCATATGTAGATTATATGATTAAAAGCATAACATACATACACCCAATCCACTTTAGTTACTCCCTGTTGTTGTTATACAAAAGCTGTTCTTCACTTTTTGCTCACAGAGTTGGTGTTTGCAGTTGGGTTCTGTTTTCCTTTTTATTTGGACAGGCGAGCACTTGAAACAGTAATTGCGAATTGCTGCTCATGGCTAATGGAAGTGAGCAACAAAAATATCAACGACAACAACACTAGCAAAAGAGAGACAAAGTTAGCGTAATGAAAAGACAACAGCAACAACAACAAATGCCTCAGCTGATTTCAGCAGTAGCTATCGAAGCTACCACAGCGCCTCCACGTGTGATTAGATACACAGATACACAGCAAGAGCAGCTTACTAAGAGGTGGCAGGGGCAGGGAGTGGGGGCTGCGGCTAGCCTGCAAAGGATCAAACGAACTGTGAAAGGGATGAATGATGTTTCAGCTGAGCAATGTTTGCCCTGGCTAAACTATCTGCTAATGAAAAACAAGAAAGGATGTAACAAAGCTCACACGCCAAAATAACATAACCCCAACCAACGGACCAACCCACCAACCCACCCAGCCAACCACCAAACTTATCCACCCGCTGGCATGTCGCACTCAAAGGGTTCCAAAGTTATTTGTTTGCCCAACGGAAATACATCAAAATAAATGCGAGACAAGAGCAAAACGAAGTCAAATGCAAATACATATGACGAACGAGGCGGATGCGAGTGCGAATATGCGAATATGCGAATAAGCGAATATGTGTGTGTAGATGTGTGTGTATATGTACGTGTGTGTGTGTGTGTGTTGCACCACTGGCCATTGACAAATATGGTCTTTTTGGCCTAAACAAATATTTGGCACACTTTTGCCAACAATCGTTGCCAGCCAAAACATTTAAAGCCCAACGCACCCCTCCGCCCCTTCCGACGAGAAAAAAGACCAGCCAGAGATGTATAAAATTTACCTGATGTCAAAAGTAATTAAACGAAATGCCAGGAACAGCAGAAAAGCAACAACAAACAACCACAACGACAACTTGGTAAATTTGTCACAGAGGCGCGATGAATAAAACATACACAAAATATATGCATACATACATATATATGTATGTGTATATACAGCATGGAAAAAAGGAAAATAGAAAAACCAAAATGGCGTCGGAGTTGGGAAAATTTATTAATAGTGCAAAGTAAAGCCAACTTTCAAGATGTGCAGCGAGCGACACGAAAAACTGCAAAAGCAATGAAAATCACAACACTTTAGCAAAGTCGCAGTGATTTCGAAATACTCTGCCTTGAACTAAGGCCTCAACCAAACCGCCAATTATTCGAATAGTTTTAAGTTATTAAGCAGCGACTAACGAAGAATAGTCTCTTATGCGAAACTATTCAGGTAGTACTCAGTTAAGGTGGAGATTATATCAGAGATTACGCGGAACAAAAGCACATACATATGTATATCAGTTGTGTTTCAAGTCCTTTATTTATAGATTGAGTAACAGCTGAGCTTGAGAATAATATGAATTATTCCTTCGATTGTAAATAAATGCATGAAACAAAAATCCGGGTTATTTAACAGCCAAATTTCTTTCCCTCAGAGTTCATTTATTTCTTTATTCACAGATTTAAAAAATGAAGAACTACAAAATTGAACAACAACATGAAAATTAAACTTAAGTTAAAGTTTATCTTATATATCTTTTGATAGCTGGCTCCTTTTTAATAAATTTATAAAATTGACATGTAAAATGCAATAATTAAATGTGAAAGGCTTAAGATGTTAAGCTTAAAGAGATCCTCAGATATATTTAGATATTCTCAACTACGATTGAAATAGTATAGAAGTACATAGGCAATATATCAATCAGAGGAGTGCACTCTATAGTAATTAGCTTAAGCAAGTTTTGAGTCAAAAGTCGAGTCATTAAATTACCATGACTAAACTGAGACACAGCGGGCTCTAAGCAAATGCAAAAGGGCAAAAAGATGACGGAAAGTTGAAAGTTTGCCAGCTTTTGTTTGGCTTTTGTGGTAGCCGTCGTATGGCAGCCAGCAAGAAGTCAACGGAGCTGGATAAGTGTAATGAGAAAAATTGTTCAACTAGCAAAAAGAAAAAACGTGGAAAACGAGGGCGACGCAACACCAAAAACAATAAACAACACAGCCAAAGACTGGAGAAGTTGGAGAAAGGGTGAGAGAGAGAGAGAGAGAGAGAGGGAAATAAGCAATGCGAAAGACGTACAAAAACTTTTCAATAGTAGTGTGACAGTGGGCGTTAGCCTGGGAGGCGTGCCAAGACGCCAACTACAACAACGAGGCCAACAAACACATCAAGCAAGAAGCAACAATTTTGCGCTTTGGCTTTCCGTTTCCGTTTGAGCGACGTCTTTAAAAACTGTGTTGCCAACTCATCCCCCCCCTTCATCTGTCTGCTGTGCCTGCTCCCCGAACAAACTTCAATAGACCTGCCCCGCTGCCCTTTCGCACTTCTTGTCGCTGACAGTCACTGTAAGTAGCTGTGTAATAAAATTACTTTTTAAGTGCGCTGTGCTGTGCATACCTGTAAAAGACAGCAGCAGAGCAGTCGCAGCAGCCGCCTCTTACGCACAGAGAGACACAGGAGACGGAGGAGTCGCAGGAGGCATGAAACAACGCGCTTCATTGGCCACTACTACCCGGGAGGACCTTTCGAGTCGTGGTAGTCATGAATTGGCAGCCCGAAGCGTCAAAGTCAAAGTCGGAAGTCATTTGAATTATTTAACACAAATGAGGACTGAAGGCCAGAACAAGAAGAGAAAGCGGCTGACATCAACTGAGATGATGCGTCGTATGAATAATATACATGTGTAATATATACCCAATATATGTACATATATGTATGTGCATAGTGCAGTAATCTACAAATACAAAGTTGTAGCTGTTGTTGGCCGTTTTCTATCAGCAAAATGGCCAACGAACTGCATCGTAAATCAGCGTTAAAGTTCATCTCTCTCATTTTTTCTGTTATATTTCCCAAGGAGGCAACTGCAATGTGGCCCATAAAATATGTTGCAAATTATGAAATATTTGAAACTTTCGCCCAGCATGCCAGTCAATGCAGTGAAGACAGTGGAGGCAAGAGCAGCCGCTTGCAAAGAGAATTGTGTAGAGCAAAGCGGCTGCTGCTGGGTCGCCGCTGTTCGTTATGGGTTTTAAGTTTTGTGTGGTGTGGAAATAAATTTTAATCGAAAAATGCGCCAAGGCAATAAGAGCCCAATGTTGCCGGACTCTCAGCTGGAGCAGTGGAGAATGGGCGGTTGCATGTGGACGATTTAAGAGGGCAATGCGACAAGTTTAAACTGCAACGGAGCAGCCAGTGGAGCCTAAAACTGCAGACAGTCTGGGAATATTTACAAGCATCAATCGGACACAGAAGACACCAGCAGCAGCTGCAGCAGCCACCGGACACTAGATGCCGATTCGATAAAACGGTTTGATTACAGCCAATATCTAAGAGTCCTGAGGCACATTCGTTACGCTTGGCGACAACTTCAGCAGCTATTAAATATTCAAGCAACCTTTTAATAAAAATATTAAATTGAAAGGCAATTCATAAACAGTGTAAGAACTACAAAATAAATATAAATTTAGCTAACAAAAACAACAAATGATGAAAGTTGAGATGTTAAGCCATGATTTAAAGCCATGTTGTCTAGCCAATATTTAAAAAAAATAGAAAATTAGAAAAAAAAATCTATAAATTTAAATGGCATGCTCGAATTGGGTAGCTCTGCTTAACTATGTCTATTTTATCATGCTTGGCCTGCCAACAACTAGACTTTAATTTCCAGTTTATTTACTTGGCTAAAATCTGTTGGCCACCCCCCAAATGGCATGGCAATGAAGTATGGTCCCAGGACACCGCGTAAACAGTAAATGAAAACGAGAAACGAAAGAACACAAAAAACAAATAACGTGGAAAACAGGTTGAGGGTGATTTAGTTGTTGTTGTTGCTGCTGTTGTTGTTGTTGCTGCTGTTGTTGTTGTTGTTGCGCTTTTGCTCAGCAAATTGTGACTCTCATTGGACTGCTTAAATTTTGTTGTTGCGGACGTTGCGTTGTTCTTAGCTCATTTGGACTTAGCCCTCGATGTCGTCGTCGTCGTCTGATAGTCTGCTGTTTATGTAATTTTACATGCGGACGTCGCATTTATAAGACTTACGGCTGGGGAAATCCTTTTTTTATATTTTGTTGCTATTCTTTCAGCTGTTTTGCCTGCGTTGGGCAGTGAGTCTCTTGGGGTTGATGTAGCTGTTGCAGCTCCAACTTCAAGGCGCGCGCTCATAAAATTTAATTAAGTGCAACAACAACAACAACGCAAAAATAATAGTAACAGCTAAAGCAGCGATAGCAGCAGCAACATCGTTTATAAAATTCACATAATAACAATAAATTTTAAAAAGCGCCTTAGCTACACGCAGAAAAATAATATGAAACTGAACTTTAGAAAATCGCCATACTTTTGGTGCCCCGAGCAGTTGAGTTAATTTTTTAGCCTGTCTCAAAACAAGATTCTTAAAGGTTCTTCTTTTTTGACCAGTTACATATTTCTAGAATTTATAAATGATATTTCTAAATTCTTGAGTGTTTTTATTATGTATACACAGAAATTGATTTCTTTATTATTTTGTGCGAGTGTAGAGCTGCTCTGTCGAGGCCGGCAGCGCGGCCAACGCCGTTGGGGTATTAAAATTTATCGCCGGTTGCGTAGCACGCGCAGAAATTTTGCGTTTTCGCAGCCGACAGCAGCAGCAAGTGGGTGGCAGACTAATGCCACCAAACTCTGAGCCTCCTGAACAGAAGTAACGTCTTTGCCGCCCCTGGAGGCGCTTGCTGCTGCTGTTGCTCTTGTTGTTGTTGCTGCTGGCGCTACTGTTTCTGTTGCTGGTGTCTTTTTTTTTTGTTGTTTTATTTCACTTAATTTTATTTCTATAAACTGTGGCGCCTTTTGCTGCTGCCACACATAGTTGAAGCGACATCGAGTCACATATGCTGCATACTCCCCCTCCTCACCGTTAACATCCTCCATTCCCATTAAATAAGCAAAATCATTTGTCTGTTTTGTTGCTTTGTTTGCTTGTTTGCCTGTTTGCCTGTTTGCCTGTTTGCTTGGCTTGCTTATTCATTTGGCGCGCATTAATTACACGACACGCATACGCCGCGTTGCACGGTTGGATAGCAAAGGGCTGGGAGGGGTCGCATAATTTATTAAAAAGCCAAAAAGAACACCCCAACAACAGCGAACCATGTCATTCATTCCCTGACAGGCTCTCGTGCTTATGCGCATAATTTCAGGCTGGCCAAATTTTGCTTACATCTGAGCAGCAGCAGCAGCACCAGCACCAGCAGCAGCAGCAGCAGCAGCAGCAGTAGATAAAGGAGGCAAGCAAGCAAGGAGGCAAGAAGAAACGCTGTCCGCCTGAGACGATGGGGATTTGCTTGGTAGTTTCGGCTCAACATCATCATCAGCTGTTGTAGCTGCTGTTGTTTGCCTCCTTGCCTGCTTGCCTTGTGGCATCCTCGTCAACACAAATGACTGTCTCATGTTAGCTGCTAAGCTGTCTTATCTGTTTGCTCTGCCACATCGCCCCTGACGCATCTGTTTGCATGTTTATCTGTCAGTCTGTTTCGGTTTCTCTCTTAATGTCTGTCTGAATGTCTGCTCTGCTCTGCTCAGCTCAGCTCAGCTCAGCCTGGCCTGCCAGTGATTTCGACTTTGTTACTTATTTAATTTGTTGCTTATTTGCTTGGGTCGGCAGCAGAACAAAGCTCGCAACACATCCACGCACTTGTTTGCATATGTTTAACATGCTCCCGATGATGCTTCCCAGCTCCATAGAGCTCATGCTCCTCTTGCCTTCTGTCCTGTCCTGGTCCTGGTCCCTGTCCCCGTCCCTGTCCTTGATCTTTTCCTGAGCCTGTTTACTCTTGTTTGCTAATGATTTGCCAGCCTGCTAATCAAATAGGTTACCCCACAAGCTAATCCCATTACAAATGATGCTCCAGTTGCCCCCTGAACACTGCATTATGCTTATTGATCAGCCAATGGGAAAGCGAGGAAACGGAAGTATAACAGAGAGCTTTAGTCACTTCAATAAATTTTAAAAGAATTTAAAATATTTGGCATTTGAAAAACTGGCCACATAAGAAATACACTGACCCCCGATTAAAGCAGCAGATTATATTACCTGAGTATTTGAGTATTTCGTACACCCTACATAAGGCATACATTTCTTGAAACGAATATCTTTGCATTTTATTTCTTATTTTAAGATTGTGAACGTAAACGAAGGCGAGTGTAGTGATATATAGCACGGCTGTCCTGAAGGGCTCAATAAACAAGCCAATATCAGAGATTATAACAGCTGGCGACTGCAAGTGAAGAACTGAATAACAAACTACTAACAGCAACAAACTATTCAACAGATCTGGTCAGGGTATCTCATAGTCCAGCTGTCTGGACAAGAGTATTCTGGCTTATTCTAGCTTCATTCGCATCGTAATTTACCCTTTTGCGAGCAGTGTATGAAAAGTAGTCCCTGGCTGCAACTCACCTAAGCCCAAAATCAAGTGAAGCGATTTAAGGCGCTTGCAAAGTGTTTTTGGCCAAAAGCGACTATGATGATGCCAATAAATTGCTGGCGCCCATTTGTGTGCAGTGCACTAAATAACTGCATCGGAGACAGACCACCCAGCAAGGCACTCACCGTGCAGCACGCACCACGTACACCACTCACCAGCCTCTTGGGTGCAGTGAGTGTTGCAAGCATTGCCAGCTGTCGCTGGCAGACGCGTCGTGCAGCAAAATGAATGAATGCGAAAAGAAAGCAAGAATTATGTGGCAACAGGATGCGCTGACATTTATCACCTGCGTCGCTGCCGACAGCAGCGTCAGATGGCGCCAGAGGCAGAGGCAGAGGCAGAGCCAGTGCGAGTGGCAGCATCAGCATCATTGCAATTTTGCAATGTTTAGTTTAGTAGAACGTTTGTGCTTTGGACCCTTGGCACAGGTAACAGGCCATTGCCAGTTTCTCTGCCAGTTAAAGCCAAAAGTTTTTTTTTTTTGTTTTTGTCAGTTGTTTAACTTGCAGACTGTTTGATTATGCCCCAACGCTGACGGCGACGTTGGCTGCGTGCGTCGCGGCAGCATTAGCATAAATTTTCAACAGCTTATGCACGCATATGAATATATTATGCCGGCTGCCGTTATTTATGTGTACCGGCTACCGAAACTTGGCACAAGTTTTTGCTGAAGGGTGTGGGGAGTGGGGGACACAATGGCAGGACTCGTGGCAGGATAATCGCTGCTTAATGCAGTCGCGCGCATAACGCGCCAACCGCCATTGATAACCAGTCGTCTGCTCTGCTCTGCTCTGCTCAGCTCTTGCCCCTATTCCGGGGCAGGCATTCTCTAACATTCCCCATCCCCTCTCAGTCTATCCTTAAAAGCTCATTGAAGAGCATTCAAATTGAATTTACATGCAGGCAACTTTTGTTTACTTTGTGGCAGCAGCAGCAGCAGCGACGGTGAAATCAAATTTAAATCCGCTGCCTGCCGCATTACATGGACGAGCGGCCAGAGAAGAATTCAACAAACTCACCCAAGCCAAGCCAAGCCAACCAAGAAAACCACCCACCACCAAGCACCACGCACACACACACACACATACACACACACAAACACCGCTCAGGTGGCAGGCAGGCCAAAAACTGTTTGAAGTGTTCTTCGCTTGTATTTCTCAAATGGAGTTGGGTTTGGAGGGGGGTGGTGGGGGTTGCGTTGCCAAATTATTTTTATTTATTCGTGCGTTTAACATAAATTTGAAATTAGCGCTCGCTAGATGGCGCCAATACAACGATTTATGGCCCGAATGCGGCCCAAACTGGGACCTTGCAGCAATTTGCCAAATAAAATAGTCGATTTCAGGCGAGCACTTTTGACTGCATATATATATATATATATATATTATATATATTACATTACAAAGACGATACATAATAGATACTATATAGCCATAACATACGCCCCCTGGTTAAAAACTCAGAGTTTTCTAAGTTACCCCAAAACAGCAACCAATTTTATATTGATCAGCAATAAATAATGATCTTATAAATCTATTAAACCAATTATTCACTGAATTTCTTGTGTGTTATCGATAGGCTTTTGTATATTAGCATGTGCGTAATGTTATCGATAGACCTGTCTGTATATTGCTATTATTGGAGAGCACTGCTGGCGATAAGCAGTACTTACTTTGCACAAATTAGCACTAACCAATATTAAAAATTAGATTTGCATTCAAAGCACAACTCTTTCGACGTGCGCGGTAGATGGCGCCACTTGCTGCTGCTACTGCTACTGCTACTGCTGCTGGTGCTGCTGATTTATGAGCTGTTTATGTGAATGTGTGCAAACAGCGACCTTGCTTCGAATTGCCGACAAAAACAAATCTTTATTGGGCGCGTTTGGCAGCTCATAAACCTCAAGCACAAGCGCAGGCCCAAGCCCAAGCCCCATTGAGCCGCCTATTAACCTCAACGTGTTACCTGCCACATGAATAAATCAAAGCCTTCCCACACACCCACCCACAGAAACTGCTATATGTGTGTACCCCCCTTCCCACCGCCAGCATACCCCTTTTCCCCCTCACAGCATGCTGCCCCGTTTCACAGTCATTCAACTGCCTGATGATAAATGTGTTCGGGGGTTTTTCGTGCTTCGCTTGGCTTCGTCTTCGATTTGCTTAACAAATTTGTAAGATTCTTAACACATTTGCATATTGCGTAAGCGAGAGGAATCCCAACAGCTGCCCCCCTCTCCCCACACTCCCACACTCCACACTCCACATTTATCCCTTACACTTGCTGCCCCCTTAATCGTTGCCATTCCTGTTTCTGTCTCTATTTTTATATTGCACACTGGCTTCTGGGTATCAAGTGTGGAAGTACTGAAATTCCTTGACGACTTCAACTTGGACTGTTTCTTGTACTTAATATTCTTGTTGTTGCTGATGTTGTTGTTGGTGTCAGTTTTGTTGTCATTGTCATTGTCGTTGTTGTTGTTGCTGTTGTTGCCACTGAATGAGTTGCACAGTAATGACGACATTTCCTTCCGACATCGACGACAGAGTTGCGCTGTCGTTTGCGCTTTTTATTGCCGTCGACAGGGTTGCCCTTGCACTTTAAAAAATGGATTTCTGTATTGAGTTTATTTATTTAGGTTTAGCGCGAGGGGGCGTGGGCTTAGAAGGATCCGGTCGGGTCGCTCAATCGATGCTGCTTGATAAAAAAAAAATGTGCTGGAATTTCCTTCGACATTTACGCCAACATCAGCTTCCACGCCGCGTCCTCCTCCACTGTCAATTTTCATTGCTGGCATTTTGCAATGACTCTCAACAGATTTTTTTATATTATTTTTTGTTTGTCGTTAAGCTCTTGGAATTTTTCGCCACCCCTGGCTGGCACTCAACAAAATTGACCTGCATTTCTTTCGTGGATTTTCTGCGTTCGACATTTGAAATTTTAGCGAAGGTATGCGCCAATCATTTGCGTCATTTGCGAAACGCCCACCCAGCCTGCCACTGCCACTGACACAAGATTTAGCTACTCCCACACTCACTGTACGCAGGCAGGTAATGTTCGCAAAGCCTTTTAGAACTCTACAAAAATCAGAAGCTAAAGAAGTTGCAGGTGCATTGCGCCTCCGTTTGGAGCTCAACTCAATAACCACAACTCTCAGACCAATTGCAAGTTGAACATTGAGGATTTGGCTGTCAGTTAGTTGTTAGATACTTGTGGCACTTGTTGCTGAAATCAAAACAATTTACAGTTTCAATTTAAAGTTGTTAAATGATCAGGCTCAACTGATTGCATTACTTTAATTTGAATCAGCATATTTGAAATATTTACAATTGCTTAAAAAATATCAATTTTAATTGTATTTTCTTTAATTTAATCAGCATATTATAAATATTTACAATCGTTTACAAAACATATATTTTTTTCCGGTTGCGCTCTTGCAGATTTCAATCCCGATATTTTTTTTTTTGGTAAGTTTTTTAGTTGAATGCGAACTTTTAGAATAAATAAATGAAATGAAACTGTAAAAATAATAATTCGTAATCAAATCTCCTATATAATAAGAAAAAACACGTCTGAAAAGATTTTTTTAATTTTTTGCATTGCCTAAACCAAGTTTACAAACAAAGCTGTGGCAGCGCTTGCCTCATCCAAGTGGATGTCACTTGGCGGTCAGTGCGCCGCGGCGTCGACGCATACATTTATTGCAAGCAAGTTTGGGACAAGTGGCAAGAGCAGAGCAGCTACAAAGCCGGCCAACTAACCGGAGCCGCCACCACTTGGGCAATTATTAATGTTAATGTCTTCATTACAATTCATTCTCGTGTTGTTTCCAGGCCGCTTTTCGCCCCAGTAGAGCACGCCCATTTATACCAGCAACCAGCTGGCAATCGGGTGACGAGAGATGGGGGCTGAGTCCATTGACAACAAGTGAAAAAGCGTTTCGAATAAATTAACGCTAATCACTGGCTTTAAACAGACACAAAACTGAAATACCAACAAACAAAAAAGGAAAACGCGCACAAATCGCACGCAAATCGCGTAAGACAATAAATTATGTTTGGCGCGATTTGTGAAATGAATACAGTTAGGCTGGCCGAGTGCAAAGCCGGTGTTGTGGAAAGGTTGAGGGCGGCCGTTGACTTTAATCTCAGGTAAATGGGCGGCAACAGAGGCGTGTCAATGTGGGCGTAACACGATGGGGAGGCGGCAACAAAAACTCGACCGGATTGAAAAGCCGAGTTGAGTGACTGCAAATGATACTTTAATGTGACAGGCGGACGTTTTGAAGGTGTTTGGACTGTGGACTGTGGTCTGTCTAGGGGGAAGGATGAGGGGGGAGGCGGGGTACCTCTGTCAGTTTGCTGCTGATTTTTGCACTTCTTTTATTAAGTTTTTTTTTTCTGCGCTGCGGTTTTTCTACTCAATCGCTGTCGCCATAAAAAGAACGGCAGCCTGCGATGAGTGAATGTGCAAAAAAAAAATAAATAAATAATAATAAAAAACTATCGCATCCCATTCTTTGCTGGCAACCTTTTTTGCAGGCTTCTCGTTGCTGTTTTTTTTTTTTTTGCATTTCAATTCCCGGGGCGCGCTTTCAACGCTTGTCATCTTACCGCTAATGGCGGCTACATGTCAACCACTCATCTCATGCACCGCCGCCACCGCCACCGTTGCCTTCACCGGTTGCCAGGTCCGTGTACGGGTCCATATCCGTTGGCTCAGAGCTGGCTGCTCGTTTCCAGCCATTCATTCATTTAGTTGTGTCGGGCACGTTGACGGCAACGTCATCAGCAAAAGCGGCAAAGCATCACCACCACCACCACCAACGGTGGCACCCACAGACGCAACAGAATGAGCCGCTAGGTGGCGCTGGAGCGCGCCCGCATGATGACATCAAGCATGAAATCGCTTTGCCAGCAGAGCATCAGCCAGGCAGTCTGACAACCAGCCAGCCAACCTGTCGTCATAAAAATTTTTATACATAAAAAAAGAAAACAAACAACAAAACGCAAGCCCAGCAGCAGAGAAGCGCCAGTAGTTATTGCTGTAAGGAGGCAGGAAAGAAGATGCAAAAGCCGGGGAAGAATCTGTGCAGAAGGAGGAGCGGGGAGAGGCGAGGCGTGGCGCAGCGAAGCGAAGGAACAATGCGTCGCCACTAACGTTGAGGGCGTTACTTGGCAAACACAGAGTACAAGTGACAGACCCGCAACGAAGTCCAAATACACTTACGTAAACTCAAAGAGTGGGGCTTACCTAGACGGTAAGAATGGTGTGCAGACCATGTCTTGTGAAGTGTGCAAAAAAAATCGGAAAATTAAATCCAATTTCAATATAATATATATATTTTTTTTGTGAAAATGGTTTTTAGATTATGGCTATTATCCAACCAAGTTATACATCTATCGTGCCGCCTTCTAAGCTTATAGCTCTTCTATACCAAGCCTGTTTCTTCAACAAATTCAAGAAATTTTGACGGCTTGAGGGTTTCTTTAACTCCAGGTTTAAGAAGGCAACCTAAGCTGTTATGAAGTGCTTTGGGTCCTCGTTAAGATAACGTACTTACGTATTTCTGCATAAAATTAAGAAAAGTTTAGCTTACACATACATCATTATCTGTATTTGTACATCACATGAAAATTCACAAGTTTCAATAGTGCAGAATTCCATTTGGTATTAAGAATGTTGTAAAATTAAAAAAAAAAATGTTTGAAAGCACAACAAAAGTTGTGGCACATAACAAAATTACAGTTCAAGCATTTAAGGAAAATCGCTTAAATGCTTTTAACCAATTTACTTTGGAAAACTGTAGATTCATCCTTAGCACAGCTTAATTTGTTGTATTCAACTGCGAACTGCAGAGAAAAGTGAATCAGTTATTGTAGCTGCCCCAATTCGGTTAGGGCAGCAACAGCACAAGCAACTCAAATGCCACATAACGATGCAGCCAGGTGACACAGTGCGTGGGGAAGGGGGTGTGGATAAGGGCGCATATCGCTGGTTGCAGCTGGAGCAGATCGGAGACTGCCAAGACACAGTTTTCGCTAATGAGTTTCCGTCTGTATGCAGTTGTTGTTGTTGTTGTGTTCGTTGTTGCTGCGGCTGCTGCTGTCGCTTCTGCTGATGACGTCGCCTAATAGCCAGACCGATAGAGCAGCAGCAATGAGCTAAGGCGCCTTTTGCCAGTTACGAAACCTTCGACTATCAGTGAGTTGAGATGCAACATCAACAGCAACTGCAACAGCAACAGCAACAGCAGCAGCAACAGCAGCAGCAACAAGCAGCATCTGCAACATATTTGCAATGATTCAGAGTCATTAGCGAGCTCATTAATTGGCCAGTCAGACTTTTGCGTTTAGCCTGTCAGTCACAAGTAGTTGTAGCTGTTGTTGTTGCTGCCGCTGTTTGCATTGACAGCAACAGCAGCAGCAACAACAACAAAACAAACAAGTAAACAAACAAACACAGTCAGTCAATCTATCAGTGAGTCATTCACGCGCTGACAAGTCAAACAAGGCGACAAGGACAAGGACGTTGCTACTGTCCCCAGTTGCCTGTCACAACAGCAACAGCAACAACAAGAACAACAACAACACCAATGGCAACAGTGGCAACATTGGCAGGAACAAGCTAATCCCCAACTGAATTTCAGCAGTGCCAAGCTTGGGCCACATTGCCAACGACAACATTTGTTAAGTATCTTGAAATATTATTTACACTTTACGCAAAAGACTCAACGCAAACAGCGGCAGCAGCAGCAACGGCAACAGCAACAGCAACACCAGCAAAAGCAGCCGAAAAGGAAATGATTCTACACTCAAAGAAAAAAGTGCACAATGAAATATAGAAAAGCAGAAAGTTGTTCTGGTCTCTAAAAAATAATGTGGGCTGCTTTTGGAGCAATTTGTTTATTTCGCTTTTTTTTTGAGTGTTTGCCATTCTGCTGCTGCTGCTGCTGCTGCTGTGGGAGATGATGTTGTTGTTGTCTGCTAGTCAAATAAGTTAATCGCTTTACCAACTGATGGGGCTGATGTCGAATAAGAGCGGGGATTGCATGGGGCGGTCAGCACTTGAGTCAAAATGTGAACCGGTTTAGCAGACTTTGCCGTCATATTTTTAGCTTAGAAGAGCCGCCTGATCTCCGCTTCCCTCACCCTACCCTTACCACACCCCATCCCTCCGCGTGACTATGCACACGCAAAACTATTTTTAAATGACATTGCAGGCAGACAAATCGGCGCAGACAACGAAAAGGCGCAAATCGAGAGAAACGAGAACTAGAAGCAGCAGCAGAAAAGGAAACTGAGCTGGATAAGGAGGAGGAGGAGGAGGAGGAAGCACAGCTCAAGCAGATGCTCAAGATGGCGTTGGGAAAGGCAGACGCCTGACGCTGTTCGATGTCGACCTCTAGCAAACTGCTGGCAATGCTGCTGCGGTCAAATGCCAGCCTCGAAAACTGCTCGACTGAGTCGACTTTAGCGTCGGCGTTGCTTCAATTGAAATTGCATTTGCATTTGAGATTGAGATTTTAATTGAATTGCATTGTTTTAAGGCGACGACGGCGCAGTTGACGTCACTTGTTTGTTTTCCACACCAGAAGAAAGTGAAATTTCTTCTTCTTCTTTTTTTGGAATCCATTGTCTACCTAAAATTTTGTAAGGCATACACTATATTGTTGAAACGGTCGATCAACTATGCTGCAACTAGCGGTTTATGGTTAATATTATTTGTATTCATTATTTTATTGATATATTTCCGACAAGTTTACAAGTTTATAACAATATATAGACATGAGATACTGGCGATTACTATATTAAAATTAGTTACAATAAGTTTTGCTACATATTTTATGTATTATATTTGTTATTAATTTAATTAATTTTAATTTATCCATTTTTATCATTTATGTTTAAATTTACTTTTATATTTAGCCAGAGCTTTTAGTGAAAGTAATTAAAATAATAATTATGACAAAATAAAAATATAAATAAATATAATAAAATAAGTATAGTGTATATTTTGGTGTACTATATAGAATTTTCAACATGCTTGCCATATCTTAAAGAAGCTTTCATCTTTTGTATTGTGATTGCGACCCTCTTGACAATGGGCTCTTCAGACACGAATACGAAATTACATCAAGTAAATTGATTTCGAAAAATGTAATAATTACGCATTAGGCCTTCTTGGCTCTAATGTGGCCTGTACGCTGGTCAGGTCTGGTTGCCGACGTTCATCTGATCCCCCCCTGCTTGTCCCCTTTGTGCCACATACAAATATCCGTTTGTGGTCTGGCAACATTTGGCCCTTTTAATTGGCCAATTTCAACGTGACGAGTTTTTTCTCCACACAGTAACATTTTATTTGTTGTTCCTTTGTTTCGTTTACTTTGACACCGCATAAAGTTATGAGCATGAGGCGAGTAACTGGGGGAGGCTGGGGGAAAGGGCAACGTCTGGCATCAAACGCATATCATTTGATTACAATTTGAATGGCTCCCTCTCTCTTCTTCTTGCCGCTATGCATCTTTGCATCTTTTGGCTTGTGTGTATATACATATATTTTTGTGAGAGAGATAATTGAAAATTAATTGCCTTGGACAGCTGAACATGGCCAGGGAGCAGTCAAAAAGCAATGTCGAAAAATATCAGCTGGTTACCCAGGCAACCACACCAGAGACAGACCCAGACCCAGACCCAGACCAGACCAGACCAGACCAGACCGACACCAGACCGAGACCAGACCCAAACCGACCAGATTAGCCATGAACAAACGAACGGGTTATTTAATTAGTTTTGACGCGCCCAATGTTGGTTAGCATTCGAGGCATGTTCAAGCATGTCTGCCTGTATGCATGAATGCAACCAAGAGCGCGCTGTAGGTTCTGCAGTGGGTCTGTAGGCGTTTTGGATCAGCGCGACACGCGATCGGATCGCGTGCGTCACCTAGCGTCAAAGAAACGGAAGCTGTCACGCGTAAAATTGATTGAGTCTCGCTGCAGGCCAAAGAACAGCAATTTGGCTTGGCATCTTCTAATAAACTTGTGCGAAAAGTTCAAAGGCGACCTGAATGTGAATGAGTATGAAAAGAGGAGATGACTATGACGCATGTGAATGTGAATGTGAATGTGAGTGGACAATGGTCATGACTATCAGCTAAGTGGGTGTGTGTGTATGTGTTTGTGTGTGTGGGCGTGGGTGTGGCAGTGGGCACATTGCACAAACGACAAATAAACAAGATTTCACAATCAGCGATGGCCCCGAAATTGTGTTTGAATTTAGAGTTAAGTGAGTGAAAGGGCACTGGGAGGGGAGGGATAAGAGGGTGGTGGGTCGGATTGAGGAAATCAGAGAACTGAGGCAAATGGCAGATGCCGTTTGTTCATGTTTTGCTAAAAAGGGTATAACAGGCCGAAAAAGATATATATATATATATATTATTGATCAGGATGAAAATGCGGCTGTCTGTCAGTCAGAATGAAAGCGCCGATCCCAGCGACATCAATTTATATATATGTATATTCATTTTAAATATATGTTCTAGACGTTTACTCATTTGCTCGATGATACTTCCCCAATTAAAATCGATTACCGCCTGCAATCAAAATCAGAATTTTCCAGATACACCCTTCAACCACGTCACAAATAATATATTCATATTCAATCATAGTCCTCATAGTACCTTAATCCTGAATCCACATTTCAATTACATAAACATATAATTACGTTTATAAAAAAGATTTTTATATACTGTTATATAATCGAATGTGGTACAGACTTTCAATAAATAAATAAATACATACTTATAGACAGACATTAGATAGGTAGACAGTTGAACTTAGGATATCTCCTAGTCGAACCCCCTTAACCAGAGCATTCTAGTTTCTTGCTGCTGCTGATGAGTATGAAAAATGGAGCACGAACAACAAGTACGTAAATTCCCATTCACAATCCCAACCAAATGCAATTTGCATGTGAAGCTTTTCCATCCCACCCCACCTAATACATTGCTCATATCTTCCTATTTGCTGACACATGGAACGATTGTGGTGAAGGGGGGATAGATAGAGGGGAGGGAGGGCGGTCGGCGTTGTCTACTGATTTCAAATGACAACCTGCAGCAGTAGCAGCTGCCTGCTGGTTGAGTGGAAGATATGCCAAGCTGTTCCAGCCACAGGCCATGAGAGTGCACACTTGTCAACTGAAAGTCCCAGTCAGCGTATACAGTGGGACAACAGGACAACTGGCCAACTGGCAGGATGGCAGCATGATGAGCTTGCACTGCAGAATTGGGCTTGTGCTCACAACTGGACAACTGGGTTTGAGTTTTTGGGGGCAGAGTTTCAACATTTGGCTGCGCTTGTTGAGTTTAACGATCGCCGCAGGCAATGTCTCTGCCTAACTGAGCATGTGTGTGTTTTTCTCTCTCCCTCTCCCTCTCCATCTCTATCTCGCTCATGGTGTGTGTAAGCAGGCAAATAATTGGAGCGTCAAGCCTTTTACCATTTTTCCATACGCCAGCGGGCAGATTTGTTGTTCAGCTGCCAAATGCATTAGCCTCACATTTCAAATAAATACAATGACGGCAAAAAAATAAATTAAATTTACTTCTCTCTCAAGTGTGTGAGCTTTGATTTAATGTTTTGTGCGGCTCTCATCATGAAGTGATGCCAGTATTGGATATTCAATATGAAATTAGCCATGAAGTTTCCTTATTGTGGGTCTTTCCACAGTTTAGAAGTAACTTGGAATTAATTTGACTAATGCCGAACCAAACTGCTGCAAGACATAACAATTACCTTTCCACAGTATATTCTTATGCATAAATTTATTAATTGAAAGTGATTACCTGTTCACTGCCTCAATACCGTAATAAAGACTAATTGTTGAAAATATTCTTGTTCTTGCAACTAGTTAAAAAATCAGAATTATTGAAGACAACCATTTTTATCCATGCTTGGATAGAGAAAGAAAGTGTTTTTGGCAACCGTTTTTTATGATAAGCAATTCCCGTTTGGACCGATCCCATTGGAAATTTGTTTTTTTTTTTGGTCTTGGCTATCCTCTATGACTATAGATAATTATAAGACGCTAGTAAGACGCGCGTAAAACGCTCGCCAGATGTGGAATGCTAGCTTAAGACTTAATTATTATTGCTGCCACAGGCTGCCACCCAATGGCAAATTAAAAATCAAACATATTTGTTGTGCAATGCGACTTTCTCTCGTGAGTCACGAGTAAGGCACGGGCTGTGTCACGCGTGAGTGGCGTGTTTGCTGTGCAAGTCAAGCGCATTTAGCAGCTAATTATGTTCGCAGGCAAACGTGAATAAAAGGGGTGCGCTGCATAATTAGGGGAGTGGGCGTGGGGATGGAGGTGGTGGTGGAGGTGGAGGTATCGCACGTTCGCATAGCGCATACGATACGTTGACCCACATACACACATACACACACACACACACACACACATTGATACACACATAAATTATAATTTCTCTTTGTCGCTGTTGTCATTTGGTGTTAAGCGCATTTTCGGCTAATTAAAAAAGAGCGACAGGAGAGTAAAGCACCGCCAAGGAACATAAAGAAATGGAAGGCAGCGAAAGAGGGATAGAAAGAGACGCACAGACAGACAGACGGACAGGCGGATAGGCAGACGGACAGCTAACTGAAAGATGTGTAAGAAGAATGCAAATTAAATGAAGAAAAATGCGCCACAGCATGCGGGGCAATAAAACAAATGCGCCGACTGTGTGCGGGGCAGAGGGGATAGCTGCGGGCGACGAAGAAGAAGTGTAAACAAGCGCAGCTAAATTGAAAAGAATAAAGAGAAACAACAAATATAAAAACATTTTAATGAAAAAGCAGCTAAAAAGTGAATGACAACAAGTGTGAGGTTGACAGAGTGAAAAAGAGAGAGGGACAGAGAGAGAGAGACAGAGGGAGGGGAGAGAGCAGCAAAGTTTTGTCTTTTTTATTGTTGCTATTATCTTTTTTGTACGTATAAAAAGCAGGCAGAACAACAATAACAACATAACCAAATTTCAGACTGACAAATTATGATTTATGCTGCTGCAGCTGGTTGTTCTTAAGTTTGTTGTTGTTATTGCTGTTGTTGTTGTTGTTGTTGTCATCGTTATTGTTGCTGTAGCTCTTTGTTGGTTGTTGTTGCTGTTACTGTAGCTGACATTTTGTCACTGTCGCTGACGTGGGCGCCACAGCAGCTGCGCAGCCAGCCGACAAGCTGTACGCTGACAAAAGTTTTAAGCGCCGTGACACGCGTGACTCACGAAACAAAAGGTTCTTCATAAATAAAAAATTATGGCACAAATGCCGTCTTATCGCCCAGTGCTGCAATTGCTGCTGTCAAAAGCAAAGCTATTCAGGGTTTGCCTGCCAGGCAGTACAGTGAGACCAATACATATTCATACACTTTCGTTTTTACTTTATTCTTTAATAAATATCAACTATATATAAATACACGTATAGATTTTCTCTCAAAATAATAGAATTAGATGGATGAATTCCTTCTCGCATTTAAGTAAAGGACAATAAATATTCAGCAAACGTAGTAACAAATTGAAAATAAACAATAAATTCATGAGATGGCCGCTCAAAATAATAGTAGTAATATTTTCGCTGACTATTAAAAATATCAAAAATTGCTTCAAGTATCAACATTTTTTGCACATGCCTTCAATGGGATATCACTTTCCTAGTTCATTGAGTTTGTAAAATTTAAAAAATATTAAAAGTCCCATTCTACATAGTCTACATAGTATATACATATTCTAAAAGTAGATCATCTTACATCTGCTGGGATTATGTTAAATATGTTAGCCATATATTTGTAAAAAGGTTTGATAGTTATAAGTACATTAATTATATATATCTTTTAACTCCAGTCCTATTTATATTTAAGACCACAAGCAATGCGATTTAACAAACTATTTTTATTTACTAATATATGTATATTAAATAAATATTTATGTATTTAAATATTATTAGCGCTTCTGCGTCAAAAGGTAGTCAAAGATAGTTGACCACTTGCACAACTCACGTGATTACTAACCCAATGTCGTCCATTGATGCTGTTGAAGGTCTGCTTAGCCCCGATCTGTACAATAAATGCCCAATTTTTGTATGTCGAGTTATTTATTGAGTTTCCCACACACACACACACACACACACACACAGAGAGATATTGAAAACAATTGAGGTATATCAAAAGGCAATTCAGAAATCATATTAAAATGCATCCACACCGATATCGGGGGTCTATATGTAAATATCTCCATTGGCAATCGCATCGAACGTTGCTCGCCTTTTTTTTGCCAATCAACTGCTGCTCGTTCAGTCAATGAATGAATAAATGGCAACTGTAAATGAAAACAATTCAAATTAAACATGGCCAGGGGTGCGTGGATGAGCCCCAGAGGGGGCTCTGGCCATGTGCTTGAAAACTGCAACAGAGGCAAAAACTTCAATGGGCCCAACACAAAAACCAAAAAAAAACAAGGAACAAAAATGAAATGAAATGAAGTAACAACAACAACAACAAAAATATCAGCAGTGTACTTCAGGCTAATATCACAAACGCAATTATACGGCGAGGGAATCGGGCTGGAAGTTTAGGAGTGTAGTGAGAGGGGGGGGATGGCAGCTGGTGTAGCTCTGGTCAGCCACCAACTGGCATCCAAGGATTGGCAAGCGAAAATGTGTTTTTTGTTCTAGCGCAACAAAAGCAATTGCCCATTGAGCCAGGCCGGGAGCAGTCACAGCACACAGGACACGGCAGCCAGGAGTGCCAGTAACAGGACCAGACGGCATACAAAACACTCCATACAGACTCGGACTCAGCAGCCCCATGGGGCATGGTCATTGTGGCACATTCAATACATAGACACACACACACACACACACACACACACACACGCACACATACACTGAGAATTCGAGGGGAGCCCAACTAATAATAGGCAGGCACTTGGACAGACTGAGCTTTTGTCTCTCAGCGATTTACAGGTAGCAAAAGTTTTCTTCTCCGCCCCCATGTGTTCATGTTGGATTTGTTGATGATGTTGTTGCACGCGGCCCGCTGGGCAACTTAACGGAAGCGAGCAATTTAGTTGCTAAAAAGGCTCATTGAATAGTTCCCAGTTGGCAGTCGACAGGCGACAGACGGCCGACCAGACAGCGATTGAAAATCTATGAGCAAACGGATGCACACATGGAGCCAGGGTGTGGTGTGGGCGTGGCTGATAAATGGTGAGCGCTCCAAAATAAATTCATTTATTGACCGATAAATGCCTTAGCTGATTCATTTTTTTCATGACAATATCATAAATTTAATAATTATTAATTATAATTTTATGGTGTGAGCAAATTAATAACTTGCAGAATAAGACTTTAATTTGACCAGCCTTCTCGGAATTAATACTGAGATATAAGTCAAAACCCAACACTCGGAATTCAAACTGCGAAGAAATCCGATCGTCAAGTATGCATTTTATTTTAAAATATTAATCGACTGCGGAATGATCTGATACTTTACACCAGCATTATACCAGCTGACGAATACATGTCAAGTTTCAAGAACTTAATTAGAAGAATTGGTGTAAGAACTGCGGATTGACACACAGACGGACAGGCGAACAGGCAGATATGGCTATATCGATTCGACAAGTGATACTGACCAAGAATACACACACTTTATGAGATTGAATATAATTTCTAATTTTAATACCGTCTACAACTATGATTTCCAGTTCGATCAGTTAAAGAAACTTATAATTTGTTTGTTGTTAACTTTTAATATTATCATAAATGAGGGGATTATTTATAAAGTCACTTTCTTGTACGTTTGTATGAGAACAAGTCGGATAACAAAAGAATTAGTGATGTCCCAGAAGAATAAGTGCACAGAAGCTTGACTTCTGCCACACGTCGGCTGTTAACTGTAACCAATTCCTGTACGACTGCCATGTACCTTCACTTGAGTAACTAATCCTTAGGGATAATGGCTTGTCTAGCTTATTTGTTGCCATGAAATCCAACAGCTTTGCGACAAGAAAAGCTAAGCACCTGAGAAAATCAATTTGAATACCCGTCAACATATTATCTCCTAACGAAGCTAACATTCCATTGTCGTATTTATTGATTTTGTATGGCTTTAAACTACTTTTTTATTCAGAGTTCCTTTTCAAACACTCTCTCTCTGTCTCTCTCTCTCTCTCTGGCTCTGTCTCGCTCTGTCTCTCTATCTCTTGCTTTTTGTGTGTGTAATTTGCGCGCTTTGTTTTAATTAAAATTCAAATGCGTTGCAATTTCATTAATTACCAGACACACACACACTCACACACACACCACACACACTGGTCAGTCACTGTGGTGGTGCTAGTTGCATCCATTTTGCAATAGAGGCTTTGAAAACTGGCGCTGACGTGACTCTCCCGTTGCTTTGCGTGCCCCTTGTTGTTGCTGCTGCTGCTGCTGCTTGTACTGCTGCTGGCCCGTGCATACCGGCAGTCAAGCGAAGCATGAAAGCAAACGCAGACCCATCAACTAAGCCATCCCGCTCCCCCTGCCCCTGCCTGATGGCCACGCGAGCATGTTATGTCTTCTGTGGCAGTTGCTGTTGCTGTTGCTCTGCTCTGTGTGTGTCAGTCAACAATTCAATTAACGTGTTGATGATTTTGTGGCATGCAACATGGCGTACGAGTCCTGCCATCGCTTCATCTCCTTACTCTCTTTCTCTCTCTCTCTCTCTCTCTCTAACTCTCACTCTCACTCTCTCTCTATCTCTCTCACTGTCGCTCTTTTGATCGCTTGCCACACTCTCTGCCGCCGCTCTTGTGCAATTTGCGCTGCAGCATTTTAATGAGCAATTAATTGCAATGCAACATTTGCTTGTTCTTTCCATCCCTCTGCCCCTGTTTATATAGCTCTCTCTCTCTCTCTCTTTCTCTATCTCTCTTCTTCAGTTGCTTAAATGCATTGCCTACTTTGTAGCGTCAATTTGTCAATTAGTTTGTCAATTGTCTCGCAACACTTTTCATATTCAGCTGCCAATGAAAAACTGTTCACTGAATCCGCAATTAAACAAATGCTTCGCTTCGCCATTTTGATTGTATTGTTGTTGTTGGTATTGTTGGTGTTGTTGGTGTTGTTGCTACTGTTGTTGGTACCTTCGCCAGTGGCAAAAATGCTTAACACTTTCAATTAAACGCATTAATTTTATGGGATTATGCGTTAGGACGCACCAATCGGCGGCCAAGGTGAGGAGCAGAGTGCAGCAACGACAAAGTGGTGGCATGTAGCGAGGGGGCATGCCGCATCGCATATCAAATTTAATTTGCTCATTTGCCCTAAAAGCTTTTAATGTGTCTTGGGTGGCAAACGACAAGACACAACCACTACCCCCAATCCCCCTACTGATGCCACAGCTGGCCGCATAGTCGAAATAGCTAAACGACCAAAAGAACGCAACGCGTGAGTTGCGGTGGCAACTCAGCGTGTGCTCCGCTCCGCTCTGCTCTGCTCCGCAGTTGCTACCTAGCACTTGCTTGCTCGCTTGCTTGCTTACCGAGCAAAAATGCGCCCCTAATTAAATTCAATATTAAATTGAGCTAAACGCAATTAACTCGAAAGGCGCACCGAGCACAGAGCACAGCACAGCAGGGCAGGGCAGGGAGGGTCAAAGGCAATGGCATAGTCGACGTTGCTGGCAGACGGACTGGCATTCCGCCAGCAAACCCTGTCTCACTGACTGCCTGTCCGCCAACGACTTTGCTGCCATAAGTTGCCGCAAGCAGCAAGCAGCAATATTACGTATACGCAGCAAAAGCAGCGTTCACATCTGAACTGTGATTTGGTCAACCCCCTCCTGGCCACCTCCTTGCAGCAAGCAATGCAAAGTGCTAGCTGCTTAAAAGAACAGTTCACACGAATATGCTTTCAATTTGTGAACAATCTAATTAAGAATAATGTTTATATTTTCCGTACTCCCTTGCAACAAATTAATCGCTGGCATTAACTATTTCCAACTCAAAAGAAACTTGATTTTGATATTTTTCTATATCACAACCATGGTATAACTATAGATTTTGATAATCGAAAGACCAGATTTAGTTGCGAGGAGATAAGTTGCTGGCATTGATTTTATACATACATATGTATGTATATATTTTTATCTATATATATTTTAGTTGTTGCTATACTTGAATATAACTTCTATTTATGCACAACATAAGAAATGACATTATTGCCCAACAATTAGTATCAATGATATGATATTTGATTTTTTTCTTGTGGCAACTGCTGCGCCTATGAGTCGCTCGCTGCCTCCACAAGCCGTTAACTGCTATCATTGCTGCTGCTGCTGTTGCTGGCGTTGTTTCAAACGCCCACACAGCGAAGGACATCGCAGCAGTTACACAGATAACAATTAACAACGTTTCACAGTATCCCCACAACCACCCACCACCACCCACCAATCCCCCTGTCTATGTCTATGTCCCTCTGTGTTTTGGCTGTGTGCAACCCGCTGGCTACGTTTTGGCAATCTAAGATGTCGGCAAATATTTTGTATGCGTGTTGAGGCAGCAACAGCAACAGCGGCAACGGCAACAGCAGCAATCAGAGCAGCAGCAGCCGAGTCTGATGTGTGCCAGCGATAACTGTGCACCCTCGGGGCACAAAGCACGAGACGAGGCAACTCATGCCACTCACCACCGAGCCGACTCCCCTGCCTGCTTCACTTTGCTGTTCTGTGCTATGTACGAGTCGCATTTTGGCACATGCGAGCAGCAAGCAAGCTAAATTAATGTCTGCTAATGATTTGTGCCGGCATGCCCACAACCCACGTCAGCCCCACAACATGTCTAAGCACAGGCAGCATGCAAAGTGTTTAATGTTTCATAACTGAGCACTGGCAGCTGAGCATGGGGACAACACTCAGCTGAGAACAGCTCGGAACAGATCAGAGCATACACACACACTCACACACACGCACAACAACACAATGCAGAGCAAGAAGAAAGCAAAGACAAGGCACACAAAGTCAAATTGCAGCCACTGTCATTAGTGTGTTGAACCTGCCACAGGGCAACTACATAGTTTGTGTGTAGTACAGGGACTTGTGGCCCGACAAGGGGCACAACCAGGTGCACAACCTGCCGCTTGGCATTGCAATCTTACTTTCAGTTGTCAGTCAGTCAGTCAAACAGGCAGCCTTGCAGCCAGGCAGCCAGGCAGGCAGATGGCAGTTGCATATGTAGAGCGCATTAATTGTCAAAGCAGTACGTGCAGCAGGTGGAGCAACCAGCAATTGTGTGTACGGCAACATTGTCAACGTGGGCATGCAACTTGTTTGACTGCTAATGAGTTGAGAGCACAAGATAGATTTAACTATCGATATAAATGCTGATGAGCTTTGCAATTAACATAAACTGCTCAAAATACTGGGCAAAAAGTGCTTAATAATGTTTTCAATCAATTTTCGAAAATCATTCAAAAGACTGAAAAGTTTTTCTAGTTTCTAGAAATAATTATTTTAAAATTAACGAAATAAATTTCGAAAAATTTACAAAAATGTCCTTTATCGGCAATTAATAAATTACGGTGTTTATTTTACTTTTCAGAAATACTTCTCCCTATATTGAAAAACATTTTATTTCCCAGAAGTAAGCGTTTATTTTGAAAAGTATTCCATCTTAAATTGAGAATGGAAATCGTTCTTTAATTCAATTCAGTTTACAATAGAAACAGTTTACAACATTGCAACTGTAAGCATTACAATCGAGTTATTTTCAATGAGCGATATCAATAATCAATCGATAACATATCGAAGTACATATTTAGTGAGCTCACAAGGCCAACATACCCAGTTTAAATGACGGAAACTACACTCAAAAAATAAATAAAAATAAAACTCGCTCTGAATTTATAAATTTTCTAGCTTATAGAAATCATTCTCTAATTTATGATATAAATTAATTAAAATTTAAATTTGTAAAATGTAGATTTTTTTGACATGTTAGCGGAATGCTAATTCTCCAAGTGTAGCAGCAGCACAGCACCAGCGCTGGAGGCAGCCTGCTCATGCATATTTATTGACCACACACATTGAAGCGACAGGGGCCACGCCCAGCTCGCCCACCGCTGCCACCGCTTTGACCCAGGCACGTCCACGTTGTTGGTGGGTGTTGCCAATGAGCGATGAAGAAACGCGCGCTAAACTCAATTGCAATTGCTAGGAAATTTTAGCTTATAATTTGATTAAACTTTTCAATTACAATATGCAATGAAGTTGCTCAAGCTACACCACGGGACGGGGCGTGGCGGGACGGTACGGACGGAACGAAACGGAAGGAGGTGCGTCAGCTGAGGCTGCTGCCCGGACTGCTAATTCCCACAATTACAATTTGCTGGCAAGCAATCAAGAGCCAGTTTGCACAGGCCCGAACCTGAGCTAGACCTCCCAAGCCAACATGGGCAGAAAAAAACACCTGCACCAGCATGGGACGTCTATATGGGAAGTCTGCGGCAGACTGGCTCCGATTCCATCAGAGCTTGGCGAAGTGCCAGAGCGAAGGTAACCAAAAACCCGACAACTGTCAGCAGTTGGTAGTGAGCATATGGCCAGGCCTAGACTTGAATCTGGACTCTAGGCTTGCACAACAGCGACGGACAGAGAGTGAGTGAAACAGAGAGCAAGAGAAGGGGAAGCGGGAGCTGGAGCGGGAGCGGCAGAGATAGACCCCCCATACCGCTCTTGTTTTGCTGTCTGCGTGTGTGGTTCATAATCTTAAATTGCCAGCCAGCCAGGCAGTGAGACAGTGAGACAGTGAGGCAGCCAACTGGTTGCCCCTCGCTTGCTCTCCCAGCCTGCCACGTACGTGCTCTCATGTGTGTGCAATGCGATAGAATTTTCCTTTTTATTATTTTTTTCTTTCTCATTTTTTTGTTTGGCTCTTCTTTTCTTTTTCTTTATTTTTTGCATTTTTTGTAGCTGCAGGTTAATCTAAATTAGTAAAATATACACGCAGTCACAGCGCAGACGGCCGGTGTTGAGTTTAACTAACTCAAAGGTAAATAAACAAGCGTCGCTGTCGACGCTGACGTCGCCGTCACAGCATCTCTCAGCATCCGCAACGACGTCGTCAGGCCTCGACAACTCTTCAGTTGTCTCATGCATTGTTGTTTTTGGTGTTGTTGTTGTTGTTCTTGTTACTGTTATTGTTGCCGCTGTCTGTTGCTGATGCCTTGATGCTCGACGTTGTCTGTCCCGTTGCTGCTGCTGTTGCTGTTGCCGCATGCAGGCCCAGGTAAACTTTAAGCAAAACTTGGCAGAAAGCTGCTGCCTTCTTGCCAGGCAGAGCTGAGCAGGCACCTGGCTAAACTGTGACACGGAGAGTCACTGTTTTTGATGGCAGACAAAGTTCAAGTAAACACACTTACACATTCAAACACACACAAGCACACACAGAAATTAAGTAACTTAATTCTATGGTAAATTATATTCTAATTACACACATTCATTTCATACTCTGAACCATTCAAAATGGCAGAACGGGTATAATGACGCCGAAGGCAGCATATTCGACTACATAAAGTGTATATATTCTTGATCAGCATCAAAATCTGATTCAATTTAGCCATGTCCGTCTAGTCGACTGTCCAATCACGGAAACTATAAGAGCTATGGAATTTGGAATGGTTCTGCAGATCAAGTTTGTTTAATTTGATCGATAATTGCCTTCATTTCGTGAATATCGATACAAATCGATTTGCGATAGCTATCATTTAAAGTTCCTTGAGAAATGGTTGGTCAACTGTAAAAATGCATCGGCATCGCAGAAGAAAAAAACATTTTGTTAGCCAAAACGTATTTTAATACTGAACAAACTAGATTGATTATGAAGTTAGCGATATTTCAGATTTGATATATTTATCTGGAAATGTTCAACTTTAAGATTGAAGCTTAGCACTCAGTGTTGGTGTATCTTACTATGCACTGCATAAGTCACAATTTCCTGCCAGTGTTCGTGATGCTGCGCCATATTCAATCCCATATTCATTTACATGTGCCCATGTTTATTCGCTATTCATTCGGTATTCGTTTGCAGTCAGCAGCAACATAAGAGGATTTTCATTAGAGCACATAAAATTGTGAGCACCCCCCATTGTTGTTGTTGTTGTTGTTGTTGTTGTTGTTGTTCTTGTTGCTACTGCTGCTGTTGTCACCGCATGCCGATACAGAGATACGAGCTAGGAGACTGGCTTCCAGAATCACAACCACAGCCGGAAATGCACAGGGAAAAATGAAAAAAAAAAAAAAAACAAAACGCGCGTGCCCCAAGAACACAGGGCACATTATATGTTGTAGGTTGTTTGGTTGTCTCCTACCTGCTGGTTGTTTGCTGCATGCTGCCTGCTGTTTGCTGCCTGCTGCTTGCCTTGGCCTTTGGCCCCAAAACGCAGCCAAAGGTAAAACGCAGCTTTAAAAACAAATCCCAAACTCTAAACTCAAATGACTGAATCCTTGACGTCTGCTGCTTCTGCTGCTGCTGCTGCGGCTGCTGCTTCTGCTGCTGCTTCTGCTGCTGCTGCTGCTGTCGTTGAACGTGTAATAAATACATACAACGCAGCAGCAGCAGCAGCAACAGCAGCAACATTTGCCACACAGCAACAGCAACAAAGTCAAGTACGTTGTGCGCTGTAGTATCATTTGCACGTACTTGTCACACGGCCTCAAGTTGTTGTTGCTGCTGTGGCAGTAACTTTGTTGCAACTTGGCTCTTGACATTGCCTATACCTACGACTATGCCTCTGTCACTGTCTCTATATGTATATCTGTCTCTGTCTCTGTCTCTCACACTCCTTAAGGCTTCAGCTTGACCTGAGCTATAGCTGCTGGAAGTGCGCATTATGTCCAGCTCGCTGGCTGACTGGCTGGCTGGCTGGCTAGCTGGCTGGCTGCGTCTTCGTTTCCACTTGGGGACATCTTTCGAATGCTGCTGCACACTTTGCATAAAATTAATATCAAGCCACTGGCTGCCTTCTGGCTCACTCCACGCGTATCATCATCTTCTTCATGTTTCCGACAGTTCATCGCGAGTGTTTTAACGGTCGCCACTTCCGCCGCTGGGCGACGCCATCGTCCTCTGCACTGTGGCCGTCCGCTCGCATAATTCGCTTTTTATGTTAACTTTGCCATTTCAAATATTTAATTTTGAAAAATAATTTATTCATTTCCGGCTCGACTCTGCAACAGAGCCGTCACGCGTCGCCCTGTTGATGATTTCTTCTTTTTTCTCATTTTTTTTTTTTTTTTTCTTGAATCTTTTCTACATTTTTTTTCCTTTTTTTCTTTTTTTTCTTTTTTCTGTGCCTAACCGCAATTTCATTTGCTTTGTTTTGGCCAACGGGTGTAAATTGAAACTGAACTGTAATCAAAGCGCGGCTATTGATGTCATCTGCCGCCCGCCGGCTGTTGGGGCTGCTCAAATGTAAATGTAAATGAATTTCTGCATCAATTCTTTGGAACGCACTCGCACATTCCCAATATGAATTTCAATTGTGAGCTCTGCGAATGAATGATGATTGGTAATAAAGACGCAAACGACAATTGAGATAAGGAAATGTGCTTGGTATGTACTCGTTTTTGAGTTTGTATTAACAGAAGAAATGAAGAAGGAAGCTTCTCCGACGCCCTAAGATATTTATAATAGCCTGCTCAGTATCAACAGCCAAGTCGATATAGCCATGTCCGTCTGTGGAGGAGCATACTGATCTCAGAGGCTATAAGAGCTTTGGAATGTGCACTTCATTTATTCTTATCGATAACTTACCCAGTATCGCGAATATCGACATATATCGATTTCCGATAGAATTAACCAGTATGTCTTAGTCGAGCTTACTCGACAACAGCATTCTTCCTTTCATTAACATCCACAAGAAGCGTGCTTCACATTACATGAATGTTGATGGGCAACCATAAACCGTAGAGAATAGCCATGAAGTCTGTACGGTGTGCATTACTCCGACTGCACATAAGATAAGCTTATAAATGACGCTGTCCAAACAACAATTACAACATACTTAGTATCTTCGTCTGAGATTGCAGCCCGCATGCGGCATATTTATATACTTTCCACACTAACTCAGTCAAATGGACAACTCATTTAATGAGAACAGCTCGCATTTATTTATGTTGTGTCGCAGCAAGAACAAAAAAAAAAAGTATATACATATATATATATACATATATATATATATTATATTATATCGCGTATACGCCGCGCTTCACATGCGAATTGTTTGAAAAATGCACATAATTAAGTCGACGCTTAAATTGATTGCACACACATTTTGTGCACAGCTTAAAAGTGCATTCAATTTAATTATCGCGTATAAATTTCAGTCGTGACAAGAGTCGGCGTTGCCAATCATTAGCAGCAGCAGCTGCTCATGCAGTTTCATATGTGTGTGGCGGTGTGTGTGTGTGTGTGTGTGTGTGCATTTAATTGTGTGGCTTTGCCACATGCAGTATTGAATGCAATGTTGGCAGCATCATTGAGCGACTGACAGAAATTGTGGCAAATGCTGTAAGCCTTGTGCATAGTCGGATATTATTAAATGAACTTGCTGCGAGCTAAGATGCCACATCTTTCATCCAATTAGCTTGTAATTGATATTTAACAACAATATTACAATGGCACAGCAACATTTCGGTGAAACTGTTATATGGAAACTGTTAAATGGTAAATGTATAAACAAATCTAAATCATTCACACACACTCACTAAAATGTGCATAATTATGTTAATTGAAAATAACACTGAAGCAACGCTGCTTAGACAATTATTTACTTACGTTATTCTTTTTAAAAACTGTATGTGAAAGACTGATAAACTGCTTAAATTATTAGTACACAAAATTGTAGTGAAGAAGTCTTGGAACAGTACTCATATATGTAGGATTATACTGGCTGAGTTTATATTACCATGCAGCACCAGTTACAATATTTGCTTAAATTGTTTGTATTTGATAATACTGGATGAAGATTTCTTGCCATATGCTGCTGATGAGATGACATTGACTTCGAGAATCTGTCGATTACTCTATAAACAGCCCAAACCTTGCTGGGTGTTTTGCAATGAGGGATTTGCAAGCAAATACTCTACATATTGCATCAACCCATTGAATTTAATTTGTTTAAATATTATTAAGACACAGAACTACGATTCACTACTGTAATTCATTCATTTGTTGTTAATATTATAATAGCCTTTGTATCTGTCAATCAACAAAAATTGTTTCTTGTTGGACCTATCTCATAATTTTGTAGTTTAAACCTTTTATTTTAACGCATTCCAATATAAATGTGCGTCCTGCAATTATGTTGAATGCATTTTTGGTAAACAATATTTCACTTGGTAGGTTTCTGAATCCTCGATTAGATATCACTTTAAATTCCAATTACATATTTCTATGTTCCATTGCATTCTACACATGGTTCAGTCTCTTTTAAATGCGAATTTATATAAATTGCAATCCGATCACGTTTTAGCATTGTGGCTTTCGGTTTACTGTCAACTTTTACCACTTTGTCAGTCAATTTGCATGCAATTTGGTGCAAAAAAAAAAATTAAATAAAAGTTGACAATTAAATGCTAGCCAATAAATTGAGCAACAAATGACCACAATGCATGCAAAATGGCTTACAAAAATGAAAAGCGAAAAACGGAATACAAATAAACTGCAATAAACGAGAGAGAGAGAGAGAAAGAGAGAGAGAGCGAGAGAGAGAAACAATTAAGAACAGCACGCAACATTTGACTTCAACTCATAATTTTGTCATTTCGTTTATTTTTCTTTTTTGTTGAAATACGCAGAACAATCAAATACTATCCGCCTGTTTGAGTGTGTTCGTTTTTAAATGTTGCATAATTTGTTGCAGCCACAACAACCAGCAGCAGCAAATCAGCTGTTAAACATTTTAATGATGTAAAATATGCGTGAGATTTTATTAGTGCATTTTATTGTTTATGGCTCTTTTTTCGTTGTGATGTGTGTTTTATTATTGTTATTGTTCTTCTTCTTTTTTTTGTTGTTGTTTTTTTTATATATATATGTATTAATTTTTTTGGTCGGCTGCTGCTGGCTTTAGTGGTCATCAATTATGCTGGAAAATCATGAACAGGGCTGAAAACCGATGCTCGAAAATTGCATTTACATATTGTGTTTAATATTTAACACTTCACTTGCGACTGCTGTGCTTTCATTGTGTGTGCGTGTGTGTGTGTGTGTGTGTGTTGTTGTTGTTATTTCAGTTTTTACACATTTTAATTAGCTGCATTTTATTACCACGAACCAAGCCCCCGCTGCTGCTGCTGCTGCTGCTGCTTTTGGGCGGAACTCATTAGTTGTCATGCACTCAATGAATGGCCGCAGCAATACATCATTTAAGCCTTCATTAGTTTAGCTGGCAAGCGCCTGGTAAAAGTTATTAGCGACAGTTTAAAATTAAATTGCTGGCCTTTTGTTGTGCGCCAGCTCCATCGGGTGTGTGTGTGTGTGTGTGTATGTTAATACATTCATTTCAATTTAATGAACTCGTCAATTAGTTAGCCATTGTTTGCCCAGACAAATAATTTAATATTTCGTATGTTATGGTTAATTTAACTGTTACTGTTGCTGTTGCTGTTGACCATAAACCTGCACATTACTTGTCTAATTGCTCAACAAGAAGATTTCATTTGCAATTATTCACATTCCTCTCATGCACACATTGAGTACCCCGAAAGGAGCAGGAGAGGAACTGAAAATCTTCGCTTGCAGCCCGAAACTCATCGACTACCCTTTGGCTGCCCAGTGACTTGGCCCCCCTTTGACTTGGCTTAGTTAACTGCAAAACAATGCGCTGATGTCTTCTTGCCATTTAGCCGGCAATTGCTAGCAGTAACCCCCTCAATTAGGGGCTGCTGCTGCTTACTTCTGTTTTAGACTTACTCAAGCACTTACTATTTAATTTGCGCCAACTGCGGCGTTGGCTGTGGCTGTGGCAGTGGCAGTGGCACTGACATTCGCTTGTGCCATGCCCCTTTTGCCAGGCTGCTCCCATCCTTAGGGCAGCAAGTGCTATTTGTTCGGCCTTAACTTCTTTTCATGTGCTGCACTTTCTTTGTTATTGTTCATGTTGCTGCCGGCGATTTTTTTGTTTTTGTTTGTTTTTTTTTCAGTTTTGGGTATACCCTATAAGAATTTTAAGACGGCCATTATTAATTCAAGCATTCTAAAGTTGAAAAAACTTGCTTGAATCAAGTATTCAATGTCAAGTTTTGAGAAAATCCAAAATTAACCAGACTGCTGACACAGTTTTCAGAAACTGTCTATTGGCTTGTGCGATAAACTATTTTGAAAGCAACATTACACATACTACATCACTTTACAGGGTATCTTCTAGTGTTGCACTCGCGACTAGTGGCTTCTGGACTTGTTTTTTTTTTGTTCTGCTCTTTAACGTTTCGATCTTGTCTACGTAGCTGGCCACAAGCCGCTTAACAACAACACACACAACAACAACTACAAAAGGCAGCCTCAAGTTTGGCCCCCACGCGAAATTGTGGCTGGACATTCACGCGTTTCACGCTGGCTTTGACTGCCATGTGGTATGTGGAGGAGAAGTCACCGCAGTCGTCGTCTACTTAGTCATGTTTTATGGCTCTTTTGGCTTTATAATTTGTCCGACAACAGCTGTGGCACACAGGCTGCGAGAGAAGCGCCTCCCCTTGCCGCTAGCTGAGACTGATCCAGTTTTTAGTTATGGCCAAACAGAAAACATCAAAGCGTTTCGCCTTTTTTGGGCACCTTTTGTTGTTGTTGTCGTTGTTGTTGTTGTTGTTGTTGTTGTTGTTGTTGTTGTTGTTGTTGTTGTTGTTGTTGTTGTTGTTGTTGTTGTTGTTGTTGTTGTTGCTGTTGCTGTTGCTGTGGCCGTTGTAGGTTGCCCAATTAGTTGGCAAATGTTTTTGTTTTGTTAAATTTAAATTGTAATTTTATGATTTTGACCAAATAGTGTTGCTGCTGTTACCAACAACAGTTGAGTGTCATTTGCTGGCCTCATTTAGTACGGTTGGCTAATTTATTAGTGTGCTTCATAGCCAAAATAGGTTTACATAACCAAAATAATTTACATGACCAAATTTTGTATGGCTTTGGGTCAGTTTTAACATTTTTCTTTTTTATAGAATGCCACGCCTCGATTATTTTATTATTTTTTTTTTTTTGGCTTTTTCAGGAATTTTTAAATAATTGGTTTTGTTGCCTTTTCTAGCAGATTGCTGAGAAAATGCTTTTTTCTCTCTTTTGCAATTTTCGTCTCTCCTGTTTTGCAAATATTTTGTATATGCTTTCTTCATTTTTGATCTTTTTCAGTTCTTATGTTTCATATTTTTTCTTCCCATTTTTGAAGTTCTTTTGTTGCTGTCTTTTGCCAGAATGCGTCAAAGGAGCAATGCGCTGTCTGCCCTATGGCAGTTCGAAGTGAATCCAGACTGTGTTCGACTTGTAGATACCCTCTTTATTGACATTTCCATATATATATTAACTATATACATATTTATGCAACTTAATTTGTGATATGTTAACTCAGCCATGACTAGTTGGAAATAGTTTAATTCTCAGTTCAATTTGTGCTTATGCTAATCAGTCAACCGTGTCTTAGTGGCATTTGCGTTTCATATATTTTTTGTTTGAATTTTTAGCTGTTGAATTATTTTTTAGCACATTCACGCTCATATTTACATTTGGATGCTAATGGCTGCTGTTTCGACATACGCATTTCTTCGACGATTTTGATTGAAACTCTGCCAGCTGCATATTCTCGATATGAAATGTGTGTGCTCAGTTTCACTCATATTTATTCATAAATGATGTGCATTATTGATTTTTTAGTTATCCGCTGAAGTAAAATAAATATTTGTATTCACAAACATATCCGATTACATTCAGCATACTATGTACATATATGTATGTATGTACTTTATTACAGAACGAACGATTTCAATGCCAACGAATATGTTTTCTATATTCGAGATTTTGTTTTATTATTGTTTGCCTATTGAGTTAATGTTGACAGCCCCTTTTGGGTGGGACTTTGCCAAAGTTCGTGTAACTTTTTAGCTGAGTTGTCGTCGCCACAATTTGTAAGAGCATCAAATGCAGCTGTTGCTCTTCCTTTTCCCATGTTTTCTGTTTTTTTCCTTCTCTCTGTTTGAATTGAGCTGTGCAAATTAAATTGCAAATGTGTCCTGCTCATTCACTGACTCGCACACACTCGCACAGTGAGTTGCACTCAGTCGTTTCATTCATGACATCTAAAATCCAAGCTAGCGCGCCTGCCACAACCACAACCAACAACCTGCAACAACAACTACACCAACTACCTAGTTGCACACACACACACACACACACACATACTAATGCACAGAGATTGCAGTTGTTTTTGTGGTACTTTTGTTTCATTGTGCGCCATCCTTTTACTTTTGCCGTGTACTTTTACCGAGTATATATATATATCTATATATACATATGTGTGTATGTGTGGTAAGCTGCAAATTGCAATTAGTGTTGACTTATGTTGAAGTCATCGTGCACCAGTTTGAGGTTCATCCCCGTTGCCCTTGTTCTGCCCCCTCTTTCATTTTGCCCTTGCCTTGTTGCTGCTTTCCCCTTATGGCCTCTGATCTGCTGTTGTAATTGTTGCTCCATGTTGTTGTTATTGTTGTTGTTGTTGTTTTTCGACGCCATTGCTGCTGCAATTGTGGCACAGACATAAAAAGGAATTTGCGGCTTCAAGCCAAGTGCTGCTAACTAACTACCCGGCCAGGTTTAGTTGGTCAACAGCAAATGGGCGCAACTGCAACATTTACCATTTGTAGCAATTGTGACTCAGACTCAGACCATCTCGACCATCTCTAATAGCCACGTTGCTTAACTTCAAGCAAGCAACTGTGATTTGCTTGTAAATTCTATCTGTTGGCCACTATTTATTCTTCTTCTTTTTTTGTCTTGTCTGCTGCTGCAAAAACAACTTTATTTAAAAGCAATTTCAGTGGCAATCTCGAGGGGACATGAAGATCGAATGCAACACTGTTGTTTGCTGTGCAGCTCGTTAGCCATGTTGAACAAACTCACACACAACACCACCCATATGCACTCACCCACCACCCACCCCCTGCCAACCAACCACCTTACACTCCTCTCACATCGAACACTTTCCTCAATGCTTGGCCAACAAAATGATTTCAAATTCACATAAATTAAATGCACGAAAAAACTATTAAAGCGTTTGCCGTGCCGAGTGCCCCAAAATTCGTAAGTGTATATGTATGTGCGTGTGTGTGTATGAGTGTGTATGAATGTGTGTGTATGAAGAAAATAGATGAGTGGTGTTTTTGAGGTGTGCATCCGCAGACTGTGAACTGTGAAATAGCAGCAGCCTAATATGCGCTTAGTATTTGATGTCTTCGCGTCACAGGCATGCGTATCTTCCAGTGTGTCCGTGTCTCAGTGTGTGTGTGTGTGCGTGCGTGTGCGTGTGTGTCTGAGTGTGTGTATGCTACCGTTGGAACACTCAGAAAACTATACGTACTGCAAGTTTAGAAATCGATCTAAAGCCAGAAAAATTTGCTGTTTTCTGGAAATAAACTTGGAAACGCTTGACCCAAGTCAACCATCTCGAAACTATGCAAAATTATGAATATATTTTAAAAAATATTTCTTCGAAATTAGGAAATGAAAGCCACAAAACTCAGAATTTTTGCAGTTTTAAATCAGAATGGTGAGCTAATCCCGACGCCAAAGCTGTGCAAATCTTCTTCAATTTCAGAGTGATTTGTTTTGCTGAGTGTATTAGCCCTCCCGCCATTGATACACACACACACTCACACACATACACATAACAAACACACATAACACACTTCAGATTGCTGCGTTCTAAGCAGCAGGGTGCCGACAGCAACAAATTCATTTTTGGGGAGCAGAGGCAGCAATTTGATGGCTTTTTCTGGCTAGGCTACAATTACGTGTTGTTGTTGTTGTTGTTGTAGTCGCTGTTGTTTGTTAATAACTTACAGCGATTTGTCCCCTGTCGAACACAACACGCACACACATGTAAAAAGGTGTTAATTACTTCCAATTGGAATTTTTGGTTAGTTTATAATTTGCCATGCCCATTTTTTTTTGTGTGTTTTTAATGGGCGACAAATTGATGGCCTCTTTTAACAAAAACACTTTATGCGAGGCGAGAAGAGGGCGTTGCTCTGGGGTTGGGTGCACCCAATTGATGTTAGGGGCGCCACTGTGTGGCAGCTGCTGCGATTTGCAGCACCGATTTCGTGACTAGCTCGCGCTGCAATTTGAAGCCATTTGAATTGCGTGTGGTCAGCTGAGTGTCCGGCCAATAGAGGGGCTGTGAGGCAGAGTCATGTGGCAGAGGCAAGCTTGCTAGATTGCCATGGCTAAAAGGCAGTTAAAAACTGCGGCACGTAACCAATAGGGTACCAAATGGGTACGCGCGAAAAGCGAGGCAGAAAAAAAAAATAGGTGGCCAGCAGAGGGGCTCTATGAGAAGAAGAATGTTAAGGCCAGTTTAAAACGAGGAGGGTGAGCGGGTTGTGGAGAGAGGCAATAAAGAGAGAGAGCGAGAGAGAGAGAGAGGGAGAGCGATGGGGCAGTTGGGGCAGGCAATGAAAGCAGAGATTCGATTACACTAAAAAGCATGCAGCGTTGTAGCGAGTGCTTAAGCGCAGGTATGCCAACTGATGGGGCGACAACTGGGCTGGCGGCAAGAGGCAAGGGGCAAGGAGCATGGGGCATGGGGCATGTGGCTGTTGAAGCATAGACCGCAAAATCATGCGGCTGCGTTAGCTTCAATGCAAAAACAACAACAGCAGCAGCGCCAGCAAAGCAACTAGCTCTCAAACCATTTTCAGATTCAGATTCCGTTTCCGTTTTTTTTTTTATTTTGACTTGTTTTTTGTAGATAGGTTTTTGAGTTTTTAGTGTTTTCGTTCGCTTTGGGGGTTTTACGCTTTGCTTTGACTTGGTTTCTGCTTTGGCATGAACACAGCACGGCGGGGTTGCAGAGGAAGAAGGGGACGGCGAGAGGAAACTGCGGATTTTGGGCGTTTGGGTGCTTGCCGTTGCCGTTGCACTTCATTGAGCCGTGCAAGTGTTAAAAGTGTTGCAAATTGCGTGGCTTTTATGCCACAGAGAGCCAAAACGTGGGAACCACACTCAAAGTGGAAGCCACACAAAAATCGACAAGACACAGACGTTACTCTACATATATATTTATATATGTTTACATCTGTGAGCAATGATTTAATATCATGTTCTCGTCCCATTGATGGAGAACCACTCAAATTAACGGATATTTATTTTTCATCCAACATATTTATTCTTTGACCCTAGTCAGCCATCAGGTTGGTTTAGGTTAGGTTAGATTGCGCGGCTATTGACCAATAGAGCTGGGCGCAACGACAAGATCAGGAGGAGGTTCAACGGGTTGCGTTAGCCATTAACTTATTTTAGTTTCCCTCAATTTGCCAACTGAGATTGGTCGGTTAGGCAATAAGTAGAGCTCTCTTTATTCCTCTCTCTCTCTCTCTCTCTCTCTCTCTTTTGCTTTCCAGTTTGATCTCAGTCGAACTCAAGCAGCTTAATAAACCACATCCAAAATGAGTATAGGAATGCCGTTGTGTATCTTTTGGCAAACAACTATGTAAATAATATATATTCTTCAATCTCTTTTGTGTCACTGTCCAAATGTTTTTTCCTCTTCTTATTATCTTCTTACTATCAGATGTGTCAGATCAGCAAAATTTAAGACAAATAATCTGCCTATCAAAAACCCAAATCAGAGCTCCCTATATAATGATAATATTTGGATATTAAATGCAAATCACCTCAGTGCATTGAAAGTATTAAAATAGTGGCAATGAAACGTAATTAACGAAAAGTGGTTGCATTTAAATTGTTGCATGGTTGCATGGACTACGCATAACTTTGTTGGCCTTCGCTCTAATTAAAATTCCAAGCTTTTTTCGTTTGCTGCCCCACATACTTTGGCATATCTTTGGTCTTGACTCAAATTCCTTGAATTCTTAACCACAACAGCAAATCACATCCACAATCTGATCCGTTGCAGTCCCAGCAACATTCCCAAATACAATACACTATGCGCTGGTGGAGTTTTCCAATGCGGTTTGAGTTAAGTTGCCTGACTGTAGTTGAATTAAGTCGAGTCGTGTACAAAGGACACTCATTATGCATTCCCAAACTCAATACATCCCCACCGCAGGGTCTTTTGTATCGCTCTCTGCATCCGTCTGTCTCTCTGCGAATAGTTTTCTGCGCTACACTGTTTTTTAAATAAGCAACTTTTTATGCATACTTTCAGGCGCGCCGCCAACAAACAGCAACAAAAGCTGCCAACATTTTTTTTAACATTGCAATCTCGCCCGACAGGACATCTTCCACATTGCCACACCCCTTGCTCTCCACGACCCTTAACCCTGCGCGGCAGCCACATTGTTGCGGTTGTGAGATAAAGTGCTGCATTTTGTTTTGTGTTTCCAAACGATTCGCTCCAACTCCAACTCTGCCCCCCCCTCCCCCCTTCCCCAGCTGCCACGCCAGAGACATATGAGCCGCAATGATTCTTGTTGCATATGTGCAACAACTTAAATGCCAGCTGGCAATGTGTTGGTAGCGGATATCAGCAGTAAATGTAACTGTAACTGTTGCTGAGCAATGTTCGCCATTAACTCGTGCAATTTGTGGCAAGTGAGGCGGGGCAACAGCAAAAAAAAGAAGCAAAATAATAAAATGAAAGAGAATCGGGTTTTCAAAGCTGAACCGAAACACGTTGTCCTGCAAAGGTCCAAGCATGCAAAATGCGCACAGCTGTCGGGATTAACCGACGGAGTCTAGATTGCAATGCAAACGCAGCGAATTAGCTCAAGCCATAAACCCCGACCAACACCCCTCGACCAACAACCACCCCCGCGACACACAAAACAAATCACACACACACAAACACACACACACACACACACACAAACACACACAAATAAATGTAATAAAGAAATAAAAATTTCTCAATGGGGGCGCGTCACAGGACAAACAATGCCCTTTGGCGTGTTCGCCTCGGTTTCTGTTACAGGTTCAGTTTCCATTTGTATTTCCATTTTCATTTTCATTTTCACTTGAATTGCAGCCGTCGCCAAAAACTGGAAACTGAAAATTTAACAGATGGCGCGCATTAGCTACGCTTCACTCTCGACCCCAGAGACCTGAATGCGATCCGCGACAAACGGAACGGAACGGAATCCAACAGCAGTGGACCAGAAGTGATTCACCACTGACCAAAAAAAAATCCAGGTGATTGTTTAAGGCGCACTCACAGCTCACCGAATACTATTTATGCGAATATGCCTGATATAATATTACTACATATATATATGTATATATGCATATCTATATATATACTTCACTCCTATCTAACGTTTAATTATTTTGTAGAAATGTGGTTTTAATTTTTGTTCCATTTCACATACATTTTGAATAATCAAATTCGGCTGCTTATTTCTGGATTGTTCTCAATTTTGATGCAACTATTAGATTCAGATGTCCTTGCTGCATTTTGGTTTTGTTTTTAAATTTTAGTTCCACTGTGCGACAGATGGGTTGGGTTGGGTTGGGTTGGGTCAACATTGCCATAACGAAATCGAAACAAATTGCGGGCGAATAAAGCAAATCGAAATATTAATGTGCGACTCAATGAGTTGGAAGCGAGTCGCGTCGCATCGCGTTCAGGGACTCGAATTGGGTTCGGGGGCTTTTTTCTTTTTTTGGGGTAGTCCCCGAGATAAGCCGCATTCGGTTTCTGGTAGTTGTGCAATCTAGAATTCGTAGTTCCGATGGCTGTGCCTGTTTCAATATTTACTCTTTTTGGCTGGCGTAAATCTTGCAAAACTGCCACAGGCACAGCATCCAGTTGGTCAGTTTTAGAACAGAGTGGGTGCATTGGGGTCACATAATGGATGGCCGCGACCAACTGGCAGACGTCGCTTGCAGCTTCGCTCAACATAAATATTTTTATCACTTGCCTTTGCCGGCAATTCGAGTTTGTTTGTTTCCTGTTTTCTGTTTTTTGTTGTTTTCTTCCTATTTTTTTTTAACTTTCTTGCTGAGTTGAAGGAACAGACCCGGACCCGGATACGGACACGGATGTGGATTCGCTGAGCAAGTGGCCGCCTCTTTGAGGCGCGGGGCAAAAACTAATTCAAATTAAAGCCTTTAATCTCAGCACAAAATCGCTGCGACTTATGCGTTAAATTAATTTCACGCTCCCTATTTGGGCAATGCCAAATTGCGATGAAGCTCGGATTTCAGTTATTTGAAATATACTTGAGTGGTAGATACCAAGAAAGAACAGAAAAAGCAGTTCATAAAAGTTGAACAACTACGAATTTGAATGGATAAGTGTTTGAAAAGTGAGTGAGACCTAGATAAAAACAGATGAAACCGAAACTCAACAAAGACGAATTAAAGTGGAAGTTTATTTCGTTTTTTTTTAAGCATCAATGTCTTTAAACTGGAAATGGTTTGTGGGAACCCAACTCGGAGATGGTTGATTTTAATTTGAAATTAAATTACGAATAAAAATGACTCTTAAAAGGCAAAGACGAAGTAAATTATCGCTAATATAAACAACATAAATATGGGTTTATGCTTAATCCCGGAAGAAGTATTTTTTTTCATTTCAAATTATTTTTGAGCTACTTGCTTCCTCCCTGCCCGGAATATCTTTGGTCTTACACAGATGCCACCGCCAATTGCCAATTGCTCGGGAAATTTGCTTCATAAGCTATAAATTAGGAAAGACTACGAAGCTGACCTTCGACCCCTTGAGGCTGTGCCGCAAGTTGCAAAAAGGTGGTTGGCTAGGAGGACGGGGAAGACGTCGGAACATCTCCCTAAGTTGACGTCGGCCGCTATGCATTTGTTTCTTTGATTATTTTTGTGGACGGGGTGGATGACAGGCAACCAACAAAAAGTTAATCGTTAGTAATTTATGGCTCTTGGCGGAAGGCGAGACAACCAAATGAAGCAATGGAGGGGAGCGGAGTAGAACGGAAGCGGAGTGGGCGCTGGGGGCGGGTCTGCAAGGTGCGGACAGTGCTGAGCCAACAACAACAAGCAAGAACACAAATAATTGGTTCCTCGTATGTGGACACTATGAGATTGACATTATGATGATGATGATGATGATGATGATGATGATGATGATGGCATAAATGACCCGCTGACTTTGACAACAAGCATGCCCCGAGTGGGTTAGCAAGGAGATCGTTGCACACATTGATTCAATTCAACTCGATTCGATTGGTATCGTTCGAAGTCAAGAACTCAGAACTGGGAACTGGTCGACCATCGAGGCATTCAAATGCCAGCGTCCAAGTGTTGAATAAAGCACCAAAAATGCAAACAGAAGAATGTCGGTGACGTCGTCGATGGCACTGCCATTGACATTGGGCATTGGGCATTGGGCATTGGGCATTGGCATGGGACATGGGGTATGGACACTGCTAGCGATGGCGTTGGCGATGGCGATGGCGATGGCGATGGCAATGGAATGCATTGAATCGAGTTCATTGCGCTCCAGCAGGAGTGTTCACTGTGCGCCGCACAATGGTCGCAATTGAAAACGGCACTCGAAGGGGCCACAGAACAGGGCACACGACTGTCCGATCAAATGGCTGTGGTTAATGCCACAGCGAGGGCTGTTTCAAAAATTACAGCAAATTCATAATGATATGTGTGCTTGTTTTACTGTTATTAACTTACCACCAAAAAGTCATCTTGCATTAGATGATGTCTTATTGTGAAATATTTATTTAATTTTTAAAATAAAATACTAAGTCGTATTTTTCAGCAGATGTTTTAAATGTAATGATTTCCATCCATAAATTTAGTAACAGCAGACAATAATTTGAAAGTTATATTCGTTTCTGGATAACCAAAATTTCTAGATTAAAGCTGTACGCACTATATTTAATTTCTCAGAAAAAAAACCCGATTATGTTATGTTATTTTCACATTTTGAAATCAATAAAAAGCAATGCAACTTTTTTGAATATTTCTTCTTTTTGATGTTTTTCACTTTACTTATTTTCTTTTTTAAGCATTGAGTAATTTTCACTTCTTGCACATCAAAATTAAATATTCTGAGTTATGAAAAAATCAACTGAAATGTTGTTGCACAGAATTGAGTGAATATCGAAAGTAGCCTAATATGATAAGAAGTTAATGACACATTTTGAATATTTATAGGAATTTATATTTATCATTTATCTGGTCAGTTGTCAACCCAAATAGGCTCTATTTAACTTTATTGTAAGATGTGCTCGGCAATTGAGTGGGGCAATATAAATGGATGTTGTGTGGATATGTGGCATGAGGCATGTAAAAGTAGAGTAAAGGTGGCAGTCAGTACTCACTCTTGCATTCGTTGGCATCGGTGTCGGTGGCACGTCCCCAGGGTCTGTCGAAGTAGAAGGGTTTGCATCTCTCGCACTCGGATCCGGCTGTGTTGTGCTTGCAGGCGCAGGTCATGGCCAGCTTGGCACTCAGCTGCAGGCCGGACGTGGTGCGTCCGAAATGGCTGTGCAGCGAGGTGGGCATATCGTCGTCCTGGCCATCGTCGCCGCCATCGCCGTGAGCCAAGTTGGAGCTGGAGCTGGAACTGCCACTGCTGGTGGCGATGCATTCGGAGGCGTGACCATTGCACTTGCAACGGCCGCCAACTGCAAAATCGGAAACGGCATAATGCTGCGAGATCGACAACAAGTGCTGCAACTCGGCTTCAGCAGCGGCGTCCAGTGCGGCTGCGGATGCGGATGCAGATGTGGGCTTGCCTGAGGGTGTTGTTTTGGCCAACGCTGGAGATGTGATCGGCGGTGCTGGGGTGGTTGTGGTCAGCAGCTTTCCATGGAAATGTTTATCGTAGGCGCTGCTCTTGTGCTTGGAGTGACGCTTGCTCTCGCCATCGTTGGCATAGTCCAGATGCAGTTCGTCATCGAGCTCGAGATGCTTTTTGGGCTCCTCATATTCGTCCTGGTCATAGCCGGCGCTATCGTTGTCGTGCAGATTATAGTCGTACTCGTCCTGCTCGTCTAGCTCATGGCCGTCCAGTTCGTCCATTTCGTCCTCCTGGCTGGCGGTCATCTCATCGCTGAAACTGTTCGCATTCCCCTTCCCCTTGGCCTTAGCCCGTGCACGCTCGCGACTCAGCAGCAGCTGCGGCGGCAACTCGAGGCGATGGAACACGACACGAATATCGGTTGCGGTCACCCAGTCCTGCAGCACTAGCGATGCGTCCAGATCATTGGCCGACGGCCTGCCCTCCAGCGTATTGAATGCGAATCGCTGTGCCGCCCCAGCACCAGATCCATCATGCTGGGAGTTCATGCAACGCGCCTCCTGCTCATTAAACTTGCTGATCTTGGCCCGATCCGCACGGCCGTAGAATTTCTGGCACTGTGAGCTGTAGAATTGAAATGGCTGCCAGGTCTGGCCAAAGTCAGAGCTCTTGTAGATGGCCATGGAGTCGGGACGCGGTGATTTTGGGCAGAACGACAGCGAGATATAGGTCAACTCATATTTCTTGCCCAGTGATAGGGTCAGGGTGACATTGTCCGGTGGCGCCGTATCCGGATCATGCGGCACATTCACGCTACCCGAGCGCCAGCACGTCACATTGCTCGGATTGTTGAGATCGGTGAGTGCAGCCGCTCCATATCGATGCTCCCTGTCCGCCTTGTCCGCCTTGTCGCACAGCCTGCACTCACCGGCGCTGCCGTCGCGCTGCAACTCACAAAAACGCTCCGGCTGCGGATAGCCGCAAACGCTGGACGCCTGCACGGGATTCCCGTAGGCGGCATTCACAAAGCTCGGCAAGCATTTGCGCGGCTTGCCCTCAAAATAGCACGGATCGTTCGCATGAACGATGTTGATGCCGGCAGCAAGCGCAGCGGCGGCAACAGCCACCAATTCGAGCAGCAACAGCTGCAGCCTCATCTTGACGGTTCTCTCTCTCTCTCTCTCTTTCTTTCTCTCTCGAACACTTATTTGTATGTCTCTCTGTCTGTCACTCGCGAGGATCAATTGGCGAACGTTCGGCACACGACAAAAAACAATACAAAAAAAGAATAAAGAAGGAAGAAAACAACAACAACAACAACTACACACAACGGTGGTTTAACACGCGACGCTGAGCGGCGGCGTCACTGAGTCTGGCACGGCGGCCGCATGCAACAGCTGCCGCTCTAAATATTTCGATTAGCGACTTCGATTTCGGTTTTCGTTGTTTCGCTGGCTGCTCTTCGATTCTTATGTTCTCGTTCTCGCTCGCTCTCTGTTTTTATCTTGGCCACTTGTTAAGGTTCAGTTCTCGTATATTGGAGACCGTTGCGCTTTGCGATGCAACTCGGTCAACGGCCAGCGTTGTTCTGTTCTGCTCTGTTCTGTTCTGTTTTATATCACGTCCTCGTCGCGTATCCTGTAAGGCGAGGCGACAACAGACGACCAAAATCCAAATGATTTGTCTGCCGTGTCTGTGTTGAGTTTCTTGGCACTTCGATTCGGTTCGTCTTTCGTTTCGTGTTTTCGTTTTCACCACTGCATGTTGCGGAGGCTGCTGCGGCTTCTGGCCGCAAATGTTGCTACACTCCAAACACCGAAAAAAAAATGCTAACAAAATTGTCGACGACACAAATACACGCGTGGGCTGAACGCCAAGCACGAGTACGAGCACGAGAACAAGCACGAACACCAAATAGCAAATGCACACCACACAGACAACAAATACAGTTTGCTCGCTCGCTGTTCGCTTTGCGTCGGCTTTGTTGTTTACCTGGCAAACGTTTGTCCGTTACTGAACGACCGCAGCATCTCGGGCCACTCGCTTGCCGGCTGCTGCTGCTGCTGCTGCTACTGCTACTTATGGGTCGCAACTTGCGTTCTCTTGTTCGCTCTCACTCTCTTGCTCTCTCTCTGTGTCCCTGGCTTAGTGTTGTGTATTGTTTGTCGCTGTTGGCATCACTTCAATGAGCTGCACTGTGGGCAGCAACCACGTACTTTATGAATGAGTGTATCACGTCATAGCTATGCACATTTTGCCGTCACTCTTCCAAATTTCAGCTGAAATTGAGAACAAAGCAAAACAAATTAAAACTTCAAACTTTTGAAAAAATATTATTTTCTACGTTGCCTTCGCTGATTTCTTCAGTTTATTTTTATCATATCATTTTTTTGTTCCATTTATTAAATATTTCGCTAAAATTTAATTTAGCTAATTATAACGTGTGTGTGTTAAATGCGTTAGATAACAACTGTTTATATCCATGCTCAACTTTTAACTTGGCCTTGCGCATGTCGTTCCACAGTGCATTTAGTGGATTTAGGTTTTGTGGATGCTGCTGCTTAGCAACATTTGTTGCATAGCACATGTTGCCAATGACATTTGTTGCAAATTTGTTTTGTTCTTTTTTTTGTTTTCTTTTCTTTTTTTTGACAACCTGCCCAAACTTAAAGCCAAGCTATTTGAATTATGCAGTTGCCACTGCCACTTTGCACAGGAAATGTGAAATCAGCAAGCAATATATATGTAAATATTTATATTTATATATATGTATGTGCATGTCCATTTATGCGCGAGTCTTCGCCTTAACCTCAATTCGCAATGCGCTTTCAAAACATCCGTTGTCATGAATTGAATTCAATTCATTTCACTCACAATGCAAAACGCCGACAAATATGCCAACGCAGACGCAGCGACGCTGGGACGCCTGCGCAGCAGCCGTTGCCAAGCTAATGCCTCCGCGACATCAAAAGGCATGCCCTACTCAGGTACGCCCCCCCCCCCCACCTCCGTTTCCATACACCCTTTTTCTTTTTTGTATTTCTTTCCTCTTTTTTTTTTGTTTTATTTTTTGCTCTTTACGTAGTGTCATCTGCAATTTGTAAGGCCGCATTACGCGCTGCCAGTTCACCAGTTCGCCAGCTCGCCAGCTCGCCTACCTGCAGCAAGAGCACTCTTCTGGACCCCCGCTCAGCACCCAGGCTCTGCTCATCGTCCCGCGTCGCTCGCATTAATTTATCGCTTGTTACCTTTGGGGATTGGAGCTGGGAACGTGCCCAACTCCAACATCAAATCCAGAGTTCGCTGCGAGATGCTTCCGTTTGCTTCAACTCACCCCCGACCCCCGCCTTCCACCCTTCCACCACTCCTTTTTGTCCACTTGCTGAGCTCCTTTTTGGGGGCCTTTTTTGATTTATTGTTTTTGACATTTTGTGCGTCGTCTGCGCTTATTTCTCAGTTGCGTTTCGAGTGCTTCCCAACAATTCGACTCGTTATGTTTTATTTATAGCGGATTTGTAGCTCTGTCTTCCTTGGCTTTTGTCGCGTTTGTCGTTGGCTTTTTTGTTTATAAATATTTATGCATGTGTGCGACAGAGAGATCCGTTGCGGGAAAGCTTTTGTAGCGAGTAGCGGTAAATTGTCTTCCCCTCTGTGCTCCTGTCTTTGAAGACCCCCCCCCCCCCCACCCCTCGCCCTCCCCATCTCCCAACCATGTCATGAGGCAGCGTCGGCTGTCCAAATATGAAGCATATTTGACCTGTGTGCGCCAACTGACTTTTGAGTTGGGTACACAACGGAATTTTAATTTCGCCTAGTTTGCGTGACCCCCCCGCATCACCCCTTCCCATCTGTTACCCACTTTACACTCCTCATTCCCCCTCACCCAACCGCCAGATGCCGATTCCAGCTCCGATTGTGGAGACAGCTACAACTTTCAGTTTCAGTTTCAGTTTGGTTTCGCCTTGTCGCTTTTACGACCTGGCCAAATTGGCAGCTAACTGCTTTGGCCACAGCTGACGGCAACAAAAAATACGTATCATAACAAAAAAAAATAAAATAATAAAAATAAGGAAGAGCAGCTACCTGTAGCACGCCGAATTTTAAGTACCCTTTCTGACTGCAATGCTCAAGCCAAAATTTATTAATTGAGCATTGTTAGTTGAAAGATGTTCGAGGATAGCAGTCAAATATTTATCCGATTTCTTAGAAAGATTAATACATTTTTAACTGATCAAGTTTTTTTCATATTTCGTGCATAAAAAAAAAGTAATTAAAGGTGCCCAAAGTTGTTGGTAAGCTGACCTGAAACAGGTTTCATCAGAAAAACATTTGTTGAAAACGAATAACTTAAAAAATATTTGTCAATACAACGAAAATTTAGATGTTAACAAAAACAAATAAAAGAGTATTTAATATTCAGAGTAAGATGAACGTTCTTTCTTATTTTTTGTTTCATTTATTTGTGTTTTGATTTGGATTTATAATTTGCAAATTTTGGGTAGTGATATTTTTCGAAAACGAACTCGGGCATTATTTGGAAATTTGGTTTTTTGATTGCATTTATTTTATTTGGATCAATTCATAAAGATCGCCAATGGGTTAAATGTATATAGTAGAATACTAAGAGTTCGTAGAGACAACACTTGAACTTCAGGAAGTTACAGATTTGGTGGCAAAATGAAAATGCCCTCGTGTCTGGTGCAAACAAAAATCAGCTGCAACTTGCAACGGGAGCAGTTGCAACGTCTAATTATGACGCCAGTGCCGACTTGTGAGGTGATGGTGCTGCCAGATGTTGTTCCAGTTATATCTTGCAACTTGCAACTTGCAACGCCAGCTGCGGGCGCCACGCAACTAGCTGAAGGGGGCGTGGCTGCACAAATGGAGTACCTGCACTTGACTGATGATTATGCTTATGATATTCGCCCAAGTCCAAGTAACGGCAACAGGAAGGAGGCTATGTGGCAAGCGGCAACACTTAAGTGAAATTCTTTTTTTTGGAGGCGTGGCTGTGACCGTGTTCAGTCTGCAGTTAGCCAAATCAGAAGTGCAGCTAACTGTACATTTTGTATGCACTCAAAGCGCGTTCAAAATCAAATATGATGTGCGCCTTTCTACGCGACTCCCAAGAGGCAAGCAAATATTGATTTGGTATTTATTATGTATTTTCGATATTGTACTGCATACCTATTTTAACCAAGTGTTGCAAGAGCACATCTTTAAGAGAGCGCACTGGCTTAGTGAAAGAATCAATAATAAAAATGCAATTTAAAATGCCGATGGGGCAGTGGCTTAATGCAGTTATTCGAAAGCATGCAACAAACAGAGAGCGATGCAAAGCGCATACAAATTATATATATTCTCGAACAGCATTTTCTCATATACAACATTTTTAAGATATAGCCTTTAAATTGATATATAATATTCGATCTTTAATATAAGATCTTGTTGATCAACTGTAAGAATTTCATAAATATCACAGAAGGAACGAAAGTATTTTCATACTGAATAAACTATTTCCAGCACGAAAAAATTTAACAGGTGATTTCCGGGTATCTCCTAGTCCCAGTAATTAATAATATAATCTATATGACTCCAGACACCAGTCTGCTAGGGCTTGTAGTCTGTGATGTGCCTAGGATTCACTGTTGTTTTGGAATTTGTTTGCAAAGAGATAATTCCCTGGGACTTAACCTCTCTTGAGGTCTCTTCAAAGGCCAAAGTGAGTATTCCAAGTCTGGTTTTTCCATTGATATTAGTTCCTGAATCGTTTCTGTTTGAAGTCAACTAAATAACATTTGGCTTGTCTCAGACATGCTGCCTCTGTCGAGCCCAATTGCCACAGATGTCTTTTCTTACTTCTCAGTTGTTGCCGCATTATGTTTTTTCCTGTGCCACAATATAAGGGCCTATCTGCCCTAATTCTTACCTGTTCAATTTACATCATATATTTATATATACTTATGTTTGCAACATTGATAAATAAAATAATTAAAAATAAATTGAATATAAAATTGAATTAAATTTATGCTAATTCGGACAATATCGATTTTATTCAAGGCTTTCTAATTGAGCTAGTTGGTTGTTTTGGCAACCATACATACATATATGAATGTAAGTATGAATTTACTGGAGTAAGGCATGATTAACCATGGTATTAATTATTTCCAATTAATTCTAGCTGAGCTTCTGTTGTTTGACCGCGATTGCAATCGGCTTCTGTGAAGCTGATGTTTGTTGTTGGTCTGCTCCCTTCAACCACAAGCAGAACAATGTTACAGCTCTGCGGGGTGCATGCAACAAAATCGACTGGTGGCCAAACTGAAGTCAAATTTCGGTATTCCTTAAGCTGTACGTGTGTTTGTCTATCTTTCTCCCTCTCTCTCTCTCTCTCTCTCTCTTTGAGTGTGTGTGTGTGTGTGTGGCATGAATGTGAACCCGTCGAAAGTCAATGTCAGTTTGTTGACTGCTGCTTACCGCAGTCGGTGCAGTTGCATTTGCTGCCTCATCGCTGAGGCAATTAACTCAAAACAATTGCAGCAGGAAGTTGTCGCCCCATTGCCTTTTGGCTTTTCCTCCCTCTCGCTCCCCTGCTTCTGCTCCTGTAATCGCACTCCTTGTTGCTCATCGTCGTCGCTTGTCAAGTCAATTGGTTTGCCACCACAACATTAATGCTCTCCCCTTCCCCTTTTCCCAGCCCCCCATCCCGCACCCTCATTGCGTAGCTGCTTGATCTTAAGTAAATATTTGGCCTACGTGCCCATTACGTGATTTTCCGATAGTCGCCGTCGATTCTGTTGATGCACTTGAGATGCAGCGTCACTGATGAGCATGATGATGCTGCTGCTGCACCCACTTGACAGGGGCAGGCAGCCACAAAGCGAGAAGAGCCAAAGCAACGTACAAATTACTTTGTTTATGCAATGGTTGATTGCTTCTCTTTTTTCACATCTTTTTTTTTTTTAGTTTCTTTCGTTGTCGTTTTACGACAATTCATCGGCACATTTTATCATCAGTGTGACCGTATTTGCAAAACAACTTCTTACTGCCGTCCACCTGGGAGGCAAAAATTGATTTTGTTTTGCTTTAAATACAAGAAAGTTGATTTGCTGACATCCAAATTGAAGTCCAGCGTTATATATATCATTATGATTGAGCGACAGTTCCTATGACAGCTTTGTGATATAGAGGTCCGATCCGGCTTCACTTCGAAATAGGCGGACATAAGTCAAGTTTCATCAACTCATTTAAAGAGAGGGTGTGACAAATGGGGACATCCAGACGGAGGGCCATATCGATTTGCCTTATGAAGCTGATAAAGAATATATATACTTTGTGCGGTTGATGAAGTCTCCTCTAATGATGACAACATTAAAAATTATAAAATTCTATAAATTGAGTGAAATTGTTTGCAAAAGCGGAACATTTCTTTAAAGTTAACGTAGGTATTCCATGTCTATGAAATCAGTGCCGTTGTACCAATGTGCATCCTATCTTCCTGCATCCTCTTTGCAGATCCAACTCAATGTCTTTATCTGTCTACCTGTCTCCTTCGAATCCTTTAATGTGTGCAAATGTGTTTGCAGACTATACGAAATGTCGACGTTTATCATATGAATTTTTGTTGGTTTTACTTAATTCGATTTTATTTTGTGGAATTCAGCTCTGTGGCTGGCGTTTAGTAATTTTGTCATTTTTTGATTTGATATTTCCTGCAAGGCAAAATGCCTATTTGATATCCTGTCAGGCACAGGATGGCAGCTCGACAGTGTTTTTTGGGCCACTCATCTGCTCTGGCAAATTAAATAAACGAGAAAATATCTACATGCTACTTTTTTGTTCATTAAGAGAGACACACACACATACATACACACACACACACACACACACATGAGCAGGGCTCAACCGCAGTGCCCAAAGTCAAGTGGTGCAACAACAACAACAACAAGGATGTTGCTGCTGCTGTTTTCATATAAAACTTTATGCTTCGTTAAAAATGATGTACAAATCAAATGCCAGAAGCAATTTAACAACAACAGCACAACCACAACAATATAATGGAGACGGATCCTGGCCAAGGATGCCAGCATAGTGCGTGAGTGGTGCGGGGGGGGGCGGGAATGCGGAGGCGAGGCCAACACAGCCAGAGCAGTTGCAAAAGGCAATGAGCAAAATAAATAAATCATTTAAATGAAATAAATTACACACATACACACATTGTTGTTGTGTGTGTATGCGTAGGGTAGGGTGTGGTGAGGGGGGGGGGGGGGGGGTTGGATTGGTGGAATAGTTTGGTGAATGTTGTGCCAGCCACAGGGCTCATTAGAAATACATTGCACACACAAACAGCTGGAGAGGGAGCAAGAGGGAGAGAGAGAGAGAGAGAGAGAGAGAGAGAGAGAGAGAGAGAGAGAGAGGAAAGCGGAAGCTGGAACAAGTGGAAAATCATATTATTATGCCAAAAATTGTTGCCAAAAAAACCAATGCAAAAATATTTCAAATTAAAAGAACATTCTACCGAAAATTAATTGAAACTAAAAATGAAAGCATGGCAAATAAATAAGCCCCGCAGGCAGCCATCCGACAAATGGGCAACAACAACCAAACAACAACCAAACAACAACCAAACAACAACAACAACAACAACTAACCCGAGCTCTGCCAAAAACTCCATTAAACAATCATTATTAAAGCAATTGAGCTTAGAAGCTGTGTGCTTGGTGTATGTTTCTACTAATTGTTCATCATTAAAGTGTTCTTAGTTTGAATTCTACTTTACGGCTTATTCCGGGCACTTCTTCGGGCAGGCAAACTGAATAGATACTTGGACCTATACTTGATTTCTCTCCATGTCTATTGTCATATCCACTATTCCATTAATTTTGCATTTGCACAGCATTTAATTAGGAATTAAGGACGCTTTTATCGATAACTCCCTCGTTTATCGATACATTTCTGAGAGCAATAAAAGTTACAATCTTAAAGCCTCAATGTCCAATTGGCATATAATATCCCTTGATATAATATATTTGTCAACTGCAAAAATGTCATCAAAATCGATTTGGAAACACCCAAGTTATAAAACTTCAACGCAGGGAGTGGCAGGGGGCGAGGGGGGGAGGCGGGGTACTTATCGTACTTATTCAATTTAAATTAAGTAAAATTAATTACATTTTGGAGAATGAATATTAATGCATCGAGACTAAACCTGAGAACGAGCTGTGCAATTCCTGCAGTCGAATTTATCGCAAAAGCAAAATATAAGACAAGAAAGCAACAGGAATTTTCCACACAGGGAAATGTCAACATAAAATATAACTGGAAAATGCACACAAATTTGCCAAACGTTTAAAATCGTATAAGAAAAGTAAAGAACTGAAAGGAACTTGGTCACATTTGAGTCAGTCGCCGTCTCCAAGTGGCCTCCAAGCAAATACCAAAGTCAAACAAACGCCAAGTGCCAACAGAAGCAGCAACAACTGTGGCAAGTACATAAAACAACAACAACACTTGAGTCGAGTATTTTGCACTAAAAGCGAAACTACTTAGCATTTGGCATTCGGGTTTCAGGATGGGAGATGAAGAGCCACAAGAGGAAGATGAGGAGGAAGAGGAAGAGGAAGACGCAGACGGAAACGGAAAAAGGGAAAGCCAGCAATGAGGTCAAGAGACAAAATAAGCTTCCGCCTTTGGGCAGCATGTGTGTATGCGAGTGTGTGTGTGTGTGCGTGTGTACCCCCCGTACCACCCTGTGTATCCCCGCGCACAACTATCGACACTAGGTATAGACCCACTTAGAGGGCAGTTGCTAAAGCAAGTGGCATTTATACATTTACTAGCGTGCTAGCTCTCGCTGCCTCTAAACGGAATTTAACGGTCAAATCGCTTGACTTTTTGCGCATTGCTAGACAAGATTGGGACAGCATGCAACCCAGGCTCAAGTTCCTCATCTGTGGCGGGCATTTATTTTATTTTTTTTCTTTGACTAACTTACGCTTCATTAACTCGTTTGATGCCCACCAATCCCGGAGCAGAGCCGGAGCTGAGCACTTCATTTATAAACGTATACACATGCATAAATTTCTCAACCCCAGAGTCAGCGGAAAGAACCTCAATTTCTCCAGACTCTGCGTTGTGTTTGTGTTTGCATTTGAATTTGATTTACTGTTATCATTTGTGGATTTATAGTGGCTCAGTGGCCATTTTGGTGCGAGTTGAGCGAGCGAGACGAAAATCGCATATTAATTATGCGGCTCGTTGTCGGCCTGTCATTTTAGTGCAGGCTCCATTCATTATTTTCTACTACAACAGATTACAACAATAACAAATAACTGAAGGCATGTTTAACCAACAGTTTTACTGTGAAATTGTCAAGAAAATGCGTGTTTAAGCCAGATTAAATGCAGCTCCGCGTAGATTTATGGACCCAGTTACCGATGCCCTCAGTGGAACTGGAACCCGGTCTCTCAACCAATTCCAATTCCAATTCGTTTGACTTGTCGCTCTATACGCATTGTTTACTCCAATTATTTATGGGTCAGAAACTCATCTGACAAAGCTATCAAATTTCAGCGCAACGCAACATTTCGTAGCAGCATGCTGAGCGCAACATGTTGCCAACACCAATGTTGCTAGCAACACGCTTGTGGATGCTGTTTGGTGAGTTGTCGCCGCTGCTGCTTGTGCTGCTGAGGTGCTGCTGATCTGATCGAGTGGGTGCCAGCCAGTTCTGAGTTCTGTGTGTGGGCGTGGCCAGGTGGGCGTCGGGGCCCATACCCATACCATACCGCAGTCGATATTGAAAAAGTAATTAAAGGCAACGAACGACGCGACGGAAAACGTTGCAACCGCCACGCCCACCTACCGCCCTCATCCTGCGTCAGCCGGGCTGTCAAGTGCAGTACGTGCCACATGCGGTCGCCAAATGGCAACTACGATAGCAACAGCACGCCAATTAACAACGACTCGAAGCGTGTAAGCTCTTTCTCTGTTACCGGAAAGAAATGCGAATATTTCGATATGTCGAAACATATCGAAGGAATTGATAAACCAATCTTGTGAAGATAATCACTGCTATCCGGCATATGGAATATTACATAAAGCATTTTATTATAGTTTAGTTATTTTTGGTTCTTTTTTTTCTTAGCCAAATAGTTCGAAATGAAATGTTGAGCTGCACTCCACTGTTGAGCGCAACTCATTAAAGTCGGGTCAGTTTATAATTTAATATATAATAATATAATTAAATGTAAAAAACGTTAAGATGGTTTCATTTATAATTATTGAAATAGCATCGATAAAGAACAAACGTTGCAATGAAACAGTTAGTGAAGGCAATAAAAAGTCGTTATCATTTTAAAATATTAAAACTTTTTATATAAAGCTAAGGGTTCTATAAGAAAAAAGAAATCAGATTTTTACATATGCCCAGGCTAGCTTTATTTGTGTATGATAGGTAAAGGTGAAACCGTTTCACATAGCTAATATGCCTGATGGGTATGACGAGGTGCAGAATATCATCCGCTTTTGTGCAACGCAAACGACAATTATCAGCGACATGAGCAAACCAATTGTGCGACTGTTGTCCGCGTGTCCTGCGTGCAGGAAGTGTGCGATAGGCTCGGACCAACCAACAAACCAACCAACCAACCAGCCAGCCAGCGAGGATGTTTTTGAGCGCCTCTGCTGGAGTGGCAGCCAGCGTGGTTTGAGTTGCGTCATTTTGTGTGTGTAATTGTCGCCAGGACAAGAGCCACAAAAACTGATTACAGTGTTCAATAGTCAAATAGGCGGACCATTTTCCGTCCTGTCCTACGGCTACTTCCGCTGCGCCTGCTACTGTCCAGGTTCAACCTTCGATTGTGGACGTTATTACATTTATTCAATACCTTTACAGTCTTAAATCTAGTCAATAATAAAAAAAAAAAAATGATGCAAATTGAATTGAAAACAAGTTTTTCGCACTTACAACTAAACAATTTACAGATCGTACAATACGTAATACGTATGTATTTGTAGGTACAGACAATAATACGCGACCTGCTCAACCCAATTCAGAAATAAGGGGCACGGGTGTTAACAGGCCCGCCCGCATAATAGTAAGTAGGTACAGAATAATTATGAAACATATACATATAACAGACGGGGAGATGGGGGAGCCTAGGCATCCTTGATCTTGGCATCCTGTGCGTCCTGCACAAATCCACGATTCTCAATGCCATTTTGCCGCGCTGCTGCCGTGGGCGCTGGCGCTGACGTTGTCGTTGCAGGCGTCGCAGGGATTGAATTGCCTGCATTTGGATCCGCATGCTCCAAGGACTCGTGTATCACATTGGCAATGATGCCATTCAACTGCCCCTTGGCCTCGCTGGCCAGTACGAGTGCCTCAATGGCATTGATGTTGCCATTGGTCTCCCGGAACGAGGAACGCTCCGCATCCGTGCGCTTTCCATTGCGACGCTGTCGCACCTGGAAACGGTACATCCAACTGAAGGACACAAGTTGGGAATTCAAGTTAATGAATTTGAGTCTGAGTGCTGAACGTGGGCATACTCACAGAAAGATGCCCACGGAGAACATGGTTAGGCCGCCGCCAAGGAGAAAAAAGGCGCCAGGCAATACCCGGAGCGTGGCTGCATACAGTGTCGTATACATGGGTGCAAATACCATTGGCATGAGTGCCTCAGCGACGCCGAACAGCGAGTTCACCTTGCCCAGTTCATCCTTGGACACCAGCTTGGTGGCTATCGAGCGCATCGCAATGAAGGCGGTGCCATTGAAGATCTCAACCAAGCCGCCCAAATACATGTGCCACGGCAGTGTGGCAAAGGCATAGACGAACGAGGACAGAATCTTGGATGTGCTGGATAGCACACCCACGAGTGCGTCATCGATATTCAGCTTGTGCGAGAGTATGCCCACGCAGAAGATGACGCCGATGAGGCCCGTGAACATCGCGTACGTGGAGAAGAAACTGAACTCCACCTCGGACCAGTTGAAGCGGAAACGGGTGAACAGATAAGTGACCGCCATCTCGCCGTGCAGCGGTCCAATGATCACCATCACCACAATCATCAACAGGATGACGCGCTGACGTCGCTGATTCTCGCCCTTCTGGAAGGCCACGCGGAATGTCTGCACCACATGCTCCTTGTCAAAGAAGTCTGCCAGCAGACTCTTTTGCGGTAGGGTCTTCTCCGGTCGAGCCACGGGCTCCTCCAGAAAGAACAAGCCATAGACAAAGGCCAACACATAAAACGCTGCCGAAATGGAGAAGACGCCATAGAAGCCAATTTGCCTGCGAATCGATAATTTATGTTTTTTAATACTGCATAATATGATATTAGATACTACACTTTAAATTTAATCCTACTAGAAACCTCTTCTATGCCTTTATTACCCAATATTTTTTAAACCAAAATTAGGCATTTAGCTTAGAGGTAATTACAATTAACTTTTCTGAATACTTTTCCATGGCAACTTGAAGTTTATTTGTTGCCTTCGAAGTTATAATCAAGAATTAAGCAAGATTTATCCGTTCATAAAAGATAATTTCAAAGATATATGGTAATTTAGATGTCGGATTGCAATTTTTCCCTTATACTCAAAATCTGCTGTTTATTCAGCCAAGCCTAGCCTAGTTCTAGCTCCTACCTATTATTTAATCTTAACGTACATTAACAATCTATCTTAGGAACGTCGAAAATTGCTTACACTTGTGGACTATACTATTCTATATTATACTATAAATATAAACAAATAACCGATTTAACCTATGACAGTTACACGATATTTAGACCATATTTTGCCCAAATGACGAGTATAACTTGTTAAGCAAAAATGTTTTCATACAAGAGCTCAACTATGAGCCTACGAAAGCTACGTGATATATTGTTCCGATAAGGTCGATAAGGTTTCGACATACATATGTACTGCCGAGATATATACCAAAATGCATCCAGATAGCTTCAAAACGGAGGGACAAGTTCGTATTGAAACAGATTGACTCGGCTTGTGATATTTACCATGAATATATATACATACATATACCTTATTGGGGTTGGAGACAACTCCTTCGATACTTTTCGAACTACACAGCTTGATTGTATTCTCCTCTGCTGTAGCATAATAATCTAACTTGATATTTATCTAAAACAATTCAAAAGAATAAATTTTTACCAATTTAGAACATAAAGTTCCCTCAAGAATTTGATTCTAAGATCTTTTTTTGTTGGTCTATTTGGATAAGTTGGAGACCGGTTATTTCTATTGTTGCACCTACTTGAGCAGTACGCCGCTGAAGGCCATGCCTATGGGCACGCCCACCGAGAAACAGACGTTGAGTATGCCGATGCGCAGGGTGCGCTCCTCCTCGGTGGTTATGTCCGCAATGTAGCTAAAGACGCCCATCAGCATGGTGAACCAGCCGCCGCTGAGCGATGGGAAGATGGCCTCCGTGAGCGCAGCAGCCTCCATGGGTGCATTCTCGAAGTAGACGCACAGCATGAGGCCAACAACGCCGAGGAACTCGCCCACCACCGGTATGAGGATGCAGGGCTTGCGACGACGATGGCGATCGCTCCATGAGCCCCAGAACAAGATCAGGAGGCAGGGAAACAGTGACTGAATCACCGTCTTCCATGCCGCCATGCGAGCGACCATCTGTTGCACCGTCTCCTCCTCGCTGTCGGTAATCAATCGAATGAAACCAATGGAAATTAAATGAGATGGATTTGGATATGCTGCACTTACAGCGTATAGTTGGCCGTTTGGCGGCGGGTGAGTGCATCGCAGATCTCATCGCCGTAGGCCATGTTGACGCGGCATGCCTTCTCCAGGTTGAGGTTCTGCGTGGCCAGATTCGAGAGCACGCTGGGCATGATGTAGGCGGCAAGTATCGGCTCCACGGTGACATTATTAGCAACCAGACGCCACTTTTCGCGCCACGTCCGCTGCGGCGGCGCCTCTGCCTTTGCACCGCCACCATCTGCACCCTTCTCCTGGCCGGCCAGCTGCGTTGTGCTGTGGCTGAGCGTGTATTTGTTATTGCTGTGCTTGGAGAGGTCAATGCCGCCGCCGTCTTTGGGTGACATGATCGTATCTACAAAGCAGCAGAAGCAGTTTTATTGATTAATGCTCAGATTTGTGGTTGGAATGTCATGATCATAAATGGATCTTCGAGTTCCGCCGTGGGCACACGGGCTTGGCGCGACCGTTAAACAATGGTATCAGGTAGTCAAGGACAAAATCAGCTCTGCGAATCATTTATTTCGTTGCATATTTAACTTTCTAATATAAAAGAATTAAAACTCGTTTGAAATTATACAATAAGGCATCTATGTTATAGCCATCTATAACCAACAGAACTCTCGATACTATTTATTTTCGATCGATATAATAATCTATTCTCAATTATATGTTAAACTAAATCACTAGCCGATTACTAGGTTATGCATAATTCTCAATTTATTGCAAAAGTACAAACAATTGCAAAATGTTCATATTTAAGCTTTCTGAAATTTTTGAGGTTGAAGCACTCAAGTCTGGCTGATCCTAAAGAGTTTACAACTAATACCGATTCGAAAATAACATTGTTTTGGCCCCAAGGGTAACTTATCTTCTTATTCAGAGGTTTTTCTAAAATTTAGTTGCATATATTGTTGTTAGACATTAATATTCCAAGATGTCATATATACATTTCAGATTGTTTATAAATTCGTATTGAACTCACTAAATATTGTTTTGGAAAATAAAAAAGAGCCTCTCTAATTTGAACAAATGTTTTTCGTGAATTTAGCAATTATTTCTCAAAACCAGAAAATGTTGTCATTTCAATTTTAGGACGATTTTCAGCACGCCTTTGGAATTCGAAAGTGATTCTTAATCGTCATTCGAATTGATCGTCGGATCTGGCATAGTGTTATCGATCATTCGGTGATCGATCGGTGCTGTGATCTTGATCTGTGTGCGATCTCTAATTTCTGCCTGACCACTGTAAGTACATATTAATCATTTAGCCCGGGCGCACTCAAGCTTCACTTTCCGTTAGCCGCTGTCCACTGTCACATTTTGTTGTCATTCTATTTTTGTGCGCATCTCCCACTTATTCTGATTGGATTATTTGCCGGTGACAATCAGTCGGCGAAAGTATTTTGCTTGTATGCCGTTTGTATTCCATTTCAGGTTTTAGTTTAGTTTTGCCTCGATTCACTTTGTGTTTTGCTTCGGCTTTTGTTTTCGACTCTTCCTCTACTCTATAAATGGAACACTAGTGTCAATCAAGCGCGACGCTGTCATCAACGTCAGCGTCGACGACGACATCTACGCTAATGTTATGGTTGCCATTGAAGCTCAGCCTAGTATTGTGGCTATTATCATTATCATTATCAATTATCCCTATCGTCCACTCTGTGCTACTGCCAAGCCAAATACAAATACTTTTTGCACCTCCACATCTGGCATTTCCTTCGAATTACAAGCAATGAAAACCCTAATTACATTGATGTCTGTCGGTCGATTCGACCTGTCTGTCTGTCTGTGTATTCTTGTCTTGTGGGGCGCGTGTTCACTTTGGTATTTCTCAAATTGCTCAAATTGCTTTAGTACCTGACTTTGTACTTTAGCTGTGCTTACTTCGCGGATCAAGCTTTTCACAGTTCGCAGCTTAACACACAGTTGATACACACTTTCAATTACTTGAAGTACTAAACGGCAAATGATGTGCTTATTGTTGATGCTATAAATAAAAAGATTACGGCCCTTTCCACTGTATGTTTATTCTCCGTATTCATCAGCATGCGTAATTACATGTATTTATAAATATTAATATATTTGACAATAGCGAAGCGTACTAAAGTGCTTTAATTGATTTGAACCATTACAGATAGATCGAATAAATTGGACAAGTCGAAAATCATTTAAGTTGAGCACTTTAAAACACACACAAAAGCTCAGTCGTTGACAAATGACATATTTGTGCAGCTTCACAACAAACTCTATCAACTGCAAATAAATAAATAAAATCATTTATTTTTACAGTAGATGTCCTACTGAATTGTATACATTGTATGGATTGTATACATTTGCATATATAACATTTTAACTTTTAAACACAAATGCTATCTGTTCTCATAGTTATATGTAATATATCTTAATGCTCATAAATTAATCTGTCAGATTTTCGATCTGTTCGGCTGTTTGTAATGACTTTAAATGTTGGCGACTATTTTCAGTTGGCATGCATCAAAAGTGACAGAAAATAAGTAGAGCTAATTGACCTTGACAGTCACACACACACATACACACACACACACACACACGCACACTTCTAGCTAGCCATAAAGTGCATTGCTGGTCATTTTAATCTTCAACTCAGTTTAAGCCTGTGTTAATTATAGTGTCTGCCTCTCTATTTGGCCTCATGCACGCGAATATCATATGTGTGTGTGTGAGTGTGTGTGTGCGTGTGCGTGTGTGTGTGTGTGTGTGTGTATTTGCTATGATAAAGTTCATTATCATGCTTTGTTAGCGTTTCTCAATTGCCTTTAATTGCAGTTCAGTTGCTTTTTCTTTTGTTTAATTCTGCTAGCCAAATATTTTGCCAGTGATTTGCATTTGAATCAAATTTCTTGATCGCATTATGAAAATTCCACACATTGACTTGATTGTCCACTAAGTGACCCAGTTATTCCAAGAAACGAATTGCGAGTGCCCTTTGCTTTGGCAAATGTGCGCGCAAAAACACATATTAGGTAAGTACAGTCAGAAAAATTCTGCCTAATAAAATCGTACAGAAAATTACAAAATTTTTACTTGCATTTAGAAATAATCTCTAGATACACAAAAAATATAGGCTAACTAGAATGGATTCTATAATAAAATGAGTACCAAATATGTTAGCTAATGTTTAAGGCAAAACCCTAGAAACCCATTTAAATATACACAGTTTCGCTTTTTAGCCGATAAAAAGCCGATTAACCCATAACGCCAAAAGTGTGGCGATTTCCTGAAACCCATTGCGTGTTTTACTAAGAGCAGACAAAGTATAAAAATAAATATTTATACAAAATTAATTGGTTTGATGATTTTACAATGTATTATCTTATTATTTGATCTTTGATTGTCGTAGAGCGAAGAGTTGGAACCGAATCAAAACAAAGTGTCAGCCAATAGGTGGGAAGGAATCTTGTTTTTTCCCGCCTTGTGAAAATACTATACTGACATGCAATTTCGCGATTTTGTCAACGACAATATCATTTAAGTTATTTACATTCATCACATTCATTATAATAAATTGCTTAATAACTCTCGAAATTCACAGTGCACTTTATTGTTGTTGTTGACAGAAGTTTATTGTTGAATTTAAAAAGGTGTTTTTTATTTTTTGTTGTGTTTTTTTTTAATATTTAATAGTATTAAGCACAATTCCGGAATTGAATATAATTGAATAGCAAAGTATGTAAGTGTTCATGGTCAATGGATACGTTCTTGTGCAAATTCTAAAGCGCATTACAGAGTTATCGTTTTTGAAAATATATCAATGTGATAAATATATTTCACATGCACGCAGGCGGCATTTATACTAAAATTCAAATTAGGCAATTAAATCATCAAAATTAACTCAAAGCAGTTAGTTAAATCAAGTTACGGAAATGGACATTTTAAATGAATGTCAATAAATTTGATATTGCAAATTAGTTTAACGAAATTTCGACTGAATATATGTATGCAAATACAAGGTGTAATTTGGAGCACGCTTAGCAATACAAATTATATTTCAATCACATTGTTTTTGTAATATTGTAAATCAGAAAACCTTACGCTGTCGATCTTACTTCAATGCAGTCAAATAATTAGCATTCCGAATACAATTTTAGGGCAGTGGGGAAAAAACATTTTAGCCAGTCTCGTTGGCCACTCAATGTCAGTCAACTCTCTGTAAACGTGCATTGAACCTAATAGTAACAAGTTAAAACACAAACAAAGTTGGCCACATTTTCAGGCACGTCGATCGGATTGTAGATGCATTTTTTTTGGGGGTCGGTTTGAACTTGGATGTGTTAACCTTGTGGTCGCTACCAGGAAGAGTCGTGAGCCGGCATATTAACTAGCCGATCGTCAAATCGTCAGAAAAGCAAACAATTGCGAATATATCGTCTTATCCAAGTTCAACGAATTTCAACATTGATTGGATTTAGCAGGAAATTTCAACAAATTAACATATCTATATTTGTTGTGAATAAAACATGTTCTCAGCTAATCTCAAATCAGTTATTCTTAAAATTGTTCAATATATGCAGAATACCGCGATATATTCAATTGTTTTTACATTCAATTAGAATACTTGGGCATATATATCTATATTGTAATTGAAGTTATATGTGAATAGGATCTTTTGAATTGGCTTTATAAATTTGATGTTGGCCTTATAAATTCTGCGATTTGCATTGCCCATATTTTGTGGTACAGTGTTGTTTATCCAGGAAGTGCTGAGCTCGACCATATTAACTAAATAATGGACACAACGACTGAGTTGTGAACACTAAAAATACAAATGGTAATTAACTTATTAGAGTTGCCGGCTCCGATCCGATATGGTGGTGCACGGGGCTACTGGGGAAACAACCTTTGCCGGTTAATAAAACAAATGCAATTTGCGGGAAATTTGCTGGAAATTTAGCTGGGATGTCTCTAATCATATTTGTACCCATTTCCGGCTGCTGACAAAACTTTTCACAGACCCACACTCAGACTCAAACAGACACAGACATGTGAAACAAACGATGTTGCTCTGAATTGTCCATCAAGTTAGTTATAGCATGTCTAATTGTAAGATACTTTGCTCCGATACTTGGATATAATGCCAAATCTGTAGGTGAGCAGGTGGTGGGTGGAAGTGTGTACGTAGAGAGGGTGTGTGTAAGGCTTGCGACATCATTCGAAATTAAGCTGTGCCTTAGCTTAAGTCTAAATTGAAAACAATTAAATACAATTAGTTGGGGGGGCAAATATAAAGACAAACGACTTAATATTTTATATAAGCGCAATTCAATGATCAAATGAAGACCTGCGAGCGAAATAGCATGAATATTTTGTCAACATCAGTCTAACACTAATTAAAATAAATCCAAACCACAAAGAAATCCCCCCAAAAAACTGGGGAAAACATTAAAAACTGGTCAAAAATAAAAGCTTAGTAAAAATAAGAAAAAGAAATCAACAACAAACTGAAAAACTTTATAAATACTATAATCCACAAAAAAAAAAAACAAAAAAAAAATTGATTAAATATGTATGCATGTCCATAGATAAAAACGAGAAATAAAATATTAAAAAAAAAGAAAAAAAAACAGCATAAATAAATGTTATATGAACGTGGGCAATTTGTAGTAAGCAATTTGGTTGGATGCCTCGAGCACGCAACAATAACAACTACAGCTATGCATAACAATAACAATGCGGTAAATTTTGTATTGTCAAACAAATACACACACACACACACACACACACACAGATAGATGCTTACACACATATGTTGTTCGAATGCATGAACGAGCGCAAACAAATTTCACGACAAACGCGAATTTGATTTAATTTACATGTCTTTAATGAAATTAGTAGTAAAAAGCACACAAGCACACACACACACACAGAGAGAGACATGTACACATTGACTGACACACACACACACACATATTTTCACAAAATGTGCGCTAAACGGTAAACTCACTTTAGATAACTATCTATAGGTAAAGTATTCAGTTCCTTTACACTCGCTCGCAGCCAGGATGTGTTCTTTAATTTGATGCACGTTTGTGTGAAGGGTTTTCCTTCTTCTTTTTTAGTTTTTTGTTGCGTTTTTACAATGTAATAACAATAACATGGCAAAAACCGTTGTAACTGTGTATTGTTTATTGTTCTTTGTTATTGCTTTTTTTGGTGTAGTTGAAGCTGTGCTTAGTTAACTAGCTTTGCTATATACCTAAACCAGCGACGTTGAGCTGAACTCAGCGACTAAAATGTTGTATTGAATTTAATGAGTGCCGTCGACTCGCCGACTCGCCGCACGGTAAACGCAGTCAGCTTCAACGCTGGCGTCGTGACGACAGAGTGTGCGGGTGGCATGCGATGCGTCGCGACGCGTCGATCACCCAGATCCAAGCTCGGCTCGTTACCGACGTTAACGTTAAAGTCGACAGAGATTCCGACGCCGACGCCGACAGCGACGGCGACTGAACTGGCGACATCTGATATGCGGCGCGATGGCGTCTGCGCTTGCGTCTGCAGCCACATTCGCCAGTCTCCAAAAAACAAAATAAATAAATTAGTAAAACAAATACACATTTACCTTTATATACAAAAAAAATATACATATTCATATATATGCCAATATATATATATATATATATATATATGTGAGTCTATTCAAGAAATAATAGCCAGTTTTTGATTTCGTACCCGAATAGCTAGTTTCAGTAGTCGAGAGTGCTCAAATATTAAATCTCCTATACTAAATTCGAAATATATTATTGTTTTTTATTTGGTGATCTCTTTCTTTATACTTTGAATATGTCAATACTTGACCTGGAGCCAGCAAAAAACATTCAAATTTATTGTATACTTATTGATCCAGCTAAAGATATTTGCAAATATTTCATTAATTTACTGGTCCATTTATGTGTCAATTGTTGTGTTAAAGAATATCTGATGATTTGGCAAATATGAAAATGTAAGTAACCGAGTAATCTGCAGAAGTCGAGACTCCATAACGAATGAGCAATATATATATTCAGGTGTATAACATGATATCGAGACGGCTCTAGCTCAAACTTAACAACCTCATTTATGTACATTTACGCAGGTTGTCTGCAGTGTCTATATGCACAGATGTACATGTGTGTATGTGTATGTATATGTGTGTGTGTGAGTGTGTGTGTAATTGTGAATTGTTGCCTTTCGCCATTAATTGTGAACACGTCAATGCCACTATTGATGTTTCCAATTATTTTCGCCTTGCCACTTTTGGATACTTTGCATACGACGACATCCACATCGTTAGCACTCTTATGCCTAATCCAAACGAGGCTAAAAGCCCAAGGGGGCAGGGCGAAGCAGATGTGCACATTGCTGTTGTTTTCGAGTGATTCAACAAGTTTAATTTAGTTGCTAACTAAGTAACTAACTAGTACAAGCTAAAAATACTACAAAATTTGAAAACAAAAGATTAATTACAAAATTATCATGATTATTGAAATTTGACTTAATGGATTGGGGAAAGCCCTAATACAAATAGATACAACCACACAGAATGAGTGTGCGAGTGTGTGTGTGTGTGTTTGTTGCCCTTCAGCAGTTTGTGGCTGCTAGTTCTTAGTTGCCACGGTTGCTGGTTTAACAATCAGCGTTTTTATTTTGTTTTTGTTTGAATGTGAAGCCTTAATTATCGCACTTGGATGGCAGCCAGCGGTCCACGCCCCTTAGCCTTGACTTAGAAAACCACAATGCCGCAAAGACCGCAGCTCGGTTGATCGACAGTCGAACGCGTCGACCGATGCCCAATCATGCAACATCGCTGAGCTGTAACGCTGCAACCCAACGCCATCCAATGGGGCAAGCACTGCTTCAGCTCTTTCAGCTGCTGCAGTCAACTTGATAAATATCAATAAGAATAATAATAATAATGATAATGGTTATTATCATATTTTTGTTTTTTTTTTTCATGAATGTATTTGTAATTATTAAACATTTGGTAATTTGATGCAAAAACAATACAAATGCTACTTGTTTGGTCGGATGGAACGCTTGTTGCTGCTGCTGCTGCTGTTTGCTGTTTGCTGTTGCTGATTAATTTCCAATTGTAATTATGTTTGTTCGCCGCTAACAAAGACAGCAATTTTAGTTGCCCCACCATGCCACCCATGCCACCCATCCCTCCATCCCTCCACCCAGCTACCCATCCACCCATTCAACGGCTAAACGCTCAGCAGGCAGCTGTTTTGAAGCGCTTTGTTTACCCGCCTGCATTTATTTATTATTATTTTTGTTTTCTGTATGTAAATTCACGCTGGCAGCTTAGCTCAGCATAATCAGTTGAAACTTTAGACTAGCAGCAGCAGCAGCAGCAGCAGCAGCTGTTCAAACTGTCAAGTAGCTCAATGTGAGTTGGTGGAGCGGGGGAGGGAGGGGGCTGGTTGGTTAGGTGTATGGTTGTAGCAGTTAGGAGCTCACATGACTCGCTCATTCATATGTCAATAAATCAAAGTTATCAAGACAAACTTTCACTTCAACGTTTCCATCGAATTTTAAGGGTGCTTGTTCATCAATGGAAAAAACCAATCGAACAAAATGCTGCAGTCGACAGTCACTACCCTGTGACTAGACTGTGCGTTTTGGCTTTACTTGTTGTATTTAATATTAATTTATACATTTATAATCGTTAATTTAAGCAAACATCATTCCTACTTAAACAATTGAAACTAAATTTGGAACTATACAAAAATATTTAAGTTGGGCTTATAGTTCACTGTTGGGCAGGAACTGTCCATTACATCAGCAATAACTACTTTATTTAATTGCCCCTTTTTGACGGATTGACTGTTCAACTAGCTTACGAGTGCTTTAAAAACATATCAATTTAATATTGTTATTTCGCTAAATAATTATTTGGGCACACCCAGTTTGTTAGGTAATTGCTATGTGTATTTGGTCTTCAATTATTTCCAGTGTTCAATTTGAAAACTTTCCCCCACTGCTTTTGACACATTTTCGGGCTGTTGACGGTCGCAATGGGCCAATAGATTAATTGGCAACGGGAATTGACAAAATTTCATGGCTTTTTGCTTACAATTTTTAATGATTATATTAACTGCTGATTAGCAATTAGCAAACAAGCAAGCGGCAACGAGCAAAACCAAAAAGCAGCCAGTCATAATGAGATCTGAAACGGCAGATAGACATAGAGAAGCCGAAGATAGAGCTACAGATGAAGGTGAAGATGAAGATGAAGATGAAGAGTATGGTGACGCAGGTGCTGCCCGCGATATTGCCAAGCCCAATGCCCATAGGCGTTCACGGCATTAAGCGGTGGCCAGGTGTCAAAACTTGCGCAGCATCACAAAGCACTTATTAATAGACAATCAACAACAACAACAAAAACAACAACAACAGCAACAACAGCAACGGCAACGGCAGCATTATAAGCAACAATTTTCTGGAGGCACAGTTGTACCTAATTTCGACAAGTTTAATGCTGCCCACTTTTATTGTAACTGCACACAGAAAAAAATCGAACTGAATTTTGAAAAATCGTTCTGAAATTCAGAAAATAGTAATGAAATTTGGGCTCTTGACTGCTACGTTTGAGTTTAGCGTTGTAGCGTATTGGAAAGTGCATTCTTTAAATTCAAATATTAATATAATGAAATCTTAAAATAGTAATTTCCTTTTAAAAAATATGCTTTCTGAATAATAGGGTACCAAAAGCATGATGATATTCCAAAATTCGAGCAGATTCCTTTTCTGAGTGTGCTGCTGTTGGTGTTTATTCTCTCTTGCCTTGTCCAAGCATGTTGATAAACAATGGGGTTTCAATTAAAAACAAAAAAGTAGTAGCTAATGGAGGGTGCCAAAAATTATACACTCTCGCCAAAGAAAAACAGTGAAGATCGTGATCCAATCGTTGCTATATGGTATAATAAATTGAGTTGTTAGCAATTGATTTTGATCGACTACGGATCCATCTCAAAGGCAAGAAAATAAAAATGAATTTCAAATAAGTATAAAATGAAAAATGTAAATATATATTTGGAGATATGAAATGCAACCAATGTAGTGCAACTTATCACAAGCTAATAAATTACACGTTGAAAGTGTGTTAAAAGGAGTAACATAATTGATTTATTATTGGGAAGTATGTCAGTTAATGAAAACATTATCATACTCATCTACACACTCTTGTGATAACAGGGTATTGTACCTTCAGAAAAGTGCAGTTGAAAACTATTGTTAGCCATTGCACGTTGACGCTGATGTTGCTGCTGCTGTTGCTGTTGCTGTTGCTGTTGCCATTGTTGAGTGCACGAATTATAATTAAGTCATTAACAGTAAGTGCCTATTATATTGTACTTCATAAGTGTATCTACATACATATGTGCTTGTATCTATATATACATATATGGCTATATTTGTTCTTGTATTTGTGGTTGTATTCCTATTCGAATTCGTATTTTATGTAAATATGCATGAAGCACATGATGCTGCGCTTTCTGAAACAAACTTTGCAACATTTGCTGACAGACAATCGTAAATGGGTTTCAACTCTGTACCCATGTATTTTGGATCAGTAATACGAATCAAGTCCATTCTGTGTTAATGCAAGCTAGTCGCCCACTTTTGAAGCTATCTTGATTAAACTTGGAATGTAACAGTATTTGTGCCGAGGCCGGTCAATACGGATCACCATATCATGCCAAAGAAACAATCGGGCGACAGTTGAGTTCTTGTTATGTTGGGACGGATCTACGGATCTATCTTTGCACATCTATAACTTTGTGCGTATTTGGTCATAAATGAAATTTAGATTTGGTTTTCTTTCGAATTCTCAATTGAGCCTCAATTAAGCGTCACGAATATAATCGAACCCAACTTACTAGAAGCGAGTGGTATTTTTATGTTGTAAACTATTGGATACATTTTCTATAATCAGCGACATCCGCCTAAAAAGTAGGCTTAACATCTGTCCATTGCATTTTCAGTCCAACTGCTTTAAAAAACCAAGTTTCATCAACAGAATTGGCTCCGATTTTTTCCTTTGAGAGTGAGTGTGTAAGTTTCATCAGTGTTTCAAATATTGTGAATCGAGTCAGGCGACAAACTAAATATATAAATATATATCTTTTTTTATAATTATACAAACTTTTGAAGAAATTGAAGTTGTTACGTGAAGAACAATTGCCATAAATATAATTTCGATATGTTGAGGTATTCGCAGTACCACTTTGCAGTCAAATGTTCCTGAGTTGGAAACACACTCTAATTCAGATGATGTGATGTACACCAATTCCGAGTTTCGTCATGAATCTGGCATTAGGAATGTCGATGACAGCTAAGCGTAAGCGGCCAATGAATAATCAACTTAAATATAGAAATCCGTCCAAGCATGTTAGCAATGTAATCGAAAAGCCAACTGAAGTGTTCGAAATAAGGGAAGACTACAGTAATGATTAATCCTGACGAAAATGGCTGTTATTTTTTCTTTTAAAGGCAATGCTCAGGCAAGTTAAGCTATAAGAAATATATCATATTTAATTATTACGCATTCGCAGTGTGTGCTCAAATGGTCGACTTCAAAAGAGCACTGGCTTATAGCTTATAAGTTGTAAATTAAGTTTTCCCTTTGCATCTAAGCAGGTGCCAGCATCCAATAGATTGATTGATTGCTGCCCTAATGAGGCCCAGCTCCGGGGTGTGCTCCAATGCTACCTTTGGACTTGGCGTGTCAACTGCACCCATGAGAGTTGCGTTTAATGTGTGCTACTTAGCCCAAATATGTACCTATACATATGTGCTATATATATGTATACATATGTGTGTGAAAGTATATATGTATATGTGTATATGTTTTTATTATTCTATTCGTACATGCTGAAGTTGCATGCGTTCGCTCAATTTAACTCGCAACCGGACGGCGATGAGTGGCGCCCCAGGGAATGGGGCGAGAGTTTGCTTAGTTTTTTCTTGGCCCCTGCCTGATAAGAACCGCAATGTGTTATTGTTATATCTATAGCTATAGCTGTAGATGTTATTGTTGTTGTTTTTGTTGTGGCCAACATATGCCGATTGCTTAGAACGGACCCCTTGGCTAAGCCTTTGTTTGCTTCGGCTGCTAAGAGGCTGCGGGGGCATATTATATACATTTTTTTTTTCTTGGCCATGTTTGGTTTTTTATGACTTTATCAACGTTTATGGCCAATGAGTGTGTGTGTGAGGGGCGGAGACGTGGGAGTGGACGTGGCAAGAACGCCTCCCTCAGGATTTGCTTGGTTATAAGGCGGATGCCAACTGCTACAGCGGCTTTATTATTGCATCATTATAATATGTCCTATGCGTGGCTGTGTGTGCATGCGTAGTGTGTGTGTGTGTGTGGTGTGCGTGTGTGGTGTGCTGACAATGGCGCGACAAAGTCAGCGCCACTTTAAAGTGCCCTGAACTTGATTAATGAATGGCGACGCTGAAAAGTATGCTACGACATGCAAGCCAAGCACACACTTGCACACACATTTACACACATCCACACACACACATACACACTTGAACACTCGACATGTCGACGACACGCAGGAGGCACCGAGATGGTTGGGTGCTGTTTAAGGTAACATAAAAATACAAATAAAAGTGGAAGAAAAAGCAAGAGAAGGAATATTTTGCCGGCGCGTACAAATTGAAATTGGCTCGCAACTTGGCAGCTAATTTAATATGATTTAGGGGGTTGGCTGCAAGAGAAACTTGAAGTAGCAGCAAATGTAGTAGAAATAAGGAAGCTGACTGCCGCAACACATAAGAGTCGCATTCATTTTCAGATAGTGCAACGATTTTTTTTTAGCCAGCTGCGAAGCGGAATTCAATTCTTCTATATCTTAAATCTGAACACTGTTGTCGCTGCGATTTTAGTTGGCGATCCAATTAGTTAACTGCTTTCCTGGCACCCTGATTTCCGCACAACTTGAGTTTCAAAACTTTTCCGTGTCCGTTTATAAATTGCCTTATGACTGCTCTTCGATAAACTTTGCTCAAGTGAAATGCTAATACGTCGTCGACTTTAAACGCTTTTTTAGCACATGAAAAGTGAGCAAGTGAATGTGCGATAGAGAAAGCAGGTAGCGGATATGGCAAGAGAGTGAGAGAGAGGGAGCACACCGAACTGTAAACTCTTGCCTGCCTTGAATTCATATCTTTGCAAAAGTTGGCGCCGCTTCTGCATCCTGGCAGCAACAATTTTTATGGCTTCCTGCGCTCCGCTTAAATAGATATTCGCAGACACACACAGACCTCCTCATACACACACATACACACACACACACAAACACACACTGATTCGCACACCTTGCCGATAATTTAAATTGTAGCTACCTTCGCAAACTGCCACCTACTTCTGTTTCTTATCCTGAGCTGTTGCGCTCTGTAATTTGCTGTAATTGAATTTCAACGATTTGTAGCTTGAACATTTCCTTGAATCTCAGTTATTACTGTAGCTGGCAGAGGAAAAAGTCGTGCAGCCAACGAATTCATCATCGATTACCGTTGTCTGCACAAATTGAGCATACGCAGCGTTACCAGCTCATAAAAAATTCAAACCGTAACCAGAGCACAGAGAAAAACCCATCAGCGGTCATCAGGAATAAGCCAAAACGAGAAGGCGAGGAGGGGAAGAGGCGAGAAGGCGAAGGTGGCGAAGGAGCGGCAATTTCCCTTCAAAAAGCGGAGCTCATTTTCGATTTGCGCAACAAATGAAGTGAGAAATTATTATTATTATTTTTATTATTATTAATATTACGAATGCTGGCAACTAAAAACATTTTTGCGCGTAAGCAGCTTCCTTACCTTATCCCACTTCCACTCACAACCCCCCCCCCCCCCCCTTCCTTTCTCCCTCAATCCCACCCCCGTCATCGTCGCCTTCATGTTCGATTCCGCCTGCCATTACCCGTGGGCGCATCACGTATTCACAAAGCAAACAAACTCCGGCACACGCATAAATAAACAGAACAACGGGTCGTGTAGGGGGCGGTGGGGGGTAGCGTGGGGCAGAGCCAACAAGAACCTGCCAACGAAATATGAAAAAATATCAAAACAAAAAAAAAAAAGGGAGGCAGTCAGAGTAAATTTTTGGTAAGCGCTTTCGCTTCCGTCAGTCACATCATTAAAATCGAGCCGTCGGTGGCCGTTGCCACCCAATTCGAATCCTTGCCGCAAGTTGTTGTTGATGTGCTGCAGCGCGTGGCAAGCTACTTTATGGGCGACGGCACTGGCAGCACAGACACAGAGTGCACACACTGAGGACAACAATTCTCTGGAGGCATTCATCAATATGCCAAACATGTTTTCTTATCATCAAATGGAAAATGCTTCATTTTCACGTACGACAGGCCGAAGCTGATGCTGAGCAGAACCCGATGCTGTTGCTGATGCTGAAGCCAAAGCCGTCAAAGGCAGAGCTCAGTGAAGGGCCCCGAAGGCAACTGTAGCCGGGAATAACAGAGCGCCAGAAATATCAGTTAGCTCGTCAAGCTGGGAGAACTTTGCAGGTGAATTCCGTCAGAAAACTTAGATGAGATGAAGACAGCTGCCAGTCGGTCGCCGCCTGTGTGGTTGGACCACAAAACTAATGGCGGCAAGCGGCAGACTACAGCGACGACTACACACAGCTGCAAATTGAGTTGAGTGTGAGTGGTGGAGAAAGACGCGACGGAACACGTAAATTGATTACCAAAACATTTCACGACAAATTCGACATGTAACAACAATGACAGAGCACAACGGACGATGCCACATGAGTTATGTGCGCGCGGGGGGGCTTATATATTGGTTTGAAGCTGTTGCTGCCACACGCTTATGCTTATAGCGCACAATTGCAATCGGCAACAGTTGCCGACAGCAATCCGCATTTGCAATCGAATATGGAAATCAAAATCAGAACACCAACTGCCGTAAAGCAGACGACGGGATTGAAGAGCAACAGTCAGTGTGCAAAAGCAGTGCCACTCACCCAAGCGCACATGGAGCAGCAAGATGATTTCAGATGCATAAATATACACTACAAAAACAAATTGGCCGGAACTTTAGAAAATCGAATTATTCAGAAACTATATTTCTATATTTTACTGCGAATTGAGCTCAGGTTCGTTCGCGTGCTTAGTGACTTTCCATGGAGCTACGCGGCTTTCAATGCAGACATATCCGTGAACAGAGTAAATTTCATTATTATTCCTTGAATTCGAGATTTTCCTGAACAAAGTGACTTTCATTTATATTTATATTTTTTATTTGCAAGTGTAATTTCTGAAAAACACTTTTAATTTGTAGAATTTCTCATTTTGTACATTTGGAAATTATTTCTAAAATATAGAAATATTTTTCCAGTTTTCCGGGCGATTACATAAGTATTCATTAATTGCAGCAGTTAGAGTAATGAACCATAATTTTTCTTCTTCCATTAGATGAGTTCGAGTTTTAAGCTACAGTGACCGACACCTTATTAGGCACATAGTCAAAGAAAAAAAGTAATTGCCTGCCATAAACTAATCATTAATTATTTTTCAAAAATTCCAATGAGCGATGGTAGGTACAGGTATTAACCATCTAAATTAATATATGACCCCAATACACTGGGGTTTCCCCACCTGCTAGGTAGGATTATGTAAAAAAGTAGCCTATTTTCTTTGACTCTGTGCCTAATAAGCTATCGGTCACTGTATATATACTACCTGTTGTAGTTTTTGACAAAACCCAAAGCAACGTACTCCTAATACTATGTTGACTGGCTGTATACACAATGTTTAAATGTATAGTTTTGATTTTCAGTAAAATAAACTTGGAAGCAGTAACCATATAAACATTACCGACCCCAAAAAAGAGCTCTTCTGAAAACGTTATATTTGCATTCCAGAATTAAATGCTGGCGCATACAAGTATGCCACATAATATGTTTGTGGCATAAGCGTAATAATGTTGCCGACACGAGTTCAATTAAGCAAATACAACGACGTTAACATTTATCTTTGGGATCCGCAATATCTTGCGTTACTCAACCGACCTTCTTGCAATTCAATTTAAGAGTACAACTTATACTAGAGATATGCATTGCTAAATGTAACAAGAATAATTATGATATCTGTTTCTCGACTAGCTGCGAACTGAACATTCCACAATTGTGCGGATATATTGTTATAACTGTATCAGAAACTGTGACATGAACGTATATAAATGAATTTCGAAACAACAACGTGTATACCGATTATTCCTGACAGCTGCAAAATTCCGATCTAATCCCAAAAAGCCTTAAGCTATGAGAACTCTGCCAAATGGCAATACCTAAGGTATGTGAAAGCGAGGAGAAATCCTCAACGTACATCCTAGCAGAGTGTGTTGCCTTAACCAGGAAAAGATGCGCGCCTGATATGAGCTTCAAAGACATAGAATCCTTCAACCCAACACAGATTCTAGCATTCGTGCGAATAGGTCGCAGTGTCCTATCATAATAATGAGAGCTCTGCACACATGCACAGATGGAACAGACAGAGACAAAGATGGACGGAGTGAAGGATAGTGGTGATCAAGAATATACATATATATCGTATGGTGTCAGAGACATTTCATTCAATATGTTACTAGCTTCCAAAAATAAGTAAAAATAAGTAAGAATGCTGTAGTCGAGTAAGCTCGACTATGATGTACCCAGAGCCCGTTTGCCAAATATATTCTAGTATACAAAAACAGAATTTTTGTAGCAAGCCTCACAATATTTCCAACCACTTTCAACTACCGGGTTAATTTCCAGAAAATACCATTGCTTTAAAATAAAATGATTACTTTTAAAAGTTAGATTGTGCTTTGGTGGCAGAGTAGTAAAATTAAGCTAGAATAACTATAAATTAATCTATATAACTAAATAAGCATATCTAATCAATAGATATTGATTGAAGTGAATCTGAATGTCGTTATTAATTTCAAGTAACTCTATAGAAGATAGACAATTTGAATTAAATTCAATTACAGTTTATTTTGCATTTTATTTACTCCACTATCAGTGCCCATGATAAGCGGCTCAGTAGTTCAAGTTGTTGGGATTGTAAACCTCATTGGTGCTGCATAGGAACGGGTAGCTTGGATTGACGCCAGTGGTGCACCCACTGGCACCCACCGTGCAGCTGTTGTACATTTTGACGCCAATTACATTGGTGGCAGCATAGTTGCAGGCCATTAGGTAGGCCTTGTAGGACTGGCCCTCCACCGAATATGTGGACACTGCACAGCCCACATGGGTGTTGCGATCAGCGACCATAACGGTGAAATGGCCAATAGTGGGTCCGTTGTAGTTGGCGGGGTAGGCATTGATTTGGGCTTGAGTAGTATCGGCCACCTCGTTGTACCACATGTCCACTCCACGAATTGCATTGGACAACGTATTCAATGGATCGAAATAACCGATCCAGGCCAGATTCTGGCCAGCCCAGTCGAAGGCTGGCGTATTGCGGCATTTATCGTGACGCATCTGACAGCTCTTGACATTGAGGGAGGCGAGATAGGCAAGATCGTTGTCCCACTTCATGGTGGCCATGCGGCAGGCGGGTGACAGTTTGCTGTCACCGCCGCCGGCAATAAAATTGCGGTGTTCATTGTGCTTGGCAACAATCGTATCCTTCTCGGCCTGCGTTAGAGTCAGTAAGGTCTTATCGCTGGGACAGGTAGAATCCCAGGCCTTTAATATGAATACAATTATAAATTACTGTCTACAATATATGCACATTTCGGCAATTACTTACGCCATTGTTGTTGCAACCAATGTTCTGTGTGGTGCCACAGTTGCTCTGACAATAGTCCGTGGCACAGGCGATGCCCAGAGCCAGGGCTAAAATTGTTATGGATAGGATATTGCTCATTTCTATATCGTAACACGTTTGTTGCCAGCTCTGGCACTTAACGTGGCTTTTATATCATGCCGCTGTGCTGGGGATTCTTATCTCGTGGGCGTAGCACTTGATTAAATATTTATCAGAAAGCTGCCGTAACTCTCGCAATAATGAACAAACATGTATTTACGATTAGAAGTAAAAGAGGCCCGCGACGTCATCAGATAACCAGATACAGCAGTCAGATGAAGTGTCAACACACCAAGAACATCTGAGAAATGCGAATCCCAATGTGCGACTTAAGAATGCTCGTATTCAGCAGCAATGACTCATTGCTATATCCCTCGAAAAAGCGATAAGCTAAACAAAGCAATACAGATAGAGATAGAGAGAGAGAGAGAGAGACAGGGAGAGCTTACCATGTATACTTCTTGAATAGAGGTGGAGCTGTGGGTGATTTACGAGCTAAATTTCATATGTCTATATTCCTAATTGTATTTAACATATAAGATATGGGTATGTATGTAAATTGAAGAAGAAATCATCAGATCCTATACAGAATATATATTCTTGATCAGGGGTGCGTCATTCTGTCAGTTTGAATGCATCGATATCAGCGTGGACCCGAAACACAAAGAGTATAGTAAGGGTTATCGTTTAGCAAACTCAGTAAAAGTGACTCTTGTTGTTCATTTAATTATTTGTTCATTTTAACGTCCAACTCTATGTGTTCAGTGCAAGTGTTGATCATGTTGAATTGTTATACAAACAAGAACAAATTGTAAAAACACAACATTGCCATGAAAACACATGTAATACGGGTACAAAGAAGAAGGCTTTCGCAGCCCCATAAGGTATATAAATTTGGTGAACAAAGTCCACAGCCTACTTAATCTAGCTACACTCGGAACATTGCTCATATTGAACTCATTTGATATAGAAATCCAATGTTGACGGTTTTTGGATATACAATAATACAATAATACAAAATTAAAATCCAAAGTTATTTAAATTTTCCAAAGTTTATTCAGTGCCAACTTTTCTGCTGTTTCTGAGATACAGCAAAAAATTGTCTGCAGAGTTTCGAGCCGAAACTTGATCAAACGATTGAAATTCAGAATAGGAATTAGAATCGAAATTCAAAGTGTCAATAAAATCGGAAAACTGATTTTATTTCATCCGAAAAGACTGCAACGGAACCAAAAGTCGATCATGTTACTTAAGTATGTGCTGGTAGACGAGAACTTATATTCCCAATTTAAACTACCGGCCGACATAAATAATACAGGTAATAATGACAGGTGTAAATTATTTTTGCTAAAATGCATGAAGGCTCCTTTTCATCTGTTATCAGGTGGTATTGCATTAGCATCAGAGTATTTCGCAGTCAGTTACGCCAGACTTAAATGTTCTCTATTTTTTTCATACTTTATTGTATCATTATGTATCGGTACCGTACAGGTTACGTACCGTAAAAGTCAAAGAAACTGTAAAAGCGTTTAGAAAAACGTCAAAATCGGAGTCGTAACCTAAATTCGTTTCAGCTTGACACCATAATTTTCTGCCATTATAACCCGTTCCGTAATATATTAAACGATGATTTCGAATGTTCTGTTTTTATTGAGGTGTCACAATCTATTGAGGATAGACCTCGTCCACCGAGCAGAGGCCTGTGTAGGTGGGGTGTGTGCCCGTCTGACAGCCAGTTGCCGTCGCGCCATTCACATAGATGGGCTTACCAACAATGTTGGTGGTGGCATGGTTGCAGGCCAGAAGAAAATAATTCAGTAAGTTTTTATAGAATATGACGGCAGCACAGCCGATGGCTATGTTTGATTTCCGGGCCATGACCGTAAAGTGGCCAATTTGGCTGCAAAATAGAAATGAGAAATGTTTGCAACAGACTACCGAGTATTACTTACGGACCAGTCCAGCCACTCGGATATTTCTTAATGACTGCCATGTTGGCATTCGTGTTCTCACTCCACCACGAATTAACAGCCTGGGTGGACAGCTCCTCGAATGTACGACTCGATTGGGAGCCCCCATAGCCAATCAATGCCAAATTCTGTCCGCTAGCTGAGAACTTTTGCGTGTTGCGGCATGTATCATGCTGCATCACACATCGTCGCACATTATAAGCGGCTATTTTCGCCATTTCTGGACTCCAGCGCATGGGGGCCATTCTTTTCGCCGGTGCGTAATTAGGCAGATTGCCATTGGCCAATCTATTGCGCTTGACGTTGTGCATCTTAACCAAATGTTGCCACTTGTTTTGGCCAATTACCACAAGGGAGGGCACCGGACTTTTCGGACAGCTCGGACCCCAGGTCTATATAAGAAAACAAGTTATATCGTTATATCGTTGTATCGACTGCGTGATGCACTGATGTCAATGTGGAAAGCAAGTGAAACAGCCCAGGGCAGTAGGTAGGAACGGATCAACCTTTGGGTTGGTGACCCTAGCTCCAAGATTGCGGCGTATAATGGTATTCGCAATTTTTGGGGATACCAATGGGCGTACCTGGCATTTTTCTCCTTTTTTTGTGGGCAAGGCACTTCAATTTAAACACTTTGTCTGAAGCACTAAATATTGTAAGCTTCAAGTGGCATTTATACGGACAGGCGGAACGACGCAATTATAATGATAAATGATTGATTTTTCGGGAGAATGATTATCAATATGTTGAACATATGGAGGTGGACCTACCCCATTGTTGTTGCAGGCAATGTGAGTGCCCTTTGAACACAGGCTCGCGGCACAGTAGTTGGTGGTCTGTCCGTAGACCGCAGACAACCCGGCAATGAATAATAATAATGGCAAAAGTACTCGCGACATCGAGAAAGAATTAATGTTAAATTCGCCTGGAGTTGACGCTTATATAGCAGTCGCTGAAGAAACTAAAAATTGGCAATATTTTTTATTTATTTAACTTTGTGTATATTAAATATGACAATGCTTACAACCAGCTGTGTTTTGCAACACATTGACGCAGCTAAAGTTCATGGTCTAAAACATATGCCAGTTTTTTGTTTTGAGCTAGATGATTGAAAGTTGCTGCTACATAAATTCATTTACTTGATTAATGTAAGGAATGATGATCCCGAGAGGTTTCAGTATATTTTTGATTGAAAATAAATAATTATAGATTTGGTATGCGTATTTGAGCGTATGCATTCGATCTGAATTATTCACATATTTGAAATTGCGATCATAAGTTGGCTTTCAAATTAATTGCGTGCTGCTTTTGAGCATTATCTATATTAGTTAGTTAGTCTTTCAATTATTTGCCTCTACTTTGCGATACTATGTTGTTTATCTGAAAACGCCGTACAAATAACGGAAAGTAAAGCGAAAAAACAATCAAAACAAAAATAAAAAACAAAAACTGAGTTTGTTTGCTTTGTAGCGTGTATAAAGTACACAGAAACAACAATTCAAGCAAAGTGATTGTTTCTGCCTTTCATGGAAACTCTTCTTGTTCGAGTTATAGTTATGAGATCGCAAGATCTGTTAAGAATTTAACAAGCTTTATTTATTTGTTATTTTATGGAATTTAAAAAAGACGAACCAAAATTGAACTGTTGTTTGACTTTATCCTTAAGGTTTTCAAAGCGAAACATAATTTTGAGCTCACAGGAAATGGAACGATTATCATCAAGGATCTAAAGAATTCGAGAAAACAATTTGGCATAAAATTACACAAGGATGTAATTTCTCCATTTCATAGACTATCGCATTGTCCTTGGCACCACAGATAGTCCCTGACCTGTCGATTCGAAGAAAGCTCTGAAGTAGAATAACTTCTCTTAAGACAGAAATTTTCTCCCAGATCCTAGTGACTCGTGTGCCACACAGACCGTTTTGACCAGGTCTGCCAACTGATCAACGGGGATATAAATCGTCTTCGTTGTAAAAAAAATAATATATTTTGCACAATTCTGCCAAAGAAATGATGCTAATCCCGATAAAGCCAACCATTAGCAAAGAATATTCGACAATATTGTAACATATTTGATATGCTGACATTTAGTTATATGTAATTGTAAGTTTTTATTATGGGTCTTTAATTGTTGCCGTACTCAGCTACATAGAGATATAGCTTTAAGTAGTTACTTTTGTTTTGCTCATACATATACATATGTGTACACTATTTAAAAATGTTAATATATGTAGATACATAGATATATTTCATTTGCATCTCGGTACATAAAAATAAATATCATTCCTCCATTTTGCATCTCTCTCTGCACACCTCTCACTTTCTCCATATATTTTATTGCATATCTCTGGTATTGTGTATATATAATACGTATTTTCTCGTGTATATATTTCTGCGAAATGTCAATTCAGTTTTGATTTTGATTTATCATATAATATTTAGGGTCTGCATAAGTATATCTGTGGGCTGTTTTGTAGCTATTTGCTTCTCTATATTTAACAGTTACTTGTCACATAATTACCTAATATGTATAATATTTGCGCTCAATGGCGTTTTCACAAATTGTACACACAAAATATGGGCTTTATCTGTATTCTAATCTTAATTTTCTTTTTTTGTTCTTTAAGTATCTGTTATAGTTGTCTGGTTGTACGTTTTTGGAATCATCTCAAGACAGGTATCAACAATATTTCTGAGTTTCTCATAGTAATTGTGAATCAATCATGTTACGAGTACATTCATAGTTCATATTTTAAACCATTTTCATATGCATACATAGAAGACTTACATATAATATCTAGTTATGTATGCTTGCACTTAAATACAAAGCTATACGTCTAAAGATTAAACAATTATGTAACCTAATACATAGCAAATGAGAAAAGCTTTGCGTGAAAAATTCGAAAATTGTGCAATAGCCAACAAAAAATTGACTTAAAGCCTTTTCGACCTGTTTTTGAAATGGGTTTGCTTACAATTAAAATAATTATATGGTAAGTACGTATCATATGCGTGTAAAGATGTAGGGTTGTCGTGTGTCTATGTACAAAAGTGTGCGAGCAACGCCTCAAAGTAGGCAAGGCTTTAACGTAGCAGCTAAAAGTTGACCACGATAATGGCACATGACGCTTGGCGTTGAAAGTGATAGTTCAGATTATATATTTAACTCACAAATGGAAGTGTCAATTTATAAAATATATTGAAATCGATTTCTTGTTATTTTGAAGTAATCATTGAAATTATTTTCAATCTAAATATGTTTCTTCGTAATGTGCAAAGCGTAAGTTTGGGTTTAACTTTTAGGATTAAATATTTATAATATTTCGCTTTATTTACAACGTGTCATGCATTTGTTGTAGTTATATATATTCGATTATTAAATAATATAGGCATACAGGTCGGTGTACATATGAAATATGTAGCATTATAGGTATGCACTTAAGTGGTGTATAACAAATGAGCAAATTATATCTTATAGAGGTTAAGCGCACAAATGATTTAACCACATATCGTTTATAATGATAATTGTGATGAATTGCCTATAGCTAAACGCATATACATATATATATATTGTATAATAAGCATATAGAAGTACATTGAATTAAAGTCATAATAAGTTTTTGCGAATAACTGGAACGTTCAACTGGGCCAATTTGTGTAAGATTACCAATGACTAAATATTTATACATATATATGTTTATACATATATATATACATATATATATATAATTCATATTTTTATTATACTACGTATATAACACCGAAAAAACCAAGTGAAAACTTTGAAGTCGGCTGTAACCGACTGCGAAATTCTCTGATACCAGTGGTGTTCATCAATCTTGGAGTTTGTTTAGAAGAATCACAAAATCCGATATCTTCAACAAATCAAAAAAAAATTAGCACAAATTGGTATATATTGGGATATTGGTTTTGTGCAATGTCCGTCACAAAACCAATATATTCTGCGGGGTATAAAACACCATCCATTCTCCCACGTAAAAATAGTGCCTTTAGCTACACAAGTAGACAAAATGTAAAGCAACCAATGATAACTTGTAGAAATGGCAACATTGGTTTTCATTTTCGGAATTTCGGAAAATAAAAACGGATAGCCGAGCCACGGAATTTGTGAAAGTTATTATTGGTTGCTTTTCATGTACAGTATATATGTAATTAACTTTGTAGTTATGTTATTGTAAATTAATAGACACCATTGCATTTCGCAGTAACAACGTTTTGAGTGCTTGTTTTCGGTTTCCTTTGTGTGCTCAATTACTTATGCTTATTTCACTTCCTGTGTAAGATCCCTTAACTTTGTTGTTGCTGCTGCTGCGGTGAATGCGCTGCTGTTGCTGCTGTGGCTGCTACGGCTGCTGCTAGTGGCTGCTGCTGTGCCGGCGAGGGTGGTGGTCCAAATTTGCTGGATATTTTGTGCGAGGCATTAACAATGGCCAGCTCATGTTTGGAGTCCAAATCACAATCGTACAAGCCGCTGAGTGAATCCAGGCTGAGCAGCCGCGAGCTGGCCCGACTCGACACTGATGTGTCATCCACATCGGGCGCATTGTAAAGCGAGTTGACGTCCGACAAGGCGCCCTCGGCGTCGGTCAGACCCGCCTCGTTTAAAAGCGAGATGTTCTCCAGACCAGGTTCATCGGTTATGTAGCCTGTTGACTCCGCGCCGCCTGTCACAGTGAGAGTAAATTGTAACAATGATTAATATTAAATAATTTTGAATTCATTTACCAGTTGCCTCCTCGCGGCAATCATCGTCCGACCATTCCGATTGGCTCTCCAGTGGATTGGAGTCCATGGACTGGTGGTTGTGATGCGCCGCACCATATTTCAGCTCATCGTTTATCACATTCGCCTCCAGGCGCAAGCTGCCATTTGTCAGCGGCGCCGTCTCCCTTAGTTGCTCCTGTTCCAGCTGCTCCAGTTCCTCATTTTGAGACTGCTGCTGCTTGTCATTCTTGTGCTTGTTCTGCTCGCTCTGCAACAGCCGTTTCTGTCGCACATCCCGGCCCACCTCATCGTCCTCGAACTCCTCATCGGCCAGGTTGTCCTCCGTATCATCGCGCTCCTCCCGATCCACATGATTGTAGCGCTGCTGCCGTTGCTGATGGTGGTGATGGTGATGGCGTTGACGTTGCGACTGCTGCTGCTGCTGTGGGGCCATTACACCATCTAGCCGGTCGAGACTCTCGTAGCTGTGCTGCAGCTCCTTGGAGCGGGGACGCTGACGATGCAGTCTGGTCTGTTGCTGTTGCTGCTGCGGCTGGTGCTGATGTTCCTTTGCAGCATGCAGCTCCAACATGGCCAACACATGCATCTGACTCCGATTCTCGTGCAGAATCTCGCACGATTCCGTGTCCGAGGTTTGCCTAAAAATAATGCCTCACATTAGTCTGGAAATTATCTGCGCATCAATAACCCTTAATATATTGCCGTAATTTGTTGGACACTATACAAATATCTTCGGCGTGTTCCATGGCCATTTAATAACACACATTTCTATCAAATTATTGAAAATTAGGAAAAACACTTTTCAGTCACCACACTTGGGGTGCCAATTTGAAATTTTAAATGTCAAACAATAATAATATTATTAATAATCATAATAATAATAATCATAATAAAAATAATATTTTATAAATTGAATTTCGCCTAGTCTAAGCTTAATCTTTTCACTTACTTTCAGCTGATGGGATTTCACACATGTGGAGAATATTTTCATATTTTTATAACATATAATAATAATAACATAACAAATTAAAGGATCAGTTAAATCGTATCTTATTTGTTTGCAACCAAACTTGACTTTCAATTAGGTTTGTAAGATCCGAGACCTTCAGCTGACGATACCCAAAAAGATATTTATATGGAAATGGGAAATGGGCTTAATAGCGATCTTAAGCAATGATAATGACAATGACAGCCGATTGGCATTAGATACAAATGGGTTGTCGATGGAATGGTTATCTTTAGTACAGTTGGTATGTATTTTGTGGCTCTGTTTGGTGCTTTACTCACATTTGACTGGACTCGGATGGGTTCTTGTGGCGCGTAATTTCCTTGATGGCCTCGAGGCCGACAGGATGCTTAGATATCATGAAGCTGTTGCTCATGGGCAGCTTGCCAGTCACCTGAATGGCCATGGCAAGCAGATCATGGTCTTGCTGCTGCTGATCATTGTGATAGTTGTTGTTGCCACTATTAGAGTTACTGCCGCCACTGAGATTACCATTGCTGCTTGAGCCACCCTCGGCCCCATTGCCCTGAATCTGTCCAAGATGGCCATTGATGGAGCTTAGTTTGCTGTTGCTGGCCGAATAGCTTAGATCGACATTGTGGTGACTACTGCAATTGCTGGTGGTTTGATCCGAGTTATTGACCACCGGCGCCGCCGTGGACGATCCCGACACTGCCGCCAGGCAGCGTGCTCGCGACGATTCATTGAGCAGTCTTTGCAGTTCCCTCTCAAACGGTGATTTGGTCGATACGCCTGCAGCGCTGGCAACTGCACCGGCTGTCACCGGGATTCCTGCTGCTGCTGCTGTTGCAGCTGTCTTCTGATAGTCAAAGCTGTTGCAGCTGTCGCCCTTGTGCTGCATGTTGCTGGTCGCTGTCGGTTGGCCACCTTGGCTCTCGGTCGTCGAGCTGAGCTCAAAGTCACGTAGCTGTGTCATATCCATCACCACTGGCGATGTGGGATCCACTTGTATGTCGCAGGGATAGAGCCACTGCAACGGATTCACGCGTCCCGCAGTCACATTGAACCCAACATTGCCATGTCCGTTCCGCTGCAGATGGCCGCCATTGATGCGGGGCGAATCCTCGTCGCCATCGCCCTCACCTTCGGTGGTCTTTGAATAGCTCTCATCTGAGCTGCTCATTGAGGGCGAATGCGGGCGCGAGCTGAGATCGTCTGTCGATGACATCTCGCGGCTCTCATCAATATCCGCCGGCAACTTGGGCAGCGGTTTTAGATAGCTTCTCAATGCTGGCTTCGGCGGCAGCTGCGGCAGAGGCGGTTGCTGTGAATAAAGCGCATATTGGCGCTGCTGCTGTTGGTGTTGCTGGTGCAGTGGAGCCAGTTCCGGCTGATGTTGCTGTTGTTGTTGCTGCTGCAGTGACAACACGGAGTTGGGACAGGTGTAACGTGGTGGCTCGTACTTTGGCGCATGCTGCATGGGCATGATCTAGGTGTTAGTCGTGATAGTGTGGGCGTGGTGCGATAGCATGCAAAGAGTGGATCACAGTTAGAGACACACATACATATCTTCAGATACTTATATATATTACAAATACACATACAGATACGATAGCTAATTAAATTGGGCATAATCCACAAGGGTAGGCAGTTTTTAATGTGTGTGTGTGTGTGTGTGTGTGTGTGTGTGTGTTTATGTGTGTATATGCTTAGCCAAACTAATCAGCACAGACCCTCCATCCGGTACAGAATACATCCCTTTTCATCTACAGCACATTTTATTGGCTTAGCTTGACTCTGACTTCGATCAAATATATAAGCCACGGTTCGAATTATTTCCAGTAATTTATTCATAAGTGCAGCATCTATTCACAACTTCAAATAGACTGGACAAACCTTTCACAGATTACAAATGTAAAAAAAAAACCAAAAATTGAATTCCTAAATTTCAATGAATTAGATTAAAAAAGGCTTTTCATGGGAGAATCTTGCACTTAGATGAATACCGTAATCTAACAAATCCCACAAAATTTGTCTACAGCCGTAGCACTTCAAATGTTATAAAATACAATCAGACAAAGCTTTAGCGAATACTAACGGAAAAGATGAATAATTTTTATAACAACATTTATATGCACATGCATTTGAGTCGTGTTTCTCCGATTCCTATTTATTATTTGTATTTCTCCATTGCACATATTTTTCCAATTGAATATCCCTATAGGCTCAGTAACATGCACTTACGCACGCACACACAGATACACTTTACACATAGCTCGGATTAGTTACAAATGGATGGGTTGGTTGGTTAATTGGATGGTTGGATGGATGGTTAGTTGATTAGGGTGTGGCTAGCGGGGAGGTAGCATTGTTCATAGCAGTATCTCCTTGCTCCAGAACATGAGGTCAACGTCATCACTCACCTTGGCTACCGGCGCGACGCTGCTGGCATGCAATAGCGGCTCGCTCTCACGGCAGTTGCCATAGCCCAGGCTGGAGGACGATGGCTGATGCTGATTCAGATGCTGATGCTGGTGATACAGATGATGCAGTGGGAGATGCTGGCCATGCTGGTTAAAGGGCAGCGCCGGCGGCGGCGCATAGCTGCGCAGCTGATCGCGCCGCGGCATTATGAAGCAATCACCGCCCAGCACACCGACCACACCCCCCTCGAGACTATTACCATTGTGCTGTGGCCGCTGTGCCGACGGCAATTGCTCCAGCTGCTGCTGCTGATGCCTGCCACCGGTATTTGGATTCTCAATTATATTGAACTCGCGCAACATTACCGAAGGAATGGGCTGGTGCTGGAGCTGGTGCTGGTGCTGGATCTGGTTCTGGTGCTGGAGTTGGAGCTGCTGCTGCTGCTGCTGGAGCTGTTGTTGTTGCTGCTGCTGCTGCTGCTGTACTGCAGCCGTAACTGTAATTGCAGCCGGTTTCATAGCCATATTTGTAGCCGCATAATGCATCTCGCCGCCATTGTGTCCATTCTCGCGAATATTGGGTAAGCCGCCATTGGTCATAAAGTTGGGTTGCTTTTGAAGCTTGCTGTTGAGTCGCTGCTGCTGCTGCTGATGCAGATGGTGGTGCGTGGTCGTGGGTGGTGCGGGCAGCGGTTGCTTTTGTTGCTGATGTTGCAGCAACAGCTGTTGCTCCTCACTTCCGCACACATTGTACAGATGACCGTTGTCCTTCTTGCTGTAGGTGTCCGTATTGACGCGACTTTCCTGGAACTGCGATGCCTTTTGATAATACTCGGCGGGATGCAGGCCACCCGAATGAGGAAGCGACTGATGCGTTTGCGATTCATTCACGGATGCCGAAGGTCGGCTACTAATCATAGCGTTGCGAACCTCGCCATTCAGGGCATTGCTGCTGCTGTCGCAGAGGAAATAGGTGACCATGTCACCCTTGCCCTTCACTTTGATGGTGCCTCGACAGCGGAACTCAAAGTGCGACCCAACCAAACTGTCCACCACCTCCTGGGTGACCTGTGAGTAGCCGGGCACCCCAGTTGAGTCCATACGACTGGCCACATTTACCGTATTACCCCAGATGTCATACTGCGGCTTCCGAGCACCGATCACTCCCGCCACAACGGGTCCAATATTGATGCCTAAATAAAGGAGAAACGATCTGATTATAAAGGAATCGAGAGTGTGCAGTTGCAGGGAGTTTACTCACCGACGCGCAGCATGAAATTGTTGTAGGAGTGACTGTTGATCTCCTGCAAAGAGAGCCGCATCGCCTTGACGTACTCGACCAGGGCGGTCATGTGGCGACGTACCGAGTTGGGATCGGTGGGTTGAATCATGTATTCGGGTATGAGGCCAACCACCGCCATATATGTACTGCCAACTGTCTTGATCTTATCGATGCCCCGAAAGCGATCATCTTTGAGTAGCTCATCAAAATCAGCAATGATCTCGTTGAGCAGTCGAAGGCACTCCAACCCCTGATCGGACCCATCCATTTCCGTATAGAACTCATTAAAATTGGGCACACTAGCGAATATGACGCCCACCTTGGCATAGCTCTGATGATACAGCTCCTAAATAAAAGGCAAACCACATGATTAGTGGGTCAATGAAAACGTGGGTGATGAAGCGAATGCGGTGTGCCACTTACCATGTTGTTGCGAAATTGCGCATCGAGGAAATGTGCAGCCACATGAGCGGGCAGCAAATTGTGCAAAATGCGCTTATTTGAAGCTTGCAGCACATCCATTTCCTTCTTTTCCTGCGACGCCTGCAGCTGCCATAGAAAATCCAGACGAGCGGTGCCCTCAACTAAACGGCCGTGCACCAATATCGCAATCATAAAGATAACAATGCGCGCCAATGAGATCAAATGAAGCGGAATCGATGCTCTAAAATGTGAAGGAATTGCATAGATATATTTAAAGTGATGTTACTATGTGGGTCACAAATGACCCTTGACCACCTACTTAACGCGAGCGTCGTAGCACTCAAAGATGTTCTGATGGGACAGCTCAATGAACAGGCCATAGATGGTGCCCATACCCAGCACCAGCAGAGACTTGAATATAATTGGCAATCTGCGTTGGACACGGGTACAGGATACAGTAAACATTAATTTCAATTTAAAACTTAAATGTTCGCACTCACCTGAGAAACACGGAAACGGAGAGGAAGGCGAATGCTGCCGACAAGGAGACGTATTGAGGCAGCGAGCACTTGCGATGGGCATCGCTCTGTTTCTCGGAGCCTGGACCCTGAAAATCCAAGGCCGTTGTGTTGTCCGAACATGGATGATCCGTGACACAGGTAAACTGATGGTGGACAAACGAAAAAATTATAACGGGATGTATTTTGCGAACAGAAAGTGGGATGCTATTCGATTCACTCACCACATTCACCTGACCCACTGAATAGATGAGGATTATTGTGAAAATGGTTATGGCCATTCGGAGCGAGAAGCTCTCCGAAATGTCCCAGATGATCCACTTGAGGCGCACGGCCAGCAACAACATCAGTATGGCACTAACCCAAATGAAAGCCGTAAGGAAGAGCGTCAGCAGAATAAGGGTATGCGGCAGGGCTGTCCACTGGAGTGCAGCGCCCAGTATTAATAGAAGCAGAGAACAGCCCATGGCTGTCGTGAAGCCCAAATCGAAATCCTTGTGGTATTCACGCTCCTTGTCGCTCTGACGAAAACGCAACGTTAACCGATCCACATGCTCCGACTTGTCACAGTCCACGGAGCGTGCATTGATCGCCTGGGAGAGGAACCGATTCACCCGATTTGTTGGCTGATGATGGGCGGCCACCGAATGCCGTTTGCGGAACGGCCGCTTAAACTTGTCTGCGACCTTAGATTGTGACTGTACGGGATGCAGGGAAGAAGGAAAAAAAAAACAAAAATGGGTGTAGTTAGTGCTTATTATTGTTCCCGCTTGTGGCTTGTGGCAGTGGCGCTTGCTGGCTATATCGAAGAGAGTACTAAGTACTAAACTAAAGTATGTAGTACACTAAACGGATCACTAGTGCATGCAGTTGATAGCATAGCTAAGAGTAGCGGCATGCAAAGATTGTGTATGTGTGTGCGTTTGGACGAAACGGATTAATGGGCTGCTAAATCATTGCGAAAAACACAAAATAATTTGCGAATGTTGAATGTTCCGCTATTATTATTATATGTAATGCATGTTGCCAGTATATTTTTCCACAAGGGACAACATTATGTACATTCAATGTTTGAAAATGATTTCATGTATTTCGTGTTTTTGCACTGATTTATCGAATTTCGTATCGATGCTTTGGAAAGTAAGGTATAATTAGTTCCACCAACAGTTGATATTGCAATAATTTACGAATTTAATTAAAATAATTTATTATTACAATTATGTGCCGAAAACAAAATAAAATAATATCGTTTTTCATTTTTCATCTTGTTTCTTATGTAACCTGTCGTATATTTTAATTAATTTCCTAATTATTCATTGCGCAAAGACAAAGACAAAATAAGCCGATTAACTGTAATTTTTCCGCTCACACATTAACGACAACGGAGCCTCATAATGGAATCGCGAATTGTGAAGAATGTGAATGTTAAGCAGTTGGACTATACTTGACGAAATGAGGGCATCACGATTGGACGACATGCGGTAAATGGAATGGTAAGAATGCTAGTCGCAAGTTTTAATGAAACTTAATGAAACATTAACAGTAATGGTACTTAACGAAGCAGTGTTATTAAATACCCACCCGTAACGGAAAAGCATAACAGTTATTAGTCAAAATATAACTTAACGAAAGTGAACGAACTAAATATGTAATAATGAGTTAGGCAAACAACACGTAACGAATGAACGTGAAGGAACGTCTACAAAATGCAATACAATATAGAACACAACAACAAACAACGATAAATACATAAGGAACACAAGACTGAACGACGACTGAAGAACGACTGAACGAATGTGAACGAAAATTAAACATTTGGTTTTGTTGCTGCTCTGCTCACTTTATTATTCTTGTGATTGTGCCTATGTATGCGACTAACCGTACTCGCTGTTGAATTGGGACTTGTGCCTACGGTCACTTGAACACTGCTCACCCCACCGCCGCCGCCGCTGCCGACGACGCTGCCATAGCCCATGCCGTGCGGTGGTGGGGTAGCATGCAAGATTTTTTGTAGACGTATTACCTAGATCAGAGAAGTATACACAGTATATGTATATGTATATATATATTGTTTACTTTTTTGCTTAAATCGATAAAAGTTAAAACATTGTAGTATAGTCACAAATACGTGGTGTGAAATAACGTTAACGATAGTTAAGTATGGTTAGGATAGATAAAGTAACAAGTTTAGAGATAGATAAAAATATCAAGGTTGATTTAGAGAAAACTGGATAAATAGTTCATAGACAGGACAACATATGGAACGCATAAAGATGAAATAATAAGCACAAGTCGAGCGACAAGTAACTTAACGAAAAACTGGATTTGAAATTGTTACTGAAGCTGTAACGGAAACTGAAACTTGTAGTATGGCAGATAGCAGTAAATAGTGAAAAGTTTAAAGTGTAAGTATAGCGTTAAAGTGTAATTTGAGTAAACTATACATCATCACAGCATTTGAAATATTTAGCAATGTGTAGTGAGTTTTCAATATTTCTAATGATTCAATTTTTAAAAAATTGAAAGTACATATATACCAAAATATTATGTCAGCCGCATAAGTGTTGGGTACCTACACCTTTTCAGTAAAGTTTAAGTTAAATATATAGTATTTTGAGTAGCCCAATGTGAAATTGTGTCAGCGTTGTGTGTTTCTTGTTCTTCTTCAATGATGATGAAATCAAAGCTCGAATCTCGTGAACATTGTTGTTGTTGTTTAGTTGGTGTTACCGATGAGTCCAGCAAATACATCATTGGTCTTCTACTCCTTACACTAAATACGCACAACATCGACACAAACGCAATTAACGAAAGGCATCCTTTACAGTTTTTACCAGTACTTATGCATATTATATGTTAGTAGATACAACAGTACGGATTACAAACTACGAAATAAAAATATGTTGATGACCGAGCCAACTGTTCTACACAAATTACAATCCAATTTTTTTATTTATACACTATGCAATTTATTGCGTCTACAAATCGAAAAAAAAAAAAAGACAACCCACAAAATAGACAACGACAAAAAAAAAACAGGGGAACCAAGTTTGGAGATGGGATTTGGAACGTTTCATACTATACTTATAAGAACGGTGAACTTACCGCATCCTGAAAGTAAACGAAAAGAAAGAAATCAACGAAAGAAATCATAAGGAATTGTCGCATTTTTTACACAGCAAGCCATCGACAGATCAGATTGAGTTCGAGAGTGTATCCATAAGATACACACGGTTCGAGAAACGTTACAAGTCGAAAAACAAAACACACATCTAGTGTGAAATGATAACGTAACATACCCACAACCAATCCCCTCAAAAAAAGGAAGAAAAAAAAACAAACCCGGGCATGCATAGAACTGAGCTACGACTACCGAGCTACAACGAGTCTTTGAACTGTGAAGAGTGGAACATATGGTCTATGAACTCTTCTGGATCATGGTCAAAAGAATATTAACAAAGGGGCACTGGACACTTACCTTGCGTGATCCTTTCTCCGACACCTGAACGCTGGCCGCGGCCGCATCCGTGCTGCTGCCACGTGCCGGACCGCCGCCCAGAGCAGCAGCAGCCGAGGGAAACGAACCGGTGGCAATATTGGAGAAGGGCACCGGCTCCGAGAACTTAATTGTGTGCAGCAGTTGCATGACCACATTGGACACGTTTCTAAATGATAACTTGCGTCGACTACCGATCGCCGAGCGTACACCAAGCGTGTTTAGCATTAGGGGCTGCAATACACATGCACAGAAATAGAGAAAGAGATGCATATGAGTGAAAGGTCGCAAGCAGCAGCTAATGAAATTGCAAATCTTGGAGCTTACCTTGCGCCGATGCGGCGGGGGCACAATGAAGAACGTGTCGACGCCATGATCCCGCAGATACGAGGATCGCTCATCGCCATGGCCCACCTCCACCTCATACTCGCCCGACAGCGAGTCGAGTGTGGCTCGCGTCACGTGCACCCGCCCCGGCTCCCCACCCGACTCCATGTGGTTGGCCAGCGTCACATCATTGGACCACACATCAAACTGCCACTTGCGCAGCCCCAAAACGCCGCAGAGAACGCGGCCAGTGTGAATGCCCACGCGCATATTCAAAATGACATCTGTCGCCTCCACAACGGTACTGCGAACGGGATCAAGAAAATGGGTTAATGGTTAATGGTTATCGATTCTCGATATGCCGAGATCAATGCGCTGAAAGAAACAGTTCCCTTCTGGGGTTGCCTCAAAATATATACATACATATGTATGTATGTATAACAACAACTTGTACTTAATGTTGATGTTGGCATCCTTGGACATAAATAGTATTGCATGAAGATCGATCCCATAATAGCTAATTATAATATATGCACGGGAAGGGCTACTCACGCAATGGCATCGATCATATCGAGTCCCATTTCCACGGCGCATTTGGCATGATCCTTGCGCGGCTCCGGCAAGCCAGAGACACAGTAATAGCAGTCACCCAATATCTTAATGCGCAGGCAGTGGTTGTCCTGTACAAATAAATGAGCCACAAGTTAATTCCGTGAAATGTTGGTAGCAGCCAATTGCAGTTGCCACTCACATGCGCCAGCTGATCGAAGCGGCCGAAGAGCTCGTTGAGTAGACGCACCAGTTCCTGGGCACTGCATTGGGAGGAGAGTACGGTGAAGCCGACAATGTCTGCAAAGAGGATGCTAACGTTCTCGTGCTTTTGTATGTAGATCCGATGGAATTGACCGGCCACTGGCGACAGAATATCGTTCTTCATCTGCATGGCCACGTGCTGCGGTAGCACGGAGAGCAGCAATCGCTCCAGCTTCTCGTTCTCATCCTGGATCTCCAGGCGTGCAGCGATGCAGTTGCGTGTGTCGAGAAACGCACGCCGCTGGGCACGTTCCATCATGATGTTAACGACCAGGCCGGCGACATTCACCCCAATGAAGATGACAATGTTCGCAATGAGCTGATTGTATTCCAGATAACGCAGTGCAGCCGTAAAGATCTTATAGACCGTAATGCTGATGTGCACCGAGGGGAGTGTAATGCCAAAGGCAACCGCCTCCCAGATCTGCAACGGCATCATTGCGTACGCCAAAAATACCACAAACACAATCTGCCAGACGCCCTCAGCCATCACCTCCTTGGTGTCCACGGGAAAAATGCTGCCCAGCGTCGGCATCGACACAATGCAAATGCTGGCCGTGAACAACAAAATGCCATAGCACAGCGTTGGCAAATGGTGATCCTTGATGACCGAGCACTGCAGCAGCGCCAGCACAATGGCAAACAGCACACACCCAATCGAGTTGAAGATGTTCTATGATCGAAAATATATTGCAAGTTGTACAATTAACAAAAGCTCGATTTTAACATGACTTATGCATTTGTGTGGCAAACTAGTCCCTCAAACTTTGTATTTATCTGACTTTTTATACATATGTAGGTCAGAGCTCATCCGATCGGTCCACTATGTCATCTAGCAGCCATAGGAACAATCAGTCAAAAGATGCGCTTTAGATTACCCTTGTAGACCAGACTCGATCTGCTGACATTTACATTTTTGTACATTAGATAAACAAATTTGAAAATCAAGTTTAAACAAGCAATTGGTGCTTATCTCAAGAATCAAAATTATTTCTTAGCTTAGAAGCTCACCATTCTGGCAATGCGATGTAGCTAGAACTATTGTCGCTCTCTGTGAACCTATAGCACTTCCTTCAACCCTGATTCTGGCACAAATTCAAGAATTTTTGTTGGCTTGAGGACTTCTATGTGTAATGAGCTAGTATATTACATCTCCTTCTGACGACGGCGATACAGTCCGTTATGCAAATCATAGCGCAAAAAATCATCAGATTCCGTTAATGATTATACCTAGTTTAGATGAGTGACTTCTTAGCCCACATTGTGCTGTCAAGAAACCGGTGAGTATTCTAAGACAGTTTCTCCCATGGATATTACTTGTGAAAATTATAGCTACATAAAACGAATTTAGACTGTCTCATACTCTAAACTATTAGTTACCGCGAAGCAGAAAAATAAATAAAAATCAGTTCGCACTCACATGGAAGGTGGGCGCATTGTTAAAGGCCAGGGACAACGCAGCCATTACACCACAAAGGACGACGACGAGAGCGACGACGCCCAGCACGGAGAAGCGCTGTAGCTTGAGCGTGTAACGCTGATAGAGGCATTCCAGCTCATCGTTCTCGAAGCGCAACGTGTTGAGCGGGCGGTCGCGCGTCGCCCTGACGGCATGATCCATGCGGCTGCCGTCGCCGCCGCCGCCAAGCGGCTGCTTGCCAAAAGTCTGCCAAGTTCAAGAGCTGCAATTGAAAAGAATGAAGAAAAACCAGAAATAGTGAAAATTAGTTAGTTCAAATGTGTGCGTTTAGTTTAGGACGACCTTGAAAGACTGTTGCATGTCCATTATTCAAAATGTTTTGGCACGCAATCACTGGGTAGCAAAATCGTGCCGAATGCCCTCTGCACCCTGCCCCCGGCCACCATCTACCAGCCACCTGCCCGCCCGCCTGCTGCCACACCACTGAAAATAACATTTTCATTCTACGACCCCCTGACACCCGTCCACCCACCGACCCATGCGTTGCCCCTGTTCAAAAAATAACCGCTAAAAATAAGCAGCTCGCTCAGCGGCTGGTGGCTGGCGTGAAATCAATCAATGTTCATGTCCGTTCGGTCAGTTTTCCGTGTCTTGTCGTGCACATTTACGGCCATGCCCACGCACAACAAAGTCCAACAGTGCTCCCCGCTCCCACATAGTGAGTCCCTCCCTCCATAGTTCGAAACGCTTTGGCGACAGTCAGCCAGTGAAGATAAATGGCGATCTGTATGCGGCAATCCGTTAAATTCATTAAAAATTATGCACAAATTCATTTTGCGAATATTCAGAAGTACTCGCAAAATCACACGAGTTGACGCAACCAGCATGGAATACGCAGCAAATCTGTGAAAATGTCCCAGGCATGATAAGGTATGGAATATGCGCGACTAATAGATACCCCACCATCTATATGGTCCATAGCCCACATTCGTATACATCTTGCATTTCATTGTGTCTATTTCATGCAGAGCAGACTCGTAGGTGCAACAACCAATAAAATAAATAAATCAATTATTACAATATGCCGCAATCGAGATCTCAAGTGTAATATAAATAAACCTAAGTATCAATTTGTCAATCAGAGTTCGTACTTTTTTTACTCTGCAAGCGAAGTTATCATGGTATATTGGCTTTGTACAATGTCCGTCATGATTTCTGTCCGACAGTTTGGACACAGAGTTTTTCAACACCCTTAGAGATGGAGACTTGAAACTTAGAACTTGAACTGAGCTGTGCCCGCGTCAGACAAAGTGTACAAACTGGAGTGCTACGTCCACTAAGAGGCTGGGAAATCGATCAAATCGATAATTGCAAGTCGATAAGGGCACATAACTCACACAATTTTAAGGCTACAGTCACCAAATTTGGTTGGTAGGTTGTGCTTCAAAGATTGGCATATGCCCCGCCCACCTCCGCCACCTCCTGGCTACCCGCCTCTAAAATTTAAAATGGCTATATTACTGATTGCCGCCTTTAAGAATCGTTAAAAAAAAAACACGATAAAAGCCCATATCTCCCGCAATTTAAGAGCTATATTTAGCAAACTTGAATGGTAGATTACTACAAACCACTCCCGCCCAAAAAATTCCCAAAAGCCTATACCTCCTGCTCTTTAAGAGCTTCAGTAACAAAACTTGGAAGAAAGATTACTAGAACCAGCTCTTGGTAGATCTTGGCTACACCACAGATGATATTATTTATGGTATTAGAGTATTTCGCAGTCGGTTACTGCCCAACTGCAATGTCCTGTCTGGTTTCTGTTTGGGTTTTAGACATGTAAATAATATATATTGCTAAAATTTCACATGCATAGAAATATTAATATATTATTTTCCAATAAATAAATAATATATATCAATAAAATCGATGCTTCAAATTTTGGTTTGTCTGGGTTTAAGAAAACCTTTCGAGCACCCCTGTAAAGCCAACTTTGAGAAAAGAGTGTAGAAAGGTGACCATTAATCGATTTCCCATCAATGTATTAATGGCATAAAATGCCAGCAATTAAAAAATTTGCGCTTTAAACAGAATCTGCACGGCAAAAAAAAAAAAAAACACCAAAACAAGTTCATTGATGAGAGCCATTAATTAAACTCAACTACAAATTTATGTGGGTCACATAAATATGCAGGTAATTGTTGAAAAAAAAACAGCAAAAAAAACTAGTATATAAAAACCAAACACACACGAGAATCATTTCACGTAAATATATAAGCAACAGTGTGAAATATTTACACTTGCATAACTCAGAAATGTTTTGAAACAAATTGGGCACTTGGTGTGCCGCAAATAGAATTTTTGGACAAGCCCACACGCACATACATTGGCAAGCAATTCGAATTGGTAAACAGTTGGGGATTGGGGAGGGTTGATGATATATTAAGTATGTGCACAAATTAAAAATATCCACGTCTTATTATTTTAAATCTTCATTTCAATTGCAAAATGCGCACAGAAAAATATTAAAGCTGAAAAAAAAAAACAAAAATAAAAGAATCCGTCAAAAAACAGTCAGACAAAAAACGGACTGGAAAAGAAGCTGACAAACTGACTGGTAAGCTGGAAGTAGTAGCCGTAAATTATATCACTACGTACATACGTATTTTTGACAGAGGTCGCAAAATATCTGTTGACGGATTGTTTGCGATTAATTTTGACGCCAGCTCCGCACAACTGTGCAAACATCAGTTCAACTATGGCGATAAGCATGCGAGCTGCCTCAAGTACTTTACTTGGGGGTACGCTTGCGAACTCACTGTAAATGTTGAACATACTTCAAGTGCTTGTTGAATCGAATTGAACACATAACACAAATATTGAGTCAAATGGCTTAATTAGTTCGGAGGCAAGAAGCGAGCCCAAAAACAAAACGAGAATCAACAAACCAAACAAAAAGCGCACTGACAATTAGAAGAGAAACCGAAAACAAGAAATGCCATTTATCTTAGGCATGCCGAAGATTATATACCCTTATGGAACAGAGTCATTTCATTTCATATATAAAAACGCACGCATAACTAGGGTAACCTTTTGAACGAAAAATCGATCGTTCCTATGACAGCTATAGGATATATTGACACAATCCGCTCTACTCCGTCATATTGCGTGCAGCAAAACTAAGCATATATACGTATGTGCCGGGCTTCATCAAGATATATATGTATATACCATATGGAGGGTCTTCCCTTCAAGCTCCACGATAAAATAAGATTACTCTCCACAAGAGCATAATAAAGCTTGACGCAGATCGAAAAGCAAAGACACAAAGAAAGTGAAACAGAGGCAAAGACGATGCGAGAAGCAAATTAACAATCAGTTCCGACGAAATACCAGCAAAAGCAGACAGTTGGTAACCTGAAAGTGAAGCAAGCAAATCGAAAAGCGTTTAACAACTTGCTCTTCTATCATACGTAATTTACTTCCGACTTTAATTTGCATCTTCAAGGCTACTCTCTCATTCTACTGACTTCAACTTTATTTACCATTAGTTCTGTTTATTTACAGCCTCTCTCTGCCTCGCTCTCTTGGTTCCTTTTTTACTATTTACAGCGATTTTTCTCATCTCAATTATTTCACCTAACTACTGTAGCTGCATACGAATGGCGTCATCTATTGAAGATCGGCTTTAAACTTTCACATTATGAAAAATATTCCAAATTAGGCAAACATCAAAATGCAACTGGGGTGGGGTAGCATTTGACCAAAGCGAATATTGAAGACACGCGCAATTTGGTTGCTCAACGGATTTTTGGCAGCAGCTCTAAAGTCGCCCACACAACACCACTAACAATAAAAGCAATTTCAAAATTCTAAGGAGGTTGGGGAAGGGAGGGGGAACCGAACGTCAGAAGAACACGATTTTTTTTTTGTAATTTTCAATGTTTCTGCTTGACGAATGCATGGGACCATGTTCGTTGGGACGCCTAATGAATTTCTTTGCCAAAACCAAATTAGACGGCGGGTCGAAGGGTGGCCCGTTCGGCAGGCAGGAACTCAATTAAAGGCCGCGCCCCCAAATAGTGGGCAGCAGGGGGAAACCCTTTTGCCAATCAATGGCAAACTAAATTGCAAATGCTGCATCCACGTCGATTGGCAAGTGACTGCTGTCGGCCTTCGGGCTTCAATTCCAATGTCAATGGCTACCGACTGATTGCTCATTTTCCTGATTTCGTGTTGGACTCGAGAACGAATATTTTGCGTTGGCCCAACTTTAATTGCATCAATTGGCAGCAATTAATATTCGCGGCACTTTGCTGATCCGCATTAATCAACATCAGATGCATCATCATCATCATCAGTAGGTCGCAAATAGGAAAGTATAATCAATCAAAATAATATTTTCAAATTTTTGAATTGTGTATTCTGTATGCGCTTTCATCGACTGATCGGGCGGGCAGGCATCTCTCACAACAAATTGAACGCTAACCAAACAACTGTCAAAAATGGCAAGAGCCAGAACAACACAACACAACACAACAACAACAACAACAAAATGACGCAAATGGCGGAAACATTGAGATACATTAGGTAAAAAGGAAACCACAAAGTGCCACTACTACATATGCAGCCCCCAACAACAACTATAGTAAATAGATTTTATAGCATTTAGTGTGGCATAAAAGCAAACTGAACTCAACTGAATTGGATTGGATTATTATCGATAATATCTGACCAATTGCCCAAGTCCATTGAATGAAATTAATTTGAATCGTTGTTATGAATACGTAAGAACTTTTTGCATTAACACGAAACCCATTTCAAATCTATCTAGAAAAGAGCTTAGCCTAGATTCCAAATAGAAAAGGAAAGTAGAAAACTAAGTAATGCAATAATGGTCAAATTTCATTCAAGAACACTTAAGAACTTTTAATTGCAAAAAAAAAAAGAAGCTCTGAATTGATTACTTATGAAAGTATATTAAAAGCCTATTGGAATGGCTTAGAAATGAACTAAAATCTTTTATCTCATTTTGTATCATTTGAATAATTAACTAATATCATAAGTTGGACGACATAAGTAATTTTTGGCCGACTTGCAATTGCTTCCAGCCGTAGGAGATGGTCAGTCTATTGCTGTCTGTATCCGTACGCAATTGAAATGATTTTCGATGCCCTTTCCGTAGCTTCGCTTACAGCCTCACACAAGCACAAGCAAATTGGGGAACGCACTCATACGCCATGTGGTCCCATTAATATTTATAATGAAAGCAGCCAGCGAGAGTATTTCTGCTGCCAAATAAAATTGACTCCGACAAAAGTTTCCGATTGCAATTTACTGATGGATAGCACACGAGGTGAACGCCCACCCCACGCCCACGCCCACGCCCACGGTCACCCACGCACAAATAGACGCACAGAAGCATACGCTGCCCCATACCATGTTGTCCGCTTGCAACAAAACTAATTAATTACACATACGTTTTAAGATGTAAGTGAATTAAATGACACACGAGCAAAGCTCGAGGATCGCTTTTGACCTTTGCTTGCCTGTTTTATTAAATTCTTTTTTTAGCTTTTTGTTTTGTGACAAAGCCAAATCAATTAGCGGACCAATATGATGCAGGCCAGGCTCAAAGGCAGCACAAAATAATTAAATTATTGGCCAATTTTGTATGGCTTTTATTTAGGGTGCCTGCTAGGTCCAATCACTTTAGGCCTTGCCCTGCCCAAATATATAATCCAATCCACTAGCCAATTTAATGTCGCATGGAACTCTTATATGTGCAGCATGTCCAACAATGGCGACCCACATCCAATAGGAGCTGAAGCTACGCATGGATTGTCCAGATGTTTGTCCCATGGGCACTTTTAATAGCATGTGTTGAATTTCAGTTTCATTGCAAACAGACTAAAATTCAGATATGCAAATATGCATGTGTATATCTGTGTGTGTATACATTTATATTTACTCAAGTATTAATGTTTGTGAGCGTTTGTCGCTCGATTGGTTTCTTCAGCTGCCGCTGCTGCTGCTGCTGCTGCTGCTGCTGCTGTTGCTGTTGCTCTTGCCGGTGTTGTTGTTGTGGTCTTTATCTGGTGCTGGTGCTGTTGCTGGTGCTGTTGCTGGTTCTGATTCTTGTTCTTGTTCTTTTCGTGATGTCAGCATCTGCTTGGCTGGGGTTATTTATGGCTACACCATGAGTATATGGCCCGTACCATTGCTTTGCCACACAAGATGTTTAGTTGAGCGTCCTAATTGTCAGTGAGTCATTGTCCAAAACAAAGACATACGAGAGCATTATGTGAGCTTATGCCAAGATTTTAGTTGATTTGCGTTGGTTTCTACGGATTTGCAAACAAATTCACCTCTATAATTCTCCCTAATTTATAAACCCTTCCTTCAACATTCATTTATAGTTACTATATTGCAATAGTTTGTTGTTGGTAAATATTCGTTTAATATTTGCTATAAAAATATTACTTTTGGGATAAAAAATCGCTTAAGACAGATTAGACTACTTACTACAGATATTCAGGAGAGTCTGGAGCACTGATGCCAATTTGGCATTTTATTAGACAAATCGGTTCATTTTTAATGTCTTAGTTAACCGGAAATATAAGCAAAAAGTCTCAGTCGGGAAATCTTTTCTTATATCAACAATTTCAGCGATCCCAATTAGGCATACTGCAGAAAAATTAGGCCAGATTCGTTTTCACAATGGATTAACAAAAAACTTGTGATACGCCCAGCTCTTAGTCCAAAAGAGAACGTGAGAACAAACACGCCCACACTCGCCGCCCCCCAGGTACCTAGAAATCTGAAATGAGCATATCTTCCACAATTTGTAAGGTAGAGTCATCAAATTTAAAAGGTATGTTACTTTTAACGCTCTTAAGAGATCGATCGAAAAAAAATGGATGGCCAAACCGATGCACATTTTGGTGTAAATCGATAATTGGAAGATAGATGACCAAGATCGTCTTCAAAAATTTGTTGCTGGTATTACTTATGTCTGACTGTTCTTATTATTTTTATTGTTCTTATTGACAATTTGAACGAGCTGTGCATCACAAAACTTGCCGATTATAAAATTGAATTCATTCGCCCAAAGTGCTTAGATAATATTAAAATCGATTAAGGCAGCATATTTCATCGATGATCTGCGGCAGAAGAATGATTTATAAGGATGACGAACTGTATATTTTTGATAAAAAGAAAAAACCAAAAACCTTATCTTAAAACTTAATATGTTTTCTGTGTTATTATTCATTTTTCTAGCTTGCTTGACCTTTTTTTGCAGTGCGATTTTTGTAATCGATAACTGGCAACACTGGGTTACAGGGTGAAATAGCAATCAGTGATTATTATTTTAGCAATAGTACGATGTACTAAGTAAATAACTTGTAGAGATAGTAAGTATATTAAGTACATGTCTATTTTTTGAATGGTTCGCTTATCAGTGAAGACTTGTCAACGTTCGCTTTGTGGAAGTTCAATGTGGGGTTGAGGGACGCCGTATCTGAATCAGAGCTGCATATTTACCGATGGATCAGCGCATTTATTTGCACGGCCTCTTGGCTGACAATGCAGTGCAATGCACCGGCGGCAGCTGAAACAGCCGCAAACAGACTGCAGATAAAAGAGAATGGACAGCACCTGGCATTCAAATACCGCCCCCATCAGCACACAAGGCCTGATATATATATGTATATATACATACATATACATATAACTAGCTGGATAGCTGCTGGCCGATATGGCGGAGCTATTCGATCTTCAGCAACCAAAGCCAACTCAAATGGCAGCAGCAACGATAAGCAAATGCGAATTATGCATTTGGATACGAGTATTATGGATATACATACATATATATATACATACATACACATATTGTGGATGTGGAATTGGAATTGGAATTGGATGTGGAATTGGAATTGATAACGCTATAGTTGAGTGCCATTTGGCTGCTTATGGCATTTTGTGCGCCTAATTAAACGCACACATAAAATGCAAACGCAACGCAGTGAGCATAAGTAAAGCTGTCTGGCTGTGGAAGAGGCGGATAAGTGGGGGAGGGCAAACGGTGCTCACGATGCGGTACGTGGCTTTTGCCAAGGAGACGTGGCGAGGGAGGGGCAACCGATTGGCATTTACAAGGGCATGCAAAATTCCTCAAAAGGCCGTTTCGCAGCGCTACACGAATCAATAAAAGTTTATTTTTAACATATTTTTCGTTTGAAAATTATGTTGGGATAGCTGCGAGTTGCTGGACGTGAAACGTTTATAATAGCTGGATACATTTGGCGTTAATCACGTGTGAATGCATCCCTTTCGCTTTCCACTAAACTCCCATTCCACCCCTCCGATCATCCCATTCCCAAAATGAACCGCTTGAGCTTGTTGTTGGGCAGGCGAGGCGTGTAAAAATAAAATGTATGAATAGTTAAACAACATGAATTGCTCAGCTGCACAATATATACACACGTTAGATGGGTGTGTGTGCGTGTGTGTGTGTGTGTGTGCGTGTGCGTGTGTGTGTGTGTGTGTGTTGGGTGGGTGCGTGCTGCATCTCAGAGCTTCGCTTCGAACAGTTATCTCGTTCAAGAATTTATAGGCATGATGTTGCTGTCAAATCGATTTTCAATCGCATGACGCAAATCCAAACAAAATATATATGCATATGCACATATTTTTCTCAAAAAAAAAAATATATATATATATATATATATATATATATACAAATAGTATTAGAAAATGCATAGCTGAAGCGTAACATTCGTTACCCTCAATTTACTTGTGTGGCAAAATATAATTTTATGAATATGTGTTAGACTATTTTCAAGGGCTTCACACAAATTACGAAATGTATTACAAAATAACAAAATGATTTTGAATTTTGCAATTCTTTTTCATTCTTGGTTATTTTTTCCATTTTCAATTTTTTCTTTCTTTTTTTTACTTTTTGGCAAGACTACAAGCGTGTGGACTGCACAAGCAAACGATTCTGCCTGTTGAAATGTTTCTAATTAGACAAGAGATTGACAGCCAACATTCAGAATGACGATCCGCCGGACTCAAGCCTTACCTCATGGCAGGAACATATAGCCAGATGAAGATCCGGAGGAGGGGAATGGCAAGCATAAAGTGCTTGATGCGAGATGAGTCGGTAAATTGTTCAATGGTTGACTGCCAGAAAGACTGATCTGGTCATGTCAACTGTCTAGTCAATGCTCAAGAGCAGCCCACTCTCCCACTCTGCTCGTCTAAAAGTCTAAAAGTGAAAGCGTCAAAACTGCAGAATGATCTGACAAAGGCCACCTCAGCAATATTTAAACTGTTTCCAAATGAAAATAAATCAACATTGTTTTTTTCCAAATCCAAATTTGCTTGCAAGCAGCTGTTGATCGACGAATTTCCAATTTTTGGCAATCTTAGGATTAATTCAAAACGAATATTTTTATACTTTCTTCAATCTTTTCAACATTTAAGATTGTTTTGCTGGAAACAGCTTGAATGAAAGTCAATTGGTATTAGAGGGATTAAAAGTGTATTAAGCGTACCATTTTTTATCGCTATATGTTTGCATAATTATTATATAATCTATGCAACTAGAATGAGACTAGCTGAAGTATGGGTCAATTGTGGTTCAGGGAATACATATTTAGCTTGATAGCTATTCATGCTGATCAGTCATTAAGCCAGCAAGCTACCTATCTTAGGGAGAACCAAAAACTTGGCAACAATTTGATAATATTACTACTAATAAATGCTTAAATGGCACGCGATTTTCGATGCACTTGGCGAGTCCAATTACACTCAGAAAGAAAATCAACCTTAATGTTAGAAAATAATCATACTTTTAACTCACCTTAATATTCAGAAAATATGTTTCTAAAATGGTAGGTTAAGTCTTTCCAAAAACCATCGTTTTTTCGTTTAACAGTTCCAAGATAGATTATTCTAAAATGTAGAAGAAACAAAATTATAATATATATACACCAATTGTAAGAACAAAATATTTATTATCTTAATAAATTTGTTTCTATATGAATAAATTATTTGCAAAGAACAAGAACATTTTGTAAGGGTCAGGGCGATTTCCAAGTGTAGTCGACGACAATATCTATAATTTTGTGGCAGTTCGCAATTTGTATAAAGGAGTGCAAGGGGCGAACTTAACGATTGGGTAAGAGGCTGCCTCACATGACAATGCGAAATGTGTATGTGCTACTTGGGCTACTTGTGCTAAACATTACTTGAACTGCCCTCAATGAGTGGACGGTGTCGATTACGAGACGAATATGAGTAGCTGGCTCGTCACTCGCTGGCATTGTTGGCTGTGCTCGATGATATCGTAACGAAATGAGACGAGACGAGTAAAATGGCATCACTTAGCGTGCATGGCTATTATCGGCAGTCCATATAGTATTTGCGATTAGCTGCAGTCCAAATGATTACATCATTGAGTTGACCACAACCTTGGCAGTTGCATTCGTCGCTCATGTGGATTTGGAACTGGGACTGCGGTTGGAACTTGGTACTTGGAACTGTCCTCGATTGTCTAATGTATCATGCAGAGCACGAAGCGAGCAAAGAGCAATTACTGGATGGTGATGTTAAATCGGCTGGCTTGGCCAATGACTAACCATTATGAATGCCAAATATTTGGACGTTCCGAGCGAAAAAGCGCGTAACAAGTGGCAAACAGGCCAAAAGACCAAAAAGCGACTCGACGGCTGACAACTGGCAAGCGATAAACGGCATTAAAGTCACGAGACGGCCCAAAACGCCCAAAAACAAAAGTCAACAAACACAAATGACTACAACAAAATTTAACCATATTAATAGCAGTGTGAGTCCATAAGTGTGTGTTTGTGTGTATCTACGCATCTCATCAAAGCGACCGCGAAAAATTGCCCAGCAGGCAATGGCCAAGAGCGCAGATCACCGTAAACACTGCATCCGCACAGTGGGATTATGTTATAAATGTTATAAATATACATTTATTTATATTTCTGCATGGGATTTCTTTTATGATATTACCATAAAACATATATATGTATGTCTACTTTACTAGTATAAAAGAATTCAATTTTTATATATATAAAAAAAATATTTGAATATATAGAATAAATTACGATAAGTATTTAAACCATCAATAGTAGCTAAGACTGCGGATTTTGCTACACTATCAAAAATAGTTTTAAAAAAAAAGGCAAATAATCACCAATAATGAAAACCTTTTTCCAACATGAAAGGATTTGAAATTCCTTCAAAAAGCCCCATAATTCTGGCATATTTGTTACCTTGCTCTTTGCGAAGCGTTTCAAGTGTAGAATTGATAACAAAATCCAAAAAAAAAACATACTAAAATCGATATATTTCAAGAGCCACACAAATTGCACATTGTCATTGCGCTCGTTCCCAGAAATTTCTGCTGCTGTTCGCATAAAAAACAAACGAGAAAAAATTCCAAATGAAAATTCGAATGCCACAAGCGAATGTTTTAAGCGAGCGCTCTCCAGCGGTTAACCGGAGAGAGGTGGGAGGGGAAGAAAAATGTTTAGAGCTGTGCAAGGCCACACTCACAAATGTGGATGTGGTGAGGACAAAAGAAAGGGATTTGCAGTTGATGGCTTTGCTTTACATTACTCGCAGTCTGGTCCTTGAACTTGACAGCGCCAAGCAAATAGAATGACTCAAATTCAAATATGTCCTATGTACAACCATTTTTTAAGCATATATTTGCAAACACTTATATACATAGAGACACATGTTCAGCTCCAGCACTCAGCAGACAACAAGGCTGACCAAAGCGGCCGACAACTGTCGTCAGCAGTGCGACTTCCGGTGACCAAAAGTACCACAAATACCGATAAAAAGCCACAACTTTGCAACGGGTTGTTGAACCAAATATGCCAAATGAATTGCATTCACTTCGTCATCCAGGGTACAGCGACCCACGCACAGGAAACGTCGGCAACTAGGGCCGGCAAAGTGACCGCGTTTCTTGTGTAACATTAAGGAAGATACCCAGAAGGTACCCCAGGTACCCGCAACATACATGAACTGAGTGCCAGTTGCGTTTCTGACTAGACAACAATAAGCCCCGCAATTGAGATAGTGTCAGTGATTTGGCTGCACAATAACACGAGCAAAAAAAAGTTTTCAATCTAGATATACATGTACAACTATATACTATGTACATAGTTGACTCTCTGATTTTTTTTGTTATCCTTGGTACACAATCATGTTTTCAAATAATAATCCTCACTAGTATGATTAGAGAAGTTTTTCAATAGAAAGTGCGGCTATCCTAGGCAAGCCGAAGATAACATACCCTTTCAGACTGCAATCTACGTTTTCTTCAAGGCGTTGACTATATTATATATTTGCAAAAGATGCACATGGATATATTCAGTCGAATCGCATAATCAACTCATCAGGCTCATTAGTTGAGATGCCGTTCTGCCTTCGAGCCAAGAACTTGACCTTCAAATGGCCTTCGACACTTCATCGGCCTGGTTTTTGCCGCGCCCCCGTAATCAATCTCAAGATATTTATCGTTATATAAACACACTTCTATGCATATATTTTGCCAATGATGTCAGGATGAATGAATCGATAAAAGGCTATCCATTTTGGATGGACGGGTAAGTGAATAAATGGCAGTAGTTTCAAAAAGGAATGTCAAAGAGTTTGGCAAATGTTTGCGCTGCCAGGCTGCATAATGAGAAGCAGTGCTTGTTGGGTATATGCATAAATATATATATATTTTATATAAACATACATTTATATACATATATGTATTACAACAGCATATCAACACCACTTAAGAGCTGATTACACTTCCCCCCACACATCGTAATTCCATAAGTGCCGCTGATTTTTATTACGTATGCGTCAAATTTGTTGTAGTTTACTTCTCTCTGCACATGTGCGTACGTTTATACAACCGATAATTGGTTGATAATAATAATCGTAAAATATTAATTACGACCAATTTGCTGATTGTAGTGTTATAGTTATTTTTTTCAACAAGCGAAACGTGAACTAAATAAATTTGATTACTCTCAGAATTGAGAGATGAAAGTCTTCCCATTGCTTCACACTATCGCACTGCAAAAAAACAAGACTTTTTCCTTGAAATTGTTAATTAAGAATTGATTGAAATGATGTAAGCCATAATATGCATATGTTGTGTCGTCAAAGCTGAAGCTGGACAAATGTTATAGTTTTGTTGTTTCACAGTTTATGAATCAGAGAAATGTTATCTTTTTTTGAGTTGTCAATCAAGAAAGTAAATAATGTTCCTTTTTTTATAGCCATCGGCACAAGCACAACCACAACAGAAATGACAGGCAACGATAAATAGATTTACGCTCATAAATTAAGAACGCATTATGATGATTAGTTGGAGAGCTACTCATCGGTACTTGACACACCGATAAGGGGCCAGCAGAGCTACACCACCGGAAATAACTTTGCATGCAGTGGCGCATGCAAGGATTTTGTTGTTTTGCCGGTGTATCCCGGGCTCTTAGGGCAAGTGCTTTATGCATGTCTATATCTCCTTTCAGGGACGGTCATTTGGCGTCATGGCACTGCAGTGTTATTATTTTAGACACACAACAGCATGCAGGCATACACACACACACACACACACACACACACAACAGGCAAATAGATGCGACCATTTTCACATTTACTGTGGCATACAATTTCCGTTGGTTCCTGTGGAGTTGACGGCCATTTTCGACAGCTGCATGGGCAGAGGGGGGAATGGTACGTGTGTGGGGGGCTGTACGTGTGTGTGTGTGTGTGGGACATGCGAGAGGGTCATTTTGAACTTAACCGGAAGTGTGTTTTGCTGACAATGAGTTCACTGACATGACACTATCGATCGTCACATAGATTGCCTTTGGCATTCAAGTATTCGTATTATATCCCCAATAGTTGCTAGCTTAATCTGCCGACTTATTAGAAACAACTATGGGGTAAAGTATTTAACTGTTCAAAATATATATTGATTTTACATACAATTTTCACTTGAATTCAACCCTATCATTAAACTAAAATAAATGTGAAATTTGATTGCATTTTGAATGGTATACAAGATCAAGATCATCTGGATATATATTTTGATGTCAATAGTGTGACACTGTCAACAATCGGAATTACCTCATTAAGCCAACTTCTAATGCTAAGCCTGCACATGAACCTTTTGGGAATCCCAACCCATTGACAATTGCATTCATTGTCAGTGATTTTTTGATTTAGTTTTTTTTTATGATAAGTAGCTGAAAAACTTTTGCGATTCTGTTATGTTTCCATCACAGGAGGAGGACGACGAGGCGTTGAGCAAATTTCGGTCTAATGAACAGCTTTTGTCGTCTCATCGTAGCCGCGAAGCTCATTAAAAAATAAAAATAAAATATTTCGTGCGAAGAGAACGAAACTAGAATTAATTAATCAATTTGTATGTGGCTTCAAGTGCGTCGCTCGACGTGCCGATGTTTGTTTTTGTTTGCTTATTATTTGCTTACTTAATATGTGAGTGGGTGGTCAGCGATTCTGGCCACAACCAAAAACAAAAACAACTTGCGAACTGTTGTTGGCCACTTAATTGTTATAATTGCCTTTACATAAACGGATTCAGCTAGCAAACTGTTGCCAAAATTGTGACGAACTGACGTAACTACTCAAGTTAGAGTGCTTGACTAGAAGTTGCCCTGTACCATACATAAATATATATAAAAACATAATTCTTAAAAAAGAAATATATTAAGAGAAAAAAAATGAACACACAAATAAATAAACACAAAAAGAGTTTTTTGTGGTTTGAACTACTTTACACAACGCAACGATAAATGATGTCTCGAATAGTTTAGTTGGGAGTGAAATCGAATCGAGTCTTCACGATTTCTGATCATTGAGTTGCAGATTAGACTCAATCAGGATATACTACGAATCTATGGACATATTTTTCACTTCAATCAAAAACTGTTCTTTTTATCATCACTGAGTTGCGCAAATAATTCTAATTGGCTCATAAACATTCATATTTGAATCGCCCAACCATATGCGTTAAGGAAGTTCTCAAATAACTCATCTGTCAGCGGATCAGTTAATCAATCATTCAAGTGCCAATTCCGACGGAAGTGCTGCTGCATTTCTCAAACAGCTAATCGTATCCAAATTAATTGGTTACTCACACTATAGATGCTTCATTCAACTGATCCAGATTAGAATAAGTTATATGTTTGCTAAGAATATACCTCTAAGAATGAGATTAAGAAATGGGGTTCTATAAAAACATGGTATATGTGTATGTACTGGATCTACTTGTATAATTTAAAAAAAAAATTTATATATTCCAATCGATATCTGTTTGAGTTCGATTAGGAAATTAAGAACTTTTACATAATACCACACATAACTGTTTAGTTTGATTTGACTACCTCAATGAACAAAAAAGTTTCTCATCCAAGAACGCATCTTGTGCCCTGTCATCTATATGATATAAATTCGGCTAGTGATGCTGATCAAATATATTTAGACTTTATTGAACTGATGACGTATTCCTCAATGCGTTACAAACATCACGGTTAATTATAATACCCTCTACAAGGGCATCAAATATAATAAAAGTTGGTTTAGTAACATTAATTTGCACAACTTTATTATCCACCCACTCGATTGAGAGTGAAATTAACCACAGAGAGCAGCTCATACAGTGGCGAAAAGACTTGGGCAAACAGTTGTATGTTGTGTGGACAGTAGCCCGTCAGCGAGCTGCTTGTCGAAGTGCGTCAGGCAATATTGAACACTGGAGTGGCAGGCGGGGACAGAGTCCGCAACAAGCTTTCAATGTGGCAAGCGAAGTCGTGCGGCCGTCAGACAGAAAACAAATTGCGTGTTAATTGTTTGTTCGAGATGCGGCTTCAAATTGACAGCACGCGGCGATACATAGCTTGAGAATCGTATGGGTTTGTGCTGCAGATGAAAGAGATGAAGAAGAAGAGAAGGGTAACTATGAGATACAACAAGATGGTGTCAGGCTGGACACTTGCTGTTGCCGTTGCGATGTTTGCTAATTGTGGCAATAGCAAATACAATATCTCTCGCTATCCCTCTAGGCATATACGTACATATAATATGCTCTTATGTGCATGTGTGTGTTTGTGTGTGTATGTGTGAGCCTGTCAAATGCCTCAAGTGGCTGTCAGTTAGTTGCAAGCTCTCCCTCTTCAGCTCGTTCCCTCCATCCGCCCCGTACACCACCCCACTGTCAGTTAGTGGCCTTTGATTGATTGGCTGCTTTGATTGATCGTTAACCAGGCGCGGCGGAGAGCGTTTTTAAATTTTGAGTCAGTTCAAGACAGTCCATGATGATCATGATGATGTTAATCTCATTAGACACATTAGCACAAAATATGAAGTACACACTCGACGCAAATGCTGAAAAGGCAGCGAAAGGCTGCCAGATATTGTATGTAATTGAAATTTAGTTGTCAAAACAAACTCAAAAACACTTGAAAAATCTTCGCGTTTTTTTTTTTTGCTTTTGACAGACACACGACAAATGGCATTTCGAGTTTGAAAACATGCACAGTAAAATTCCAAGCTATGAAAAAATATAGTATAATAAAGCTGGTGCAAACATTTAATGGCTACTTGGAACAATTTCGATTCTTGCAATATTTTTTCGTGGCATTCTAAACGATCTTCCATTCTTATAGCTTATCAACTTTGTTTGAACTTTTGTTGCTGGCTGTTATATTAAATTCTTCAAATTGTTTCAGACTACTCCATACGGACAAAGCTGCAGTGTCGCATATCGTCGATAAGGCCGATAACCGTCAATAAGCTCTGCTGTTGCGTTGTGAACTCGGAGCGTATTTCATAGTCGACTTTGTGGCACTCGCTTCACATTTATTTGATACAGCAGCACTAGCAAAAATAACAACAACAGCAACAACAACTTAAGCGTTATTTTATCAACGGCGCGAACGTTACAAATTTGTTAAGCGTACGCAGCAGCAGCGTCGTCGCGCCGCTGCCAGCGCCAACGTTGACTGCGCACATTTGAAGCCGCCGCTGCTTGTTAAGTTAAGATCAGCGATTTTCTATATCACTATTTATTTACACGTCATCATCGATTTGCTGGAGTTTGAAGCTTGGTCACTTGCTTGCTTCTATCTACACACGCTGCTGTTTGTTGCAGTTGCAGTTTGTGCCGTAAGTCCGACCGTGCGTCCAACTGGCGGCACGTCTTTGTCAGGGTTGCCAGCGTGAGTTCATTTTAATTGCAAGCGCATTCCACGGCTTAACTTATGACGCTGGCCCAAGGGGGTATTCAAGCTTTGTCACAACGTTTGCAACAGGCAGTCGAAGATTCCTAAACGTTGCCACACAGCAGCTGAACTGCAAGCATTGCTGTAGCAACAAAGTGTACTAAAACTCAACGCGTTTTCTTGTCATTCGAGACCTTGACTCCTTATTCTACTTTCAGAAACAAATCCGTAAGAAAATCGCTAATCACTAGAAAAATGTTTTGATTTCTAAAAGTGATTTATAAATATACGAAAATAAAAAATATTTAGAATTAGAAAAATGTTCTAATGTTTATAATATAAATATAAAAAAAGAGCTAATGTAAGAGTTTTGTATAATGCAAATAAAAAACAAAAAGTGGAAATTAGACTTGTTTTTTTTTAAATTTTATGAAAATCAATCGCGAAATAAAGAAAATCAAAACCCTGGTTTTTATGCGGGCGTTTTGAAAATAAGTTTTCTGAATAACTAGGTGAATAGGTTGACGCAAAAAAATAAAATAATATAATAATAGCGATAGCAATAAGTCGCAATATTAAATAATATAGTCAACCGATTGGGTTGGAGTATTTCTTAGCATAACACTAATCAACTGTGGTAACTTCCGCATGAGTCGGTCGACAAAAACTAAAATCGAACCCGAAATCGTAATTGTTAGGTAAGGGTTACTCCCAGCCGAGGCAAACAAATTACAATAAGAAACATACTAACTAACTAGCCTGGGATTCGAATCCATGTAGTTCACTCGTCTGTTTATTTGGGTCGCTGACTAGACACAACTCGTCTACCAAGAATTGCAAAACTTTTCTAAGACTTCTTTTGCAGTTTGTCGCAGTTTTTCTTATTTTTTATTTTTTTATCTATAGTTCCTCACACCGACCCGCTCACCATTAGTGAGTGAGTGTTCACAGTCACGCGATAGATATAAAGATATTCAAAGTAGAAGTAATCAATAAAAAAAAACTGTTGTATAGCCGACATATAGACTAGATACACGTTCAACGAGTAGGGTATTCCAGCGTCGCTCTGTGAAGCTAATTAAAAAGCTGTGGCTGCGGCGGCTGCGGCTGCTTTAAATGATTTTGCGAGGCGCTGTTAACTTCTTTGTGTGTGTGGCTGTGTGTGTGTGTGTGTCTTTGTGTGTGTGCCTCTAGCTCCTTTTGTGTGTTGCTATTGCGCTACTTCTCTCTTAATCTGTTGCTTCGTTTTGTTTTGCTACGATTTTGTCGTTTGCCTATTTCCAGTCACCCTGCCACATTTGGCGGCAAACAAATTAATTTTTGCGCCTACATAAAGCTAATTGACTTGAATGGGCGTCTGTCCGATTGCGGCTCGCTCTCTCAATTTGCAGCCCGCAATTATCAAAGCCGCTGCCGAAAAGGCAGCCACATATTATCTGCATCTTGGCAGCGCCTACAACACCTACAATACACACACACACACACACACACACACACACACACACACACAAACACACATACATACATGCGTGCATTGAAAGCTGACTAAATGCCGCTTGACCTATAAATTCCATTAGCAAGAAAGCGTCGAGGTTGGGGGGCGGAGGTAGAAGAGCTGTGCCCACGTGAGGCACGTGCTTTTGGGAACAACACAGGTGTCGCCCTCAACGGAAGCGGATCAAGTGCATGCCTCGTGCCGGCGACATGCAAAGGCGGGGAGGGGAAGCAGGGTGCAGCGAGCGAGGACAAAACTATGGCAAACGCTTTGGTTAATTAGAAATCAATTGAAACGCATTCAGCGATTCAAGTAACTAGATAGCAATAACAACAACACAACAAATGCAACACTCGGCCGACCCAAATAAATTTCCAATTGAAGCCCCCGCCACGCCCCCCACTGTGCCGTCCACATCGTTGTCGTCGTCGTCGTCGTTGTCGTTGGGTGGCATGCAAACCAAAGCCAAACTGAGCACAGAGCATCGAGAACCCAGAACTGAGAACCGAGAACCGAGAACCAGTTTTTTACGCCCCGCTCCTGCCCACTGCTGCTCGACCACCATTCCCTCGTCGCACCGTTCGTCCGTGTGCCCGCTGTGTCAACTTGGCTATCTTAAAAATGCTTAATTGCTCGACTTGCATACAGAAAAAAAAAAAAAAATAGAAATGATAGCCGTAAGCACGTGGCACAGGTTCTCGGCTGCCACAGGTGCAAGATGACACCTCGCACATCCGACAATCAAGTATCGACTATCGGTGTGTTGTCCTCGTATCGACAATTAATGGTTTTCTATCAAGGAGAGCTAATAATAGATAGGACTACAAGATTGTCCAGCTTGGTCTTGTCAAAACGTTCCACAGCCATAATCAATGAATGGCCTGGCTTCGCTCGCACTCGCTCTCTCTCTCTCACTCTCTCATTCTTTCTCTCTCTTTCTCTGTCCGGAAATCAGGAACGCGATACACTTTCAAATGCTTTGAATATTACACAACAAAGTATTGGGAATGGCTTTTCTATCGCATCGCGAGTAGAATGCGAGTAATGCCTTTGTTATTGAGTCGAAACAATTGATACGGACATGGACACGGACGCGGACACGAACACCCACTCATGCATACAACCACAAGGTTCCCTGCCCCACCATGGCATGCACCACGCCACAAATTGGTTAGGTAAGTTCAAGTTCCAGTTTAGGTGTTGCCACTCATAGCACAATTTGCATGCAAGTCACGTTCCTCGACTTTGAGCTCGACTTCGTCACCTGTCTGTCTGTCAGTCTGCCTCTCTATCTGTCGTTCGTTCCCTCCAACCTCCACCCTCCACCCCTGCGATTGTCCGCCTGCAACAAAAGACAAATATCAATTAAATAAATGGCAAAGTCGATTAAAATCTTTGGCCGTAATGGAGCTAACAAGCTGAATGAAATTCTTGCCAGCTGGCGCCGCTTATCCAAAGATCAACGAGTTACACTTAAATAATACAAAAATGACGAATGAGATTATAAATTGAAAATCGTGTAAAAATAAAATAATGTACAAAATTACCCAGAAATAATATAAATTTCTTAAAAGTGAAGATCCCATACAATTATTTATACTTCTCAAAAATATTCTATAGTTTCAAAAAGCATTATATCATTTTTGGAAAATTTTAAAATGGTTGTTTTTATTTGTTTATTTCCCCAATTCCCCAATTCAATTATTTGAATTGAATATTGGACCTCTTAGTTCCCTCTGATTTATTTATTATATACCTATATATACCTACATATATATATTTTTTATTATTATTTTTTAAATTATTTTAAATTTATAGTTTAACTTTTCCGTTTTTAATTTAATTAATTTAATTTGTAACTTCAACTTGAAACTTAATTTGAAATTTTTATTTATTAAAACCATTTTAAAAATAAAATAACAATAAAATAATAATAAATAAAATAAAAATAATATTCACAAAAATAGGAATTGTGCAACAAAGACTTTTTGGCCTATGCATCATGAATATTATTTATATTTCAAATAAGAAAGAGAGGAAAGTCAATTGGTTTTTTTGAGTGTATTAGACGTAGGATAAAATGAAATGCTTTATATTGCCACACCGGAGATGCTGCAGTGTCAAGTTGCAGAGTGTCAGTTGCGTTGCCGACTATGGGGGAAAAAGTTGCAATTACGTTTTGCGCTTCATCGTGATAAAGCTGTTCTTGCGTCAGCGACTAAACGTGCAGCTTTGTGTGAATTTGCAATGCGTGAACAAGAACGAAGCAGCAGCAGCAGCAGCAGCAGCAGCAGCTGCAGCAACAACAACAAGAATGCGGTCACAGTTCATTGCACCGCTAGAAATGCAACTTACTCAAAATGATGCTGCTGCAGATGATGATGATGATGATGTTGCACAACCAGCTGATGATGATAAAGCAGTTGCCATGGCAACTTGCAATTGACAGCCTACACAACTAGCTGAAAGAAGAAAGAAGCGCCTCCAGCGGCGCAAGTATCGATGTAGGAGATGCAACGATATGACAACGTGCTGCCAATGAGTGTGCGAGGCACGGGCGGGCGGAGACTGACTGAGTGCAGCATGTGGCACTCTTTCTGACAGTTCAACAAATTTCAATGCCATAATGCAGTGCGAATTGCATACGAACAAAAGGTGTACGAAAAAATAAATACAATTTGCTAAGCTCCATTTAATGCACTCTGTGCAACAAATTAATTGAATATTTATGTACGCTGTGCAGTTCTGCCCACTTCAAAATTAATGAACCGTGTTCTTTGAAGAAAGGTACGAATTAGTTCCTTATTTGAGAGTGTGCTTTTCCGATTTATTCCCTCATCACATTGACAATGGCTGAAAGGGTATGATGATGTTGTGGATCAGGTGATCAGTGCTCTTGAAACTTTAAGAACGATTTTCAAAAGAATAATTTGGAATATAAGTTCTCATATCCCATAAGAAGAACAACCTTTTTCGCGAATATCGATATAAACCGATTTCCGATTGCAAAAGTGATCGATAGTATATATATATATATATATGCACATTGACATAATAATATTCAGCACACATCCAAGTAAATGTACATATGTAGTGTATTGAGCTAGGTAAAGCCTTGGGATCTAAGTATCTCCAAGTCGACCAATATAAAATATAATGGCAAAAGTTGATTTATGTACAGTTGTCGTCAAAGTTGTAAAACTAATGCTTAATAGGCTTTCCATCATCATTCGTTAACAACTGAGCAAATGCGAAATGGTAAATTGGTATTAACTAATGACTTTTGAGTGGTTCTGTGATCTCACATTCTCCCAGTAGGAGCTCTATCAATTTAAACTGTTTGGCTGTCCGCCCATTCTTGAATGCTTGAGCGGATGGGATAGCAAGGGAGATTCTCCATAGGGTTACTGTAGGAGGCAGAGTTGCATTTGATTGTCAAGTCGAAGTCTCATAGAACTTTAACGTGACCTTTGGTTGAGCACATAAAGTCCACATTTAGGCACTTGACCCAAACGATTCTTAAAGCTAATTTAGTTAAATTTTCGAGTCGAGGTCGTCTGTTTTGTTTGTGTGAAAATTGTTGAAACAAATCCAGAGGCAAACAATAAGTCGATCATAAGTTGAAAACAGATTTCGTGCTCATTTGCTCAGCGTCTGTTGCCTTTGCTGTTTCCGTTTCAGTTTCATTTTCAATGTCAATTTAAAGTTTCAGTTTCAGTTTCAGTTTTCAGAGTTTCGCTTTTCGCTCCCTTTGATCTATTTAAGTAAGAGAAGAGTGAACGCTAATCAACGCTGACACAAGCGGGGACCACTGGGGCATGCCGCCATGCGAAACTCGCTGGCAACAAACAACACACACAACAGACAAAATAATGCACCAAAGGGAGACTCTTCCCAGAAAAATAAGATACACACACATGAAAATAAATCAAATGATTGTCTTTTTTTTTTCTTCTGCTATGCCAAGCTTTCAGCCGCCTTCACAAGCATTATTTGTGGACCCAACGAAGAAGCAGCTATTGGGCCATTAAAATTTTGTCGTGAAGTTAAACCGACCCCATACAGTGTATATATATATATATATATATTCTTGATCAGCATCCACTTTTCTATTTAACAAGATATTCAAACCAAACTTTGCCAACTTGCGTATTATTAAGGAAAACCAAAAAAATGATTAACTATCGGATTCCCATATAAAATACCTCCCACTGGCGCAATCGGTCGATTTTTTAAATGACTAGTAAAATTTAGATTACGGCAATTTCGGCGGCATGCAATCTTTGCCATGCCCCAGATAACGGTTCTTTCGTCTTTGTTGTTTTAAAGTGAATTCTAGTCTCTAAATTAAAATGCGTTATGATCATTTTCAGTGTAGAGAAAATTACACACCTATTCAGCACTCAGCTGCCACACAAGATGCCACAAGTAAAAAGTTAAATCAAGAAAAAAAGAAATTGTTAATGCCAGTTAATCAATCTCAACGTCTTTGTCACACCTGTGAGAGAGAGAGAGAGAAAGTGAGAGAGAGAGAAAGAGAGAGAGAGGGGGAGGAGAGAGTCGATGAAGCTTGTATTAAATATGAGAATCTTATGATAAGACGCTTATCAAAACACCAGAATGGAAAGCCCAAACAAACGAGCCAGCAACAAATATGGAAAATACAAACGCAACAAATACAAATATATGAACAAAAAACAAAAACAAAAACAAAACACGAAATATTAGAGACTTACCCAAGAGCAAACGAAGACGCTGCAATGCAAGTTAACCAACGGTTTATTTCGTTGTTATTGTTGTTCTTGACTTTTTCTAGTTGTTGCTTGTTGTAGTTTGGTTAACTGCAACGCTGCAAGGGAAAATGCGTATAAGAAGTGAGAAGAGAAGAGAAGAGTAGGGAAGAGGGGAGTAGAATAGAACGGAAAGGGGAACAGCAAATTAATGCTATCTTAATTAAAAGCTGAAGCTTTTAATCAAAGGCAAAAGACCAGTGGCTGAGCAGTGGGTGGAAAAACGTGATGGAAGGGGATTAGCTGCAGCCATGGTGTTATCATTCAAAATGATCCCACACTGACTCCATTTTGTGGCACCAATTTGGTTCATTTGTTAAGCATCTGTTGTGGAAGTTAATTGATAAGAATAATTTTTGTTTTGACAGCTGCTTCGATATCCTGTATATATATATATATATATATATATATATGGAGTACACCCTGCAACCACATATGATGTAGCTGTAAATATATATTTATTTATTTATATTGAATTTTGTTCGAAGAGTAACAGTTATAATATAAACCCATGGGTACAGCTACATCATCTATGGTTGCACGATGTTCTTGCGTCTGCGTCGACAGCGCCGCCTGCAACTGAAATCGAATTTTCCAAAAAACAAAAAAAAAAAAAAACAGAAAACAGAAAAACAAAACAATCGGAAAAAGAGGAGGAAACAGAAACAAAAACACACAGAGGCACACACACAGGGCAATAGAAGAAGCAGACTTAAAAGGAAAACGAGTTAAGACACGAAAGACAGCAAAAGACAATGCTGTCGGCATTGCAGTCGACGTCGCCGTCGCAGTCGGCGTCGCAAGCAAGCAGATAAAAGCAACCAAAAGACCAAAAAGCAAATGCAACAACAACAACAGCAGTAGCCGCTTGCATTATTTTTCTTTTCTTTTTTTTTTTGTTTGTGTTGCGTTGTTGCTGTACATCAATATATATTTTGTAAATAGTTTTTGTTTACGCGCGACATGAAATTTCAATTTTTGGTCGGCTGTTGGCCAGGCTTACGTTTCAATATTTTGACACCTTTTTTAGTTGCGCCCGCGCATCTCCCAACAAAAACAAATGAAAACAATAAAAAAAAAAAGGCAACAACAACAATAAGGCTAAGGAGCAGCACAAACTTTACACCAGACACCAGAACCGACGAAAAAAATATTTAAAAAAAACGCTTTGTTAACGGTGCTCAAACAGTTGCGACGAGCTATTACTTTCAAGCTGCTGCTGCTCAATGATTGTTTTATGTTAATGATTTGTTGATTTTTGTTTGTTAGTTTGTTCTTTAGTTTGAGTTTAACAGCTCAGCAGCAAGCCGACACGGATACCGCACGCAACGAAAACAAAATGAAGACTAACAACTAACGTTAGCAATGTGATTGCAAGCGCAACGCCCCAAAATACCAAATGTTGCGAGCACTCTAAAAAATACCAAGAAAAAGCTCCTATTAATGTTGCCAGACTGATTACTGCACGAACGTGCAAAGCCGTCGCTAGGGGGCGCCACTGCAGCTACTCGGTGGTTCTATGCAAACAAACGTAACAAGCACAATATAAACAAACGGAGAGCATACGAATCTCGCATACCCTCCCTGTTAATATATACCAGAATGTTAATATATTTGATAATATTAGTGAGTGTTTCAATTGAATAAGGAACAATATGTATGTAGATATTGGCTCATATTTTTTTAGAAAAACGTACAGTAAGCAAAAATATATGCGTACGTGTCAAGTTGCATGGGAAAGCGAGGGGCTCGGCCAGCTTTCAAAGTGCACAGACTCAGTCAGCTGGGACGCTTTTCGCGTTGCTCTGTTTGCATATGGCAAAAGCTGCGCCTGCTGTGTTGTCATCGTTATGTGTACGCATTGTTGTTGTTGCTGTTGTTGTCCGAAAGCTCTTCAACTAATAAACGCTGGGCTCAGTTTTCTCCTCGCTATATCGAATTGACACAGTTAGATCAAAAAACAATTCTAAATCGAAATCAATGAAAACAGTGGCCCGCTGCACTGCATCCGATATGACAGTCAAGTGATAAAGCTAACCAACGAATTCGCACTTGAATTCGCCATTCGAAATCATTGTAATTCGATTGGAGTGAGAAAAAGAAAACGAAATCGAAATCGAGACACGAACAGGTGAAATGTCAACGGAAAGCAATACGCCCGTAGACCCGCGTGTCCAGGTTTGTATTCTATATTCCCGAAATGCATTCTTATGTGGTTGCTCCACTTGAACGCTGTAATTGCAGATCGAGCTGGAAAAGCTAAATACGGCCACGGACAATATCAACAAATATGAAGTGGAGCTCGATGTGAGTTGTGTATTGATTTTTTCTCTCCCTCCCTCTTGCGCTCCCTCTCTCTCTCTCTCTTTCTCTCTCTGTGTGCGCCTTTCGTCCAGCTTTATGTAACGTTATTCTCTCCGCACAGGAAGCGAAATGTGAATTCAAGCGCCTGCTGGCGGAGAGCGTGGTGCGCATCAAGGCCGCCGCCCACAAGCTGGGCAACTCCATTGACGCCGCTAAGCCTTATTACGAGTCGCGCATCTATGCCGCCCAGCTGGCCAAGGAGACGCAGCAGGCGGCGGCGAATCATGAGAAGGCCAAGTCCATTCATGCCGCCGCCAAGGAGATGGTCTACCTGGCCGAGCAGGGACTCGGCGAGAAGTCCACACTGGACACCGCTTGCCAGGAGATGCTTAGCCATGCGGCCGGCAAAGTCAACCAATCCCAGCTGGAAGTCACCGATACACGCAACGCCCTCAAGATGTGCCAACTGAAGCTCGAGGTGGCCAACAACCGTGTCAACAAGCTCCAGGGCCAACTCAAGCAGGCGTTGCGTGCCTCCAGGTATCTCACTTGCCCCCAATCTACTCTACGAATCTTAAAATTACCCCATCCTGGTCCAGGCAGAGCATGTGAATGCCACTAAGAATTTGAGTGCGCAAATAGACGGATCACTCACTCTTTTAGGTAGCTAATCCTCACTAGAATTTCACATATTGGCATGTCCGAGATAAATTTGCATTTAAAGCAACCATTTAAATCTCAGAAGCAGTTACTCCAATATTCCCAACAGGTATATCTCTAATCTTTAGTTTAGTCTACCCCAGACTCTATATTCTATATCTGGAATATCAGATATTTCTAAACCCTTATTGGAAGTGAATAGTTAAGCCTCATTGAAAACTTGGATATTGTATTTGGATTACATTTTAAAACTTTTAAGCAAATTTGGAGTTGAATATTTCTATTAATAAAATAATATTTTAATTAATAATAATTTTAATTAATTATTCATTGTTTAAAAGTCATGATGAACTTTTTAATGAAAATTATTCTGTGATCGTGTTTATTTAAGTAATGACACAGCTCTGCCAGGGAGTAGACAAACTATCGGCCTGGCCGAGTTGCTTTGGTATTTTTATGTCCCTTAGTTTTTTTTTTCTAATTTTTACTTTGGTTTCCCATTTGGGGGTTCTATTCTATTCTGTTTTGTTTGGTTTCGTTTCTTTTTCATAGATTGCAGCTCAGGCGCAATTTACTTTTGTTGAGATACTTTAGCATTTTGCACGCTTTGTATTGTACCCTCTGCTCGTGAGTATGCCTCACCTGCCCCCAATTGACATGCTCACTAATATGCGATAAACGCTTCTCTCGTCGCCCCCTCCGCCCCCCCCCCCCAACCCTCTTCCTTCACGCGTCCCCCTTTTTTTTCTTTTCTTTTTGCAACTGTCCGTAAACGTAGGCCGTACTACGAGACTCGGGCTAACTACAATGGGCTGCTGAAGGCTCAGAAGCTGCGCGTCAACGAGCTGGAAACGAAAGTCAGCGCTGCGAAGTTGACCTACAACGAGGCGCTGAAGAATCTGGAACAGATCTCCGAGGATATACACAGGCAACGGCAGCAGCGCAACAATCTGCTCAACTATGAGGCAATGCTGCGACAAGTGGATGTCGTCGATGCGCTAACAGCGGGCGCCGAGCAACTGCAGACGGGTCTGGATCAGGATGGGGAGCGAGAAAGGGAACGGGAACGGGAGCAACAGCTCGCAACGGAGGATGAATATTTGCGCATGCCCGAACGCTTGGGTAGTGGGGCCAGTTCGCCGCGACAACGGCAGACGGATGCGCATGATTGCCCCCATCTGTTGCATGACTTTGAGGCGGTGCTGACCTTTCCACAGAAGCTGGCTGGCGGCATGCACAAATCGGCCAGCACCAGCGCCACCGATGGCGATAATAATCTATTTGCCCAGGCGCAGGGGCTGCACGGTCCCTACGAGGTGAAGCCACGCTCCGAATCCGGCAGCAGTTCGCTGGCATCCGCATCGGCCTCAGCATCCGCATCCACTTCGGTGGCGCCGGCGGATAATGATATCGATCAGTGGACGGAGATACGTCTGTCGCACTCGGACAGCACCAGCTCGAGCTATTCGAATCAATCGCTGCTGGAGCAGCAGGCTCTCGACGGCTGTGGTCACCAGGGATTGGGCTACGGGCTGGGCAGCCTGGAGCCGGATGCACAATCGCAGCACTCGACCTCATCATCGGACGAGCCAAAGCGCAAGGTTACCTGCACCACAATATTCCAGGACGACAGCGGCGGCGGCATCGGTTTCGTCGGCGCCCAAATGAGTCGCAAGCAGAGCCTCAGTCAGTGGCTGTCGCGCTCCAATAGCTTCAAGACGAGCGGACGACGTCAGAGTCTTGATCTGCTGATCGATGCCGGCGACAAGGTGAAAGATGTGTTCAGCTATGGCTTTCAGAAGGTCGGACGTACACTCGAGCGACGCAACAGCGAATCTGAAATGGCCAGTGATCTTGGCGAGACGGATGCACTGCTTGCCACAAATGCAACAACGACAACCACAGCAGTTTCGGCTGTGTCTGCAGCAGCAGCTGCAGCTTCCGCAACAAGTGCAAGCAGCAGCAACAACAGCAGCAGCAGCGCCGGTGATTTTTTTCTATTTAGCAGGTCAGTAGACGGCGGCAACGGTCGCAGCGGCGGCGGTGGCAGCGGCACCAGCGGCAATGCTGCCAGCAGCCTCCTGTGCTCGCTGCAGAATCGCCTGACAAAGCTCATTTGATTTAATCGATGCCATGGTGCGCGAGTACTCGATAATCGATCATCGACAACTGATCATCATGATTAGCTGCTAAACTGCAATTAAAAATTTAAACTGCACCCACCTAGAAAAAAAAAACAAATCATTAAAATAACAATAACAACTGCAACTGCAACTGCAACTGCTACTACAAAACGAACTAATCAGCTACTGCAATTAACTAAATTCCTATCGAATTGGCTGCTTTGATTTGGTCTCTTTGCTCTTTGAAAACACATTCAATCACAACCACAACCAATAATAACAACAACAACAACAACAAAAAACAACAACAACTACAGTATCTACAACTAACAGCATTGCACGCACGCACGCTTCTACTAAAAAAAAAAAAACGAAAAAAAAACAAACAAGAAAACTAAAAAATCAAGATCAAAAATCTACTCTCAAAATTTGTATGTACTGCAAATATTTCATTAATGTGTGTGTGTGTGTGTGTGTTTTTTTTTGTTTTTTTTTGTGCCCTGAAATAACTGCCTTTTGTACAATAATTCTGAAAGAATAGCAATTCAACAAGCCACAATATTTTGTACAACTTGTTGCAAGTTTGTTCCTGTTTTTACTTTAAATTTGTATATTTGTGCGATACTATTATTTTGTTCCCCTTTTTTTAGTTCCTATAGCTTTTTATTGCTTTTTAGACAGACATTGGCAATTATTTCATGGGCCCTTGTAAATTTAGTGTGCCAGTCTCTCATTTATCAGTGTTGCTTTATTGATTCTTTCGATTCGCATCAATACATTCGATCATTCATAGTTATTTTCTCTAAGCTGACGATTCTCTTTCTCTCTCTCTATCTTTTTTCGTGCTTTCTTTCTCATCGTATGTGTTGATTTCGTTATTCTATGAATTGTGTGTGATACAACTACAACAACAACAACAACAACTACTTTACAGATCCTCAGAACCCAAAGAATTACTATCCGATGAACAGGTTGAGAATTTACTGTTGAATCACATGGTTGACGAGCACGGCGTCATTATTGTGGAGGAATTAAAGTCACCAACGGCCCCAGCAGCCACAGGCAGAACATCAACAACAAGCATGCACCACCCACAACAACGACCACTACTGCAGCAGCAACCACAGCAGCAGCCGCAGCAACAACACCATCATACGGGGGCTATACGTGCTGCTCTATTGTTTTAAATTGGGCCCCCAATCAAAGCTGTATTAATACGATGAACCTGCTGCCTGGCCCCAATGACCATAACACATTTCAAGCAATTAGTAAGAGGCGTACATATCATTTGACATCAAACTCAGACCCATTAAGCTGATGGCACTGAAAGGAGTGAGATCGAGGAGATGGTGGTGCTGGAGGAGCCGCCCAAAACATTGGACTATTTTGTTTCTATACATAGTTTTGAGCTATGTTATTAATCTTTACATGTGCAATAATGTTGTTTAGCGTACAAAACCCAAAAAAATTTAAAAAAAAAAAAACGTAGTTACATTTTATGCTGTTCAGAAAAGCAATTAACTAACACCGCTAGTCAATCGCGAAAGGCATACAAATCAGTTAAAAGAGAATACTATTATTAGCAAAAAAAAATCTATGAAAACAAAACATTCAAAAAAGAGATAAACCATAAAATACAAAATAATTATAGAAATTATACAAAGTACGTTATAAATATACATACATATTGATATTGACATTTATACAGTGCACTTCTATTATTAGTTATATTTTGGGACCTTTATCTAACTTTAATTATCAATATTTATAAAAAACCAAATTATTGTTCCAATGTTGATGGCAATTAGCCACATTAACAAAACTAACCAATGAGATTCCCGAGCATGTCAGGCAAAATCAAAAGTTACTTGTACAAAAACTCATATTTCTGCCACTCTTTGATAAAGTGATTCAATCCGGTCCTTTTCCCTATCCAAGGGTCTAAAAACCTTTACCACGTCCTACAAACATGCTGTCAATATACATCTTTATTATGGGAATTTGGACAGTATTTTTTGTTTTGTTTTGCATTTATTTGTTAGAATGTTATGGAGTCATTGAGCTTATATCGATAGCATCTGTGTCAGCTGTGCAGCTTCCATGATTGCAAACTGGCCGAGCGCTAAAAATACCAGCAGTTGTTCAGCGGCAGCAAGAGCACATACTTTGTTTCTTCTTTAACAATTAAGCATTGGATATTTTAGTTGGTATGCTGATAAAGTGATTAATTATTAACTAATTATTATTTATCAAAAAATGCCAATTGAATTGTTTAATGAAAGCAGTATTTTTCATTTAACATATCGATACTGCCCGCGATGATAATACTATCGTGTAGCTATCGATAGAATCGCGACTGCGCTGTAACTGGACTCCACAAGATTTCATAGAGAAGCGAGAGCGAAACTGTTGCGAATTTTAGCAACAACAGTGCATTTTAATCAACAACTGCGACATGCGCAAGATGAAGGTGCTTTCAATTCCGGTGCTGCTGCTATTGATGCAGCTCCTGATCACAGTGTTGGGAGCAACCAATCAAACACTAAGTGCAACTGCAGCCAGCAACAATGGTCCCAATTCCACAAACACAACAGGCATCATCTTTGTGCCAACAACAACAAACACAACAGTGATTGCAAGTCCACGTGTGAAACCTACTAAATTAGAAGCGGTAGCAAAGCAACCGCAACTGGAGGGTAAGGTCAATAGGACGGTGGATCAGCCTCCGGTGTTGGCACGCGGTGTTACCAACACAGATACGGCCACAGTGCAAGAGTCAACATCCGGGAACACAACAGCAACACCAACGCCAGCACCACCACCGCCACCACCACCGATCCAATCAACAAATGCAACAAATTCAACACACAAAATTCTTGCCAATGGCGTTACACTAGGTGACATCAACAACAACAACAACACACAGCCAGCAATTGGTGTCAATGCCACTGCTACCACCAGCAACAACAGCAGCAGCAGCACTACAACGACCACCAGCACCACCACTACCACCAGCACCACCACCAGCACCACCACCACCAGCAGCACTACAACCACAACAACTACAACTACCACACCACGTCCCAAAAAGCCAAAAGTAACAATCAGCATGGCCAAGCAACTGGAGGGAGAAAATTTGGATGCAGCTGCAGCCGCTGGAAGCGTTGCACCACACGTTCTGCCCGTTCAGGAGATGAGTAGCCTGGCCAATCGTGGCGAGAATGAGTATATTGTGCCCATCGTATCGGTAATGCTCGCTGTGCCGCTAGCCATTGCCGTCTTTATCATTATCTATCGTCGCTTTCGGGATCTGTGGAGTACACGCCATTATAGGCGCATGGACTTTCTGGTTGATGGTATGTACAATGATTGACGAAGGCGCCAGCAGCAGCAGCAGCACCAGCTACAACAACATCAACATCAATTGGGTGGTGCAAGTGGCGGCGGCGGTTCTGGCTGTTTATCAATAGCTGCCATGCGACTGCCGTAGCGGAAACGAATTTGATAAGAGAGCACAGCAAAGAATTGAAAGAAGATTATTAGATTGTTTAAGTTTTTATTTGTTATTATTTTGCATGAAATGCAAACACAATTAATGAGTGAGAGAGCAGATTAACAGAGTGCGAGCGATTGAGACAGAGAGAGAGAGAGTGTTGATGAGAGGAGAGGCACATATTGCTGTGGCCAGCACCACGGCTAAATATACACAATGCTCAGTCAATTAAAACACTAGGAATATGTATTTAAGTAGGCGTGTACATCAATCTGGGTGTTAGCTTTACTACGCAAAAGTAATTTGTAAGAATATATACTCACTAAATGTATGTAGATATATTCACAGCGGCCAAATTGAAAATTTTTGATGATATGCAAAATGCTGCTAAAAAAAAAGAAAAGAAATTGAGAAATTTAAACTGATTTTAAGAAAAAATGATTGTATTTGATTAAATCGATACACGTTTTCTATGCATTTTGTTAAATTTGTTATATATACATAAATATATATATATGTATGTTTTTTTTTTTATAAAAGAAAATCTTTACATACATTATTCTTTAAAACGCTGCGACCAAATTCTGGAAACTATCCATACACTTAAACCGCAATTAGCAATCAATAATGAAACTTCTATACAATACAATATAAATTGTGTATATACATATATATATATATATATATAACCAGAATGTGCCTTACCATTTCAGCTCTGCGACAAAGAATTAAAACTATACTTATATAATTATATCAATACATTTATAGAATTACAACCAGATGTGTACATTATACATTGTATATCCATTTCGATCTGAAAATGTAACTGCATCTGCAGGCAACCAAATCTCATTTCGTCTATGCCCTATTAACGAAAACACCGAACACAATAACACTTTGGATATAGCCGGAAATAGTAAAAGGCGCATTTATTGCATACTAATTTGTTATAAACGAACCAATTACAATAAAGCAAATGCAGCGTAACCAATAAAAACACAAAACGTTAATTCAATTATCGTTCTAGCAGCCAAATGGGAAACATGAAGCATGCATATCATAAAACCAGAAACGCAAATGTAAACAAAATTGCACAAGCCGCATTTCATTGTGGCTATTTGGGCGTATTCTATGTTTTTGCCGTTCCGGAAAATTAACACGCACTTTGCCAATGTACGTAATCATAACAAAACAATAAGTCTTCAACCAAAACAAATCTTTGTTGATGTTGACGTCTATTCATCATATTTACTGTGGTTTTGTGCGCAGGTGAATGTTATTTTCTAGCACATATCTCACATCTATGTTGACCAGTTTCAGGAATGGCTTAAAGCACACTTTTAGCATGTGCATGTGCATGGACAATTGCAAAAGTAATTAAGAATCAGAAAAAGATAATTCTCAATATATATAATAATAATAATAATATAATTCTCTCTATATTCTCACCGATTTTCAAAGGACATGCTGCATTATTACCAATTCGGCCATTTCTATGGATGCGAATGTTATCTAAAAACCAAATACTTGGAGACGACTTTAAGTCACAGAATGAACAGAAGCGAGCCAAAAACGCAAACTTCTTGGCAACTACCAACTATCAGGTCGATTTTAATGTTATTTGACCAGCTTAAATATTACGAGTATACACGAGGACATGGCTGAGATATGTAAGCAGAGAAATATACTTTGATCTTCGTTGATTAAAGGAGTTTCCTTTCTTTTATATATATACATATATATCTTTCGAATTGGCAAAACAACGACTCGAAATTAAGATTTTTCTTTTGAAAATTCATATCAAATTTGAATATAAATCGCTAGACCTACCACTCGAAAGCTAGATAATTCAAAGGATATAGTAGAGTTACACACAAAAGTGTCATTTTTATAGAACAAGTTTTTTTCGAAGAGGCAGCATTTACAATTACCGCTAAAATAATGCAATTACAAAATAGTTGCCTAAAGCCCAAGACTCTGGATTATTCAAATACTATATAGACGCTTCCGATATCCAGAATGACAGTTAAAATGTATATAATGTCAGTTGTTCTCTTTTTCATTTTGACCAATGTGTATTTTCAAAGAGTGCATATTTTAATAGCAGTAAATATATATTTTCGTGCATTGTTTTATATATATACAGTATTTGACAGAGATCATGGAGCACCTCCAATCTGTCATCTCTAGCCTAATGTTGAAATGGGCCATCATGCACTGCGTTTTTTGATTATTAACTAGACCCAAGACTGGAAAGCTCTTAGCTTTGTCAGATTTTTGAAATTGCTTGACCTTTTCTTGCTAATAGATCTACAGCGGCTGTTCTTGCCTGATTAAGACAAATGTCTAACAACTTGCACCACCTCCGACAGGCACCTCGTTGTGCTCACACCCAGTACGGCCCCGTTGCCAGACAAGAATACAGCTACTTTTGGTTGCCTGAAGTGCTTTATAAATTATCTCCAGCTCCACAGTTTTCGTTCGTTCGTTCATTTCTAATAATCTAAACAACAGAGAAAAATAACCAAAACAAAAAAAAAAATGAAAGAAAAAAAAATGAACTGGAATCGCTGCTGCCTCCGCGATCGTCTTGCGTATTTTGTGGATTTTCTTTAGCCGGATGCGGGGCGTCGCCGCCGTAATCGGCAACGTGTGAAATGAGCCGAACAACTGCCTCGATGCTTGCTACGTGTGGCAGGCTGTTCACTTGAAAACGTGCGCTGAACGCGTGCAGTGCTGATCGTGCACTTTGTTATCGATTCAAATTCAACAGTGGAGCAACGTATACCACATACAATAATATCATTATCAAAAATGCATCCTGCCTCGCCGCATCAGCATCGCACGCGCCTCAATGTCAGCGCACCAGGAGCAGGCGCCGTTCAAACACAAAACCCTCCAGATCCCTTCTCTCTGAGTCCGCCGCATCTGCAGCATCAACAGCAGCAGCACACGGTCCAGATCAGCTCCAGTGCACATCCATATCAAGGACTCAAAACATGTAAATATAATTAAATTACATAAAATCAAAATTAATAGTCACTTAACGTCAAATGCTATGAATTGGATTTACCAAAATTCCATAATTATCATATATAGTTGATATATGAAAAGCATCCTTTAGCTTCACTCTTCAAAATGTCGACTATAAGTGATTTAATGCTTGCCGGATTCTATTCAAATATGGGAACTGATTTATGTTAAATTTGGCCGCATTTCTGAGTTCATACGGATTGTTTGTTCAGTTCATAAAATGCTCACGGCTGACTAAACATACAACTGCAAGCGATACACATAGTTACACATAGTATGTGCGACCTCAAACTCAATCTTCAGAGAACAACCAACCCCTCACCCAACCACCCCCAAATCTCTACCCCCACCCATCATCACTTTCTATGTATGTGCCATAAATTTGAATTTTTATGCGATCGAAAATCATAATTCATAACGATTTGTCTTTGCCACAGCGAGCAGAGACAAATTTGATTCATTCGACTTCGGTGGCAGTTAGCCATATTGAATTGTATCGATCAGATAGCCACGACCACCTATGAAGTATGCAACAAACAATAAACAGTGTGTGCCAACAAGAGAAAATAAATAAATGAAAGACGATTGACGCGTCGAGACGGCACATGATCCGATCCAATGCAATCCGTATCCGTGATATAAATCGTACTGTCGAAACTTATAAGATAAACAAAAGCTCAAGCTGAAAATAACCCGGCTGCCATCCACATATAGACTGCCTACTGGCCACCATATACTCGTACTCGTACTCGTACTCGTACTACATAAACATTCCATAAATGTTCCAGTTGGCCCGGCACCATGGCGATTGTTTAGTTTGCTGCTATTGGTAGTATTAGTTCAAGCTGCCAGTATACGTTGAAAACGATACTAAAATATATATACAGTAAATACGATTACGAGTACACTCAAAAACAAATTCAATTCTGAAATTATATATCTAGCACATAAAGTTGTGTCTTTCCACAAGCCAGTCTAAAATTTGGAAAATATATGTCCGATTTCCAGGGGGGGTTTTTTATGTGTACAGGAAACGATAAATTTCAGATGTTTTGTTTTTTGCACATATTATTATTAAACATTAGTATTTTACAATTTCACATCTATAGTTATTTAACTAAGTTTATAAATTCATATAATTCAATTTGAAAAATAAACTTTATAGACAGCAGCGAAACTCTAACATGGTAGTCAAGAGCTCAAGACTCCTGCCTTAATTTCAGAAAAGATTTTTCCTTCAACTAAATATTTACATTTCTACTCTTTAGAAATATTAACAAATTTTTTTCGTATATTTGAAAATTATATCTAAAACCAAAGAAAATTCTATTTTTCTGAGTGTACATACGCATATAAAAATGTATATTTGTATGTACTTAGGGTTTTCATATGTAAAGATATGTGCCAGCGGCTAGTTTAGCAAAAAAAAACATAAATAAATACCTACTTATGTACATACATAAGTTGGGCAGCATTGAGCTGATGGATTATTATAAACTATTTGCTTTCCCCATAATTTCAAACGAATCTCCGTATTGGGACCAACAACCAGGCATGGCCATTAAACTTCATTTGCATATATTAAATTTAATGGCATATATATACATATGGCCCGAGTACAACACATGTGAACTGTTGTTATCAAAGAACATCAATTTGAAAACTATTCAGATAATATTGGCTTTCAAAATTTGTACTCAATGCTCAATTATGCAAACCATAGGATTCATTTTAGGTTTAATTAATTGATTACCAAAAGAAAATTGTGAATGGCAGACGAGTTGGAAAAGTCTTGGAGTTGCGTTACTCCTGCCTACTTAATTTGTTTACTGAACCCGCAACAGCACAAAAACCATGCTATGATCATTGGCAAATGATTGTCAAGATTGTATCTTAAGTTTCGCCTTATTCGGGGCCATGATGTTCTCCACTCCAGTACTGCTCAATCGGCAGTCGCACACACAACAAACGGAAATCCGAGGCAGCATGAAAAAATGAATTTGCGTTTCACGAACAGCAACAAGTGCCGCATTAGGAACATGTGCCTTCAATTGATGTTCAATTGCCAACATCCTCTAATTTGTATTCCCCTTTCTATATTGGGCAGCTGAGAATGATGACATGGGCTGCGTGGAGCTGCTGGCGACGGCCATATCTGTGTTGATAATGGTGCTGACGTTTCCCATCTCGGTGTTCATCTGCTTCAAGGTGGTCTCCGAGTACGAGCGTGCTGTCATCTTTCGCATGGGTCGATTGCGCAGTGGTGGAGCTCGTGGTCCAGGCGTTTTCTTTGTGCTGCCCTGTGTGGATGACTATTATCCGGTGGATTTGCGCACCGTTTCGTTCGATGTGCCGCCACAGGAGGTGCTGTCCAAGGACTCGGTAACAGTCACTGTCGATGCGGTCGTCTATTATCGCATCAGTGATCCTCTCAAGGCTGTCATTCAGGTATCCAATTACAGCCACTCCACACGACTCCTGGCCGCCACCACGCTGCGCAACGTCCTCGGTACACGCAATCTTTCGGAGCTGCTCACCGAGCGCGAGACCATCTCGCATACCATGCAAATGTCCCTTGACGAGGCCACCGATCCCTGGGGCGTCAAAGTGGAACGTGTCGAAATGTAAGTCCAAAAATCGAACTTATTAAAAGCTAGAACTAAACTTTCTGAAGTTAAAAAGTTTGAATATTTGATTGTTCAACAATTTCAAGACAAATATAAAAATATAAAATAATACTTGCCCCACTTCCAGCAAGGACGTTTCGCTGCCCACAGCTCTGCAGCGTGCAATGGCTGCCGAGGCAGAGGCAGCGCGTGAGGCACGTGCCAAAGTGATTGCCGCCGAGGGCGAGATGAAATCGTCGCGTGCTCTAAAGGAGGCATCGGAGATCATTTCGGCCAGTCCGTCGGCATTGCAGTTGCGCTATCTGCAAACGCTGAGCAGCATCTCAGCGGAGAAGAACTCGACTATCATCTTCCCGCTGCCCATGGAATTGCTAACACCATTTCTGCACTCGTCCGGCCAACTGTCGGCTAATGCCCAAACGCAGCCATCGCCACTCCATAGGCATCAGCATCAGCATCATCAGTGACGCTCGATGTCGGTGCTGCAGCCGTACCTGGAGGCGCTGGGTCGCTGCGAGCTACGTCGACAAATTGCGGGCGACGACGACGATGATGATGATGATATTGTTGGCTATTTGTTGTAAGTGTCGCTGCAGGCAACGGAAAAGTGTTCACTCTGTGTGTGCCTTTGAATTAAATGTGGCCAATGTGTTATCTAAACTAACAAATGCTTCTTAATAGACGATTGGTGCATTTAGTTTCTGCACGAGGTGCGAATGCTTGCATTGGTGCGTAGGATCGTAACAGTTAAGTCTAAGTTATATAATTATTAGACTAGATTTTTTTTTGTCTACACTAATTTAAAATTTCGAAAATGTTCGTTTTTACATTTTTTTTGTTCTTAAATAATACTTAATAAATAAAACTTTCCTATTTACACCATTTCTCTAGATTTATTATAATTGAAAATATATATTGGCAAACCTTACCAACTATTAAGGTGAAATCGCTCGACATTTATGAATGTCCAACACAAGCTGTGTTCAATATCCTATAAAAGCTAGAGAATATAATTTGATGAAATATATCGAGTTTTGATATTATCGATCAAATGAACACAGAAGTATTTCAACTTCCAATTCTTAAAGTGCATGAAAAACAATGTTTTTGACTTACACACATACAAAAATTTATTAATAAATATTTTATCAATGCAATAAAATACGTGCTCGTAAATACGTATATATGTACGGTTTGTATGTAATGTATTATATATGTATATATACGAATATATATGTATGTTATATAAAATGGCTTTTATAAAATGTATACAAAATAGTTGTTACTTAATAATATACATATATACATAGACATCTACGTATTATTAACTCATTGTGAATTTAGAGTTATATATTAACGTGAAACACATTTAAATATAGTTATATTTAAATTAACATAACGCATAGCATGTTGAAGGCCTTAATGCAATGAAATATATGTATGTATATATACATGTATATATATTTATATATATATATATATATATATATGTATTTCTGCATGTACAATTATTGAATATGTAAATACTTTTTGGGATCTGCGGCGCTTACTCTGAACTGATTTTCTCATTATTCACTCTCTCTCTCGCTCTCTCGCGTTCTCTTTGTCTCTCTCTCTCAATTGTTATTTAATGTTCTGCAAAACTATTCTGCAGATTAACAATTGATTAACCGTAATTATGTATGATTCATTCGCATTCTCACAGATATTTTCCATGCGGGCAGAAAATAAATGGAGTCCAGATTAGCATAACATAAAAATACAGTTGCCAATATATAAATAGTTCAGAGCAGGGATTACTAAAGGCTCGCCTCAGCATCAAAGCACATGTTTATATTTATACATATATACATATATGTGCATAAAAAAAAATCCACTCTGCGTTTAAGCAAAATAATGGCCACTGCGCTGCGCAAATTAAAGCATAACTTAAGCTAAAGAATCCCCAGTTCATCGATCTGATAGCACTTAAAAAATCTTTGCTAGACTCGGCGTACGTCGAAAGGGATTCCATGAACTGGATGAAACGCTACCCACAAAACGCGTTTTCGCGGATGTCTTGAGGCGCAGCTTGGGCTTTGTGGTGGTGCTGGTGGGGCTGGAGGACCCAGATGAAACGCCCGACGAGCTGGCAGCCGATAACGTTGATATGGATCCCTTCGACGATAGTGGCTGTAATGCATAAATAAATAATAATACTATATAAATATAAACAAACAATATTTGTATTAAGTGAACAGCCTACCTTTAGATAATTACGATCCATTGGCGTGATAACCTTAAGTTCGAGAGCCGCACCACACGATTGTATGAGACGAACCACCTGCTGGTGCGAGTACCACTTGACATCCATGCCAGCAATTTCAACGATGAAGTCACCCTCCTTGATGCCGCCCAGCTGCGTAGATAAAATGGCATTTCTTGTTAGCTACAGTTGGCCGGGGACAGTCAAGGCTTAAAGCATACTTACATCGGCCAGTGAGTTGATCTCGACGTGGGCAATTATCACAGGGGCATCGCCACGTACATGAAAGCCAAAATTCTCGAGCTCCTCCTTGTACAGGCTACAGCCAGCCTCGTGACTCTCCTCCGCTGTGGGACAGTGGCAATGATAGGTGCTCGCATCATGGTACATCGCCGAACCCTTCTGCAGTCGTACACAACGCGGTGCTGTCCAGTGACGGCGTGCGGAGAATATTGCAATGGGACCCAGTCGCTTAAAGGGATCATCCACTTTGTATGATGTAAAATCTGGGCCAGTCAACGAGAGCGTAAACTTCGATGACGCTGCCATGCAAAAAAAAAAACAGAAAGAAATGTCAGACATTTTTGACATCGATGATATATGTTTGATGATATGTCACCTTCGACTGTCCGCTCCACCAGATCGTAGCACTCCTCAATGTTTTTGGCCGGTGCTTGCAGGCAGAAACGTTCGTACTCGTCCTGTGTCTTGTAGTACGCCTCCTTGATGACCTGTGTGAGGGATACTTTGTTCTGCAAATTGAAGCAATGCGAGCACGATGAGCACACTTTTTGAGTTTTTACGGGACAAGCGACTCACCTTCAGGTAGCGGCACATGCGCTGCAATCGCTGCGCCTCCTCATGACTAGCCAGTGCCTCTTTCAAGTGGGTGCGCTTGATCGCAGCAACGCTGACGCTTTCCTCATCGCACTCGCTGTTTGCCTCTGTGGCACGCAGCGCCTCCCGCGCATTGCCAATGAACGATTCGTTCGATGACACTGTCTGACTCTTTTTGGTGCCCAGCGAGACATTGTCGCCATTGTCGCCCACAGACGCATCAATGCTCCGCGCCTCGTAATGATGTGCCAGCGCTAGAAGAATGCAAATTTATTTATTGTTATTACGTTTGAGTCATTTAGTCAATAGGCATGGCCAAACAATTGCGACTCACCTTTGTACAATTCGGCCTTGAGCGGCACCAGACCCGCCCAGCACTCGGGCAGGTAGGTGTGCGTGTCATTCACTTGGATGTTCTTGTGCATCTCATTGTACTCCAGCGATAGCTGTGCCGCCTCACCAGCCAAGTCCCGAAAGAGCTGCAATAATTGGTAACATTCACTCAGTCATCTCACATTTCAGCTAACAGCTAAAATGCATGCACATGTAGATAAGCCTTTCGCTCAAATGGGCAAATGGCCAACACACACGCAGCTGCCACATTTGGTCAACTCTCACGTACTTGTTCGATTGATAACAGTCCCGCAAAAGCAGTTTCAGGTGAAGTGAGCTACTTGGTTGTGGAAATTGGATATGACTACTGAAGACTGTCAAAGCATACCGTAAAATTTGAATTAAATCAAATCACAGACTTAGATGAGAAGTTGCCGATTGAGCATGTGATCAAATTAACAGATTGCTTTCTTTTTAAAGTTTATCAACATTAATACAGATTGCTTTGGGAATCTTATCAACATTCATGCAGACAGTTTTTGAAAAATTGTTCAACAATCTCAATCGGTATTTTCTGATTTGATTTAGACAGCATAGTGGAATCGACCAGATCAGGCCACAATATTATATATAGATAAAGTTTTGTTTCTTCTCTATCCTTATGGGTATTAATGACACTTACGTGACTGGACTCCATTAGACCCAAAGCCTCAATCTGAAGCTGTAGCTTCTCGAAGAGGCATTCACGTGCCTGGGACAACATAAGCGATACTAGAACATCGAGCACCTGTGGCTTCAGGTCCATCGATGGTGCATTTGTGAATATGTCGTAAATGTGACGAAAAATGCCGGCAGCACGTAGAAAACTGTCAACGGCCGCGTCCAAGCCGCGTTCCGTGCGTCTGTCGTGACGTGCCCCGATTTGTGTGTAAATGGCTCCCAGATTGAAAAGAGTACACGCCTTCTCGAAGGCAATGGTACGTTGGCAGGAGGGCACACCGGTCAGCGAGTCGTACCACTCAAAATATACGCCCAGATTCCGATCGGGCGGAAAGAAGCGCCGTTCCACATAGTACAATAGATTGTAGTAACGGAATAGCAGCGCCACACCAAGAGCATCCCGCGAAGGCGTCTTCGAAGCCTGCAAATGTGTGAACACATAATTGATGAGGAATCGAAAAGTATCACACTATTTATCATCGGATTTTACCTGTCTGGTATCTGTCATATCGGCAATGGCATCCATATACATCGAAGGCTCTTCGCTGTAGTGCTCCAATATGAAGTCCGAAAATGGTTCCATGAAATTGATTTCCTTCGTCTCCTTGAGGCCCAATGGTATCATGGGCATTATACCCTCATGACTGAAAGTTGACAGCAAAAGTAAAGAAAATGTCCAGTCCAGATGATAATGCAACATATATAACATTCAGTATAAGCACACATTTATGTAAATCTTTTATTCTGAAACTTAGCTCCTAATCCTAATACAAAGCATTACACAGATTGTAAATATAGTTGAGCAATGCTTTCAAGCTGTAAATACTAAATAATATAAACAAACAAACAAACAAAAAAAACAGAAACTTAATAGAATATCACTTATGAAAAGAAAAAGGTTTTTGCTTGGTAAAGCTAGTCGTTCCGGGTGGTAATTTATAAAAATTACAAGTTACATTTGCCAGTCCTACTAATTGCTCAGCTCCAATCAACCGGGCAATCTATTCCATACAATCAACAACATATAAATATAACTATATTTATTCATTTCAAATTTTGTACGCCGAACCCCGATTCGTGTTTTTGTTGGGTTTGCTTTGATAATTGAATTTAGTTTAGTTTTACGTAGCCTGAACAAGCTTTAATACTAAATGTTTTTCGATCGGTATATAACTAATATGTGCGATGGGAATTACAATTAGTTCATTGTGGAAATACTTTTACTGTTCGTTAGTTGTTTCATATTTGTATTTTTGTCAGTTGTGCACTTAATGACGCTTTTTCACTTTCTTTGTTGTTTTTGTGCTGTGATTTCGTTCCGCTCGACGGCGCAAAAAGGCGCTTGACCAGAAACTGATGCGCAAAAATTACAGCTGCCTAGCCGGGTAGCTCCCCATTATAGTTGCATACCCACCCGAACCCAGCCAGCAGCAGGGCAACTAAAGCTACAACTTCAGCAACAAATTTCAACATTTGCATGCATATAAACAAAAACAAAAACAAAAAAGGTATAAAGTAAAAAAACAAACAAATTATTTGGTAAATGGGCGCAGGTTGATCGCTACAGCCAGTGGAGCAGTTAATGATCTAATCACTCACCTTTCGCTTTGATAGATCTCCACAGAAGAGTTTAGCTCAGCCAATTGCTCCTTGAGCAGCTGCAAATTGGAGTTGACGAAACTCAGCTCCAGGGCGACGGTATCGCGCAGTTTGCGATTTGTAGTTGCCTGCAAGTCAGTTGAAATATGCTTACAACATGATTGGTTTCAAGATGGAACAGTTTTTAAGACCCTCGCCAATAGATAATGTTCAAATTACACACATACAAAATTGCCTACATGCATCGCCAATTTTCAACACAATTGCAATATCTTTGTCAAAACTGAACAGATTTTCAAAAATTTTGTTGTGAAATTTGTAATGCATTGAAGTATATATATTCTTGATCAACATCACTAGCTGATTCAATATAGCCAAGTCAGTCTGTCTGTTTCTATGCAAACTAGTCTCGCAGCTTTGAAGCTATCTTGATGAAACTTGACAGCAGGCAGGACATATGGGAAAGGCAGCTGAATCGGATCACTATATAGCTGTCATGAGAGGGATCGATCGAGGAATGAGATCTTGTTTGAAGAAGGTTGGATTGAAAATCACCGGACTACTATATCATCTAGCTCTAATAGGAACATCACATATCAAGATAAGCTTTGATATGAAACCACTTTAAATTTACCAAACTATCTTAACCAAACTCTCCAATTATGCGTAGTATTAGGATCCTAACATCTGATTACTATATCACACAGCACTCTTACAACAAATTTCTAGTAAAAGTTAGATGTAGGCAATGTGCCTCCGGTATACGAGATAAACGTTATTTCTTGTTTATTCAAAGTTCTGGATTTAAATGAAGACGTAATCGTTAATCCTTCGTCCTAATTCAAACACACAGGTGAGCCTTGTCATGTTGTTCTCAGGTTGACTTCGGTCTGCAATCATTTGAATGCCTACGATAGCTCTCCCTGTTCCACGTTTAACTAAACTCTTAAGGAGTATTTAAGCCAGTCTTTAGTCAAAATACGATAGATCAAAGAACAAATTCAAAGATGAGATGCTAGAGATATCAGGGATTAGACTCAGTAATGAATAGCTAGAAATAGGACAAAAGACTTGGTTTGATGTACCCACCTTGTATAGATTCTCGGCACCGGCGCGCAATCTCAGCTCCTTATTGATTTCTTGGTTCAATTTACAGCGACGACTTTGCAATTTTCCGCGACAGGTGGCCGCACGTGGATCGGAGCCCTGTAACAATCAATTTTGGGAATACACATAAGTAAAATCAGTTGAAACTATTATTATTAGTTAATTGTAAGCTATAATTGCAACTATGTGCTTCGATTTGAGCCCCACATTTTTCAGACTCCTGTAAAGACCTAATGACAAAATGCGGATACTGATTAGCATCGGTTTAGGTATGTAAATCGATACATGCGTACATCGCCGACAGTAATGGACTTATTTAATGTGTAATAACAATAACATACGCTTGCATACATACAAATATGTATCATTGTTTTATAACTATGGAGAAGAAGGGGCAAAATGAAGGTTTTTTCCAAAGTATAATTTGTTTGTGGGACGTGCCGAGCAAACGCAACCAAAGTTGATTGACTTATTTACGGTAGCTAAGCTCAAAAGCCAGCTAACAAAAAGGCAAACAACAATGAGCAGCAGCGAATGAGGCTCAAACTGGCATACAAATTGTGGAAAGGCAAAGTGCAAAATGTAAGAACAGAAAACTAAAACAGAAAGAGATAGAGATAGAGATGGAGATGGAGATAGAGACAGAGAAATAGAACACTGCATAGTACAAAATGAAAATGGAGTTCTTCGTTCTGGACACTTCACTTGCAACTGCAACTTCAGCATAATACTGACGGCACACAAGACACCTAGTATACAGAGAGAAATAACAAGAGTTATTTCAGGCGTTTCGAAGGAATAGCTTCAACTTTTATATAGTCTAATTGGAACTGAACCTTTTAACCTTGAATGCCAACCAAACTCACCAGTTATTATGCTACTAACATTCGGCCAGGAAAGCCTATATAGAACGCTGTGGATATCGGGAGACTAAGCCATGCAGCTTTCAATAGTCACCGTTCTTACTTATTTGATGTGCACATAGTTAATTAAGCTTTAGGCAGTATTATTTAGCTCAGTGTACTAAAGTACTTGCAGTGCTAACAACAATAACAAAAGCTCGTGCTCTTATCCATACATATGCATATGTAGTTATAGTTATAGGTATTGTCTGTGTCTGTGTCTGTGAGTGTGTGTAAGAGGCCAATGTGCCGGGGCCAACATTGTAGAGGTAAGAACACAGGTAGACTTGCCTAGGCCATAATTACGATACGTTCACGTTAACACTCACATTCACAACAATAGCATTCACAGTCACAGTCACATTCACAATCGCATTCACGTATTTGTACGCCAACGCAGCGTGACACGATCGTAATGCTTGTACTCGTAAGCGGAAGTAGGAAGTCATCGTCACGACGCTGCACATTCTGGCTATGGGACCTTCTTTAAAAAAACAGGCGACGACTGGGATATGGGGGGGGGGGGGGGGGTGGAGGCGTTGTGTGTTGTGAAGAAGTATCACCTTAATATGCATTGTCTGTACGCTTTTCGTGCCTGATGCATTATTCCTACTCAAGCAAAATGCACTGGCGTTAAGAACATCGAGATTTCCAGCTCGTTGCTCAAGTTAAGGGGACAAACATATATATAATAGTCATGTATATATATTTTACATTTATAATACTCTCGTGCATTGATAAAGACCTCGCCGAACCCATAATACAAATGATAATATACATTTCTACGGACTAAAATTTGGTTGGCAGCAGCTTAATACCGGTCTACAAGGGTATGTAATCGTCGGAGTGCCAAAGACAACGACTATAAGCTAATAACTTGATTCTTTGATCAAAATCAATCACTGATTATAACCATGATGATGGCTTTATGAAAATCTCATTTTAAGCAACTACTAAAAAAGAAAAAATGACAAGACAATATGGGACTTCATTCAAATTGAGATGAAAGTTTTGAATTGTGTAAAAGTGATTGATGAAACTATAAAAACACAAAAAACACAATCAAAAAAAACAACAAGAAATAGAACTGAAAGCAGTTTAAAGACAAAGCAAGAAAACAAACGCTTGACAAAGTATTCGTCTGAATTATTCATTTAGAATTCCAAAGATAAAGAATAAATTGAAAGCTATCGAAAGTTACAGTAAAAAAGATGCGTCAGAATAATTAATGATATTATGGCAAAAATGAAGTTGCTTTCTGTGCTTGTAAAATACCAATAATATCCCTCGAAGATGAGACCAGAAATATTATTGCTGCAAGCCAAGTGCTCTCAAGCTTACCTTGTTGGCTATGAACCAGATATGAACCCAGAGTTAAGGATGCATTTATCAAGGTTAGGGGTTCAACTTCAGATGTGGCTGGACACATGGGCAGCTGATAAGCTGACGGTGCTCTAGCGACTATTGACAGCAAGTCTTGACGCTGAACTGTGGCTTCGCGCATGCGCCACGCCCCGTTGATTATGGACTCTTTACAATTTACCGGCTGGTGAACAAGCCGAAGTAAATGCATTTTGAAAATGTGCTTTTTTTTTGTTTTTTTTTTTGAGCTGGCGTGTTCTGCATAATTAAAAGCGGCAGCGACAGGTCGCTAGGGACTGGGGCCAAGCCTTGGACGCTGTTGTTTATGACCGTCCTCCGTCTCCGGCATAAAAAATTGACTCGACCACGCGGATTTGGCAGCAAAACAACAAACGGCGCCCAGCGACTGGCCAATAGTCAATGGCCAATGAACTCAGCGTGTCGCTTGGAACGGATCGCCATGGGCGTCAGTGGATCGACGTCGAGTCGCCTGGCATTAGACATGCATCAGCATAGCCTGCACGTGCTTGAAAAGTCAATGCACCTAGGCAAGCGAGGTGCAGGCAGTGCAGTGCCTGCCTGCCTGTTGGCTGCTCCCTAAGCAGGGGGCCCAGTCAAGTGTGCAAAATTATTGCATTCACATAATGTGCTTTCTTATGTACTAAAGCAATATATGCACATCTATGCATGAACCTATGTAGTTGCCTAGATTAGCCGATTATCTGCACGAGTCGATTTTTTGTATTTTTGGTGCCGGTTTCTGTTTCGGATTCGGTTTCGCTTTCAATGAAACTGCCGTGCAACAACATTGATAACAATCCAACGCAACCAAATGCCGTGCGTCGAATTTGTATTCCGGATTTATTCAAAACTCGGAGCTCATGCAAATGACACGCCAACCCAAAAAAAAACACCAAAAAAAAAAACAAACATGAAATACTTATATCGAGCATCAGCTACATACATAATACATAAACACAATTCAGTGGCCCATGTTGCCAAATTATTCATGAAAGCGCCCGAAATGGCAATGGGAATTTCAGTTTCAGTTTCAATTTCTGAAAAATTGTGAAACGAAGTGTTTTGAGGGGCAGTCGAGAGGCTTATCTCGTTTGGAAAATCAAACAATAATTCAAGCGATCAAAATCAAAGAGCACGTGAAGAAAGAACGATTATCTTAGGCATGCCGAAAATTCCGTACTCTCTTAGCCCGCTTAATTATTATTATTATAATTGGGGAAAAGTTAGCACTGCGACCTATAAGGTCTATTCTGCCCCCTTACTGAGCCTACAGCTCTTCCATCAATCCCAACTCCTGCACGAATGCTAGAATCTTTGTTGGGTTGAGGGTTTCTATGTCCCTTGGCCTCATGACATGCTGCCCTAGGATGTTGCATCTTTTCCTGGTTAAGGCGACGCATTCTGTTAGGATGTGCGTCGCGGATTCCTCCTCGTATCCGCAAAACCTGTATACGTTGCTGCTGTAAATATCTAATTTGGTTAGATGACTTCTCAGTCTACAGTGTCCTGTCAATAGACCTGTGAGAATTCTGAGTCTGTTCTTCTCCATGGATATTATTTGCTTAAATCGCTTTTGATTATAGCCACCTAGGAGACTTCTGGCTTGTCGAAGTCCTGGTGTCTCTGCCCAGCTCCGTTCCCGCATCAGTCTTTCTTCATCCCTGATTTGTAGCCGTATTGTGTGTCTTCCTACGCCACAATACGGTTCAGGGCCTATCATGGATCTCTCTACCCCCATTCTTGCTTGCTTATCGGCCTCTTCGTTCCCCAGCCCGCTTAATCAGAAGTTGGAAATATTATTAATGTTATTTCAATTTGTTTGTTACACGACTGGCTATGAACTGAATATTCCACATTTGTGTAGTCATATTGTATCGGAAGGGGTCAAATGTTTGCCCATCTCGATCTCACAATTTCAAAGGTATGGGATCGGAGAATTCTCCTTCAATGCGTTACACATGTCAAATTGACCAAATTGACCAAAGACACGTACAAAGGTAAAACCAATCTATTGGGCAATAACAACAATTGTTGAATTTAAAAGAATTCGCTTATTTCAGACAGAAACTTTAGCTACTTCAAAAGTATAGACTTGGCTTTTTAAAATTGAAATTTGTTAAGATTCATCAAGTCTTAATGATGCTTTATGCAATTTGAGTTCTTCTTCAGCTTTTAATATTTATTAGCAACTAGTTCCAAAGAATTCATGGTAGCCGCCAGCAGTTGGAGTTGGTGGAAAAGATCAAAGACTCACGACCTCGTTATTATTCTTACTTCATGTTGTTTCATAATGGCTAAATGGTTGGCTACGGTATATCGCTACTGTTATAGGGTTATAAGTTCGTTTTGATGTTTCAGCTAATATATGTACATATGTAAGCCAAAGTTGACCCATATTCAAATCGAAGGGGTCAGTTTGTAATTATCGTTAGCTGACATTTTGGTCCATAGGAGGACCATTTCAAAATCATATTCATATTAGTATTCAAGCTAGCATTCAGACTTGTTGTTGTTGTTGTTGTTGTTGTTATTGTTGTTGTTGTCTGTGTGCTATGTAACACTTTCTAGAGCCGCCAGCTCAGCCGCACATTCCAACACCCCGAAAACCTGTTGTTATTTTTGTTGTTGCTGCCGGTTGTTGCTCGCTTTGTTTGCTGTCTGCTGTGTTTGTATTTTGCCTAGCCGTACTTTCACCTGTTTTCGGTTGGTGTTTTTTCGCGTTTCGGTTTAGTGTTATTTGATTTTATTTTGTTTTACAAATCGGGTTAGAGTCATTAATTAAAAGCTAACACACACACACACACACACGTAGGGCGGCACAGGGCGAGCAACATTTCAGGCAGCATCTGTATATATGTATATATATGTATAAGTATACTTTTTTTTTTTTTGGGGTGGGGGGGTAGGTGTATTCTGTTTGTCACAGTTGGGCGCCGTTGAGACCAGAAAGCCTCAAAGCATTTGTGTCCATCATTTTCATTGTTGTTCCTGACAACAACGACCCACTGACTTTGTTATATGACCCGAATAAGGTGCCGGCCCAGTTATCAGAAGCGTTAAGTACAAATGACCAGAGCGCGTCTTAGTATCCATATTGATGGTGGAGTAGTCAAACTGTGAGTCAAGTCATACAACAGTGTAAATGCCACTGTGTGCAACAAATTGTAATTAAATGCATTCGTTGTTGGACAGATATGATGATGTTAAGCTCAACAATTGCAGATTAACTGGCAGATGAAACTAAACACGAATGCGCCCACGGCTATGAAGGCAAACAACACCTGCAACTGCACAAATGCCAGAGCCAACAACAACATCAACAGCAGGCAGAACAACACCAGAAATAAAATAGCAACAAAAATGAGCAACAACAACCTGTTGCCATAGTGGCTAAGTGACCCACATGTTGGTAGTCGCAAAACTTGTTCACATTCAATAAAACAAATCGGCTAAGAGAGAAAGACAAACAAAAATGTGCGCAATAAAAATCAAACAACCACAAAAATGCTCATAAATATGCGTGCTAGCGGCTGCTGCTGTTGCACATATGCAAAAGTGTCAGCAGCTATGAGCCAAGAGTGCCGAATGCTAACAGATATATGCATTTAATCGCTCAACTGGGCCTTGCTGCGAGGAATGCTGAACACTTGACAAAAGCAACAGCAACAGCAACGGCAACAGCAACAAAAAAAAACTATAAACAACGCCAGCCAACAGCAGCAGCAACAATTCCATCGAACAAGTGTCGAGTGGAGTGGAAGCTGCCGCTTCGTTCTGACTCTTAACTGGTTTTTGAGGTCGTTAGGCGGCAGCAACAGCAACAACAACAGCAGCAGTCGGAGCAGCATCACCCGTTAGCTGCAGAGTGCGAGCTGGCCAATAGCTGATAACTGTAAGCGGCTAACATTCGAGTTTCGGGAAAATTGGAACACACACATTTTGGCTTTTATTGATTTCTGTTCGGTTTTGTGGCATAGTGAAAATATATTTTTTCGCCAAATACCCGCCGTTAGGCTGGCTTGTTAAACTGGCCCCAATGATGCGGCAATGATAAATGTGCTGGGATCGTAGCCAACAAAAAAACCGTTTTTACTGCTGCTGTTTCTGTCCCAAACTTGACTCACTTCGGGATTCCAATGTAGCGTTAAGGAGGTGACGCGCCTATCCATTGAACTCACATCGTTATTAGAGACAGGAAAAAACCCCACAAAAGAACGCTTCAAACCTACGCGTTTGCAGTCTATACCCCATAAACAGCAACAAAATTAACCTATGCCACCAGCATACTCAAATATTTGTTAATCTACTGGAAAAATCACACACTTTCGGTATTTAATTATTTAGACAAATCACTCTAAGATGAATACCGCCCCGAAAGCTAGAAACATTTTCATGTTATTCGAAATAATGTACGAGCAAATTATTCGAACAATATTAATTTGTAAGCTAACTAAAATGTTTGTATATTGGCTATCCTAAAATACTATATTATTAAAGTTAAGCAAGTAAGCAAAATAAATAAAAAATACCCTGGAAATTCGATATATGTTTCTACACCGGAATTAAGAATAGAAGAACTATGCTTCTTAGAAAAATACCTTCCGACTAATTAGGTGAGTTACCCTTCTTAATTTTCTGAGTGTCGAGTGTCGACTATTTCAGACTAAGTTACAGTTCTTAAAGTCTCATTTAGCGAAGTCTTATTCAATATTTAGATATTTAAAGTTAGTTCCTATTTGGGCTAACTGCATTATACATTAATTTTCAATATATATTATAAGTTTCAGTCAAAAATAATAGAACTTAATTTTAAGTGCTTCAAATTTGTGGCCAACAGCACAACAAACTAAACAGCAACCAAAAAAAAAAAGTCACATTTATTAGGAATTAGCTTATTGGCATATTTACTTGATTTGGTTGCCAAATATTATTTCCTGTTCCAAATACATTAGCAAAGTATTGGCAAGCTTAGCCAAACCTTATTTGGCAATGCGTTGAAGTAAATAATTACTGATTTTCGATACCGATAAAAACTAGACTCACATTGCGACAAGCTGCTGACTGTTTTGGTACTGGCCCAGTCCAGTTGCAAAAGCTAATAAACGATATTTGAAAAGCTAAACAAGTTTAAGGTAGCCTGATTTGTAGCTGCCGCATCGTTAACTAATTAACTGCTAACAACCTGACGTGCAACGTAACATATATTGAATGCAAATTGTTGCCGCAGCTTACATGGTCACACAATAATGGCTAAATTGCCGAATTAAATGTAAGCCACCCACAACACACGCCTGTGCATACAGAAACAGATACAGAAACCACACTTATTTAGTGCTTTTTAAGCATGTCAGCTCTGATTGACTACAAATTGCCAGCGTGCAATTGTCGATGATTGTTTTTCCTATTGTTGTTGTCGTTGTTGTTGTTGGTGTTGTTGTTGTTGTTGTCGTCGTCATTGCTGCTGTTCTAATCACATGACCAACAAAACCAAATTGGCTAGAAAATGTGTACTGGAAAATTGGCATTGCCATACAATGCCATAAGTACCCGTAAATACCTTGGCATGTTTGTGCCGCTTTTTGAGTTTCCCCACTTGCGAGCACAAGTTGCCCCGTGTACTTCATCACATCACGTATGAAATGAAACACTCTCTGCTCCAATCCTCAATATCAGACTATTGTGGGCGCTTAAAAGCCTCAACAACAATGGCAAATAATGGCTAAGAACATGCACAATTGTTAGGTAACTAAACGATACCCTTTGAATAAAAAAAAGTACATCTGTACATAAGATCAAGCTAAGACTCAACACAGTAAATATTTGTTTACCCAAATATTGAAAATAATTCATATACCAAATACATTTAATATCAATATATATATATATGTATATCTATATATATATATATCAATATATATATGTATCAATATATATATATATATATATATACATATATATATTTCATTTTTCGTTTGTAAAATATTCGAATCAATTATTTTTCGTGCCAGTCCCTTATACACAATGTTTCTTACGTTACACAATGGATGAATTGCCTATAGATTTGGCTAAGTGTACTTATTAGCTACAACTAGATAGTCTCAGACAGCTGAGTGGCATGCGTTGTAGCCTCAAAGCGATGCGCCACCAAGCATACCGATTTGAGAATTCTTAAGTTTTGTCGACTTTGTATGTAAGCCAAGCACTTTATTTGCATGCAAACACACATTAAGTGTGTATATACATGTATGTGCATATGTATGTGTGTACATATCTTCAATGGCGGCAAATGCCAAAACTAGCAGCTGCCATAAGTAAGAATTCAGTGTGAATAGCACTCGAAGTCGAAGTCAAACTCAAGTATTTGTTGGTTCATCACGTAGGTGGTCGCATTTGCAATATTCACGTTCCGCATATTTTGGCGACTACGTCTTCGTCTCAGTCACCTGTTCACCTGTCCAACTGTCCACCTGTCCACCACAGCTTATGACAGTTCATAGTTATACCCAGTGGCTAACTATTCAATTATAGGCAACTTGAGCAGCATGATCGGAAGCAAATCATCACAGCTAGCGAACGCACGTGTTGCCGCTTCACGCGTGTGTGCGAGTGTGTGTGTATGTGTGTGGGTGTACGCAACAGTACCATCACTTAGTATTATAGCACTTAACATAAGATATAGTAAATAATTGGGCTTTAGCAACTGCTTACCATTTGCTCCAATTTTAGCAGATACGACGAAGGTGATTTGCAAGCCATTTTGCTTGTATTTCTATTGTACATCAAACATCAACCATCAAACATCAAATACCAAATAAAAAATTGAGATAGAGCATTAAGTCGTTACTATGGAAATCGGAAACAATTTAATTCAATTCAGCAATTTTTAGCGAACACGAAGCAATTTATTGAATGGCTAATGGTCATCGATTGAATAGACAGATCAAATAATTCATATGCATGACACTAAAAAAAAGAACAATGAATAAAAAATGTATGATAAAATGCAAAAAGAAAAAACCAAAAAAAAAAAAAAACACACACAAAACAAGCATAAGTCGAATGCATATTGAATTTGTGATCTGACCTTGAGGTCTTGTACTACTATTACCATACAATTTCTTGGTTAACACAAGTGGGTCAAGAAAAAAAAATGGCGAATTTATATAGGCACAGACTTAAGACTATCGCACACACTAGTAAACACTGTAAAACAATATATCAAAAATATACACATTTTTTTTTTATCAAGAGAAAGAAACGCGCACGACAAAACACGTCCGCAATCCTCGAGATACAGAATCGTTCTTGGCCGGTCTTAAGCATTGGAAATAGTGCAGAGCCATGGCTGAGCTCGCAAGCTCTGTCTAAGTTAAACACACACTTAGTCAGAGAAAGGGAGGCAGAGAAAGACACAGAGAGAGAGAGAGAGAGAGAGAGAGGGGAGAGAGAGAGACAGAGAGAGGGGGAGAACAAAAGCGAAAGAGAGCTGCAATTGCTGAAGCTAGCAAGAAATGAGCAAAATCTACGGCTGTGGTTCGACCCGGTCAGGTAGCTTTTTTTGTTGCAGCTGCTGGGCCCAAACTTGGCGCAGACTGGGACACACACGCTCACACTAAAATGTGTGTATTTATGCTAATGAAGTAACAAAATGAAATCAGCCAAAAACAAAAAACAACAAAGAGACAAAAGGCGTCAGCATTTAAATAGAAAAGGCCCAAAAACAATGTCAAATCTGTCAAGTGTTAGCTGCAGGAATTGTTGACTTGCAACTCCTGTGTTGCCCACAAGTTGTGTGGCCAATGACATACGATGATGCCAAGTCGCATGATACACAAGAATAACACTTAAGGAATGTGCTTTGAGTGGAATGTGTACAGTTAAAATGCTTTACACACTGTCTTCCAGTGGCTAAGAGCAATGGCTTCCTCTTGGCCCCCATTGCATGTCGCTGCTGCTGTTTGCAGTTTGCAGTTGCAGCTTCAAATCACTGGCAATCATAATTCAATTTAATTGAATGCAGCTAATTTGGCACACTAATATGGACGCCTCGTGGGCCACTTAAATTGTCCAGAGACACGCACATCATGCGAAGTTGGACCAGAACTTTGAATGCCTTGCATATTCAACCTATAAAAGCTGTAGCTTCTGATGCACTACTCAGTAAACAATTGACATCTGTGTGTTTTGGCCATGTTACGCTTTAATTTGCTTTTGCTCCTGGCCGTCCTTTGTGGCTGCGAGGCACATCCACCAACTACCCAAATGCCGGCTCGACTGATCAGCGCTCCGGACGAAGAAGCTGCTTATGACAGCAAATTCGACAATGTGGATCTGGATGAGGTACTTGGCCAGGAACGTCTGCTCAATAATTACATCAAATGCCTGGAGAATCAAGGACCCTGCACCCCCGATGCCAAGATGCTCAAGGGTAAGTGTATCAGTGCAGTCGTTCAGTTTTGAATATTCAGTTACACATCGTAGATATCCTACCCGATGCAATGATGACGGACTGTGTCAAATGTACGGAGAAGCAAAAAAATGGAGCTGAAAAAGTAACGCGTCATTTGATTGATAACCGTCCGAATGATTGGGAACGCTTGGAGAAGATCTACGACCCGCAGGCATCCTATCGCATCAAATACGAGTCAACCAAGCTTGCCAACAACAAAAGCCCAGTTGTTATCCAACCCATGCCAATCGGTGATTCTTAATGGCTATCTATCATCGACAATGCAATCCATCCAAATATTAATATAATTAATCTACGTAGCTACGTATAATTAACCTACCAGTTTAGATATAGTTTATTTTATTTGTATCTCCTTTTTTTTTGTTGCACCTTTGCACGAATAAAGCACCAGTTACTGCATAAATGTTTGAGTTTTGATTTGTGGTTAGCCGTTCAATATCAATATCAATATCAATATTGTCTTTGATGGCAGAACTAATGAATCTTGCAGCACTTACAGTGCATAAGCAGAAACACTACGAAGGCATTTCACACAGTTTAGCAAATGTTTAATGACAAACAGCGCAAAAATGATAATCGTGTTCTTAAAGACAACATTTTCCAAGCAATTGGTTGCAATACCTTAACATTTTGAAGCTGGAGCTAGTTATATAATTGTCAAAATAATTATACCCTGTACACATGGAAAAGTGACAAACATCGCATTAAGATGCTCAGCAATGAAACCAGTTAAGTTTATGGAGTCACTTTTATTGGATATTACGACATGCATTCATCAACATTTAAATACATACATTAAAAAAAAAGATTTCGAAATATTTTCTAGCATTCATTTTATTAGATACATTTTGCTAAAGGTCATCGATTATCATTAATTTTTTCAACATTTTAATATTTATTAAAATAAATATAATTAAGTAAATATAAAATAAGTAAAAAGATTTTCATTGTTAGCTTAGCGTATATACACAAAAATTATATATATATAAAATCTGTTATAAAGTCAAATTGTGATTGAATAGAGAAGAACCTGTTTATTTGCAGGCAATAAATATTGGATAAGCAATTACGCAACTCTAATCAGTAAAATTGATCAAACGATACTTATGTGGAATGTATGAATGTGTACATACATATACATATGCATATGTATGTGTGTGTACATAGTGAGCACACATTGTTATCGCTGGCCCATCTTCAGTATTTTCAGTATTGTGGCACAGAAGTTGACGCACCGAACAATACCAACAACATCGTCATCAGCATGATCATTATTATCATAAATTCCGTTAACACACCCACATCGGACGGCCGCGAGGCTAAGCCCCCAGGGCTTCAACAACAAAACATGCGACATCTGGCTAAAAGGTGTGGCTCAGTGGCTCAGTGTGCGGCAAACACACACACACACATAAATACATACATAAACATAAACATACACTCGGTGCGTTCCACAACTGCATACATATAAATATTCGCATTCGGAGTTGAAGTTTGTTGTGCTTTGCAGCCTCCGGTTATTCAATTGTGTGGTGCAAACAAATAACTGCATCAGAGGTAACTCAATTGTTAAATGGTCAAGAGCCGCAACAAAGTTGAACGAACCCAGTCGCTTTTGGGGTTGCCTCACTTCGTTGATACGCATCGGATTTGGTTTTGGTTTTGGTATTGGGTACTGGCTTGGGGGTCGCCCCATTCGGGACGTGCCCAGCCGCAATGGCAGCCAAACTTCCGGTTTCATTTCATTTGGTCGTAAACGCAGCTATATGACAGCAGTGATTCAAACGATTTAAACAAACTGGCAAAACAGTTGAAGTTGTTGTATTTGGCTTTCAACTCAAATTCATTTGTGTCGCTGCCATCGCATCAGTTTGCGGTGGGCTGCACTCGGCTTTGACTGTCAATCAAATTTCATGATGCTTTTCCGTTTGCCTTTGACTGCAATACCATTTCCCATGCTGCCATTGCTGCTGCTGTTGCCGCTGGGGCAAGTTGAGTTGCCTATTGCTGCTGTTGCCTGTTGTCTGTTGTCCGTTGTCTGCAATGCAAAGCTTCTAAAGTAGCTCAGTCTTTCCGGCCATTGCACACTGATGCAAAGTCATGTCAACAGTGGGTAAAAATACATAAGCTACGATTTGATTGAATTTATCTGAGTCGTAAATATATCCTTTTAGATATCGTATTGCCATTTTCAATATAAACTCAAAATCAAGTTTATTTACAAGTTTCTTCAGTGATGCATAAAACATGCTTCCCATTCACCTCAAACAACCATTTAGTTCTAGCAACCCCATCTCGGTGGGGTATATTAACGATTGACATTATTATTAAGTACCAAGGCAAAAGCAGCACTAACAAGAAGGAACTTCCAACTTAGGCACGCCGAAGATTACATGCCTTGTACACCAAAGTCAAAGTCGATATAGTGGTCTGATCTTAATGATTGTTAATGATAGTTATGAAAATTCAAATAATATGCTGATTGGGTAAGTTTACTGCGGATATCTTTTTAAACAAAACGTTTTTCCATGCAAAAACACATCTTTAAACCGATCGTTCATATAGGAGTGTTCGAATGCATACCAAGATTCATTAAGATAGCTTTAAAACTTGGGGACTAGTTTGGATAGAAACATACAGCCGGACATGGCCATATGGAGTCGGCTAGTGATGCTGATCAAGAATATGTAAATACTGTATGGGGTCGGAGATGTCTTCTGCAATGTGTTACAAACTTCACAATATAATTATACAACCCGAGATTTGCTTGCAAATAACAATGTGCGTATAAATTAGAACACCATAGGGGTCTGGGTCTGGGTCTGGTTCTGATTTGTTCACTTAGAAGCGAAACTTGCACTAGCTTTTTTTACACTCTACCTGCATAAATGTAGTTAATGACAAGGCGTCTTTTGGATGAATGACCTCGACCCGACGCAGCGCTAACTTCAATGGCTTCACAAAGCGAGAAATTACAGAAACACACACACACACACATACATACAAATGCCTTAAAGTGCGTTGACTTGGCTAATAAATATGACACATGATTATGGGGCGGGCAATGTAATATACGGCCACAACCGCCAGATACCCTGCCAAGTGTGGCCCGTATCCGTGTCCATGCTATAATTTGTCTTACAGCAGCATTAAACAATTTTGTTGTTGTTGTTGTTGTTGATTTTGTTGTTGTACCCCGTGTCTCGAGGGCTTGTGCAATTTTCATGGCACAACTTGAATTTGAATAATAATAATTATGTGCTCGTAACGCGCTTGGCAAGAAGACAAATGTCAAAACCATCGACCTCTACTTAACACCACAGTACCCAGCAAGTACATGCACCCCTCCCCTCTCCCAACACCAGCCTGCCACAATACTTCCACTCGCTGATCTGACCGTTTAGCAACTGTTACGAATGTCGTTGACAAAAAAAAAAAAAAGAAAAGAAAATGTCATTGTCAACGGGTCTCAGCGTTTAATAAATGAATTATATAATTATGAGATGGTTTTTTATTTTTTTCCTTTAAAAGACATAGCATGCAACACCTCGTAACCCGAGTACTCACCACCACCGCCCACCACCACCGCCCATCGACTAGCTGCGCCATTTGCCAGTTGCCAGTTGGGGCTTGCCACGGTCGAGTGAACGCCTCGAAGTGCACGACTGACGACACTTTAGTGTTAGTTTGCCTCATTTGCATTCGGTTTCAAGTTCACTTCATGGGCAACAACTTCTTAGCTGCTTCAGTTGCTGCCAATTTGCGGCGGCTGAGTTGACTTGGGTTGAATTGAATTGATTGGCTGTCATCGACTGATTGGATTTCCTGCGAAGTGTGCGCGACTGATCGCTTATTAGCCATGTCTAAATTATTGACTTCCTTTTTGGCCGCATTCATGTATATCATTTGTCAGTGGAAAAGGAAAAGGAAAGCAAATGGCAGCTAAAAATGAGTGCAGCTCGATAATTGCCAAGTTAGAGTAGAGTACTCGATCGCAAGTACTTGCGACCGGTTTCTGACCAAACAGCTCGAATGTTAGCCTAGAATCTTAATGCGGCTTTAAGACTAAACATACGCACACACACGCACACACACACACACACACACAAGTGCTAACATCTTAATGCTATGCGACAGAAGTGGGCTCGTTGCTGACACACTTGAGTTGGGCAAATGTGGCCAAAACTATGCTACATTTAATTAACCAGCTCCGAGTGGGTCAAGGCATACCTTACTGATAATTGGGTGCTCATCAATATAAGTGCAATGAAAAGCTAAAACAACAAAATGTACATATATCAAAAAACTAGATCTTATCATAACATAAAGAAAAAGTTGCATTTTCTGTATGCTTACATTTGCTAATCGAAAACAATTTAAGCATCTCTAAAAAAACTACTTTTAATATCAGAAGATGAATAGGTAAAATGTACTAAATGAATCAAAAGTATCTCTTAATTGGACATATATATATGTATATATATATATATAGTTGGGTTTCTAAAGTTTCATCTCTGAGCTGTGACCTACAATTAGCCAGAGATTTAAATAATTGTTAGCTGAGATATCTTTGTGGAGTTGTTTTAGCCTTGGCTCGTAAATTTGGCCTAGCAGAAAAGCAACAACTATAACCAACAAAAAATAATGTCAATAGCCCGCTTAATTGTTAATTGTCTGAGCATGCTCAACATGAAATTTATGTGCACTTGGAGACAATTGCAATTACAATTACAATTACAATTACATTATGATTACGATTATGAGTACGATGATGATGATGATTACAAAGCAAAAACACAATTGTACAAAATTGTTTTAAACTGCTTCACACAGCCAAAGCCAAAGCAAAACGAAAACTAAATATGTATATCCACATATATAAATATATAGCATATATATATATATATGTATAACAGCTCATGATATGTATGTATGAATGTATGTACATGTATAATGCGTATTCTTCATGTCGAATTTAGCATGCTCTCAATCACGACAATTTAGGGGTTAAGCACTTGCTTCAAACGCATACTTCTGACAGTTGTATCTTAACTGGGCTAATGCCCACCGCACGCCTTCGTGTGGGCCAACTTTTAGTTGGTCCATTTAAAATATTCAACAAAAAACAATTGCCTTTGAGCCACAGATGTGAAATGCTGTTTATAAATATACTTATACAAATATATAGTTATATAGTTTACACATATATATGCTTGGTGAGTGCGTAACTTTTGGTTTGGCTGTGACCAGCTGGGATTTTAATGAGGTATTTCGATTTTCAGCTTTGCCATGAATCCCTCAACTTTGACTTATGGCCAACCGGTGGCAGCGGCAGCAGCAGCAACTACAAAACAAAAACAATTTCCCAGACGATTTGAGCTAATGAAACGTTACAAACAATGGAAAATGCCGCTGCCAGCATTTTTTTTATTTTTTTTATTGTCATCGTGAGTTGTTGTTGGTGGTATTGTTGGCTTACAGATATTTAACCGTGGTAAACATTTGGCCGCACATTTCCATATCAAATAGCTGGCAGGGCATTGCTACCCATCTGGCAACGCTATGCCATGCCATGCGCCTTGACATTACTTGGTCGGAAGATCATTTAACAGAGCCATCCATCACACGATCTTCGCGGCTCGAAAGCATAACTAACAAACAACAAACAACAACAACAGCAACAACAATATTATTATATTTATTAATAACTTACTACCATGGAGTATGTGATTAGTTGATCCGATCAGTTGGAGTAATCATCACATTTTCGTACGTTAGCCAGGCACCCACATATTGGACGCACAACAAACCAGTAAGAATGCTCGACTACGAGATACCCTGCATTTTCGAACTGAAATCACAGGATTGCAACAAATACTTGCCCATAAATGGTAATAAGATCAATGTCTGAATACGTTTTGGCTCACAGCTTCGTTGTTTCTTATCCGATCTCGATCAAATTATGTATAAATTGGAAGGCAATAACTTCATTTTCTGTATTCTCTCTGAGTTCTCTGTAAAATGAAATCAAATGGGTACACGCGAAGTAAGCGAGAACTTATATACATAATCTGTAGTATTTCTAGTCTCTGAGAACCATTGGGACAGGCAGGCATGGTCAGATCGAGTTGTAATTTGATGCTGAACAAAAATACATACGAATTATATGGAGTAAATGCTATCTTCTGTCTTATATACCCCTTTTACCAATTATAACCAGATTCAGGGGGTACACAACAACAACAACAACAAATGTGGCACATTTTATATTTTTTCGTTGGCCTTATCATAATGTCCATGTAGCAACTGTGTACTTACGTAAGAGGGTTAAGCAATCGATGCGTAACAATAACCCAAATTGCCTACCACAAGCAACAACAACAGAGCTGTGCCATGCAACGGAAACAAGATAAGGAAATGAAAACGTCAACAAATTAAAGTCGAACAAGTAGTCAATCGCTCATGACTTGATTGCAGGCAGTCTACCTGCTGCAGATACTGTAGATACCTGTACGCACAGACACATGTTGGTATTGGCCGCAAAGAATTAACCGGGATATGTACAAATATGGCAAAACCTTTGGGACTAGTCATAAATGCTACCATTTTGTGTCCATTTTTTTAGTTGCATTGTTCAACAACAACAACAACAACAGGATCGACAACGGCGGCAGCCAACAAAGGGCTCTTAACAAACACCACCGATAAGTAACGCAGTGGGGCAAGCATACAAAACGCATTAAATACCGCTCAACAGCGACAACAGCAACAAAGGCGACACACAACACAAAAACAAAACATGTCAAATGGTCATTGTCCAAAATTGAAAGAACCAAACTGAAAACCAGCTTATTGCCCAAGACCAAAAACTCGTCGAAACCCATTTCCAATTCCAATTTGAAAGATGCCTCCCAGACGTCTTATCAAATGCCAGCACAACTGATTTGAAATGGGTACGGGATTCCATTTAGGATTTTTCCAAATGAGAATCCGTTTGAACGTACTCACATATGGTAAGAGGGTTACAGTGCATATGCATATCTAATTGGTAGATCTGACAACGGCATAATGCATTTTAAGGACCACCACTGTCCCAGTAGCAAATGGCATCGCTAATGCCATGAAAACAAGAGTGCTCGATTGAAGAGATTTCAATTTTGAAATACCCCGTAAGCAGTCCATATAAATGAGGAAGAATAGACTAGAATACTCATTGGTCTCTCGACAGGACACTGTCGCACATAATTGATGAATGTGTCGTCTTAGCCAGAAGAAAATGTATGGTAATATAAGATCAACTTTGAAGACATGAAACCCTTAACCGGACAAAGATATTTGCATTCGTGCAAGAAGTAGGGCTGATGAAAAAGTTATATAATAATTGGGAACAATATAGATTTTTAAAGATGGTATTATAACCCGTTCGAATAAGACCTTGTTAAGCGATGCAGTGAAATTCCGAAAACATCGCTTCTCAGTACTTAATCGGTGAAAATTTCAGATTTCTATCGCTTATGGCTTGCTGATAGCCAATCGACAGTCAGTTGAAATTCCTTTATATTAATACTCTACTGTACTAAGTATAAATCTTTATGTAAGCCCAAGCTCACTGACAATTTCGATCAGTTTTTGGACATTATCCAGTTTATGTGCAGACATGTATGTGTTATGTATGTGGTGCAAATACCCTGTCAGACACTGCAAGTTACAGATATATATGTATATATATATATATATATATACAGCATGCATACATACGCACACACGACGGGCATGGCATATACATAGATTACACGCATTATTATTGGTTTCACTTGCGCTTTTCTGGTTGAATACAGTGGTTGCAGTTGTTGCAGCTTACACGGATAAGACTTTCAGACCGGGTCGAGCAAGAAACAACAAAAGCAACACCAGTAGGAAAAAGAAACATATGGTGTTATTGTTGTTGCACGCATTTCAATTTGGCATACGACAACTTCACCTGTTCGGCCAGTTTTGGCCAACAAGCGCATATGTATAGCTCTGTGTGTGTGTGTGTGTGTGTGTCCACATGACACAAGATCATTCAAAAGCAAACTGTGCACAAGTCTCAACTGCTTTCTACAGTCCGCGAGCCACACGCATTTTGGGTGCAGAAAAACCAGAGTGAAATTCCTGCCTCACTCCAAAGCAGCCAGCACCGAACCATACTCAATGGGAAGTTTTTTGGGGAATGCAACTGGTGGCGATGCGGAATCGGAATCGGAATCTTAAGCATAAATCTGGTTCACGATCGCCGACCATATACAGGTTGGGCCAAATTGGTTTCCTCACTGCAACAAACTAGGCTAACCTGTCCAGCTTCCCTATCTCTCTCCCTCGCTCAAGCTGTCGCTCTCTCTTTCTTTTTGTCGCTACCTTTTTTGGGTGGTGCGTGGTTGCGCAACGCATCTCAAGTCAAAAAAAAAAATGCCGAAAGTCTGGACGCAACAATTTCCCTCGAAACTTGTCAAATTTGCATAACACCAAATCGGTTATGGTACAATAGAAAATGGAAAATGTTGTTGTTCAAGACCCCAGCCCAGAAAATTTGGAGAAACATGAAAGTTATTTGCATTCATATTTCTCTACTTATTTTTTCGTCTTTTCTTTTTTTGAGATTTTTGTATTTTTCATTACCACACAAAAAAAAGTTATGTGTGAGTTTTAGCCAAAAAAAAAGAAGAAGAAGAGTTTTTCTATTTTATTTATAGTTTTCGGCAATCACTTTAAATTACAAATTTCTCACGATCTCTGTGTCACGCATCCAAGCACAATGAGTGCTCAAATAACTCTTCTAAGTTCATCCAAAAGAGTTTGCACGAATTTGTTGGTATTACAAAAAGATTGAAGTTAAGTCAAAACTGTAAGGAATCAAAGTATTTCCCAAGCTATACAAAATATCTGCAAATTGTTTTCTACGTTACAAAATTTTGGCTTAAACTTGAGCTCGTGATATGCGAGTAATTCAGCGCCAGCTACATGGCGAACGCTTCGCTTGAGGCAATGTATGTCACCTTTTTTTGTGGTGCAAGAGAGTGTGACCATGAAATGAATATTTGGCCCAATTGGCAATGTAGACCATTAGATTTGGTGCTAAGTCGCAATTTGGCGATTGTGGCTCGAACGGTGTTTACACGATGCATACAACAATATATGAACATATCACGATAAAACATTGTACATTTATGCATTCGTAAGTATCAGAGGTTTTCGATTTTCAAGTTAACAAAGGTCATCAAACTGAGTTAAGTTAGCTTCAATTGCTCGAGCTAACAAGCAGCACCTATTTATTTCCAGTCAAAATACAACCGAATACTCAAAAAGTAAATATCGTTTACGAACTGTTTGGATATCTGTCATCAGTTTTTGCAAATTGTCGCTATCTGGTTGCATTGAGAGTGCGCCTTGCAACACGGCTTGAATAGACTATTAAGTTTTCGCTTTCTTTCTTTTATATATGCATAGCATGTATTTTCGCTAATTGCAATTAATTTCATTATTTAATCGATCTGCGCACTTACGCACATATATATCTATATATATACATATATATATATATATATAAAGCGGCAGCCACGACAACAGGTGGAGACAACACCTGCAACAGCGATAAGCTGGCAGCCAATTGCGGCTGCTGCAAGTTAGAGAAATATACCTGAAAGCGTCCACTGCATAACTTTCACCTGACAAACTGTGTAAAGCATTCAAAATGAACAGGCTCAGGCTCTGGCTGAGACTCAGGCGCAGGTTTCCCTACTGTCGCAGGCCAGGATGGCTTTTCCAGTCAACAGCAAACAAGGGGTCAACACGACCAACGGGGAGGGGCTGTGTGTCAGCTAAAGGTTCGTTTGGAATTTACACAGGCCATTAACGGCGATTTGAAATCTCATCGCGAAATCCATGAAACGGGTGACAATCAAAACACAAGAAAAAAAAAAAAAAAACCCATACAAAAAGTAACGCAGAGTCATTGAAGCTGGGAAAGTGAAAAATCTCACACATTTTGTAGCATTTGCAACGCAATGCAAATTGTGTTAAATATTGTATGCCGCATGATGGTGCATGAAACGCCCATTAACCAACATATACTATGCACACATCAGGAACAACAACAATAATAACAATTCCAATGAACAAACAAACAAAATAGCAAGAACGGACACAGATATAGCCAAATGGAAAGTATAAAGTTTAATATATGCCTAAATAAACATGGCTTTGAGAATAAACGTGTCTCTAAACAATCCATTGTTTAATATCAATATTTTGAAAGAGACCTGAACCTGAACCGCTATTGGATAAGATTGTTGTCTTGTTTTTTTGCGATACACTATAAACTTGAGTGTGCATAGTTAAGTAAACATTGCATAACTACAGGGTATAACAAGCTAATAAACAAACATTGAGTCAGCCAGCAAACAATCTACTGGTAAGTAACCAAAGCCAAGTCCGTCGGATAAGCAGCTACGCCATATTAAATATCTTTTTTGGAATTTTTGTTTGTTTATGTGGCTAATCAGCAAATGTACACAACATGTTGAGATATTCAAATTTGGGGGAAATGATAAGTTTTGGAGACGTGCGTATTCTGGGTGTGGTCCAGCATGGCCGAGGACTGCTGAGAATGTGGCTTTGATCAGTCCATTGATCGACTGTCTTTGGATGCATTCACGAATGAAAGTCGCAACTTTGAAGACCAAGTCACCAAGAGTCAAAATCATCATTGGTGACAGTGACAGTCATTTATACACTCAAATATACATACATACACACATACATATACATATATACAAAAACTGGATGCTGGACTCGAAAATTGGCTTAAAGCTTGACTCAGGGATATCGAACAATGTTTGCTTTGGGCGTTGGCTGCTCAATAATCAAAATCACTGAAATCAAGTTTTTATGGGTGGGTGAAAATACTAGAGTCGACCTGATTGAGTTTGAGTGTGTATGTGTGTGTGTGTGTGTGACTAGCTTGTGTGTTGATTGCTTTGTATCTGACAAAAAGAAAACAAGAGAAGAGTGCCTACAAAAAGTGTCAGCCAGCGGCTAATGGCATTCGCAATGACAGCAAAAAGTTGACTTTTGCATGAAGTATCTAACATAAGCCCCACTCAAAATAAATGTCTTTAACATAGTCGGTTTATTTTTAAAAAGAAGACCTTTCAGTTAAGATAACTTGAAGTATCTGAACAGTTGGTGTGTATCTCATTTATTTCCAATTTTTATTGGTTTTAACTTCAAGTCGAATTCAAATTCGAAACTCAAAGCCTCGAACTCAATTGCATAACTTATCTACGATAGTATTTCTAAGATCGTCAACTTTAATCGACAGCTTCGATTTATGATGAAAAACAATTAGTAAGGATCTGGATATATACATTTTCCCTCAAGTCATAGGGACTGGCGTTTCGCATACTTGTGTGCTGTAATGTTTTAATAGACAACTTTACGTTATCTTCTTTGTAAGAGCTGCAAGTTGTAAGCTGCAACCTTTTTATGGAGGCACTTCAAATGCAATAATGAAAATCAAACTGCAGAACCGAAACAATTTTCCCAACAAATTATGACGGGCAAAAACAAAAAAAAAAAAGGAACATCGTCGGCGAAACGTAGCAAAGAAAGCAATCAAAAGGGCCAATCATTCTTGGCCAGGCCAAGGCAACAAGGCCACTAACATTGGCACCATGGCTGTGCAACAAGGGGCAGGTCGTGAGTGCGCCGAGAGCCAAGCACGGAATCAGACAAAACAACTAAAAAACAAAAAAAAAAGTAACTAAAAACCACCAACAGCAACAAATTGTTTTACACATTCTTTTTCCTCTTTCATTCATTTGTTTTTATTTTTTGCGAGAAAGAGGGGGCGGCGATGAGAGAGGGAATGTAATTGTACGTACATATATAATAGTAGCGACGGGTGAACAACTCGACCGACAACGGAACTCGACCCCAAATCTGGAAAAGGTTACAGCACACAAGCGAAACGAAACCAAACAGTTGGAAATGAACACTTGTAGAACCTTTGTGAACAGCACACAACCAACATATTGGAGTCCAGTAACCCGCATCTGTCGGAAGGGGGATAGATACGTATATATATGTATATATGTATAGCCCATGGGTTCGTCTCTAAATTTCGAAGTCAACGTTGCGTGCCAAAAACTCAAAAACAGTTCCACTTGACGCCCATTATAAGTGGCTATGTGGAAATTGATATTCGGAATTAAGAAAATCATAATTTGTACAAAGTAAAATAGTTGTCCATTTTTGAGGTTTGATGTTCCCAACTAATTAAATACCCTGACAATGCTCAATAATTTCCACTTAGACTATGGAATCTAAATGGGCACGATTTTGATAGATTTTTTTTTACTTCACATTTCACATATGATAATAATGATAATACCAAATGTTGTTGGGAATAAATGCTGCTGGCTTTAAAGCTGAAAGTCGATTTTTTTGGAAGGAAATAATCATTAATGCTTAAAATACTAAATTTTAAATTCCATTTTGTCTTAACTTTGATGTACTCCTTATACAATTTCGGAAGCTGTATTGAAAACGTTGTTTTCAAAATGAAACAAACGAAAATTGAAGGTTTTTTCGCCATCTGGAAGTAGTAGTAAGATTTGCATATGTTTCAATTTTGATTTGAATGAAAAAAAACGGAGAGTCCGAATTCAACATTATATTATAGAAGCTATATGATTTAGTAATCCGATGTTAAGAACTGGGAGAGTTAAGCCATGAAATCTTAACAAATCAAAATAGTTTTCAGGCGGACACGGCTATATAGACTCGGCTGAATAATATATGTATACAGGAGATGTCTCATACAATGTGCTATGGCAACAATATAATTAGTTTTGCAAGAGTATAAGAACAGTTTTACCATTTTCCGGAAGTTCAAATTTCCGAACTAGGACGGTATAAATTAAATAAAAACATGGCTAACTTTTCTGACCAAATGCATGGTCAGCGATCGTGGTCAGTGATCAGCTACAGGGCTGGTTAAACTTATGATGTGAGAGGTATCTTCAGTTGTGTCTTATCACAGTTATTTATGGGGTGTCTTGTCAAGACTAATTACCAGCTGAGGGTTCACGCCTGCCAGCATTCAACTGTGACCGGGGGCTTAAGGTTGTCTAATTTGAAGTAGATATTATAGTTGAGTAACTCTCTAGTGAGAGGTAGCCAAACTTTCTAGAGCAGAAGAAACAATTTCAATTTGACACTCACCCGAACAAAGCAAAATGGCAACGCCTGCGGCTCATCGTCATCGTCATCGTTCTCCATGTTCTGTTTGTGCAGTTTTGTTATAGTTTCGTCTTCGGTGGCGCCACCAGCTGCGACGACTAAGCTGGTACTGTTGCTGTTGCTGGTGTTGGTGCTGGTGCTGGTGCTGGTGCTATTGCCAGCTGCATCCATTTTGAGAACAGCAGCACAAGTTAATTATTTGTTGTTATTGTAATTAGTACGCGGCGGCCGCTGTTTGAATTGTAATTAACATTAAGCATTAAACATTAAACATTAAACATTAAACATCGAGTGCAATCAGTGTTAAAACAATAAGTACGAGTATGAATATGAATACGAATGCGAGTACGAGTACGAGTACGAGTATGCGTTTGAGTACAAGTCGACTAATTCGAATAATTCAAATAATAACAATAACAACTCTGTTGCGCTCTCACTCGCACACACTGGGTAGCGGCAAAAATTTCACTTTTTCCTCGGGGAAGTTTTGTTCAGTTTTCAGTTTCAGACAGTTGCAGTTTTCATTGAATTGCTATTAAGCGTCATTAAGTTGCAACTGGAGGGGCATGCAGCCCATGTATGTATGTGTGCATGTAATCTAAAATATATATCTCTAAGATTTGTACTCTATACTCCAGTAGCATAAGTGCACAGCTTCATTTAATTGCTACCAATAAAGCCACATCAAAAAAAAAAATATATATGAAATGTTGTAGTTTTTCTTGTTGTTGCAAGTAGTTGTTGATTAAACTAAACAAAGTATCGTGTCGTGTTTTTCACCCGTTTCTGTTTCTTGAAATGGGAAAGTTTATCTATCAACTAGTCACTTCTCATATTCGTTCCGCTTTTCTGATTTATGTGATGCACATATGTACATATATACACATACGTACATACATACATACATTAATTTGTGCTAGGTGCTAGGCAGTACTAATACATTATAATATTATTATTATTTATGGCATTTTATTAGCCACATAATCAGATCTATCTATCATTATCATCAACTCCAAAACAATTAGAGAGTCGAGTATCTGACAAAAAGCCTTCAAGATAATCCAGCATGTTTTATTTATATAGATAATATAGTTTAGTATAGTATAGTATCTCATATATATAGTATCGTATATATAGTTAATTAACTTTAATCATTTTTGTGTTGCTTGTGGTTCATTAAAGATGAGAATCAACTATGAGTGCTTGACTTTAACTTCTACAATGGTCAAAACTAATATTATCTCAATAACGTATTTAAATAATTGATACTCAATCACCTAGACATGTATATATTTTATAAATGTTGTGAGGGAATTAAACTGGTATTATTTCAAAAATGTTGGCAAATGTATTTACTCAAAATGAAGTATACATAAAATTGCAATTTGTTTGTTCACCAGTCAAAATGAGGACTATACCAATAGTTCATTGTATTGAATGCTCATTGTGGTACCAAAATATATGTATTGACAATGCTGCTGCTGCTGCTGCTGCTGCTGCTACTGCTGCTGCTGCTGCTGCTGCTACTGCTGCTGCTGCTGCTGCTGCTACTGCTGCTGCTGCTACTTCTGCTGCTGTGATTCAGAGCGACCGACCCTCTAACCCAATCTACTTTTGTCCAAGATGCTTTTGTTCGGCTTGTCGCTTTCTACGCTCTGGCATTTAACAAAAAACGATGTGCAGCTTTTAGAATCTGCAATAATAAAAACAACAACAACAACAGCAGCAGCAGCAGACATAGCTATAAGTTCTATAATGAGGTTGCGGATGGATAGGGAGAGGGGGAGGAGGTCGATCTACCGTCGGCGTGACTAAACTGGTTGGCATTTTTAATTTGTTATTCTTGAATGCCAACAATTCACACAAATACTGTCGTATCTATAGACAACGTATGAATGTATGATGTACTTCAGTATTGTGAGATGCACACAAACATATATCTATGTACAATTCATGGCTGATGTTGCTCTTTCGATTCACTTGTAACAAACATTCAAAAACGGCGTACACCCGGCAGTTGTAAGAGATTTGAGGCAGCAAAGTGACATGGTTTGGATTCTTTGGTATATGCACATATTTGAATGCTAAGTATAACACTCAAGTTATGGCTAAATCAATTGTATGCAAGGTATCTACAAGTCGGGCACCATTACTAGTGGCTTTTGGGCTTTGCTCTTTTGAGTGCGCTGCTTCATTAACTTTTCCACATCATCAGCAAACGAATGCAGCAACAACCGCAACAACCGCAACAACAACAACAACAACAAAGACTCCACACATTCACCCACTGGAATGTATAGTTTGCTTCGTTTTCATATTCTGTTTTTTGCCGTAACTACTTTTAAGCCATTTGCATTTTGCCTTTGAGTATGCGGAGTTAACAATATTTACCTTCCGCTGTTCATGAGCTGCTACAACAATAACAGCAATAAAAGCAACACAACACAATGCAAACAAAAATTAACGGCAACTACAACGTCACTTGTTGCCCTTTATCATCTACTTTTTTTTTATTATTTGCTTTGTTTTTCTTTTTAGCCGTGTTTATTGAATATACAAAAGTTTTCTAATTTGTTTGACACCCGCACAACTCACACGCTCTGTGCCGGGGAGATTTGTGTTTCAATTCGGTTTTATCTAACGCAGTCGTTGAGATATCGTTATTGCACTTTCCACTACCAAAACAAAACAAAAAAAAAACGCAACAGGTTACTACCTGAAACGACGAACGGAGAACGTCTATTGTTGCGCACACTCAACTCGGATATTAAGCTACAACTGCGGCTGCAACGGCCAAAGTGTGACCAGCTCTTATAAATATCGGTATAAATATATTTGCAGTTATCGATTGTATAGCGAAAGAGCACATGTACTCGTAAGCAATTTGACTTTTAAAATATAAATTGCCAAAAGTGTTGCCGCTAGCATTCGAATATGCAAACAGTCGAGTTTTTAAGTTAACAGGAAACTATTATATTTAAATGCAATGAGATAAGCCCTTACGTTGTTCAAGAATTTCTTATATGGTTTTTATTTTTCTAATTTTACCGCTTAACTTTCAGTATATACATTTGGGATTTTGCATTTGGGATTTTGTCGCAAATTGCACTCGGTCACTCAGCTGACAGCTGAGTTGCCCGTAAAAATAAATATCGAATTTGTGTTTCAGTGCTAGAGCAGCAAGTTGTGTATTGTAATGCCTGTTGGCAGTGTAAAATAGGTAAAGCTTTTGAAAAAAAAAAATCACCAAAAATGCTAGAAAATTCGAACCGTGCAAAATCAGGTCGTCGATAAAAGTTGCGCTTAATGCGCTGTGTTTTGATTGTTTTATATAATTTTCACTTTATTCTACGCGTATACACACAAAGCATTTACCCATACACACACATAAAAATGGACGCGGACTCGGAAGCAGTCCCAGCCAAGTGCATACCAACTCACACATACAAATGCGTAAGCATTTTTGCAGATGATAGATACCCTTCTAATGAATTCTACGAATTCATAAAACAATACGTTGCATGTCGCAATACGTAACGATCCTCGCTTGTTTGTTGTTGATGGGTGCCGAGTAATGGTTTGTACAAAAAAGAGGGGAATTGTCCATTTTGAAAATATTTTTTATTTCGAATGAACGTTGTGTTTTCAAAAATTGATAATGCTCGCGCAGAAATTAGAGAGAAAGAGGAAAAAGAAATCAGCCCAATACAGCGGAGATTCTTATGTCGCTAAGTCGAGTCTAACACTCGAAAATGCTTTGGTATGGTATGGATGTGTGTATAGTACAGGTGTAAGGGTATTTCACTCGCTTAGCGTCGATTAATAGTTTCTCTATATATATATATATATATATATATTGGTGTACATACCACTTTGTTTATTTGCTTGTTAGCTTACATCAACACTGCCATGAAATGTTGAGCAATAATTTCTAATAATATAAAAATGAATCTCTTTGTAGAGTGAAGCTGCATTCGAAGATGTGGGACAGAGCAGAGCGCCGTAGCGTGGACAGGTGCCTCAGGAGTTATCCGTACAATGCGGGCTTCACGGCTCAGAAGAATCTCCAGGCGAGCTGCAAAAGTGAGTTGTTATATATCAATTGTTCGGCCAATTGTCAAATGAATTGTTTTTCACGAATTGTTATCTGCACTTTGTTATTTTATTATACTATTTAGTGGTTTCTTTTTGGTCTGTTTTATTTTAGATTCGCTGGACTTTGTGCAACGATTGGATCTGACAAACACATTGAATGTGCACAGTGGCTGTGTAAATACGGTTAACTGGAATGCAACCGGTACGCATATTGTGTCCGGTTCCGATGACAACAATCTGGTCGTCACTGAGGTCAAAACCGGCCGTGTGGCGGCTAAGACAAAAACACTACACAAGCGTCATATATTTAGTGCACGTTTTATGCCGCACTGCAACGATCAGGCGGTTATCTCCTGCTCCGGCGAGGGCATTGTCATGCACACCGAATTCCTTCAACCCTACAACTCCAGCCGCAGCATCGAGGAGGCACTTATCGGTGACTCCAGTCGCAAAGCCAGTTACTTTGATTGTCACGCCTTTGGCAGCACATACGATGTTTTGGCACTGCCGGATACGCCGCGCACGTTTCTCAGCTGCGGCGAGGATGGTACTGTCCGGTGCATTGATCTCCGTGTGAGCAGCCGTTGTGCTGAGTTCGTTTGCGACAAGCACATCTTCATTACGGCACCGTGTGCCGTCACCGCGATGGATGTGGCGCCCATTAATCACTACAACGTTGCCATCGGCTGCTCGGATTCGATAGTACGGCTCTATGATCGACGCATGCTCAGTGCGGGCACGGACAAGGATCGCATTACCTGGCCATTGACGGCCTTTCCGATACCAATGAAGTTTACGCGTCGACATTATCGTCCAACCTGCGTTAAGTATAGCGCCGATGAATCTGAACTGCTAGTGAGTTATTCAATGGAGCAGATATATTTATATGATCTAAATCATCCTGGTCACATCGATGCCGAGCTGCTCAAGAGCGGCTGCTATACTCCAAAGCTGCGACGTGACGACGATCCAGAGCCACAAATGCCACGCTTGCGTTTCCGTGGCGATTGGTCCGATACCGGCCCGAATTCGATGACCTCCGCCGAGTTGGGACTGCATCGTCTCAATGTGGGTCAGGCGCGTCCACCGCTCGAGCCGGGCGTATTGAGTCGCCTCAGTGATGAGATATTTCGCATGCTCAACTCGCAGACACGTCAATCGCGTGGCAGTCCCAGCGGCAGCAGCGGCAGCAGCACCAGCACTAGGACATCAAATCATATGTCCTGGCAGGACGCCGTTCTACGCACCTTGGACCATCAGAGCGAGTGGGCGGCAAGTCGCAGCATAGGTATCCTCAGCAGAGTTCGCAATGCAGCCAATCATTCAGAGTTGCCGCCAACAATTTCCAACGGTTCTGGTGATGGTAAGTGGGGCAGCATGACGTGCAACACTTGGCGTCAAAAGTATTTCTATGCAACATTTGCTAAGTACATATAACTTTTATTAAATATAATATATATATATATATATATAAGGCCACAACTCTAGCATTGCAATTGGTGTATCTATATACATACATATATCCATATATCCAAGAGCATTGTCTTTGAGTCTTAAAGGTATTCTTAACAAAAATATGGAGAGAAAGAGAGAGAGACAAAGAACTGTGATAATTGTTTATTAAATTTAAATGTAGTACTATAAAAAATATATTAAGTTTTTATCTAAAAACAAATTAGTATCGCAGGTACATAGGTATTTCTATTTGTATATTTATGATTTACTAAAGTAACTTAGTTTTACTTAAGTTTAAAATTCTTATAATAAACAATAATATTTCCAACAACGTTTTTTTTCGAAATAATAACTTTCAGGAATCATTAGTTCTCATAAAGTCATATTTTTGATAGAATTTATTCGAATCTTTAGAAACTATATTGCTCCTCGTTTTTATTTAGCAAAAAAAAAAAACTCGATTATATTTATTGAATTTCGAAAATGTTGTTATTTAAAATAATTAATAATATAAAATTATAATCAATTAATTCGATTTACCTCTGACGCCAAAGTCTTCCCTATTTGAGAGCTATCACTGTATTATGCAAATAGGAATCGTGAAATTCACTCTTTGAGAGCAACATGTTAAATCTTGTTGTAAAAAGTCTGGATTGTCTGGATCAATAACATCTACATATGGGTGGCAATTTTCACCATATATTTACATGTACATTTATTGCATACTTTGAACTATTATCGATTTAAATTAAATACTTAAAAAGCTTCATTTTGTAGGCAAAGAAAGTCTTAAACTAATTTTCTGGACTTTTGTAGGTGCCTCGCAAGCTGAATCGACGAATGCGCAAGCAACAAATACAAATACCAAACAGGACACCGGCGGAGAGTCAAGCACGAGCTCGGTCTTAAGCTCAGGCACGAACTCAGGCTCGAACTCAGGATCAAACACAGGCTCGAACTCAGGATCAAACACAGGCTCGAGCTCAGGATCGAGTTCAGGCTCAGGATCGAGTTCAGGCTCAGGCCCGAGTTCGGGCTCAGGTCCGAGTTCAGGATCAGGCCCGAGTTCAGGTTCAGGCCCGAGTTCAGGCTCAGGCCCGAGCGCAGGCTCAGGCCCGAGCTCAAGCGGTGGTCAAAAGTATCCGCTTACCAATTTTGATTACGTGAAAATGTCGTTTAGCGGACATCGCAATTCGCGCACAATGGTGAAGGGCGCCTGTTTCTGGGGTGACGATTTCATTATGTCCGGCTCGGACTGTGGCCACATCTTTGTGTGGGATCGCAAGACGGGAAAGGTCGTGAAAACGCTGCTAGCCGATCATCGTGTTGTCAACCGTGTCCAGCCGCATCCAACAATGCCGTATCTGCTCAGCTCTGGCATCGATTACAATGTCAAACTTTGGGCACCGGTTGCACCGAAGCCCTCATTTAATGAGACCGAAACTGCATCGGTATGTACTATACAAGGAATATATATCTATGTGCAGCTTGGTAATTGATAATTTTTTGCTTCTCTTTTTGGGCAGCTGATCAGGAGCAATGAGATAATGCTAGTGGAGACACGCGATACCATAACGGTACCCGCACAGATCATGATACGCATTTTGGCCAGCTTGCATCAGTATCGTCGCTTAATGCACACATCGGGAGACTCATCATCAGCAGCAACAGTCAGACAGACGGACAACAGGCGGAGCCGCAACGCAGCGGTGCGAGGTGAACCTATGGACACAAATGCTTCAGTTGCTCCAGCTGTTGCTCCGGCTGTTGCTCCGGCTATTGCTCTGGCTGTCGCTCCAGCTGTTGCTCCAGCTCTTGCCGTAGCGGCTGCTTCAGTAGTTGCTCCGATTGTTGCTCCAGCTATGGCTCGAGCTGCTGCTGACGTTGGCGGTGTTGTTGTTGTTTATGATAATGATGTGGCTATTGATAACGATGAACGCAACAACACCGACCCTTGCGCAAATTAACCAAATCTAGTCAATATTTAAGCTTATCAATATGAAAATGAAAATATATATATACATTTAGATATGTGGCTATCGGCGCTGCACAGTCCACAGGGCTCTGTACTCAGTATATTCCCCCAGGCCCCCCCCCCCCCCCCCTGCCCCCAACACCAAAGACATTCCCCATTGAAAGTGATGCACAGATTACATCCATCAACTTTCACTCTTATCTGAATGAAGTTCCCAAGCTCCCAAAGAAAAAAGAAAAGCCAGCGTCGATCACCCAAAATATTGATGTCAAACTTCTCCAAGACTAAAAAACATACGTGAATAATGTATGTGATACATTAATGTGTATAACGATATTTACAACAATTGTTCCTTCTTCTTTTTATTTTAATTTAATTTGTAGGTTCGCCAAAAGGTGCCATTAAATACATACACATAATCATATTTGTTTGCTATTTCTTTTTTTTTTTTTGTTCAGGGTACATACACATAAATGGATTTAAGTATACATATATATATATATATATATATAAATGCATATATGTATGTATATATGTCAAAGTGATGCTGTTAATGTGGTAATTAAACCGTACTGAATGTTTTGCTGACTTCGCAACACAAAGTGTCTGAAGTTAAATTTGACATCGGTTTGGTTTTAATTTTGTTTAAACTCAATTGAGATATTATATATTTCTGTATTTGTAGTAATTATAAACATACATTTATACATATATATATATATATATATATACATATATGTATATATATATGTACACTAACATGCATAGCTGCGGTTAAGTAATCTAAGCTTAAATGCTAGACAACTATATTTAAAATGCACTATATACAATTTAACTGATATTATTTACATTACATAGAAGCTACTATGTCTTTAGTTCATTTTTTTTTTTTGTGTTCTCCAACGAAACACTTGAGAATGAGGATACTACATAAATACATACATATACATAGACATATTCTATCTGAACAATATATGTTGCACACGCTGATCTTTTCAACAATTTGATCAATAAATATCATAAATTCTAAATGTGATTAATATGCGTTTGTAATTCAATTAGGTGCGACGCAGTCCCAAGCTATCAATGGTCTCTGTTATCGCCACATCGTTGAGCTCTGCATCCTCTAGCTGCCTGTTGTTATTTCTGGAGCTGCTACTGTGGCTACTATGGGTGCTCCCGCTCATGCCACCAAGCGCGCTGACAATCCCATTAATACTCCCATTGATGCTCCCATGTTCAATGGCGGCGACAGTTGGCTCTGCACGTGCTGTGTACGCATCGGAGAATATGTGAGCCAGTGCCACATAGTGGCCACTGCTGGTACTTGGTCCGCCTGCTTCATTGTCAGATATATCTTGCGGCGGCGGCGGTGGTGGAGGTGGTGGTGGCAGGGGCAGTAGGGAATGTTCCATGCGGGGGCGACGCATTGGTGGCGGTTGCATTTCCTCGTGGCCAGCGCCACCTTCTGAGTGCTCATTGCCAACCGCATTGGACACACAGAGACCATGGCGGGCAATCGCTGCATCGATCGCATTCCGCTCCAGATCGAAGGCGGGCGCTCTTGAAATCGCCTCATTGCGATAGTGGCGCACTATTTCCAAGTTGTGGTTCACATAATTCTCGCGCTGCGCCTCGTTCAGGATGGCGTTGTGCCACTCCTGCAGCTGCTCATCTGTCATATTGTTGACTACACATATATGCATCCATATATGTTTGTAAGCATTTAGCATACAATAATATTGAATATACATACAAATGGCCATGAAAAAAAAAACAACAAATAAATTTTTTTGTATGTATTGCATGAAATTTTAGTTGATGTAAAATGTTTGCCTGCCCCCAAATGGATGGCATCTACTTACAGTTTATGCTGCCACCAGTCCCTCGCCTACACAACATGTTTTCCATTATGATTTTTGACCAACCGTAAATACTTTTTTGGCATACAAAAGTCTCTATTGCATACACAAATGCATTAGAGATGTGTGAGTGGCATAGCCAGAGCACAGGCTATGTATCGATAACACGCTTACACTTATCGATTTATATTTTGTGTATCTGATTTGATATTGGCACCTGCAACGCTGCTTAACGTATTATTTCAAAAATTCAAAATTTGCGTAACTGTCGATTGTAATATTTAAATGAAATATTCAGCAGTATTATTAAAAAGGAAACTAATTTACTAACTGACTTCGCTTTGATAAATATACCAATGAATATAGTAATAACACATAAAGCTAAATATTCTATTTTATTGTTACAATCGACAGAACATATTTGTAATAATAAATAAATTTATTTATAATATGTATCATAATCTATTTTATAATAATAAATTAAAGATAAATAATAGTTTCCAAAAAGGTTTATTTATATATAAAAACAAAATCGAAATTATTAAATAAAAAAAAATTTAATTCAAATCAAGTAGGCGCAAAACATAGTTTTGACAATTCTATTGATTTAAAAATATGACATTAAAACTAAGCAACACAACAAAAAAAGTTTCAAAATTCAAAGTAATATTCTGCTATTTTCGATTTTTTAAAATTCTTAAGTATTTATAAGTTTTCCAATTCACAGGTCAGCCAGTCTGTGAAATGAATATTTCATACTGGTGTAATTGGAATTCATCAAGCTTGATATCTTCTCGATCGAAATTGTGTGTGCGACTTATAATTGTGTCGACACCTATTTTGTCAGGGCCAATAGATGATGATTAACGGGTTGCCGAGCTAATCTTACAGAGTCTGGAGGTAGGCGTAGACTTCTGGATTTGAGTTCGCCACATTGTTGAACTGGTCCGCATACTGCTCGCGTATTTCCTTGACGAAAGCAATTGCGTTGACTTTGCTCTCTTCGTCGGGCATTTGCTTCTTGTATAATACATCGATGGTGATTGCGAGGATCTGTTCGAGATGGTCCACAATGGATTCACGGGTATGCATATAAAAGACACGTAAGACTTTGTTCACCATATCGTTCTCAGGCATATCTTCGTGAAGTGGCAAATGCGAGTGAAAAACTGGCAAAACTTGCGCCAGCGGCACCATATTGTAAATGGTAACAATCAGTCGGGCAACGGCTCCGCAAATGTTGTCCAAGGCCGATGCGTCTGTCCCCGAGGCAATGGCAACCGAAAGAGCTTGCCAAATAACCTGGAAAGATTCGAATGACTTCTCCTCGGCAAACAAAACAAGCTCGCCCAGCCCAAAGAAACAGTTCTGGCGAGCCGTTGGATTGGGATCGGTTACGCCGGCAATGAAGATGGGGCACAGCGTATCAAAGTATGTGACCACACAGCTGCCCAGAGAGGAAAGGGACTCGGCTAGTGCGCTTTGCCATGTTCAGCTTGGTCAAGTCGTACTGACAGAGACATCCAAAGTACATGGAGAATATTTCCGGAGTGAGCGCTTTGCCAAACGCCGGGAACAGATTACCGGCACCCTCCAGTAGCATTTCATCAGACTCACTGTCCTCGGGGTCTTCCTCGTCACCGCCACCGCCTTGCTCAGTGAAGCCATTTTGGTGTTGCGCACATCCCTAATGCAGGCAAAGATCTGAGCGGCAATCGCCTGCGTGGGCGCAGCTGGACGTCCCACTCCATTGAATAGTTCGACTTGAACGTCCAGCAAATGAATGACGACACTTTGCTCCTCATCTTCACGCATGATCAGTGCAAATTTTGGCATGACAACCGAGCAGGCGCTTGTCACACCATCGACGTCGTCCATTTCGTGCAGAGCAATTACGAACGCAGAGATTGCCCCGATGACAGCCTTGCGTATGATCCGGATGCGGATGATCGATCACCTTGTACACATTCTCAAAGGACATTTGCAGATAGGGAGCAAAGGCGCTGCCCGTCTTATAACTTATAACATATCTTTTGACAGATAATAAAAAACCAATTCAAATAACCAATATCAAAATTATCAAAGCTAGAAAAAATTGAATTTACGATCAATTTACATAACTTAACTTAATAAAACACATGTGTGAATATTGAAATGCATATTTATATTGAGTGCAATTAAATGCATACAAATAAATATAATTTGTGTTGTTTTGGCTTGGATTGCAAGTGGCCAAAACCGATGGAAGATACCATATGCGCCACGCTTGGTTACGCTTAGCCATTCACAGTTGCAATTGCAATTGGAATTGCAACTGCAATGGCTGCGGCATTAAGTTTTCCGCCTTGTTTGAGGCCTGTCGATTGCATGTGGTAACAGGCATGGCTTGCAACAGGGAACTCAAGCTGACTGAGGCATCAGCAGTTAGTAGCTGATAAAAGTATCTCGAATGGAAAATTCTTAACGTTTCGTTTTGGAATTTATTTGTTGCATTTTTTTTTTTTTGTTACGTTTGCGGCAACTTTTTCTGGCGGCCCATTTCGAACGATTGGGGTTGGACTCACTGCACACGGGTTGCGCGTCTGGATGCGGGGGCATTTAGTTAAGGGAGGGGGTGCTGCGGGGCACAGGGTATGCGGCGTCTCTTACTCTGCGGAATGCATTCACGTTAGCTTTTTTCGTTATATTTTTATTTTTTTTTTGTAATTTATTTTACATTTTTTCCTTAGCATTTTGCATTTTACCTAGCCTGTTTGTAATTGGCAATGAAAAATTCCAAGTGTTTTGCAAAGTGCTCTTTAGTTGGCCTAATATAAGCCAACTAACTAACAAAGAAAGCAATTTCGCAGCACATACACCTACCCGTAGGTAAATACTTTGCAAATGTTATGTGTACAACAACAACAACAACAACAACAACGGCAACAACAAGAACATGAAACATGAAAACTTCAAGATTAAACAATTGCAGAACAACACGCAGTTAACGTCTTTGTATATGGATCTCCCATCCGTGCCTACTTTGAGGGGCTGCCAAAGACAGCATTTTTAGCTGCTGCTTTTCCTTTTTTTTTTTTGTAACGAAAAAAGGAAAAACAACTAAAGTCAAAGTCAATAAAAAATTCCAAAGTGCAAAAGAAAATATAAGTGAACAGTGCAGTGCAGTTTGCTCAGTAAATGCATAGCATTTCTGCAACACAAAAACATTCACCATATTTTCCAATTTATTTTTCTGCACTTGGAGCATTCTGTTCTTCAAATATTTAATTCAATTTATGCATATTTTGCTTTATTTTCATTTAAGAAACAACTTTAAAACTTTTACAACTTTCATCTACAATACTAATATGGCTCATAGAATGTTAACGGAAAAAAAGAGAAAAGCTTAAATTTGGTGTGGCTTACGTACTCTAAAATTATAATAGAATAAGCCCCATATATATAAATATATATATAACCAATGAGCTTAAAATTTTTACTTAAACTTAAGTCTTTTTTTTAGCAAGATCTATTATCTATCTATATTAGTTTCCAGTTTTATGATAATAAAACTAATAGAAAAATATATGTAAAATATGCGGAAAAACAATGGACAATTAATATTTGTAAAACTAACAAAACAAAAAATTATTGTAAAATATTTTCAAAAAATAATTCTAATTTCTACTTCTTCAGATGTCAAAGTTGGATTTTATGGATCTAGCGAGCGGATAAGACGATGGTATTGAAAAGTAATGCCGATAAAATTCAGTGCCAAAGATGATTATAATGTAAGGCTAAATTTGTGCTAACAAAATTATGCGAAATACATTTTGGGCAAATGTGTGAATACAAAATGAATGAATCGTTCACTTCAATACGAAAGTCTTTTTGGGTAGACTTTGATGCTGTTTTCCACATATGTATGTGTGCGGTATGTAAGTATGTGTATGTACATACATATATATATATATATATATATGTTATGTCTTTTGAATATGGTTATGTATCTGAATATCTCATCTTGAATTGTACTCGTATTTTATTCGTTTTCATGTGTGTGCGTGTGTGTGCGTGTGAGTGTGTGTGTCTGCGTGTGTGTGTATATGTTGTCTTGTCTTGTGTTGCGTTTATATATAGACAAACCGACTGCGGATCGACATAGACATAGCCATCGACATCGACATCGGCAACGGCATCGGAATCAACATCGACCGACCGACCGACGGACCGACGGACCGACCGACCGACCGACCGACCGTCTGCACACATGCTGAGCGGTTTTGTTCACTTTCAACACACTAGCCTTAATGTCTAATGATATTTTGCCCCTTTGCACGCGTGAAGTAGAGAATTATTTTTAGTGCTCGCCACACAAATCGAATCGAATTTCTACAAGCTGCACACAAAAACCTTTCGCGTGCAAATCGGCAAAGGCATTAAGGCACTAAATAATCCAATACAGAACAGGTCACTGTCGCCGCCAAAAATAATATGTTTGCCATTTGTGAATTGCACTAATATGTACGAAAATGTATGCAACTGCTTGTGCACAGGTATTGCCAATAGCTGGCCAAGTACAAAGCATCATTAAATCATCATTATTGTCATTGTGGGAGCTTCTTGTTATTTAAGCGTGATCAAAACGCTAAACAGCATTTAAGGCTCTGAATTTGAATTTGAGTAGTGCCATTTTTTTTGCCGGCACTGTGTGTACCTAATGTAATGCATATGTATAAGTGGGCGGGCTGGGACAACTGAGACAGTGGCAGACAATGAGTTACAACTGTCAAGTCGATTGCCGTTAAATCGCTCAAAAGCTCAAGACGCTCAAAGGCGTACGCTGCGTGGCGAACGCAACAAAGCACGAAGCTAAATTGCCGAGGCGCGCTCTGTGCGACCCATGCGACATACACACACACAAAGACACATACACAGAAATCCCAACCCCCAGGGTTTCCACCAGCCAACCAACAACAAAACTCATCAGGCGGTTGAAAGTCGTGGTTTGAGTCAATTCTAATCGTTTCTATCTGCATTCGATTGTGGTGCGAGTGTGTGGTGCGTGTGCCCGCAATATTATGGCCATTTCATAATTTCATGTTTGACGTTCGCCGCAAATTTCTGCGCTTTTGATGAATTGTCCGAGTGCAACACACGCTCTCTCTCTCTCTCTCTCTCTTGCTCAGCTTTTTGCCGTTTGTCACTCGAATCCATTCCACTCCAAGCATTGAGTGAATAGGCTCACGAAAACAGCTGTTTCGGGACCCAGCAACATGCCGAAAAGAAGGCGGCAAATTACCAACTCCCCGCCAAATATGCGCAACAATGCCGATGTGCAGGCAACTCTCGACCGACCGACCGACACACACACACATACACACACACACATATACACACACAACCCCAACCCCTTGTCCATTAAACTGGCGCTCCTCTCGTAGTTTTCAAATCGCATGTCGCACCCCACTAGGCGCTATATAAATATGTATATTCACGCACACACACACACACATGTATTTATGCTTGTGTGTGTGTGTGCGTGTGTGTATACTTTGTGCGTATGTGTTGTTCAATTTATAGCAATTAATGCATTGGAGGCGTGCATTTTAAATGCCTGCGCCCAGTGACAATTCTATGGGGTTCAACAAACGCAAATTGCATGCACAATGCAACATGCAACACATACATACACACACACACATACGTGCATAAATAGTTTATAAATGACAAACTAGTCAAAGCTGCCCTGTAATTATAACATTAATTGTATGAATTTCATACACATCCATCAAATAAACAGTCGAACGGATATTTTGGCAAATTTTCCACTTTGTTAGGATCACGTTATAAATATATATATATATATATATATATTTACATATTATATTAAGTTCTTATGTGCTTGATTAAAAATATCCTAATTCATTTATTTGCCTGGTATTGGAACGAGGTCAACTTTTTGGTCAAAGCCGGCGCCAAAACATCATTTGATCAAACCAAAATAGAAATAACAAAAATTATTTGTGTTAAGTGTTGCGTTCAGAGCCTGTATAAAGTTTGAAGAATCTTACAGGAGCTCCTCACTCACTCACTCACGCACGTGCAATCCCACTCATTTCTTGTAATGTTTTCTCATTCGCTCCCTCTCTCTCTCTCTCTCTCTCTTTCTCGCTCACTCTCTCTTTTCCTCCCTCTAACGCTATGTGGGATAAGTGAAGGCTGAGTGGAGCTTTGGTAAATGCTGTTCACACGCCTGAGCTGAATATTTGTGATATCGTGGCAGAATACTTATATACACTATATAGTTAATACCGGAAATTGTGTTCACTGAATTTCAAGAACGAGCTGCAATGTGCTCGATTTATATACAATAAAAAAATACAGAATAGATTCGCTGGTAGTTCATATAGTCATAACAGATACGTTCAGATTTATTCAAATTTGTTTATGCTACACTAAAAGAAAAAAAATAAATAAAAACATTCATTAGCAATTTTTGTCCCAATAAAATGACTGATCACAATATCGTGTCTCACATAAACGTGCATCCAAATCTATTGAGAATTAAGCCACGGCAAGTGTTCTGCTCGTCTGTCTCTTATACAGTCGACTCAAAAAGTAAAAAAAAGCGCTCAACTTTCGGAACTCTGGCAAAAACACGTGTTTGAGCACAACTCATTTCGGCAGCTAACCAGAACAAGAATGACAACAGCAACAACAACAACAACAGTAACAGTGAACAGAAACAGCGGAAGCTGATTCATGCGCTGTGCGCACTCCACTCGCTCACTCTCACGCCGTCGGCAGAGATGGCAGAGGCAGAACTCTCTCTCACTCACTATCTCTCGCTCTAGCTCACTGTCTCTCACCGGCTCTCTTTCTCTCGCTCTCTCTATCTCTTTCTCACTCGTATTTTGCTCTCGGCATGCACTCCATTCAGCTGGCGGGGACCAACTCGGTGAGTAAATTTGCTGTATGTGTATATACCGCGTATATCTATCTATGCATGTGTATGTGTGTTTCGCTCTGTGTGTCGAGCGTATCCAACAAACTGTTGGGGCTCGGTCTTCGGGCATGGTTCGCATACTTAGTGCTCCCTGTATGTGTGTGTGTTAGGTTGTGTTCGTGTTCGTCTTCGTGTTCGTGTCTGTTTCTGTTTGTGTGCGCTTGTGTGTGTGTGTGTGTGGGTAGGTTGGCAGTTTTACTGCACGGCTCGCTCGCGCGCAATGAGCGCTTTTGCTGGTTTAATTTTTGCCTGAAATACTTTTTGAGCTAATTTCGTATTGGTAGTTTTGTTTATACCGTCGGTTGTGTTGGCGTCACATTTTGTATGCGAAAGCAAGCGCAGCACGTAGTTAACAAATTTAAACCAAATAGCGCAAAATAGCCCAAAACAATACGCATCGATAATTTATATTAACTTCTTGTGCATATGCATATGTACGTACATAACTATGTATGTTTGTATGTATGTGTGCATGCAAATGCGTATGTGATTGTGTATCTTAAAAGAATATTTCGCCTTTGACTCTCTTGGACCGGAGCATAGAAGAACGGCGTGTGTCTAAGAAAATTGACAAATAAAGAGCCGTTGAAGAAAACAATTTGTCGAAAGAGAATCCAATCAGAATCCGCATCCGAATTAGAATCATCTGTTAACACACACACAGACGCACACACGGAACCAGCGCGTGCCGTTTACAGGCGCAAGGCAAAACAAAAGCAACAAAGAATTAAATTAAATTCGCGACATCAGCGAGCGGCGCCAAAAAGCGCATAAAATGTACATATACATATATATGTATATGTGCATATTACATACTTATGTAAAGTGACTGTGTGTTGTGTGCATAAGTGTGTGTGTGTGTGCTTTTTTTTATTTGCCTGGTGATATATGAAAAAATCATAGTTGCCCTTGCCACACACTACAACAATTTTTGGCTACAATAAATTTGTATTTCTAATTGTTTTGTTTCTTGGTTTTTTTTTTTTGTTTGTTTGCCGGTGCATCTGTGTAAGTAGCTAACTGTATTGAAAAAAGCGCAACTGTTGCACCAGCACCAGCACCAGCAAATCAGAGACACCACCACCAATGCAACCACAACAATAACGCAACAATCGAACTACAGCAGCAGCATCGAGATTGCGCGCCTTTTTCATTTGTTGCAACACGCGTTTGCATAATAAATGAAAGAACAACAACACCAACAACAACAATAGCATCTAAACACATGTTAATGTTCAAATTTCAAATTTGTTAAAGAAAAAGCAAAAGGCGCGCCCAAGATAAGATACAGTTAAGCGGAAGAGCAACAACAACAGCTCCCTCACCTGTAAACGAGAGTTGGAACCGAAAAAAAGAGAAATGCTTACAGCGAAAAGCGAAGAAGAAGCACTGCTTGAATTGTGCTGAAGAAGAATGTGCGAGTGTCAGTGCGTGTGTGTGAGTGTTTGTGTGTTCTTGTTACATGCCTACACCTGCAACTAGCAGAAATGCATAAATGAACGAACGCAAAACAAAAACAAAAACAAAAAAAACCAAAAAAACAAAAAATAACCAAAACAATAATAAACAAAACGAAGAAAAAACCCACAATGTTATACATGCTTGTAAAGTGACATTAAATTGCAACAATAACAAAATACAACAACAGCAACAGCCGCAACAGCAGCAGCAGCAGCAGCAACAACACATGGCAACATCGCCCGTCAAGTGTCAATAAAACAACAACAGCAACAACAACAACAATAGCAACCAACCAAAAGAATAATAAAAAGAGGAAAAATCTACAAAAGCACAAGCAGAAGGTTACTTCGAACTCGAAATTCGAATTTCAGTTTTTCTTACAACGACACCGCCGCCGCCGTCGACGCCACCACCGCCACCGCCGCTGCCGGCGGCAATCTTCAAATTTTTGTGTCAACACTGCAGTTTTTCGGACCGGCCCCGGCTAACGGCATTTCATACACACATACAAATATTTATTTATTCACTTGTGTGTGTGTGTGTGTGTGTGTGTGTGTGTTATTTTGTTCGTTGAATATTTTTGTTTTGTTTGTAATTGTTGTCAAGTGAATGGTGCAAAATCTAAAATAAATAAAAATCAGAACGAATGCAGCAGTGAATCAATCAAATCCAAATAAATCCATCAAAAATTGACGGACGCATCAATTCAGCAACGCCAAAAGCCGCTTCATGTCTATGTTAACACAACAGCAACCACAACAACAACAACAACAACAACAGCAGCAAGAATAGACATTCACCACAGCAACAGCAACAACAACAAGAACAACAACATGGATTGTGATTATTCGAAATTTCTATACAAAAGTAAGTAAAGTTTATTTATACAAATTTATAGCATATTCACACATACGAAAATTGTGAGCAGCAAGTGCTCGCAAATCGAAATCTGCAGAAACGTTGCCAATCAGACAGCCGTCGGCCTGATGATTCATGAATATATATACATAAGCAGTGGCATATCGCATTATATAAGCGACAGCTATCGCATAATCTGATGTTATCAGCCAAAAAAAAAACAAAAAAGAAATGAAGAAAAAGAAAATATTCATAATCTCTTTGATATGGTGTGTGGGTGTGTGTGTGTGTGGGTGTGTGTGTGTGTGGGTGTGTGTGTGTGTGTGTGTTTGTGTGTGTGCGCTACACAAGTGTGAATGTAAGAAAGCACGATTCAAGCTTTAGCTAAGCGTAGCTCAGATAAATGTTGCTAAATTTATTTTACAATTAAAATTCAGTCTTAATTGCATATCAGCGGAAACGCAATATACAAACAAACATATTTGTATTCATGTATGTGTGCTTGTGTATTTGTATGTGTGTGTATGTTTGTGGATTCACCTTTTTATTCAGATTTGATTAATCTGACAGAAAATGGTTTTTTTTATTTCCAAATAAATGTTTTTTTTTTCTCGTCAGTTACTGTTTTTTGCGTCACGTTCTACGGCTGTATTATGGCATCTAATAGCAGATTAAGTGGTAGAGTAAGGAGGGGATTGTGAGGCAGGGTGTACCACTGTCCAACTGTATCGTAACTCTAAACAGACTCATTCAGTTGATCGCTGTACGAAAATCGGACAAGTATACTTAACTTCAGTACACCAATTATTTGATTAGGATGTTTGAAATGTGATTAAAGTTCAAAAAGGCGAAAAACTAATATAATTCAGTCACTCATTGATAAAATCAGACTGCGCCCTTACTTAAATCTACATACAACTTATAATAATAATATAAGAAAAACTTTGGTAAAGATCTAAAGTAATACGATTTAGTTAATTTTGAATTGGGTTTTGATATGCATTGAAATGAGTGACGTATATATTTATGTATATATATACATAAATATGCATGTATGGTTGCACCAGATAAGTGCATCTTATTGTCCTACCCGGCCTCAACATTGTACTTATAACTATTTCCAAGTGGCTTACTTGCATCTGCCTTATCTGTCAGGCCAGACAGATTACGCACCTAAAAAGACGGAACATCTTTAACAAACCGACGATTAGATTCGCCTTATCTAACTGCTTAGCCACATTTTACTTCTTAAATTGTCTCTTCTTCTAATTGTTTGTATATTGTTTGGTTTGACAATTTATTACATTCCCTCAGAGTAGTACATTGGATTGTGTAAGCGAAATGAAGAGTAATTCAAAAGTCTTAACTTACTTGCAGGCATGCATTTTATGCATCTAAATCTAACTCGTCAACTTACGAGAGAATATTAAAATATTCTCCAACTTTTACATGAGTAATTGTCTTAAATCAGTTAGAGCACAGCATTTTGCCGGGATAATGAAACAATAAATGCAGATCGGGGTCAAATTGCCGATATCAATATAGCATCAAAACTGAGAGACTAGTTTGCATAGAAAGAGAGGCACAGACAAACGGAGAGAACAACAGTAAATTTTGTCTATATCCACTCGGCTAGTGGTGTTCATCGGAATATACATCTATATAAACCTTGTCTTTGAAGCATTGCAAACTTTACAACCCATTTACCCTTTACAACATTTTCTATGTTTTCAATTATTGCCCTGCTGAACTTATGACACGGGCAGTCGGTTCCTGCCCCCAAACGCCCGCTTTAACCCTAATAACCTGGCTAACATGAGGTTTTCATTTGAATTGTTTATTAACTAATTTTGTTAAAGAAGTTAAACAAAATGTAATTTTCAAAAAGTTATTTCGTTATTATTAGTTTGCACATATGACATTTAATTAGAACATTTGCTTTGATCACATGCAACTTCAACTTTTACCTTGAGTATTAAATGGGCAATAAATATTTTCATCTGGTTGGTAGATTTAACGATTTTACTTTAAACAAATTTGCGATTATTTGCAGCTATTTACTAGACAGCATGTCAGAATTTGTATGAATCATACACACAGCAGATCTCCATAGAGAGAGAGAGAGAGAGATATAGAGATAGGGGGCTCGACTTTTGGCCACTTTTCAATTCACAACTAATTTCTGTAAGCGAAATTGAAACCCCCAGCGACTTTATCAGTATTATCCATGTGGCTCTGTTCCGCTCTGTTCTGTATGCAAATAATTAGTTTTTCACTTGCAAAAAAGTCTCTGCTGATGACGACGCCTACGATTGGAGGCTGGGGTGAGGGTTGAGGGTGGTGCTACGTCTTGTGGTTTGTTGAAGGAAATGGAACAGTTGGCGACACGCGTCGTTAATCGATTTTGAAATTTTATGATGTTGGCTGGTTGAGTGAAATGGGAAACGATTGCAACTCAATTTGTTTCTGTAATTGTTGTTCTTGTTGTTGTTGTGCCGCCGTGAGGCATCATCGAATTGCCCGGTTAATCAAAAGCGGCGCTAAGTCGACTCAGAGTGTCAACCTTAGTGTCTTGGTGTCAATCAGTCAGTCACAATGTCTGTCTCTCTGTCTGTCTGTGTGGCAGCTTTGCATTTTACTTCCCTTTTGCACATTACTTGAGTCACACTCACAGACAGGCGCTTGAAGCTAATTGAATTTGTTTTACAAATTGTAGTATATATTATGTAAGATCTATCTATGTATATATATACACAGACAAACATACCTATTTACACTCTAAAAAAGTTAAAGGTTAGATCTTGTCTTCATAAGCTGAGCGATATATTATTTGTTATTTGCAGCAATATAAATATTGAATATCGAAGATATATTTCCAAAATACTACAAGAAATTCTATAAAGAACGGAGTTCATCTCCAGACATCTACATTTTAGGCAGGTCTTCCAAAAATTATTATAATTTTTAACGTTCTTAAAGAAATGTTATTTGTATGTTAACTGTTTTACGACTGGTTTCGAAATGAATATTCTACGATTGCTTAGTTATATAGTATCAGACAGACATGTGACATGTGTGACTACCTATCCGGATATGTATATGATATAGTGGGCCATACCAGTCGGCTTCCACATCCTTACTAGCAGAAGTCAAAAGATGGATACATGCCAAGCTTAGACAGGCTATCTAGCTGAGTATATATATGAAGAATATATATAACATATAGTTTATGGGGTCTCTAAAAGCATGTATTTAAGGAATTAATTTCGATCATCTAAAGAATATGGCTTTTAAAGGAGACTATTTTCAGAGCGATTATTTTTAAATCTAGGGCTATTTATTTTCTGAGTGTACTTATGCATTTGCAAGAGAGAGAGAGGGAGAAAGGAAAGAGAGAGAGAGAGACAGACAGACAGAGTGCGAGAGAGGAGTGGGTGGGTAGGGGGTAGGTGGGAACTAAGTAATTTTTTGGGTTATAGGGCCAAGTCCAATGAAATGCGTTGGTCACTTAAGACCCGAGCGAATGTACTTAGTAGTTCTTTTAGTTTAGTTCTTAGTTAATTCTGCTGCAATATGTTGCAGCAATAATTCGCTTGACTGCCTCGTGGTGCGGCGACTACTTGCGGGGTTTCCCAAAACCTATGTACATTACATGTACGTCACAAAAGTTGACATACGCCGCACACCCGCCCGCGCCCCGTTACCAGCATATGCGTATTGGGAGAGTATACCCATGCCCATACCATCATTATCTTGGAGTTCTTCAAATTGCACTTCGGCTGCACTTGACTATATGTAAATAAAGAAATGAGCTTAGATTCCAGCTCCATTGACAGTTTTGAATAACACGATCGCATCGTAAATTGATCGTATTGGGTGCCCAGTGCTATTTCATTATAAGCAGTCCAATCACCGAACCGCAAACGTCAACGTCTCGCCGGTTCAGCGAGGTTCTCATATAACCTTTTTGTAATCGTAGCATTCATGCATCATGTACGAAAACGAGTACGAGTACGAGAACGAGCATGGGTATGAGTGTGAATGTGAGTGTGAGTGTGAGTATGAGCGTGAGTGCGACTATGAGTGCATGTTGTACTCGTATTCTTACTATCAACTTTATGTCTGTTTATGTTTGCCACTGAAAGTGTTTTGATGAAGGTCGATTACGACGATTTCGAATTACTATTCAAAATCATTGACTTGTTCAGCTCACAATATGTGCAGCCCAATAATGAGCAATCTAAATCCAGACTTTATATGCACTTCTGATCAACTTACAAAAAGTTATCATATTTAGCTGATAATATGGAATAAATAGCAAAATTACATAGAGTTCAGTCATATATATGCATATATCGCATATGCATATATTATTTAAATCGAATGAGGCGGTTTTTGAACTCTTGTAAACTCCGAATAATATTTCCAAAAACTACATTCTTTTTGGTAGCAAAGTTAGCTCATCTTATATTTGCTCATAAGGTACCTGCTCAACTTTCTGAAAAGCGGATTTTCTTTACCTACAGCCTCAAGAGCCGTGTCCGTCTGTCTGTCTGTATGAACAAGCCGATCCTAGAGACTATAAGCGCTAGATACTTTACATTTGGAATATTCGTTTTCGACTAATTTCATAATAGCATTATATACATATGTGCACATCGCTATTACATACATACATACATTATATATATTTATGTTCACTTCTAAGGCGCAATATTATTAGAGGTATATATATATATATATATATATATTGTTCGAATTAGCTGTGCGCCCAAAGGCACTAAACTGTTTGCCCATGGAAAGAATCGAAGCCTTCACGCATCATTGGATTGAGCATATGTGACTTCGATGCTGCACTTGCAACTGCAACTGGAACTCAAGTTTCCCATGAGTTGAGCAGGTTGAACAACATGTGGGCGCCGCCTTGTATTTGAATTTACATATGGGTATATATATATATATATATATGAAATTGATCTGGCTAACAAGAGGTTGGAGCTGGGCAGCTTATCACTGTGTGCTGCTATCACACATACATGAACAGAATCAAAATCAGTTACATATATGTACATGCCACATAAATATATATGGCAAGCGCTTCAGATTCTGCCGATCAGCGAAAATCTTAGCCACATTGCTTTGATATTTGATACGGGAGAGCGTCCTTAATCGGCCTTTCTGTTCTACTCTGTCTCTGCGACAGAGTTGTTTGTGTGTGTATGTGTGTGTGTGTTCCCCCCTTCCCTTCTTCCTTTGCGCAATGCCTCTTTGGCGTTGCCGTCGCGTCAGCTGTTCTGTCATTTCAGTTGAATTGCCGGCCGGTCGCACGTAGTATCTGTTTCTGTATCTGGATCTGTATCTGTATCTGTATATATATATGTATATGTATCTGTATCTGTATCTGTATCTGTCTCTGTATATGTATATGTATATGTATATGTATCTGTATCTGTATTTGTATCTATAGCTGTAGCTGTAGCTGTCCCCTCCAAGCACTGCCGTTTGGTAGCGTCTTGCAAGTATTTAATACACACACACACACACACACATAGATACACACACACACACACACAGAGACACTCGTGCATACTCTGTTTTGTCGTTTTCAACATTTTTCAACGTTCAGGAATTCCAAAAATTCTTTACTTTAAAGTAAAAATAAATTCCATGCAACATCCGCCATGTTGGCTTTGGCTATTTTTGCCGCCGTACTGCGGCAACGGACCCAACCAATGTTATAATGGCCCAGAGCCAAAGCCTGCGTCCCCTATCCTCTGCACACCCTCCGCTCTCCCCCACTCAGCCGACTGCAAGCTGTGCGTCGCCCTTTGACTGTCTTCGCACCGGCCAGTTTGGAACTGTGCAACTTCAAAACGTGGAGCGACTCTTTGCCACACTTGGTATTTGTTTTTATTTAATGCTTGGCAGTCGCATTTTTCTTTTCCCCCTTTTTCTTTTTGTTGTTGTTTTTTTAAATTTTGTTTTGATTTGCTAAACGCTTTGATTTCTTTTTAACTGCGCACAATTCGGTTGCAACCCAGAATACGCGTGGGAAGCCGACTTGTCAGCATTCAAGCATAGACGCATATCACATAAACATTGCAAAGTGCGAATAAACAAAGTTCCCCCAATATAATAATAATAAGAATCTTTTTTTTTTTTTTTTTTATTTATTTGATGATCTTGTATATTTTTAAAGTAATAATAATTGGAATTTTGTCTTTGGAGTCGAGAGTGTTTTTGTGAGAATAATTATCTTAGAGTAAGTTGATACTTATAGAAGTAAAATATGGAAATGCACAGGGAACCCAGGAAAAAGCGTGGGAAAAAACCTAAGCATAATATTCGCAGAGCGCAAAAAGTTTTTTTTATGACATTGCTCAAATTATTCGACAAGCTTATAAATCATTTGTTAGCCTTATCTAGACAAATAATTAAAGTAAAATAATTATTATTTAAGTACTATCAATGAATATTCGTAAATTGCATAACTTATCACATACTATATCATATATATATATATTTATACATATTTACTGTATTCCCATGCCTCTTTTCGGTGAGTTTAATCCCAGTCAGCAGTTTGAAGATAACTTCACTGGGTTTCGGATTAGTTCTTGGAGAAAAAGTTCTATTGTGCTTAGAAGTTTCCGCTTATTTCGCTATTTATATATTTGGAATTTCGTGGCATAGCAGTGGTTGGCTCTTCTCGACTTATCTGCTTGTTACAAAATCAATTTTCCACAAATTAATGAGAATCGCATTTTTCCGTAGCACTCTTTTTATATATATATATATGTATTTATATATATATATATATATATATATATATATGAAGAAAAAAAACAATCGGCGAAGCCGAAGCATGAGAAGTTGAGGCAACTTTTTAAAAAAGGATTCCTCTCAGCGATGTTGTTGTGTCTGCTGCTGCTGCTGCTGCTGCTGCTGCTGTTGCCGCTTCTTTTCTGCACAAGATAAAAATATTTTTTAATGTTTTCTTGAGCACAGAAAATAATTTAAGGAATGTCACGTTGTAGCAGCGACTCTCTTACTCTCAACTCTCGGCGCGTTGTGCGCTCCTTGTATGCACATTGCGCATTTATTTTGGTTCCATCGCTGCTCCCATCGGCTGCCAACCGCCGCTGCTCCGACTCTGAGGCAACTTCGCCTCACTCCGGCTCTGGTATGGGATAAAAGAATTTCTTATATAGCAACAACTGCTGCATAGCATACAAACATCTCTCTGTCTGTCTGCCTATCTGCCGGTCCGCCGGTCTGCCTGCCCCCCACTTACGTTCGTCGCCCCGTCGCCTACCTCCAGCTTGTGGATCTGTATAGAGTTTTAGCACTCTATGCATATCCATGAGATTGCAATGAAAACCAAACAGCGGCGGATGGCAAGGGCAAACGATAAACGTTCGCTTGTTTTTTGTTTTTTGTGTTTTCTTTTTTTTCCATTTTTTGTTTTTGTTGTTGTTGTCGATTGAAAACATTTTTACTTAACCCCTTATCACTTGGCCGGCCGCAGCCAAAAGAACTAAAAGCCGCACCGCCGCTAGCGTCGCCATTTTCCACACGTTAGTCCGCCGTGACCGTCGCATCCGTCTTAAATTAAAAGCTTTTTTGTCTTTGGCGCAAAACCAACTAAAAAAAAAAACAAAAAAAAAACACACACATACACACACACACACACAAACATACACATAAAAAAAAAAAACAAATTGAAAACAACAACAATGAAGAAATACTTTCGAGTGTGCCGCCGCAGCTTAATAAAGAGCATTAATGACAATGTCAATATTATATACACATGTATGTACATATATAGGTGAGAGAGGTGAGGACGGGGCGACAGGGGCGACAATGCAGCAATGGCCACAGCTCTGGGGCAGTTGGACACCTGCTCGCATTGGCAATCATGTTGATCGCCAATTGATTTGCCAATTAAAAACTTGTTGTTCACGTTGCAACAGCAACAAATCCCTAATCAAAAATAACATTAATTGTTAACACAAGTACAACATCTTCCCAAAATCTTTTTGTATTATTGATTGATATCATACTAACATTATCAAGATAAATCAAATTTCGCTCATACCGTTCTGAATTCCGTTTTTCACTCTCATTGTACACATTGCATAATTTTTAGAGCCATCAATATTTCAGTCAATGAACGACATTGGATAATTGCCTAGGTGAACGCCGAGTTTCCGTCGTTCAAAAAAGACAAACATAATATCATGGAATGTATCTGATCGAAATTTTATTGAACAATTTTTGAAGTACAAACCTAAACACAAAAATATAATGCATATGCTCCCAAAAGTATGCTATTGCAATTCATGGTTGCGAATTTGATGGCGAAATTGGAGCAATCCAAATCAGTTTCTTTTTGCACCTGCACTGTCAATCTATACATCTTAGAAACGGAATAAATAAAGAAAATTAGGTACATCGAGCAGAAATTTCACTATATATTTATGGAAAAAACCGACCGATTATTCTAATGAAAACTATATGATATAGTAATCCGATGTAGTTGGTTTTTTGTATAGATGTTAGGAGCACAATAACACGCATAACTGTGAAATTAGTTGGGTTTATAGGTTGGGTAGGCAAACAAGGTGTTATACAGGAACTGAATCTTCGACCGATGGTTTCAATGAAAACTATTTAATATAGAGATACGATCCGGCCTAGTACAACACTGTGCGTATGGAGTAAATAGTTGGATATATTCCAAGTTTTCTTAAAATAGTTGTAAAATGTAGGGACTAGTTCTATAAGGCTATATCCACTTGGATCGTGCTGCTGATTAAGAATATATATTCCTCAAGGGATCGGAGGCGTTTCACTTCACGACAAACGACAAAATTCGAATACCCTGCTTAAGGGAATATAAATCGACCGTTTGTTGGCAATTGTTTGCCAAGAAGTTAGAAGGGAACTGAGTCCCAGTTGTCGCAAGTTGTGAGTTTGTTTCTTCTTCTTCTCTTGACTTGAACTTGAAAAGGGCTTTTCCAAGTGGTTGCCAGTCAGTTTTCCCTTTGTTTCGGTTAAGTCTGTAGGCATTTTCGATGGGGCTTGACTTCGGCTTGGCTCAGTTCAGTTTTGTTGCAAGCGACACTGTTGCTGTTTGTTGTTATTGTTGCGTGTTGCAAATGCGCACAATTTTCGCATTTTCGTTTTCATTTCGATTTGTTGCACGTTTTCTGTGTTCTTTGTTTGCGCCTCGTGTTTCGTCAAACAAATTCGCTGGCATCGCCTCGTTGTCGATGTCGATTTCGATTGCAAGCCGCCGATTACACACACACACACACACACCGAGACTGTGGCAGTGGCAGCAGCAGATAGAAGACTGAAAGCTTGCGCTTGCACCGTTGCGCTTGCGCCATTGCGCAATCAACTCGTCAGCCGTTACTGCAACAGTTGCTGCCACTGTTGCAGTTGTTGTTATTGGTTGGCTGTTTTTTTTTTTCATCTTTTTTTGTGGTTGTTGTTGTTGGCGTTGTTTATGCTTACAATCGTTTGTGTTGCATTTTCATTTTCCAATATGTTTTATGTCTTTATGTGCATTTCAAAATGTTCGTTTTTTTTCACTGATTTTTGCTGTTGCAAGCAACGTGGCTGCAATTGCCACAGCAACAACAACAGCAGCAACAGCAACAACAACAACAGCAGCAGCAATTGCAACTGCAACAGCGCACTTAAGCATTTATTAGTCATAAGCGATGAGCAGCAGCTAGTCACCCACTCAAAATGCAACCGCTACAGTATTTATTGTATCCACACCCACACACTCGTGAGTGTGTGTGTGTGTGTGTGTGTGTGTGCACATCAATTGTACTACATGTGTTTTTTATTTTGCCATCCAAGACCAAAGCTGCTCAGCTGCTTTTTGCTGTCGCTGGCAGTTTTTTTGTTTTTCGCTTGTTTGTTTGCTTCTTTTTTTAATTTTGTCACTTTCGCAGCGTTTTATTAACAATCAGCGAATCTTATTTTTATTTTTATTTTTATTTTGATTTCGTTTCATTTTTATTTTGATAGCCTTTACCTACAATAAAGTGTATTAGTGTACAGATTTATTACAGACAGATGGATCAGACCTCATAAAATATATATACAATATGTATATGTCTGTCCAGATTTCAAATATGAAAAGCTGCTGCAAATCTTGTTTATCTTCTTCTTCTTTTTTTAATTCTCTTGCAGATTATTTGATTATGTTTTAGTTATAGTTATAGTTAAGAAAGAATGGTTATCTTAGACACGTCGTATATTACATACCCTTGCGGAGCGTAGTTAATCCACTGAGACTACTGTTTCCTCCTTTTCACTTCGACTTGTTTTTTAACTGCATATTAGATATATTTATAGTTATGTTATATCAGGGGACCTGTATGCCTATCTCGATCCCACAACTTACAACTTATGTCGCGACTGATTACTGCTATATCAGCTAGACGATGGGTCGGCTTATTCAAAAGTGGGTGTACAAAATGAGGACAGACATACATATCGACTCGACTAGTGGTGTTGATCCAGAGTATATAGATATCTTATGGGGTCGTAGACACAAATTTATAATACCCATTTGTTAGTCATGATATCTACTAGCTACTAGCCGGCGCTACCGACTAGTTGAACACTCTAACTTGATTTTTGTCATACGACGTGCGGGGCAGTTGTGTGTTTGCGTCCAGTTGGGTTGCAGGCGCTAAGCTGTGATTAATGTACGCCAGACACAAGACCCCAACGCTCTGCGGCTAGTGCGGGGGCAGTGAGGGATAGGAAATCGAGGGAGCTACATGAAAAAAGCGCATAATTTTGGGTGACATACACATTTAACTATGTGACTTTTTGCATTTAGTTTGTGCAAAATAAGTCATATGCTCTTGTTGAATGATCACGCTGACATGTTTCCAAAACGTGCAATAATGGCAAATGTTTTCAATTTCGAAATGTAACCACCTAAACGAGTTCTAAAGCTGTTTGAGAAGGCCATTAGACGCCACACAATATGGATTAGGTCAAACCCAACCGAAATTGGCCAAACTGATGCGAAAAATGATTAACATTTTCTAAAATATCGATCATACACATGAAATATATACATATTTTCAAAAATTATATATGTATATTTCAATCTGCTGTGTATGGAATATAAACATGAATTATAATCGAAATGATCCTAGATCCTGATTTATATTTTGTTAAACTCATTTTGTAATAAATACATAAATACATGTACTCTTTTTTATGTCACTTCCTAATCTTGTTGACCCGATTTGGGTCTGCAAGTCAAGTCGAGTTAGTGTTGTTGTTAGCTGTTAATGACTCTTACCAATCATTCAATATGATGACAAACATTTACTACTACGTGACTATGTTGACAATGCATTTTTTCCGATGTACGTTTTTTTAATTCAATTTGATTTTCTGATGGGCTTTTCGAAGTCAGTGTGAATAAACAGGCATTTACATACATACATACATCTATATATTGTATTTTTTGAGTGGTTTTTTGATATAACTCAACTCAAATTAACAACTGAGCAAGGGATATCGGAGCGCATCATTTGCATTTTTATTTTATTTTATTTTTTTTCGTTTTTTTCTTTTTGTTTGGCGATTGCTGCCATGCTGCAATAACAATGTTATCAGTCCCAGTCCCAAATTGGAGCACAAATCAAAATGTAGTTGGATGGCGGTCGCTCCGCACGGACATCCAGCTGTCCATTTGTCTGCCTACCGATTTGACGGCAACAATGCAAAAAAGTTTGAACAAATGCACAACCAAATAAGCAACACAAATCTGGCAATACCCTGTCATGAATGCACACTTGACGAAACTCAATTAGGGACACCAGCTGTTTTCCCTCTATAATATTGAAAATCCAATTTTAGCACAATTTGTCGTTTCACATTAGTTGGTAGTCATAGATTGAGGAATCTCATTTGAAAAAATTAGCAAAACATTTGTTGTACAAATGAGTTTCAGGAGCGATATTTCCAATGAAGGTAGCATTACCAGTTTTTTAAGAATTTTCCATTTGATTTTTTATTATACAAAATAATGAATACGTACAATTTGTGTCAGCAGTTGGCATTGCGCTGATCATAGCTGATATGCAGATGGAATCAGTCGCTTTGCAGCCGGCATTTCAAATGAATGAATGAATGAATGAATGAAAGAATGAAGTATGAACCGTAAATGAAAATATGTGCAGCATTAATTTCAACGTTACTGCACAATCAGAGACTTTGCTTGAGGCTGGGTGGTTGGCCCAATGGTTGATTTGCCTTGGCTGACTGGCTGGCTGGCTGGCTGGCTGGCTGGCTGAGTGGGTGGATGAGTGAGTGATTGAGTGGGTGGCTGGGTGAACTGTATGTGGTATGATGCAGATGCAGCATACACAATCAAAATTCCATTCTCTGCCATGCACAGCTCGTGCCGCTCCTACGACCCGGTTACGGGCACGAGTACGGGTACGGGTACGGGCATGGGTCCTGGTCTAGGTCTGTCTGCTGGCTGATAGCTGTTGGCTTTTGGCTGCTGTCCGCATGGCCGGCAGGCAGTCATTCAGTTAGTCATTCAGCCAAGCATTTAGTCAGTCAGTCAACCAGGCGGACTTTTTCGTCCGTCTGTCTATCTGCCATTCGCAGTTGTGCATTGTTTGACCGAAAATCAGAGAGGAAAAATATATTCGAGCCAGAACTGAGAGCTGAAATTCCATTGTTGCGGCGATATAAACAAAATTTGCATTCTTTTGTAGACAACACACACAGACCCACACACACACACATACACACTCACGCACACACACACACACACGGATAGGCATGTGTACTCATCCGATCAAGAATGTGTAGTGCGTTGTATGATATTCGGCATCGTAATGTAGGTTTCCACAAATTGGCATTTTCATTTGTCTTCACTCCGTTTCGTTACGTTTCATAAATAAATATGTATGTATGTTTAATGGATATAAATAGATATTAGCTTTTCACACGTGACGTTGCCTGAACACATATGTAGTTATCAGGACGAAACAGTGCGCACAACTGACAAATTGTTGTCATCGCCAGCCACCCACACAACTCAATTTCGTTGTCTCACTGGCCAGTCAACCTCAGAATGCAACAGCAGCAACAATCAACAGCAACAGTAGCAGCAGCAACAACAACAACAACAGCAGCAGCAACAACAACAACAACAACAACAATAATCCCAACAGCCGTCAGTTGTCGTATCGGTTGACTTTGCCACTGCCTCCGCTTCTTTGATATGTGAATACCGCATGATTGCCAACAGCGTGCGTATGTATTTGTGTGTGTGTGTGTGTGTGTGTTTGCTAGCAACTGCATTGGGCCGCATTTTTTATGTATACCCCCCAAACAGTTGCCAGTAGAGTATTCCGCTGCTGCGATCAAACGGCAAGCGGTCAGCTCTCAATGTTATTTAAATGTCTACACAAAGCGAAGCCGGTTGTGCTTCAACTGACAAAACCCCCAAGCACCCAACTTGCAGCATGCAGCTTCGACTGGATTGAGCATTTACCCCAACCGTATCCCTGGTTGACTGTCATTTTGGGTTTGGCATTTGGGTTATGGTTTTCAGCTGAAGCCAGGCACGTTGCCGGCACATGTTAATTAACAATATTGATTGAATTCCAATTTGAGATGAAATGTTTTGGGCATCCCATGTACCACGGCAGCTAACAGAAGGATATTCGTGCATCCATACATACATGCATACATACATACATATATGTATGTATGTATATACAAAAATATATATATGTATGTAAATTCACATCTGTGTTGCTGTTCGCATTTGCCTTTGAGCCGCTGTTCATTTCACAATTGCATTTTGGCGCACAGAATTTCATTAACCGTTGCGCGGCGCACACGTGGCGTCTACTTAATTGACGCATTGCTTCTGATGATTACGTAACGAAGCCCAAGAACAAATACAATATAAATATATATGCATACACACACACACAAATACACACACTCCAAGCCATATTATTGTTAACTGTGTATCCTTTTGGGCCATTTCCTGCATGTCTTTTTCACTAGGTGTTAATTTGTATACGCTGTAACAGACAGTTGAAGGCATCTTCGACCAAATGAGCATCAACAAAAGAATCCAATGTCGCAGACTATATAAGAGCTAAACACTTTAGAATTACTAATAATTAATAACAAGTTTTTTCATTCCATCGATCCCCTCGATCCCCATTGATTAGCGACAGCTATAAGTGTACAAAATTAATTAAAGTTAAAGTCAAAAATCCAGCTTTTAAATTGCCTGGATATGTAGCTTGGTTTAAGAATGAACAACTGTTAACAAAATCATAATAAAGCTTTCAATGATGGCTGGAGACTTGGGCATGCAGGGCATCTACAAGTCGAGCACTCTCAACTGCAGCATTTTTACTTGTTATTGCTGCGGTTATTGTTGTTGTTGCTGCTGCTGTTGCTGCTGTTGCTGCTGTTGTGCGTATGTCGGAAATATTGTATTGTTTGTTCATTTGCACAATAAATAAAATGGACACACATTCATTTTTCCTGGAATTTCACTGCGCCCGTAATTAACTTCATAATTAAAATGGTCAAATGAACCCAACCAGCACTGCACAGCGCACTTTAATTTTTTGTGGTTCTTTCCCTGTCTGTGTGTGTGTGTGTGTGTGGGTGTATCTATTTTAATGATCGACTCTCTGCATAGCAGTAGAGGTCATACAGGTCATCGTATAGCTATGATATTATTTCGAGTATCGCTGCACACAGCCAACTTCATTTAGTTGGGTTTATTCAAATTATTTTCTCTGCATAACGGCGAACTTAAGGCCTCTCTCGATTCGAAAGGATAACGACATATTTTGCTTAGCATACTTTAGGGAGTTCGCATTAAACTCACTTCAGACCGTTCAGACCTTAAACATCAAATTATATATATAAAAATATTTGTATTTAATGTATTTGCAAAATATCAATAAAATAAAAGTTGTATTAAAAATAGTAAAATGAAAATTTAAGTTAAAAATTAAATTAAAGTAACCAAACATAAGATTAATATAATTGTTGATAAAAATAATCAGGCAAAAAATAAAAAAAAAATGTGAAAAGTTATTAATTTAAAACGAGGAATTTTGTAAAACAGATTGCGCGAGAGTAGCAAGAACTAGAGACACGGTTTTCCCTCGAACTACACAGATGTGTATCAGCTATATATATAATGTGGAAAAACAAAAATCATTTTCATTTTTCAGCTGTTGTAATAATAGTGCATCGAAAGCACGTAAACAGTTGTGTATGGAGGCCATAAAGAGGGGATATATGTATGTAGCTTATAGTGGGTCTACAGGGAAGATTAAGACGATCTAATGGCAAAATGAAAACTATATCGTCATTGCCTAAATTATGTATGCAACACCAAAAAGTGTTCTGCGGCAGATTAACAAGAGTTATCGAAATTTGAAGGTACACAGGTATACGGAATAAAAATCGCCAGCATTAATATTCCGATTGTAAATTGTAGAAAGCTTTGTAAGTTAACTGAAGCCACTTTCATTATTACCAATATGCAGGATAACACTTAACTCATCAGGAGGATAACAGGATAACACTAATCACATTTCCGACTGAGCATTTACAAATCATTTGTGTGTGTGTGGGTATCTGCATTGGACAGCGTCTGCTTATGTCTTTCGCCATTACACAGCTTACACATTACGACCACTGGGTCGATAGCGTTGAGCACGTAGCGCACGAAGCTGCTGGAGAGCAGGGAAGACCCACTTATAACATCCAATCCAATCACAACAGAATTTGTCGCACTTGCTGTGCATCCACAAATTGCACTCCCGCAACAGAGTAACAAGAGCTGCGCACACAGCTCAGCAAACAGGTGTAAAATTGAACAGGTTCTGCTTAATTGATGATGGAAATTAAAACACAATACGCAAGACAGTAAAAGCCACAATAACAACAACAACAACAAGAACAACATCAACAACAACAACAATAACAACAACAACAACAGCTGCAGATAAGAAACGTACACAAAATTCTGCATAATTCAAGGCAAAAATATTCAATAGCAAATCGAATGCATTAAAAACACACGCACCCACGTTCTCCAACCAACAAACTCACTTATGTAACGCAATATTTGCAGATATATATATATATATATATATATATATATATATACATATACACCAAACAGTATGGAATGTACAGAATGAACAGAGATACTCACACTCTCAAAATAAATGTAGTTTGAACCGTATGAAAATACCGAATAGATATTCTTGTAACTAGTTCTTCGCAAACATACATTTACTGAATACATAAAATCTAGTCAACAGTTGAACCCAAGTAGAGCCGGAATATATATATATATATATATTTAATTTATCAAGAAATGATTGTGTGAAATAAGTCACAATTATAAAAGAAACCAAAATTTTGATAAGCCAAGTAAATATTCAAAAAGCAAAGCAATTGTCAGAGCAGAGTAACATTTAATAATCAACCAATTATATATATATATATATATATATATATATATAGTGCGATGTTGATAGTTTTTTTTTGGCAAATGTTGGGTTGGAATAACACACAAGAAATCATCTTACGACCTGTTGTTCCAAGGGCAATTATATGACACAGTTTTCAGATCTGAATTACTTGAAGTATAAATTTAAGGGACATAATGCTACACATATTGGTATCTTCGCCATAAATATATATCGATTCGGCTAGTGAATATATATATATAGATACCTTATGAGACTGACAAACTGACAGACTGAGACTTATCCATACAAATTATAATGACCTCTACCCATAAAAAGCGACAAACTGCTTCAAACTGATAAAATTCGCTTGTAATTGTTTGTGTGCTGCGTAAGAAATAACGAAGTGATAATTCGAGTTCCAAGTTTATATTAATTTGACGACTATTATATTTAGATATGTCCCCACGAGTGATGAGTGGCACTTGGGGCAATCTATTGCTATCTTGCGTCATAGTTGACAGACAGGTGCTGCTGCTAACTATGATAGGCTTATCTTGAATGCAACTCTTAAGACGACTTGTTAAATGTTGGCTGACCACAAAACATATGCACAGATGTGCAACAAAAACTGGGGTGTCAGGGAGGGAGTGGGTGGTAGGGGAGAAGGAAGCGAGAGACTGTCGAGAGAGTCGCTAGTCAGTTATTACTTTGCGACGGATCACGGATTGCCCGATGTGGCACAGATACTCACAATGCGTGGGCGATCGCATAATAGCCATAATCATCTACGGACCTGCGCCTGGGCATGGCTATGGGAATGGCAACGGGACTGGGTTTGGGATCGTTATGCACTAAAATAAAAAAAAAACTAGCACAAAGTTGCCGAAGACTTGATACCCTTGCTTAATGCAAAGTTGAGTAAAACACAAAGGCTAAATACGCATTTTAACCAAAAACAACGATTAGGGATATATGTATATAATAATTGCGGTAGAGTCGTAGCGTTAACAACCTATAAAAGTAAGTCAAAGACTTATAAGCATATCCATGGATCCTCTATATAGGGTATACATAAAAGAAGTATGAAAAACACAAACCGCAATCGCATCTGTTGCTGTCTTCGTTTCGGCTGCAGGGCATTGTAAAATCGCCCACGGTCTACACTGCGTGGCATACGAGTATTATATGGATACGTACCTAATTATATATATATATATATATATATACATATAATATATTATAATATATATATATATATGTATATACATATGTTTTAATAGATGCGAAGCAGGCGCACAGATGCGAATATACATGTATTTGTATGTACGTATACACGATCATGCCACATACATAAATGTATGTATTTATCTAGATCTAGCTCTCTATCTATTGCCGACACAGCGTAGCGCATTTTATTTTTAGATAATTGCTCTTCCTCTTCACATTTGGCACCAATCCAAGCGAAAAAAATAATCATACTAAATTCAAGATTTTTGCAAATATAATAGTAATAACAAGGAAAAATACTAATCCCAAAGTGAAACGAAGTTTACATGCCCTCATATATATATATATACATATATACATGTATATATATATATGTGTGTATATATTAGATGTACTTACTTGCATATACATATGTGTGAAATCGTGGGCATTAGTACAAATGCACCTCTTGAGATATCACAATTATGTTTATGACGCTACAAAATTGAATTTAACGGACACTTTGAAAACACTTAAGATTAATAATTCTTACATTGTGCGCGAAAATTGATAAAAACTATGATGTCATTAGCACTAATATGGAACTAAGTCATATCTATTCGGAACACTTGCAAATGGACGATTATTTCAAACAAGTACGAATGCATGATAGGCATACGACTAGTGCATACTCTGCCTCAAAAACTGAGTTACTAAATCTGAATCTGAATCTGAATCTGTGCTTGGCAAGTGAATGTATCGCTTGGCAAGATACACAATTATGCCGGTTACATACATATATACATATGTATATGTTTATTATCAATTTACATAAAACGAATACAATGCAAATAAAATGGTTGTTTTTCTTGGTAAACGGATTACTAACTTATTCAAACTCACTTGATTAACAAAATACAAAAGCTCTTAGTCATTTTTTTGTATATTTAAATAGGGTATGTGTGTGTGTGTGTGTGTGTGTGTGTGTGTGTCTGTGTTCGTAAGGGGTAAAGCCCATTTTTCGTTATCTGAAAGCCTAATCTATTTGGCAGCTAGCTGATTGCACGCCAAATTTTGGAGTGCAAAACAAAAGACAATCCCCATAGCAGCTGTATATCGTTGTCATCATCATCATCATCATCATCATCATCATCATCATCATCATCATCATGATCATCATCATCATCGAGGTTGGAGAGCGAGGCATGTGTTTAGCATAGAGATTGACAGTTTAACATAGCCGCCGCACAGTAGCCCGGAAACTGCACGCACTTCAGAAAGAAATCGGCCGCACTCTGCAGAGAGTGTATACCCACAATGATGTACTACATATGTATATATATATATATGTATCTAGAACTTACCCGAAAACAGTCGCAGCATTGGGCAAACAAATAGGTGAAAATGTAGAAAACAGCGCCCAGCAAGGCCACTACAACCGATACAAGTAGCAGCACAATCAGCCAGAAGCAGAACCACAACGGATTTCTCATACTACAACTATATTATATATATATATATATATATATAATATACATTAATTAGGTTAGGTAAGTAATGGGTTAGTATTCTCGTAAAACGCAACTTCACTTGTCGTCTGGTCTACTCACACTGGGTCTACCCACAACGGCGGCTCTAATCTACATTTTAAGTGACAATTTCGACCAATACAATAGAGAATACAGTCAGAGATTCGAGAGTCATCGACTGTTGCGATAATGTTGGCGATGAGCGTTGCCTTCTGAAGTCGTTTTGTCTATATGAATATATATGTATGTGACTTTACTTACATCTGCTTACGCTCATAATGTGTGAATGAACGGCTGCAGATAGACCACCGCCAGTCTTGATATCAGAAACAAATTAAACAATCAAAGAAAATATGTAAATTGTGCTAAGCAGTTGAAGAGAGCAAGGGAGAGAGAGAAAGAGAGAAAGAGAGAGGCTAAGATAGAGAACGAGTATAGCGTGAGAGTTTAGAGAAATGTATTTAGGAATTAGTTTCAGGAAAAATAAGGTTCGGCTTGACATCAAAATCTTTCGAGTCTAAATCGAGTTAATGAAAATCGCCCAGAAAGGTTAAATTTGGGGTTTGCTCACTTAAAAAATAAAGGAGAACCAAGTTAGCTATGAGCAACAGTCAACAGTCTAGTCAAATGCGGAATCGAAATAAGTTCGTTGGAAACATGAGGTAAAAATTAGCCTTTGCAATAACTATCAAAACTGGTTAGGCACACACCCCACAAGTTCAAGCCATCTAACAATACAACACAGTAATTGAGATGAGCCACAAACAGATGTACGACATATTTCAATCCAGTGCGGATGCACTAACGGAATTCACATATTACATCAAACGTTTGCGCACACCAGAAGATTTGGGCAAATGGAAGCGCTCCAGTGCCTACCACGACCTGGTGGCCTACATCAATACCACCAGCATGGCCATACAGGGCCAACATTTGGATGGCAACTATATCATCAGCAAACAGATGGACGACTTGTGCAGAATCTTAGATTGGCTGGAATTTCTTGCAGACGAATGCCATCCGCTGGGCTCTCAACTTAGAGTGCCATGTTCCGATAAGAAGAAGAATATCAAAATGATGGCATCGACAGAATCGTTGGTTTTCAAATGCCATGAATCGTACAGCCAATGGATCTCTATGGTGCAGGAGAAACTCTTTGCCGTACTAGATAGCCAGGTGAAGCCCAATGAACATATCAATGAACTGGCCCACTATCTGACACGCTCCTTAGGAAGCTGCAAGAGCCACGATTATGGGCCGGAAAATGAGCTGATGTTCCTATTCTATATGTGCGGCCTGTTCAAGTCGGACATACTGCATGACGAGGATGTGGTACCTGCAGCCCTGTTGCTCTATCCACGCTATTTGCAACTGGTGCGTCGCCTGATTAGCATTTTTCGACTGACGTCGTCGAAAAAAAATCAAAACGCCATTGGCAATTTAAATAGACTGGCCTATATCTGGGGCTGTGCTCAGCTGTGTCGGGCGGCGCCGTTTAATCCGCCAGAATCGCATATGCCGGGCATAATGAAGAAGCATCGTCAGCAATATTTACTGCTCGATAGCTTAAGCCATCTGCAAGAGGGAATGGGCGATGGTGCAGTCCTCGCCGGTCACTCGTTTCAGTTGTGGTGCCTTTTCACGCTGCCCAGCTGGCCGGAGGCTTATAATGCCCTGATGGCTACTTTTATCAAGAGTGTGCTAAACGACTTACACACTGTACGGGACTTAGTATTTGGAGAGTTGATGTCCATCAATTGTCTGCCGCTCGAACAGTTGCAGCGAGCTTATCTAGGTGGGGTGCCGCAGCCCGTGGCTTCCACCTCTGGCTCGTTTCAATATACTAGCGAGGGGGAGCAGAAGACCAGCGATAAATCCAAAGCCCACAGGCAGACGCCCCTTAGCTCTCATCCAAATATCGATGTGGACATCTTAACCGGATTGCAGGATGCACTCAAGGTCGGTGTTATCGAAATGGAAACCGACAATCCGCTGCGCCATCTGCGTCATCCTCACAAGGTGCCCACTGTGCCACTGTTGCTTAAGAATGTATCCACTATAAATTATCAGTTTTCGTTCCAAAGCATCTGAGCACGACTCAAAGCCAGTTGTAAGCAGGCGATTTTTCTTTACATTTCAGTTTACATCCATTTTAATATACATAAAGTTATACATATATACAATTTGCATATGGCTGTTTCAAAATGTACGTAGAGCCCATTGAATGCAAATATCTAGAAAGAGTTTTATATAAAAGTCGAAAAAAAATATTCCCTAAATGACATGAAAAACGATTAAACATGGTGGATAATGGATAATGGAATCGGCTTAATTTTCTTATAGCGGAGTGGGGTCGGTACATTGGGTAAAAACAGTCATGCCTAATGTTAATAAAATAAATATTAAAGTTAATGAAATCCTCCGACAAAGACAAACATATATATAATTGACTCGAATCCATCTCATATATATATATATATACATATATATATACATATATATATTTGTATAGTTCACTATGTGACTATGAAATTCACAGCTGTATTTTTTTTGAAGAGTGTTCATCTGTGTTTTATGTTTGCTTGTCTGATTGTGCGCCAACAAATGATTCAGTTGGTCTTTAACTGGAACTTATTAATTTCTACACAAACATATATACATATATACACACACACACACACACACATACACACACACACACACACACACATGTGGATCTTGTAGTCGGGCGTCTCACGCAACTAATATTATTATTGTAGTTGTTGCAGTTGTTTTTATTGTTGCTCTTGCTGTTGATATAGTCGTTATTGTTATTGTTATTTTTATTGTGTTTCCACTGTCACTGCCGCTTCTTCTTGCCTGCCACACATAATGTTCGGTTCATAAAGAACAGCACATCATTGTTATGGCAGCTGATAAACTACCAGCCACACACACACACACACACACAAATACATACATATGTATGTATGTTGCATACGCACTGTGCCCTGTTGCAAGTCAGTTACATATTTATAAATGTATCCGTTTTCGATTTCTGCTAATTCGACACACATTGCAAAGGCTTTTTCTGTTTGTTGGCTTTTCTCCTAATGAGGCACAAACATTTGAGCCAGAGTAAACAACAATCTTGGACACGCCAAAGATAACATACTCTTGAGAGTGATGTCTATCTACTTATATCCATGTTTTGACCGATACTTCCTCTATGACGAGAGAAGTCCGATTTTGATGAAGTAATATAATTAAACTACATATATGCATATTCATATACATATATGTATAAACAAAACAGTTGTGCATACAAGAAATCATCTTTCGACCGATTGTTCCAATGGAATCTATATCATTATACTGTTATCCGATCCAGTGTTGAATTCCACAATGTTGAATTTATTCCAGTTTTCATTAAGCTAGTTAAGACAAAAACTGAGAGAGAAGTTCGGTCGCATCAAACAGATGAGTATGGCTATATCGAATCGGACTTTTATGCTATATGTATATGGGATCTCAGAAATTTTGCTAAATGCGTGACACACTTCACTGCAAACCCCTGTGGCTATAAATACACACTACAAGTATTTTATTATTTTTTTTTTAAGCCAATCAAGTACTAATTGAATTCACTTACAGGCAACTGAGTAAAGAGAGAGACTTGAGACTTGAATGTATAGTTTCTGTACTCTTAGTAAGTGAGATTGTCGAAAAACTTGTTAATTTTCATTCAATGTATTAAGTATACGTAATTAGGTATACGACAGTGTATACCTTCTTAGAGTAAATCCACATTTCTGTTTTCAAGATATATGTATATCAAACTCACTAATTACACTTTTTTTTACTTATCGTTCAACTCAAATGTTAGCCACTGTGTAATTTTCTCCCTAAAACACATAGTTTAAATACAAGTTAATATATATGTACATATGTACGTATAAAACCTTATCTCAGCCCTTCAGTGCCCAAGACCGTCCAGAGTTTATTATCACGCTTATTCGCTTATCTTTCTTGTGGGTGTGAACTTCACCTAATTTGCAACATAGAATAAAAGCAGCAGAATGTGTTGCAAACGCATCAAAATCTATATTTGGGGTTCCCCAAACTAGACAAAAAAAAAGAAGAAATGCAACAAAGTAGAAATTTGTATGCGAATAAGAGCGAATTAAACTTAGTCTGAGGTACCATAGAGTTAAGTAAGATTGGTGTTTCTGTGTACATACATATCTATAAGTACAACAATTATGGTAATCAAAGAGTTTGGTATGGAATGTCATATTCAATTACGCCCATGTTAACAGGATCCATCCACATATAGAATGACCAAGTTGACACCTAAGAAGCCGTACAACAATAAATAAATATTAATAATAGCCGACCGTAAAATACTCTGATTCCATAAGTAATACCATCTAATGACAGGTGCCCACAGCACAGGGTATGTGTAGCCAAGAAACACCGATCTTTGAATTCGATTCCTTGTAATCTATCCTGCAAGTCTGCCTTTAAAATTGCGGTAGCTATATCCTTTGGTTGGAGTTGGCGTGACCGACAAAAAAGTTCCTAGTAATCGACCTACCAAGTTTGGAAACTGTAGCTCTCAAATTATGGGAAATGTAGGTAGCTTGAGGGCTGAGGTGATGGACGTGTATGCCGATCTTTGAAGGAGATTGCCAACCAAATTTGCTGGCTGTAGCTTCAAACTTGTGGGATATATATGGCTTTATAAATTTGCGATTATCGATTTTTTTGCCGATTTCCTAGCCTCCTTTCCCTTTTACACTTTGACTGCCCAAGTTCCAAGTTCTCAGTCTCTGTCTCTAAAGGATAGACATTGCACAAAACCAATATACTATGATACCTTCGGTATCAGAGTATTAAATAAAATAAAATAAGTGAGAAATTTTATTATTAAATGCTTTTTATGGAAAATGCATACTGTTAACACAACATGAAAATTAAAGAGTGTCATTTAAAACGAATGCAGCTAGTATATTTGAACGCACACACACACACACATACATGCACACACATGCACACACAAACACACACACAAACACATGCATGCACACATACGTATTAACTATGTGTCATCGAAGCTAAAACCAGTTACGCTCAGAATAGAAATTTGGTAAGAAAGCGTTTGAACAGTTATTGGACATTTAGTGAGTACAAACACACATAGAGCACGTGTGAAGAGTCTTGACAAAATAAATACATACAAACATATATATACATACATACATGTACAATATGTACAAATGTACATATTAATGTTCATGCATACATAACAGCAACTGAACGTCAGCAATTGGCGCGAAGTTGTCGACCGCTGTTGCTGCTACTGTAGTTGCTGCTGTTGGTGCTGCTGTTGTTGCTGCCGCTGTACGTTGTTGGCACAGTCATGGTGAAAATATTTCAAAAATGTCTGTTAACTAACAGCGTCGCTGTTCTGTTATGCTTATAGCGCTGAAGCGATCTCTTTCTGGTTTAGCATAGGCAACGCGCGCAAGCCTTTTCGAGCTCCAACAAGCGTTGCTGTTACGCCCTGCATGGGCCACGCTCTCCGGCTGGCGCTCCCACTCTCTTGGACGCTCGCTCTATCTTTCTCTCTATCTCTCTATACGTATATATGTATATATATATATATATATATATATATATCTGGTTGTCTCTCTCGCTGGTAAGGCAGACAATAGACGCAACAACACACAAATGCAAAGTTGAACGCTGGCGCTGTTAAAATGAAAAGCTGAAAATGGGAAAAATTTAAAGAAAAGAAACAACAATTAAAAAACAAGAAAGAACGCCTATCTCTGGCAAACCGAAGATTTCATACCCTTGCAGACCGGACTTACTCTGCTAATACATCAAGTTGAATAATCAACTGATTGTTTCTGTGATATATTAATCCGGCTTTAATATTGTTTTGTACAAGTATTTGGAATATATCCGTTTGCGTTTTGGGTAAGTTCGGTTTGAATAACTTGACAAGCGAAAAAATTGTTCATACAAGAACTCATCCTTCGATCAATTTTAATGATTTTTCGTTTCTATGGCAGTTATTCGATGTAGTGATCCGATCTGGCCAGATGAGACATATGTACTGTCTGCAGAAAAATTACAAATATTTGGTTCAACAAGATTCATCAAGCTTAATAACTGAGTGGTTAGTTTCTATGGAAACAGACTCATGGACTCATGGTGATCAAGAATACCGTATAAATGGTATTCTTCTTCAATGTGTTACAAAGTTTTGCGACAAATGCGAATCCCCTTTGTAAGAGTATAAAAACAAAACTCGTTCCTTTCTAACAATAAGCAAAAAGATCAGACGCCTTATCCGCTCATTTGCTGCATCATCAGTTGGCCAACAACAACAACAACTTCGTAAGCTCCACCTGCATCACAGCCTCTCCACCAGCTGACGGCAAACGTGCAACAAAAGCAAAGCAAAGCAAAGCACACATGTCAGTGTCGTCTGACAGTTCCCGCAACACATGCAAACACCCATACATGCATACATGCATACACACACACGCAGCAAAGCAAACATAGAAGCACGCATTCATACTTTACACACAAACACACACACACACACACACACACACATGCAAGCATATTTATGAAAGACACATTGCATATACATCTAGTAGTTGTTAAACTTGCTTGCTAACTTTGTATGCACACACACACACACACACACATATATATATATCTAATGTGTGTGTGTGTGTGTGTGTTAGAAAAGTTGTCCAGCTTTCGAGCATTTAATTCTATTGTATTCTAACAAATGATTGTCACTTCATTTTAATTTATCCCAGTCATCAAATTTGCCCACTTATTTATTTGCCAAATGATTGGAAAACCTGTGTTATATACTAACATCTACATATGTATACATATGTATGGACAGCTACGCACAGATGAATAGCACAAAACATATATGTACATTTTGCATATATATACAAACATATATATATTCCTTAAAAGTTTCCACAATTTTGCATTTTGCAAGTGTTTACTGCTAACCTAAAATTTATTTTCCGATATCTTTGCTACTTGTATTCAAACCCCTCTGATTTTAAGTGGGCACATTCATAGAAACAATACTGATCTTATATGAAAAGATCATTTTTTTCTGTTATGTTTTTTTGGTTGGAAATTTTGTTTATTTTGGATAAATGTGGTATACTTTGTGTTAAATAGAGTGTTGGGGGGGGGGGCATGATAGAAGAGGACTGAAATGGAAACTCCTTACCAAAGGACAAATGCGAAAAGTCGAGGATGTTAAGCAGCTATTCCAAATACTAAATCAGAGTGTTCTGAACAATCCAAATTATGCGAAATAACTTCGAATAACTTTGAATATTTTTGAAACTTTGTTGTAGTTTTTCTCAAACGTAACTAAAATGAAGTGTTTTTGTGCGGATTTGGTTAAGTAACATAATGCCGTAAAAGTTACGTTTCTTATTGTAACTTTACAATTTATGTGTGCTACATGTCCACAGCTGCGTATATCTACTATATGTTATATATATATATAGATTTTATAAATTAATTAATTACGATAATGGAACCAATGTGCACAGAACCATAACCAAAATTATATTTCAACTTAACGTTCGAAAAATAAAGCCTCTAAAATATTTATTTATTTTCATATTTGTGATTTCCCGCAGCACTCATATTATATAAGATTATGAGCTATAAGCTGTTATTTTGTTCAGGAATTATGCGAAGCTTGACATAAACACCATGAAATGCTCAAATACAGAGTGTTGCTCAGATCGAACCTGCCCCATATTCTTCAATGTATTCATATATCTGTATGTATCTGTGTTTGCTTGTGTGCATGTATGTGCCTGATCGTACACCTATGCATATGTCTGCATGTATGTATGTATGTAGTTGGCCTACCTGCTTTTGTGGACTCCTTAGCCTGTTTTGGGTACAGATGCAAAATGCTACCCCCTCCCCTTCCCCTTCCATTCCCGTTCCCCATTAAGCAACACAGCCACACTGAAGACGTTGCCTGGTACTTTGCTTTTCTTCACAAACACACACACACGCACACACACACACACACACACACACACATATACACAGTGCTGATGTTGATGTTGCTGTTCTTCTATGCCCTGATCGCGCCAGCAACAACAACAATAACAATCACAAAACAAGTGAGCGAAAACGAGCGTAAAGTAAATGAGCGGCAAAAGGCAACAGCGCAGCTCGACTCGACTTGGCTCTCCTCCACGCTATATTAGTCACACGTGCATATACACATAGATACACACATACATACGCACAAACATATACATAGACAGAAAGACGCATAAGAAGAATGAATAGAGCGTGTGTGTGTGTGCACGTTTTGATCTAGCTGTATTGGTGAGAGTTGTGTTGTGTTGTATATTCAGTTAGAGCTTGCTTGATCACATTGTACGCTTGTGGTTGTAGCTGTTGTCATCTGTGTGTGTCTGTGTTAGCAAACTAAACAGCAACAGCAACAGAAACAGCCAAGCAGCCAACCAGGCAGTCAAACAGGCAGCAGCAACAGAGCCCAGACAACGAGCCAGCCGTTTGCTAGTCGGTCGGTCGGTCGGTCGGTCGGCACAGCAAACAGCGAACAACGAGCGAGCAACGAGCGAGCCACTGTCGTTCTTTGTATTGATTCAGATTCACATTCAGTCGATGAGTTTCTCTCGCTTCTGCGCGTTGCGTGTTTCGCAGTGTTTCCGCGATTTTTTCGTTGTCGTCATCGTTGCCGAGTTTGCCGCTTACCCCCCACCCCACCCACTGATTCGTTCACCCTTTCGTCGTGTGGGGCACCGCGCGTTTGTCTCCCTCTGTGTATGTGTATGTGTATGTGTGTGTGTGTGTGTATTTATTTATGCATGTATTTTATTTTGTTTTGGCGTGTTTTTTTTTTAAATTTTTTTAATGCTGTATTGTGTTTTTCTGCATACAATTTGTTGCGTACTTATTGTGTTGTTGCCTAATTTAAAATACATACACATACATTCGTATGTGTATGTATGTGTGTGCATGCACATACACAGACATAATTATTAAGATTTCGTTTGAATTATTTTTTATTGGTGCTGTCTCGATGTTTTTTATCGTTGTGATTGTTATGTGCGTGTGTATGTGTTTGTGTATGTGTGTGTGTGTGTGTGTGGTGTGTGCTCATTCAGTTAAATTTAGGCGGTTCGCGTGGATTTTGCTGTGTTGTTGCTGTTCTTCTTCTTCTTCTTCTACTTGTTTGTGTCTTGCTGCAATAAATTAAACACTAAACGTTAAATACAAGCGATTGTTATTGAACTAAGAAAAAAAAAAACAAAATATAGAAACACCCACGCGCCGCAATAATAAAAATGTCAACAAAAAAATATTTAAAAAAAAACAGAGCAAACAGCAATGTTGAGATTTCATTCAATCGCAATCATTTTGCATGTGTGCGTATGCAGCTTAAATGCTAACACATGTTTATGCATACAAACACACACACACATGCGCATATACGTATATATGTATGCATGTGTGTGTATGTGAGCGCCAAGACAAGATAACTTGTGTTTGGATGTGTGATTGTGTGTGTGTCGGGCCTAATGCCTTTAAGAGGCTCCACTTACTCGAGAACCACACACACGTATGAGTGCATACATGTTCATGTGCTGTGTGCTTGTTTTTGCACAAACACACACACACACACACGCACATATGCGCACACAAATGCAAGAGAAAAATAACAAAATTGATGTTAAAAAAAAGTCACTCAATGCGTGTTAAGTGCGTGGGTCAAATTAAAATAAAAACAACTTTTGAGCTAAAGCTTAAATTAAGCGCGACTCCAGAAATCAGAAAACAGAGATGCAGAAAATTTCCAAAAGCGTCCCGCGTTCGCCAGTTCTTTGCGCTCTTCTACTTTACTCTCTTCCCCTTTTTTTTTTTACAATACTGCTCTCCCAATATCTGCTGCACCTTTTTTCTGCTGAAAGGCAGACACACACACACACACACATGCACGCCAAAGTTAGAGTAGATGCGATTTGTGCTCACACGCAACACACACACACACACACACACACACATGGAGACATAAACGAACTCAAGTTGAAAAGATCTCAACTCCAATTGCCTCTCAACTGGCATTTCATAAATCACTGCAATTCTTATTTTTTATTTTGCACATATACATACATAATTTTATAGTGGTTCTCCTCAACACACGCTGTGCAAGTGCAAGTGGCAAGTGGAAAAGTGCTTTGAACGCCTAAAAAATAAAATAATAATAGCGCGTTATCAATTCTGATATCACATAACAGAAAGCAACAGCAACAGTGGCAAACAGTTAACAACAGTTAAGAAGAGTGTATGCTTATGTGTGAGTGTCAACAGCATCCCGCGCTACGATAACATACGCACTCGTACATCAACATACATATACATTTGATATAAATACGTATAAGCTGGCTGCATGAAAAACATCACCAGCTCAAGCACTTGCGGCACGGGGCTGCTGCAATTGCAGAACAATCTCAGCAACAGCGAATTGGACGTCGCTGTTGTTGGCAAACCAGAAGCAGGTGCGTTATTTCTTCTCACTATCTTTATCTGTCTCTCTCTCTCTCTCTCCCTCAACTCTTGCTCTCCTAATTACATGAATAAATGTAAATGTACATCTGTGTAGATGTGTAAGTGCATGCGTTGCTCTCTGCGTATTGCTGCGTATCTCACATCAGCATCTGATATCGATCGATAACCGATGATGCTGTCGGACCACCCTTACCATTTATTTGCATCCTGATACACATTTATATGCACACTCACACATATGTATGACAAACATACAGTTGTCATTTTGGGCTAACAGTTGCCTAGCACACCAATCGGCATCTGTAAGTTCTCGAATGTTATTTTACTGCCAAATAGCATATTTATTACGGTATTACTTATTTTATAAGAGTTACACTTTGGTTCCCATTCTCTCATAATTAATAGATCAGCTCTTATCGCAATTTATTATGCTCAATAATGTCCTGGAGCAATCAAAGAAAAACCACAACATCAATGTCCAATGTGTGTGTGTGTGTATCATTTTCTATATGCGGGCCAAAACAAACAGATGAATGCAACGGCCCATTGTGTGTGTGAGTGTGCGTACGCGTCTTTTACACCTTGGCCAGTTTACATTGATCGCTCACCGATTTACTCTTACGTGTATGCAACCTTGCTCTTGCGCTCTCACTCTGAATTTTGAGCTCTCTTTGGCGCTGCGCATACACGTTCCTTAATCAAGCAGAGCTGGTGACAAAGACAACCAATTCCAACAACATTGCATACATACAACTATACTGGTTTCTATCTACACACACACGCACATAGTCACACTCACACACACGTTCATTTCTACCTTTGGATGTTCTTTCGCTTTTGTGAGTGTAGTGTGTGTGCGTGTGCGCACTGCTGTCTATTGAAGCGAGTCACAACAACAAACTCTCGGCGTTGCCTCTTTGTATTGTGTGTGTGTGTGTGTGTGTGTGTGTGTGTACGTGTGCTAGGTGGGGTTCACAGAACCCGATCGGGTCCATCTTGCGCAATGTTGTTTTTTGCCCATCTACAATTTGCCGTGTCCTGCTCTCGCTCTCGCTGTCTCTCTCTCTATCTCACTTTCTATATTAAACTCTCTCTCTGATTAGTCAAAAAGAGAGATAGGCGCTCTCTCTCACAAGGCGCGACGTCGCAGGCTCACCTCGTCCGCAATCCCCCCCCCAAACCGTTTTCAGTTGCGCTGTTATCGCTAGCATAATTGGACTGTTAATAACATAACCGTCTGTTATGCAGAATTAGGCGCGATCGCTGCAGCCCAAGAAACCAAGCAAACAACCAACCAGCCAACTTACTACTGCGTTGTGCCACTGCGAGCCAAGTCAGCAATAAAAAGCATTAGCAATAGCAAAATCAGCTTGAGGTATATGTTTTTTCTTATTTTTGTTATTTCTTTTTCTTTTTTTTGGCTTGGACTTTAAGTTTGAGTTCGAGTTTGACTTGGACGTGTGTGGATTTCTATCAGGCGAAACAAAAAGTTGTCCTACCAGTTTTTTTTTTCTGTTGTTTTTTCTTTTGCTTTTTGGGGCCATTCTTTTTGTGTGCCGTGTGCTGCTGTTGTTGTTGTTTTAGTGGTTTCTTCTGTTTTCCTCTAGACGGCTGGTTGTTGTTTTGCTGAGTGTGTTTACCTTGGTACTCGCGACGAATTTGATTTCAACGGTTCCAAAACAGCATTTGCTTTTCCTTCTGCTGTTCCCGTTCCCATTCCTTTTCTTTTCATTACTTTACTTTACTTTCCTTCCCATATATATGTATATATATATTTTGATATATACATATATGAAGATCGCGATTTATGCAATCCAGTCGGATGGATTTGCAATCGATTCGTTTCATTCTATGCACTTTTGTTCGATTCCCTCTCTACTAGCTACTATTTGGCTTGCTTGTTGCCACAATCAGTTAGCGGACAAACCAAACGTTTACCACCGTTTGCCACGAGACATTATTTGGCTTTATCTCTCCGCCAGCAGACAGCCTACAGTCGAAAACCAGTTTCAGCTTTTTCCATCCACAACCCTTTCTTCTATTCCTTCCCCATCCGTCGACCGTTGCAATCAGCCGCGACAAGACGACAAGAACTTTTCAATCAAACTGCGCTGCAAAAACTCCACACAAAAAAGTTTCAATTGTTGTCGTTTTACTTTTTTTTTACGTCTTCTTCTCTGCTTCTTTATTTTGCTGATTGTTGTCGACAATTAATCTTCTGTAGTTGTTTACCTAGACGACTGTTACATATTTGTATACCTCACCCATAGTAATCATAAAATAAAAAAAAATAATATAATTGCCATTCTTACAGTTAGTTTAATTATGCAAAGTACCAGCCAATAAGTATGCTGTGCTTTAACTCTAGCTCAAGCCAATTCCACTTCCTCATACAAATCATACAAATAAAAACAGAGATTTTCTTCATTATGTACGCACTTGTGTTGTTTGTCTCTGTTGTACAACAACACCACAAATGGAAAACAAAACACAAACAAAATTGCATTTTAATAGATTTAGTTTGAATGACTCACAGTTTTTTCCACAACAGTTGTAGAATATATCTTTGTCAATGACACAACTCTTCTTAATTTTATACATTCGCACATGTGTATATATATCTATATCTATATATATATATATATTTTTTTTTTTTTGTATTTCTTATCATTGCTTCGTACCGTCAAAATTTCTGCGTAATACGTGTCGTTGGCAATTTCTTTGTAAATCTGCGGTCTGGCATCTCTTGTTTCTTGCTCATCCTTCCATTCACCAAAATATCCACATACATATACTTTTTTTTCCAAATTGCCAAATAATATATTCCTCTTTAGCTTCCTATATCTGTTCATGTGTTTGTATGTTTGTGTGTATATCACATATCATTCACTTGGCACACAAATCTGAACTCACCTAACATACACACACACACACATGCATACAATATGTGTTTATGTATGTATGCATGTATGTATGTATGTATGTATGTATATAGTTTCAGCCTGTCAGCTAGATGATGAGCGATGAAAACGAAAGACATTTACATGCAATAATGCAACTCAAGCGACGATGCAGCAAATGATGTGCAAATCACACGAAAGAAAATAAAACAAAACACCCACACAACAACAACAACGAGTGTTGTAGTTGTTGTAGTTTGCTCTGCTCGCACGCACTCATTCACATTCACATTCACATTCACATTATGACGACTGCAGTTGATGTTCCCAAATGAACACAATTTGCGGGTCTCTTCTTTGTCCACTCGCTGCTGTCAGTGCTGCCCAAACTGTTTATTCCGCGCAGTGGGCGGTTATTAAAGGAATATACATTAGCTGTAAACTTGACACAGCATTTGTTATGAGAATAACGAATAACGTAACAGTAGTAGCAATAGAAACAACGTTTTACGGACAACTTAAAAACAGGCTGACTAAAAAGGGCTCGTGATGCTGATTAGGAATAGATTTGTATGCCTTCCCAAAGCAACAATCATAATATTAAAAATTAATTGTTGGTGAGAGAAGAAAGCCCTTTTATTTTCCCTCCAAGACTAGCCTTTTTTTTTTGTTGGTGAGACGGCTTGCTGCTGCTGCTGCTGTTTCTGTTATTTTGCACTCATTTAACGCATTGCCGCCGCCGCTGCTGCTGATTCTATGTGTTCTGTTTTTGATGTACGTGACTTGTTTCGCACTTCCTGTTTCGGTTTTGTTGGCCGGAGAGAAGTTGCCAATTATTCAAAGTGTGCGACGGCTGCTGTTGTCGACGGACAAATAAAGTAAATAAGTAATAACTAAGCATGTAAATCTATCTATGTATGTAAACATACAAACTGTGTGCATGTGTGTGTGTGTGTGTGTGTGAGTGAGCAAGTGAGCGAATAGTGTGTGATTGCAAGAGTCAGCGATTTGCCGCCTGATGCTGTTTTTGTCGCCACGCTGCGTTGGTCTGGTCCAAAGCAAAATAAGTGAGACATCATCGACGCATGCATGCACTCATTGCACTCACTGCACTCACTCACTCAACTGCTCAGCAACAGCGGGAAGAAACCCACTCGGAAAGTACTTAAATACTCATGGCCAGACACCGATGAGGCTGTCGGCTATTGGCTGTCGGCTATCGGCTGTCGGCTGGCGAACCGACTAAGCGGCGGGTGAGCGGACGCGGGCACCTGTCTGACTCATCGATTTAATTTTAAACACTATTCCGAGACCTTAGTCAATGAACGCGTCGGGCACGCACTCAGAAAGAAAGCCTAAAAAAAACATAAAGAGAGTGTCGATAATGCTGCTGGGCGAAAGGCAACAGCGACAGAAACAGCAACAGGACGGCGCTTGGCGGCAGAGGCTAACGCTAAACGTTCTATTTTCGTGGGCACAAATCAAATATGCTTTAGTATTGCAAAATGTTGCGTTGCACTGCAAATTTATCATGTTCCTCTCTCACACGCAAATTGCTCATGCTCCTCTCTCACACGCTAACTCTCTTGCTCTCTCTCTCTCTCTCTCTCTCTTAATGTGTCTTTCGTTTGCTGTCTCTCGCTCACTGTTAATAATAACAGTGGCTGGCAGTTCATAGTATTTGGCACGTGACGTTATCCACGCTCACTTACTGCTAATGCTACTGTTACTGTTACTGTTGCAGTCGCAGTTACTGTTCCTGTTATTGCTTCTGATTGCTTCTTTAATGTGAACACTCACTGACTCGATGACGTACAATATAATACAGAGACAAACGAATGAATGTTATTCCCAGAATGACAGCGACTTTATAATTTCACGCAAACACCATACCAGGCAAATATTGAAAAATAAATAATATATGTGGCTCTGTTTCTGTACAGTTGTTGTGGTTGAATAATGTACATAAATATGAATTATACGACACGTTGTAGCACTTTCCCAACTATTGAGCGTTCACTGTACTAACATTAATGAAGTTTGTATGCTAATAAAGAGAAAAGTTGAACGTCAAAAGTAAGACGACTTGTGCCCAAGTTTTAAGCGCGCTTCATTTATTATTCAATGATGTAGACTCATATTGTTCATTGCGCATATTAAGTACACATAAAGAATTAAAGTGTTCTTTGGTGGACATATTAAAATGCTTTAGTTAAAAGTGGACGCTTCTTGATTCAAACAAAGTCAACAATAACTTTTAAGCTTATCCCGTTATTATCGTGAAATGCGTTAAATCAGTCTAAAAACAAAAATTCAATCAAGCACGATTCACTCTACAAATTAGCCCAATCAAATAGTGGGTTGTACCATCTCTACCATTTATATATGTTGTGAAATAAGTTGGAAATTCATTATTTGCAAGTTAAGGTTGATTTTTAAACTCCGAATTTTCAGTCAGTTAAATTAATTCAGTCTTTTGGGGTAACACAAACAAGCACACAAGGAAAATCAAAATGAAGAAAATGGATATCGATGCACAGGTTGCCAAATACTTGGAGAGGAGCAGCTATGGGACAGCGACACATGTCCACATAAGGTCCGATACGGAGCTGTGGCACAACTCGATCGCCTACCAGGAGCTGATCAACTATATCAATCGGACTAGCAACGCGATTCAGGGCTTGCAACAGCAGGAGACGTCCGGCTATCCAGTTAGCGACACCATGCGGCAACTGTGCGGCATCTTTGATCGTCTGCTTACTGAACTGACCACACCTGCTCCACTGGTCAAGCCGGGAGGGGCGCATGCCAAGCAATCGTATCGCAATTGGTCGCATCGAATGTTGCGCAGCATCTTCAATATGCTCGCGTCGGCACTGCCGATTAGCAAGTGCGAGTATGTCGGTGAGCTGGGTCAGTATTTGGCCGGCTCCTTTGGCAATCAGATGCGCATCGACTACGGTACCGGTCACGAGCTCAGCTTCCTCTTCTTTTTGTGCAGCCTGTTCCGGTCACAGATATTACAGCCAGAGGATGAGCCGGCGGCAGCACTGATGCTCTTCCACCGGTATCTGTGCTGTGTGCGACAGTTGCAGTTGCAGTTTGAAATGAGGCCCGCTGGCAGTCAGGGCGCCTACTCGCTAGATGATTATCAGTTTGTTGCGTATCTGTGGGGTACGGCACAATTGTGCTACAATCCACCGTTCGAGCCCAATCAGCTGCTCGAACCCGCTATCTATAAGCAGTGGCGCAAACAATATTTATTGGCCGACTGTGTGGCACATTTGGCTCAGATAAAAGGGGGCCAATTCTGCTCACACTCCAGCCAGCTGTGGAGTATTACGGCCCTATCGTCGTGGTCGGACATCTATCGTGGTCTGCAGTCCATGTACCTGGACGAGGTCGTCAGTCAATTCAATTTGCTGCGACACATCTGCTTTGGCCCATTGATGCCCTTCGATTTCACGCCACCAGCCAGTCAATTGCAGCGCGTCCAGCTCGTCCTTCCAACGCACTCGACGCACAGCCTACAGTACGATGAGGCAACAGGCTCAGTTTCAGATGCACAGCCTGAGGCTGTTGAGACTAAGCTGGATTCACGCACCATCGGCTGGGTGCTTAAAAACTAAAACCCACCTTAGCAGGCAAGAGAATGTACATAAGTGTGTGTGTGTGTGTGTGTGTGTGCGTGTGTGAGTTTCAAATCAACCAGAAATCGAATCGAACGAATTGAAAACAAATAAAATTAACTTGGCCAACAATCTTTTATTGCTGCTTGCTGCTTTCTGATGTATCACCAGCTGCCCATTAAACGTAAACCAGTTCCAGCTGTTCCATGCCAAACTCCCCCCCTCCCCACCGCTCCCACCACCACTCCACGCTACCGCTGCACCCGCAAACTGCTGCGCAAAGCAACTAACAAATCTGTTAACCGGTTTAGAAACAGACTAAAAAGCTGTTGCTGATGCTGCTGCTGTTGTTGTTGTTGTTGTTTTTGTTGTTGTTGTTGTTGTTGCTACTGCTGAGAACTGTTATACATAAGTTATACGAGTTGCTGCGACTTTTGCCAAATGCAATTAAACACAGCTCACAGTTCGACAGATCGACAGTTGGACAGTTGGACAGTCGGACAGTCGGACAGTTGGACAGATCCAACAGTTGAGCAGACGTTGAGTAGCCTGCGGCCTAAGGGAAAGCCAAATACATATATAATAAATATATATATATATATATATATACACACTTTGTTAGATGCATCCTTTCACACAGCAGACCACCGTACAAACGACAACAACAATTATAATAAACACACACACACATATTTATTTATATATATATGTATTTATTTATATATATATATAAGCATGGCTTTCTTTCCGGTTTAATCGATCGAACTTTTGTGGTCATAGCCAAAATGTCAATGACGATAGTTCCATGCGAGCTGTGACTAATACATGTTATACTTGATGTCTATTGATATATATAATATATATATATATATATATATATATATCCATACATATGTTATACATATGTGCTATTGATCAGGAAAACCTGCTGCTCAGTTATAAACTCTATAATCTATTCTTATCGGCAGCAGTTAACTATATGATTCGCTTGATTATCGAATAAACCGGTGAAAGTGAAGCAAAACACAGCAATCTGGGAATCTTGATTATGTAAATAATGTGGTTTCATTTAAAAATATTGGAATTTTGTCTAAATGAAGCATCGTTATTTTTCACTGGGTTAGCTTAGGTAAGGGTGGCCGTCAGAAGTCGGCAAGTTCCGATTGGCAACGACTTGAGAAGTGCCATATTAGTTTATGTTTATTCGGATTTACAATATTTCGCTAATCAGAATTGACTTTTGCAACTATCGATTGGTAATATGATCGATATCGACTATTTGACGAAATATAAGCTATAAGTTGCGGCATCGAGACAGTCGGACAGATTGACGTACATATCAACCTATTTCCTACTACAATATCAATCAATTGGCAATCGTAAAATAGAATAGAACATTAAAACTTTGGACTAAAATCTATTTATGTCAGCAGATCGACCATAGTTAGTCGACACGGATATATAATCATCAGTGTGCCTAGTTAAATGGAATGTCTGTAAATAAATACATATTTATGATCTGTAGTAGCTGTATCTAAGATTACAAATCTTTGTGACATAATGTTGATTGAGATAATTAATTAATTAATAATTTAATCATTGATGACAAACGTTGCTTTACCTCGGATTAGCTCCAAATGTATTTCAAATTTCGCACCCCCAGAAAGAGTTGGTGCAAATGATCTCTGAGGCTCCCTTTGGCTAATTTGTCTCACAGTATCGCTGCATCTGTTGTTGTTTTGTTGTTGCCACCCTTAAATTACTGATTTTCATTTTGGTAAACTAACCTGTCTTTAGATATTATTATGCGTAAACATAAGGTCATCAAAGGGTTAACTCCCAAACCTCCCCAAACCTCCCCCCACCTCCAGGCATATTTGCACTTGAGTGTTGTATCTGCGAGGCGGCGCTTCAAATAAGATGATTGAATTTTTCAAGTGGTACAAACATACATACATACCTACATTCATACATTCATACATTCATACATATGTACATATCTCATACATGCATACATACATACATATCTACATACATGCATACATACATACATATCTACATACATATATATGCATAAAACAAAGCAGCGGAGCAGTTGATTGATGTTCAACTATCACCACTTTGCCCATAATGGCATTGAATATGCAAAGGACAAACCCTCGAAGGGGTTGAACACAGAAAGTATAGCCAGATATGCCAAATACATATGTATGTGTGTGTATATATGTATTTACATAGAGCTAACCGAACTGCCAAAAAGTCCCTGCGAGATATATGAGGTATTTGTGAGGTATTTATAGGTGAATAGCTGAGGAAGAAGAAATAACACAAAAACATAGTTCTGTCTCTGTGAAATGAGTTATTTTCAATTAACAAAATGTCAACGCTCGTGAGCATAAAAATTAATAATCAAAAAATATACAATAAATAAAAAAAAAAAATGCCAACTGCATTATATTTTCGGCATTAATAGATTATGACGTCCAAATAACTCCAAAGTTGCAACCCAAAGTTGAATTGGCAACGGACACTGCCTTACGAGCCTTATGAATAAGCCTCAGATGGTTTCCAAGAGTCTTAGGTCTAACGACTATGCTTAAACCACTTCTGAGCTCTCTTGCTGGTATGCTAAGAGTTGTTTTCCCATTGGATACCCATAAATATGTTGATCCATGCCCTTTTTTCCACAATAATAACATCAAGCCCATGGCATTAACCTTGAATCCTTGAATCCATTAAGCACGCAAGCATTAAGACAAAGCTCAGATATCAAAGACAGAACCTCTGACTTGATAATGGTGCAATTTTTTGTACCATCACTGTATGTATATATATATGTGTATATATGTATATATATATGTGTATATATATGGGGAAGGTGTGCCTGCAAGGAATACGTGCATGTTCTGTTAAATATTTGGCAATACATATTTTTGATAGGTCGCGCACTCGCAGGAATGCCATGATTGTGCCACTGTGCACGCTTCGTTTGTACACTGTGCCTGTTCTGTGGTGCGGTGTGGTGTAGGTTAGGGGTTAATTTACTTCTTTTCCTCGTGTGTACGTGTGTGTGTGTGTGTGTGTGTGTGTGTGAGTGTGAGTGTTTTTATACCCTTGCAGAGGACACTATATTTTTCTCTTAATGTGTGCAACGCATTGAAGGAGACGTCCCCGATCCACTTATGTCTATGTATTCTCTTGATCAGCATCACCAGCCAAATCGATATAGCCATGTCTGTCTGTCCGTCTCTTTCTGTGTTTCAGTTTTGTCATATATGCGTCTTTCTGCTACAGACAGTATATAGCTCTATAGGTACAATCTGTCGAACGATGAGTTTTATCTTTCGTGGAAATAACCGGATACAATTTAGATGTCGACAATTTGAGTGCGGTTAACAAGGGTATATAATCTTCGGTGTGTCTAAAATAATCGATTTTTCTTCTTTTTGGCACATTGCTGGGCATTTTTGGTGCTGTGGTGGTGGGGTTGGGGTTGCAGTACAGATTTGAATAGGGATCACCCCATTAACTGGGTAGCGTTATTGCTCACGCACCATGAGCACACTCACACTCACACACACACACACAAATAGATGCACACACTCGCATTTCAAGTGGGGTGGCTGATCCTGCAACAGCAGCAACACCACCATCACCATCACCATCACCACCACCACCAATAGCACCACCACGACTTGTACAACATTTTGTGAAGGAGCCAAATGACAGCTGTTCATAGTCACAAGCGTGAATAAAGCAGGAGAAAATAGTGAAATGCAAGCAAAAATAATAAATACCATAAATTCCAATTGCCAACGCAAGGGTAGCAAGGACAACCGAAAATGCGCACACACACACACAAACACACACAGTCCCTTATTAATGTCCAACCTCAACAGCAGCTGTAAGCCGAGTCTGAGTCCGAGTTTGAGCCTAGTCTTGTCTGATTGGAAATTACAATGAACCGGAAACGTTGCAACCCAAAAACTGAATATGATAATATATGTACACAAATTGAGCACATGTGTGTGTGTGTGTCTGTGTGTGTGTGTGTGTGTGTGTGTGTGTGTGTGTGTGTGTGTCTGTGTGAGATTATGAAAAATGGCATAGTCACCCCTAAAAGCAAGGTCTACATATATCACACAAGCAACCCCCTGCAGCAATGCAGCCGCCGCCGCCGTGCATTATTATTAAATAGTTGCACCGTTTCGTTTTTGTTGTTTTTGTTGTTTTTTTCGTGTGTTGTTATCGGGCTGTACGACGCCTTACCCCCTACGTACATATATATACCCTAGATCTAACTGAACTGAGCAATATTGTACAGTTGAGAATGTAGTAAAGCTTTGACCATTTACAGTCATGCTAGGAGCTAAGAGCAAATTTAGATGGGTGAAGAGACTGGGGAGGGGGGGGGAGGGAGGGAGGCAAGCTAAAAACATGATTTTAAATGAAATTTCTTTGCTGGTTGTTCTTGGAATTTCCCTGATTCTCATATACCATGACGCACGACGCGTCGCAGTCGACGTTGACGTTGACGTCGACACTGGTATTTTTGGTCGCCTTCCCTTAATTGTGTCTGTGTGTGTGCGTGTATGTATGTGCGCGTGTGTGTGTGTGTGTGTGCGTGTGTGCGATTGTGCGGCACTGGCTGTGCCTTTAGCTGAAACTTGGACTGCGACTGAGACTGCATCCTGTCGCGCTGCCAACCATCCCCTGTAGCAGCAGCAGCAGCAGCAGGAGCAGCAGCAGGAGCAATGGGCCAAAGAAACGCACAAAACAAAAACCAGAAAATTAGTGAAACATAAAAAGGCATTTCAGTTTTCACTGCGCGTTCCAATCAAACAGACGCGTTTTCTTATTATCTCCATTCTCGCTTTCGCTCGCTCGCTCGCTCGTTCGCTCTCTCTCTCTCTCTCTCTCTCTATCTCTCGCTCTCCTGCTCGGCTTTTGTGCGTAAACAAACCAAAAAGAAAAATCTTCCTTAATCTTCTGCTCTTTGAGACTCCCCCGCTGCCTTGTGCTGCCCTGCCCCCCTTTTCCCAAACGCCCCCCTAAAATTAAAATTAAAATGCGACAAATATTTAACTCATAAAATCAACTGAAACGAGGCGGAACAAAAAAAAAACGTTTGAAATACTTGTCATGATTCGAAATAATTGAAATTTTGTGCTTTTTGTTTGTGTGCATTGTGCTTTCGAATTTGCTGTGCTCTGAAAATAATTCCAAAATTTATTTGAAAAACGACACAGACAACGGCTCCAAAGTGGCGCCGTTCTCCAAACATTTGGATTCCCTTGAGGAATTCAAGACTCTATCCGGTGAGTTTGACACTTCGACAGCGTCTACATCGTAGTCGCCGGAAAAAAAAGAAAAAAAAACTCAATTCCATTGTTTTTGCCTCGCAGCCTACCTACCTAAGGGACGAGGGGCACTTGTACAGGTAGAGGCAGTCCAGCCCTTATCGCCGCTGCTACTGTAACTTATGATGCAGCTATTAGATAATAATGTCTTTGGGCAGGTCAATAATAACAGAAATCATCTTGGGAATGTACATTTCCAACTGTTCCTCAAATCGTTATTTTGATTTATTTTTACGACTACAAGTTGGCAACAACTAGGAGTCATCTTTCTTTCGTCCTTGAAGTGCTTATGAAACTATTTATAAAACAATTGGATACGTTTTTATTTTCTAGGCGCATTAAAAATGGCTAAGAAGGACAATTAGGTAACAGGCAGAAGGAAGCATCTCTGAACCCATCAAATATTTATACTATTTGGATAGATCTGGTACATCCCGCACAAAATCAAAGATATTTAATGTTATCGATAACTTTCAAAACTTCCTGAATATCGATACGGATAGATTTCCAATAGAAATAAAAAAAGCACAATTTGTAAAGCAGAACCTTCCATTTTTGAAACAATATCAGTTTATTGAGTGCAAAATAAGGTACGATTTACACGACCCTGTTACCACATGTAGTAACTTATTGTCACGGGGATTACAGTTAGATACTTTGTTTTCCTTCTTTTAATGTCTCGTTCACTTGAGCATCTCATATATATAGTGAATTTGTTTAGTTTGGTTTAGTTTGAAAGGTATTTACCCGTAAGTTAGCAAGGACTCACAATATTGATGATAAACCAGAAGTTATTACCAAAAATGCCACACTATAAAACTATATATAAATCATATAGGAGGGACTAACTCTAGAGTCTGTTTGATTGCAGCTTTAGTTAGCTCGTAAACCTTGGTTACTTAGTTGCACATTGAACGTGGTTATTGACCCGATTAAAGTCTGGACGTGTCTGCATACAAGATGATGCCACCCCATATATATACACACACACATACACGCATACACAATATGCCACTTGTGAATAGTAAGTTAGTGTGTGTGTGTGTGTGCCCCTCGTTGATGTATTTAGCCAAGTGCTTACTTGTGTGCCGACATGGTACATGATGATTATCAATTTAGAGTAGGCGCGTTGATTGTCTCGTTGTCTAACGCGTCTCACAATGCCTGGCCACCCCCGCTTCTGGCCCCGCTTCGGGGCCTGCGCCTCGCCACACTGCCTTGATTTGGCTATTGGCGCCATTGTTAAGCATATACATACTATATATCAAATGGAAAACGTACTCAAGTGCGTGCTGAAGAGCTTTTCATCTGGCACAGCACGCAAATTCATAATGCATATCAACACCCGGACACCCGGTCGTGTTTGTTGGGCAGGTTAGGTTAGGCGTGATCGGGAGTGCACCGGAGGGTTGTGCGAACTATGACACGGATTTATGGAGCTTAAGCTGCATTTTAAATGTGTGACAGGTTTAACACACACACACACAGACACACACACACACACACACACACACACACACAAACACGCACACCCCTTTACAGACACGCATCTAAAATGTTTTCTCTCTGCTTGGTTTTTTTCCGTTACAGTCGGACCCGGCACCATACCATCTCCGTGGCCACCAGTGAATGCCGGTCCTCCTGGTCCCCTGGGATCGGCAGACACAAATGGCAGCATGGTGGACAGTAAAAACTTGGATGTTGGCGACATGAGCGATGTAAGTATTACAATTTACCACACAACTCAATCAATTGCAATCCACAGGTGGAACAAAAACATATTTTTTCAACTATCAGAATGCCCATGCCATATTTCTAAATATTCTCTGAGAAGGTAGTTGTCCAAAGAACCAGACATAAAGAATAGAACATACAGGATAGTTGGGAACGAGGTCAATTCCAATACGTATATGATTGGGCAAATATGAGTTTAACTCTAATTGCACCTGAGTGCCCGAAAAGGCTGTGTTCATTCAAGGATTAGAAAGCAAACATCGTTTTGCAAAATTACAATTGCCCAAATACTTATACACATATTCATACGTATCGATTATTGATTATCTTATGGGGGAAAGGCAATCAAAATAATTGACTTTATGATTGCGACAAAAGGCAAGGGACATCTAATTGGAAGTATGTCCTCCAAAAGTAATTTATTTGACCGCAATTTTCAAGGCAAAGCAATAGATTACTTTGATTGTCGCCTGATTAAATACAGAACTATTATCAAATTGTATATATATATATATTTGATATTGACTTATTGCAGGACGAAAAGGATTTATCATCCGCCGATGCCGAGGGTGTCTGGAGTCCGGACATTGAGCAAAGCTTTCAAGAGGCACTGTCAATATATCCACCATGTGGACGCAGAAAGATTATATTATCAGACGAGGGTAAAATGTATGGTAAGTGCAACATTTCGACATCAATCAAAAACACTTTTCAACTTAAAAGTACAAAAATAAATATATTATTCTTCTGTTATATATGCATATAGAAGTATGTGAAAACGATATTGTTTCATGCGATTCGATTCGCACTTATTTTGTATATATATGTGCCTTATATATATATATATATTAGATATATATTATAGATACTCTCCACTTTGGTTGACTATGTCCTTTCTCCCTTTCTCTTGCGTTGTGCGTGTGCTTGTGTATGTATGTGTGTGTGTGTGTGTGTGTGTGTGTGTGTGTGTGTGTGTGTGTCTGTCTCTATGTGCATCGTTTGGTTGTGTAAAAACAGAAAACAAACAGCAATTTTTGCGGTGGCCAAAGTTTGGTTATCTTTTTTGTATTCCTATACCCTGCAAACAGTATATCAAAAGATCTAAGTAGTCCTTTAATCAAAAATCATAAACTATATAAATCAAATGGGAAAAAGTGATAAATGCCGTAAATGTATAAAAAACTTTTGAATCAACGATCAGCGATAAGAAATATTTTGAAATGAAAGAGCCTTGGTTTTTTTCTACATAAATCTGGCAAATTATGGGCAAATACTTAGCTGGTAAATAAGTCGATTAACTCGTAACTCGATAAATTATCGGTTATTATTTATTAATCATTTATTTATTTTCAAAACGAACAACTTCTTCAGATCTTCATTAAAATTATGAGGCAATACTAAATTAGCTTGGATTTGCATCGTAGACTAGATGATTTGAATGTATATTATATATGTTATATATATATATATATATATATAATAACTTGACATATTACTGATCACCTCCAAAAATAAGTAACACCCAGGGTATCTCGTACTGGAGCTCTCTCGACCAGAGCACTCTTACTTGTTTTTTTTTTTTTTTTTGCTTTTTATTTAATTTTCCTCTTTTTTGGTTTTTGTTTTTTTGGTGTATGTTTGCGGCGTCCGTGTAAAGAAAACATAAATTCCGTACTTTGAACCTTGAGCTGAAAGTTGCGTCAAAGCGGTTTGTGCGCCCAGGTTGCTGCTGAAAGTAGGTGGTAGGGTTGGATAGGGGTAGGATTGGGAACGGCAACAGGCGATGGCGATGGCGATGGCGATGGCAGCGGCGTTCAAAGTTTGACGCCGTGTACAGCAAATGTTGGAGTTGGGCTAAATGTGCTGACAAGTAAAATTGTAAACGTGAGCAGTGTGTGTGTGTGTGTGTGTGTGTGTGTGTTATTGTGTGTGAATACTATAGCAGTGGGCGAGTGGGCGGGCATTGTAGTATTTACAATAAAAGCTAAAAGGACATATGACGCCGTCGGCGTGTTGTCTCCTGCTGTCTGCTGCCGTTGCTGCTGCTGCTGCTGCTGTTTTAGCCGCTGTTGGCCGCACCCAAATGGCGGCTCAATGGAATTACGATGGCAAATTGTGAGAATGCTGCGCCTCTTTCCACCCAACACACATACACACACGCACTAAGAGGAAAGAGCGGGAGAGAGATAGAGATAGGCATGGTCTGGTGATATTCTGCTGTTGCTAGTGTTGCTACTGGCGCTAGTAGCATCCTGTGTGTGTGTGTGTGTGTGTGTGTGTGTGTGTGTGTTTTATTTGAGACGTCTACACGCATAAACAACAAGTTTTGTAATTTATGTCCCAGAGGATATTGTTTTCATTTTATGCTCGGACTCGCCCAATGCCCATTCGTCCTTTCGTCCTTTGTCTGCTTGCTGTTTTTCGGCAACGGCTTGTTCGTTCGTGTCCATTGCCTGAATGCTTTTTGTATTTGAGCAAGTAATTAATTTTCACTTTTCACTTTGGCTCACCTTGCCGTCAGCACGAGCTGACACCTTCATTGCACCGCTCCGGCTCTTGTTTGTTTTTGTTTTTACGGCTATTATGGAGCAGGTTGAATAGTAGGGGCTGGAAAGGGGCTGTTTGGGAAATGGCAGCAAATCCCCCTTCACCAGTCCAGTTGCAAGCATGGAGCAATGATAAGCAACGAACCAATGTGATTTGCGAAGTTCTGCTTTGAGAATTTATGATACCTTAACATATGTAGATGTTAAACAGATATTATCACATCTATCTAATCATATCCATCTATTGTCAACGAAATATTCAATTAGTGCAGCTACTCAAATATCAAATATCGTGTAATACTATACATACTATACATATTCACTGTCTATAGCCTTCAACTTGACTGAAGATGTTCGTTTATTATTTAAGAATAATATATTCGATAATTATATATATCGATTGTTATACAATATTAGATAATTGATAACACAAATTGTTGTTGCTTTTCTTGATCTCGTCAATTAATATATATCGATATTTGGGGCTTGTTTTCGAGAAGTAATATTCCAAATTTGAAATCTCTAGCTATTGTAGTCTCTGAGATCTGTCGCTAAAAGTTCTTGATAGTCAAATTTGTAGTCATAATATTATTATGTATATACATTTCAACAAATGATTAATATGTCAATTTATATAATAATTAATATGCGTATACGTGATATTGCGCAGGCAAGCAAATTTGGTATAAAAATGTACTTAAAGTATACAAAAATATAAAAAAATGACTTGAAAAATAACTACATAAATATACTCAAACAGTTTGAGTATCTTTTTTTTTTAAGCAATTTGCCCAAATATGCGAAACATTGTGACAAGATGCGGTCAAAATTTTATTTATTGGCAACACGTGGCTAATGCAACCACTCTCGAAATTCCTTGACGCCCGCCAGCTGCAAGAGTTGCTGCCAAAGCCGGCCAGCGAGTAACGAGGAAAACGCGTCGTTCTTGTTGTAGTTGTTGTTGTTGTAGTTGTTGCTGTTGTTGTAGTTGTTGCTGTTTGTTGTGCTTGTTGTTGGCAAATTGGAAAAATGTTTTGGCTGCGGGCTAAACACGAGACAACTGCGCTGCATTAGCCAACAAAATATCGGTAAATCGTTGCTGGGGGAAGTGGGTGCCTCGGTTTGATTTGTGGATGGGTGGGTGGTGGCACAGTGTTGCGGCTGCTGCTGTCGCCGCTGCGTTATGTGTGAAAATATAACCATTGTTTGGTTGTTAATTTTCAAAATATTTACATAGTCACATACACACAGATGCACCCACATGCACTCACACACTCACATGCACCCACCAGTTTATGACACATGACATGGCGGATGGACAGCTGCATGCAGCGCGATTTTAGGGGGCAACTATTGCTGCTGCTGCTGCTGCTGTTGCTGTTGCTGCTGTTGATGCTGCCTACTGTGAAATTTGTGGCCTGGAAACTTTTTTGCCTGCCGCTTCCTCCAGCTGCTGCCACAAATATGCGGCGCCGCTAGTGGCGACTTGGCAATAGCTATTACATACACATGCACATACATATACATATATATATATACAGATATCAATGTGTGTGTGTGCTTAAATTTGTGTGCATTTTCTGACTGTTGGGGCTCCTCTCGATTAGCTGCGGCCACTCATTTTATATGGTGGCCAAATTGGCTGTGCGGGATTAAATGTTTCCCAAAAATCACAAAAGTTTGCCTCGTTCGAAGTACCAAAAAATCACGAACTAACTACTGGATTTAAGTTGCTGAAAAAAATCATTTTTAGTTGAAATGCGTAAAAAAAAAAATATGAAAAACATTCGTCATGCTTACTCATCGAATTCGTCCTCTCCCTGACAGTATAATGCTTCAGTTGCAACATGCTAATTTCGAATTAGTTTTCAACTAACTGTTTTCTAAATACTCATCCGCATTGCTTGTGAATTGGTCATTTGAATACCATTCGCATCAGTATTTCATATAGCTGGTATGGGAGCGATCGGTCGAATGATTGGTTCTTGAATGAACAACTTATTTGTTTAGTAAGATATTCGAAGCAAACATATGCAATACTATATCATATAGCTTGCATCGATTTTTTCAATATATTATATATACATACATATATATATTTATTTGAAATGTATTATATATGAGTAAATGACACCTCAATTGACCGACTAACCTTTGTCACAGTTACATATAAAGACGGTTGCTGGGTGTACGTGGGTTGTGTGTGTGTCTGGTTTGAGAGAGATGTGTTTTTAGTCAATTAGTGCAGCCTAGCACCTATCGCGATCAACGAATATCAATTGAGTAATTTGAACTGCAATAAACCTTGGGGTCAGTTGTTCGCATAATTAATTAACATTTTCGATGCTAGATAGCAGCAATTTAATTGACAAACATATGTCAATGATTTAAATTGCCGAACCGTCGACCGACTCAATTATATACACACACACACACACACACACATACAGTACTGTGCACTCGGTTTAATTGATTTAAATGTATTTAGTATTAGTTAACGACAAATTAGCAACACATGTATGTATATTTCATTTAAATAATGGATTCAAACTGTGAAATGCAAGCATGCCAAATGGATTCAACATTTGTTTTGAATTTGAATTTGAATCGCTTAATGTGATTCATTTCTGGAAGTCATACAAGCGGCACAAAACGATTCTATATAATTAAATCACATAATATCCATTGTATACACACACACACACACACTTGTGTCACACACAAAGTTTTGCCATAAATTCCATTTGAATTCCGCTCTTCCTCTTTTTTTTGGGCCATGGCCTATCGATTTGCAAAGATTTAAAGCGTGAAGAAATTGAAATGCTCCGCTCTTCCTATTCATATTAAGTATCTACGAATTGTTCGCGCTTGTCTCTGCGAGTATGACTGTGTGTGTGTGTGTCTGTGTGTATGTGTGCTGGGTGTATGTGTGTGTTCTGTGTGTCGTTGAGGACTTGGGGCGTACGCACAGTTAGGTTTCAGGGCATCACACTTCTGTATGCTGAACCAACCATGTGAACTGGAACTAGAACTGGAACTAGAACTGGAACCAGTTTCGTACAGAATACTGTCTAAGACTGTGTCTAATTACGCATTTGTACAAGCAAACCTCCTTTTTTTCAAACTGAGTTGATTCGTTTTTTAAAAATTGCTCGGAAATGCACACCGAATCAGTAATGTGAACTGTAGGAACTGCCTTGGCTTAAATATTATGGCATTCAGATTAACATATATATATATATATTCGAAAACTGGCTCATTGAACCAGTTTTAGGTATCAGGTGCGTTTGGTTACCTATTGATTTTGATACCATCCGAAGTAGCCTTTTTAGTTGGCTCCAAGACAAAGTGTGCAGCATCATTGGATTCCACCCTGGCTGGATGGGGAACCAAGGGCGTTAACAAAAGCATTAGTAGGTGGTGGGTTGCTTGGGTTAGTTGGATGGCTGCGTGTGTCTGTGTATCTGTGTCTGTCTGTGTCTGTGTCTGTGCGCTAGTAATTCTTAGCCGGACCCCAACACAAGCAGCCCCCGAACACTGTGCGCTGGATCCGGTAATATGCGTGCGCCTGGCTGACTGGCTGCTTGGCTGCCTGACTGTTTGCCCGCCTCCCCTGTACAACGGGGTTTGAGTTGCTGAAAATAATTTTATTCGGTTAGAACTGAAACTATGCCAAGAATGTAATTAGTGAACGCATAAGCGTGTGTACAATAAAAGCGGAATCGCTGTCTGGAGCAGGAGTTGTCGACTGCCTTTGCTGCCTTTGCTGCCTTACTGCTGCTAAGCCAAAGCTAAAACCAAAAAGGATAACCCACCCCCTCCGCCTTCCAAGCAACAATGGGGCAATGCCAAGGCAACGACACTGACGTCAGTTTGGGGCACATTCTGCTTACACGTTTAAATTTTGTCGTCGTCGGGCTTTCAATGAAATTTGTGCTCAACCGAAGCAGCTTTTGATTCATCCCATAGGGACTCAAGCAACAACCCCCGCTAAAGTCGCGCCTTCTAAATATATTTCCAGCTTTATGATTTGTATATACACATATGTATATTTAATATATACATACATATATATATATATATATAGCACATACCATGTACATACATGCTCCGAATTCCATTTTGAAAACATCATTTTGTGAAATTTTTGAGAATATTTTGTTACCCATCAAAAATAGGTACAAAGCGGGTATCATAATGTTGTGGAAATATATGTTATATATGTATCATTTTCATCTGCATAAAAACACGAATCGCTTTTGCCATGTAGAAGGCCTTAAGGAATATAGATGAGTTTGTTTTAAGATTGGTATTCAACCTAACCAACAATTAGTGCTTACATCGACCATTTCTCTAAAGCGTTCACGGAATGGCTACACAAACAAGTTTATACATTTTGGAAAGCTAATTTAAATGATTTTCATATCATATAAAATAAGACCAGGTAGTCCCTTTCATCTCAGGTACAGGTGTACAATCTAATAATCCCATTCTGAAATGGTTTTTCAAAAAAATGTTGCAAATTCTTTGAATTTATAAAGAGAAATGTGTCAATTAAGATTACATTGCTGAACAATTGGATTCCGACCGTGACACAGCTGCCTCTGGCTCTGATATTGTACAAGAATAATTTGCCAAAAATATGCAGACTGCATTTTGATTTTGATTTGAAGGTTATGATGAAATGCTTAAGCGGACGCCCAACAATGCATATCTATTTGGAAATGTACAAAAATTCCAATTCTGATAAGCATGGATGATTTTATGATTGTCTGTCGATGTGTAAACTATTTCATTTTGTTTTTCATTATTCCATTACAGGCCGCAACGAGTTAATTGCGCGCTACATCAAATTGCGCACGGGCAAGACGAGAACTCGTAAACAAGTGAGCTCCCACATTCAGGTGCTCGCCAGACGGAAACTGCGTGAAATCCAAGCAAAAATCAAAGTCGTAAGTGTGCCAAAAATAAATGTCTATATATATAGTTCGTGTATGTTCATTCAGGTATATCAGCAAGCAGCAAGAAGAAGAAGTGGAAGTGTGAGGAGTAACCATCTTTTGTTTATTGTCCACTTGCTTTGCCTAAGTACATTATTTAGTTGGTTTTTTTTTCTTGGTCAGTTGTTGTCGCAAAGTTGAATTCACACACATATCACATATTTGAACTTCTAAAGATGATATGATGAACAATTTGTTTGACTTATGTGTGAATTGAACTGCTGCTGCTGCTTCACTTTCAGTATTTTGAGTTCAAATTTCAAATTTCGAAACTTAAGGATGAGCATGAAAAGCAAGGATGAGTTTCTCAGTTGCAAGTAGGGTCCATGCCAAAAGAACACCAGTTAGAAACAACATCAGAATCAGTTCCAGCGATTTCAGTTCATTTTGTCACGTTTACGCACACACATATACACAAACACACAAACACACAGACACACACACACACACACACACATACTATCAGGCATAGCGTGTGTGCGTGTTTACTGTCAACGGCGTGTGTTTTGTAAAACAGCAAGTGAGTTTTGTGGCTTTATGTTACCCATTTGTGAGTTATCCCCCAGCTGTGTGACGTCAGTGGCTCTATCAGCTCTTGTGGCCATGCTTGGAATGTGTCGCCACATACATGCACACATACACACACACATACAGACATACACACACAGACACGCAGAGAGACACCCACGAATTCGAAAAACAAAAAAATGAAACTCTTTTTCCAGGAACCCAATGGTGTCTCCTTGCATTTACTCAATGAGAAAGAGCAGACCCTACAGGCCATGAGCTCAATGACCAGCTCACAAATTGTCTCCGCACAGGCGGCCAATAATCTTGCCCTGGCCGCTTCGGCGCTGACGGCGGGCGTGCACCATTCGAAGCATCTTTCGCATTCCGCCCACAATCAGCATCCACAGCACCACCACCCACACCACCCACACCACCAACACCACCACCATCACACGCACCACCACCACCATCAGGTGGGTGTTGCCGCAGCCGCTGCCGCCGCAGCTGCAGCTGCTGCCGCTGCCGGTGCTGTGCAGTCGCCGGCAGCAGCTGTTGCTGCTATTACTGGGTCTGGTGTGGCGTCCAACTCCGTTGCAGCAGTATCCACATCGTTGTCACCGCGACACCACAACCACCACGCCCATGCCCACGTCCACGCCCACCATTCCCATCACAATTTGCCGCACCACATGCATCCACACCATCACCAACATGCGGCGGCCGTTGCAGCAGTTTATCACCTACAACAACAACAACAACATCAGCAGCAACTTCAACAACCAAATGAGGCAACAACAGGTGCGGTATCACCAGCATCTGTCGCTGATGGGACACAACCACTACCGCCTCCGCCGCCGTTGCACCATCCGCCGTTGTATCCGGGCGTAAGCAAGCGTTTATGTTATCCAAGCTAAGCAATATGAACCACTTGAACCGCCACATGCCACTTCACATCGGTGTACAATCCTCCAAACAAACAACAACAACAACAACAACCACCAACACCACCAACACTAACTGCAACACCACAGCTCTCTTTCACACTCTCTCTCTCTCTCACACACTTTCTCTCTCTCTCAGATCGCTCGCAAATCAAACTCACTTTTTACACTGATAAAACTCCCACAATTAGTTCATTGCACACGTTGCACTCTCATTAGCTATAACAACAACAACAACAACAACAACAAAGACAACACCAACAACAACAACAGCAACTCATTATCATATTTTCCTTTGGTGTGGCGATCACGTGTTTTGTTGTATTGTGTATTCTTCTAATTGTTTGTGTACACTCTGTCTATCTCTCTCTCTCACGCTCATTCTCTCGCTGTCTTTTTCTCAAGCCACATTCTTAGTGGAGTGTGTTCCATTTGTGCTCCCCTTCGTCCATTGCTAACTATCTGCAATTTCAGATCTCTTTCGCTCTGTCTCTCTCTCTCTCTTTCACACATGTACATTAACCTGCCTCGCTTTTGTCGTCATCCTGACTCTTCATGATATTTTCTAGCATTTGACTCACAAATACGTTAGCTAACATTCATAATGTTACCATTTGATGGTCTCTACTTATTGCTAATCGTCACTTTTCACTCGTTACACTGGCTCTCGTTACATACCACCTTTGACTCGTTGCTCGCTACCCGTTATTCGCCACTTGCGTTCCTTACTTGTGCCCGTTTTTTTTTTTTGTTTTTTTAGACCCAAACCCACCTGCTCAGTTCTTGCTTGCTCATTGAAATCGACTCCTTGCTTTTTTACATGCCAACAAGAACAACTGTTAATAATATATATTCGTATACAAATACGTATATTTATATATATATATATATTATGATCTATTAATATATATATATATATATATGTATCTTGTATATTTAACAAAACTTTGTGTTAGTTTTTGATAATTCGAGTACTTAGCGTTCCTGTATTCGTATTCGTAGTCGTATGTAATACTTGTTTAGTAAGCTCGCAAACAATCAAACAACCAATCAGTCAATCAATCAATCAATCAATCGTTCATAATTTATGCGTGCTATCATCAGCTGTGTAACCATGTCAATTAAAAAAATCTCGTGCTTAGCTTACTGTTCTTAACGTATTACAGAGACTAATCCGTAAATGCCATATAAATATAACATTTATTCTCTCTTTCTTATTATTCCTGGCGCTCTCCACCCCTGTTGCACGCACGTCTTGCTATCTGGATGGTTTAGCAATTTTGGCAACCCGGACTGCAGCCGAGCACATCGCAAGAGTAAGTTGACAACGCCCGTTGCGGTTGCATTGCCCCTAAACCAAAGCCGCAATTGGAAAAACATAACGCATTTGCATTGACCAATAGTTTCTATGATTACAGCATCAAGCCGTTCGCCCAGCCGCCCTACACACCCGGCAAACCCTCGACGGCAGTGTCCGGCGAGATCGAGGCTGGTATTCCGCCCGCTCAATTGCCATGGGAGGGACGCGCCATTGCAACGCAGAAATTCCGCTTGCTTGAGTTTACGGCCTTCATGGAAATCCAAAGAGATGAAATCGTACGTGAAATCATGTCATTTTCAAATCTAAATATACCTATATATATTTATATATATATCCTTATATCTATCTGGTTTTTATCTACACAGTATCACCGACATCTATTCGTGCAGCTGGGTGGCAAGCCATCCTTTTCCGATCCGCTACTAGAGGTGAGGTTCAACCATGCCATCATTGTATACATGACTAATTCAAAACTAATTGCAGACTGTTGATATTCGACAAATATTTGACAAATTTCCGGAGAAATCCGGCGGTCTCAAAGAGCTCTACGAGCAAGGTCCACAGAATGCGTTCTACCTTGTTAAATGTTGGGCGGATCTCAACACGGACGTAACGACCGGCAGTGAAACAGGCGATTTCTATGGCGTAACAAGCCAGTAAGTTTATAAAAACTTTCTCTCTCTCTTTCTCTCTCTCTTTCTCTCTCTCTCTCTCTCTCTCTCTCTCTCTCTCTGTGGTTTTCCCCTTTCACTTAACTGTTTCCTTGTGTGTTTCTTGCAGATACGAAAGCAATGAGAACATTGAGCTCGTCTGCTCGACAATCGTTTGCTCGTTTGGCAAACAGGTTGTGGAAAAGGTGGAGCACGAGTACTCGCGGCTGGAGAACAATCGCTACGTTTATCGCATTCAGCGCTCGCCCATGTGCGAGTACATGATCAATTTCATACAGAAGCTGAAGAACTTACCTGAACGCTACATGATGAACAGTGTGCTCGAGAACTTTACAATACTGCAAGTGAGTGCAAACAGCCATCCCTCCCTCCTTCAATCAGACAACAATCGGATTGGATGCACCCTATTTTCATCTCTTTTTCTGTGGTGCTTACTCGCTTTGTTTCATTTGATTTTAGGTAATGCGAGCGCAAGAGACGAAAGAGACACTGCTATGCATAGCGTACGTGTTCGAGGTGGCGGCACAGAATAGCGGCACCACGCACCACATCTATCGCCTTATAAAGGAATAGCATGAGCTGCATGAAGCAGCGCCCAATCTGTCCGCGATCCCCACCAATGCACAAATCAGCGAATACAGCAACAGCAACACTACGAGTAGTAGCCACAATACCAGCAATAACAACAGCACAACAAACAACAACAGCAGCAACAACACCAACAACAATAATAATAACAACAACACCAACAACAATAATAATAACAACAACAGCATTAGCAGCAGCAGCAACACAAACACCAACAACAACAACAACAACCACAATGATAATGCCATCAATAGCAATAACAATAACAACAGCAAGAACAACAGTAGCAATGCAGCAGTAGCCAGCGGCACAGAGGAAGCGTGCAGCTCAGCGACAACGGTGCAAAGCGGACAGGAAACGGTTTCGGCCATTGTCAAACAATCGCCAACATCGCCACAGCATCAACAACAACAACAATTGAGTGGCATCTCAGCTCTGCAAGTAGATGAAGTGATGTATGCGCAGGTGCAACCAGAGAATAGCTACCAGCTGCAGCAACAACAACAGCAACAACAGCAACATCAACAATTGCAGCAACATCTGCGCCAAAGCACACACTTGTTGCTGCAGCAACATTCAACGCAGCAGCAGCAACAACAACAACTTGTCACTTACCAGGACCGTCCACCGCCTCCGCCCTACAGCACCTGTGTTGCCAACAACAGTAAACAGCAACAGCAGCAGCACCAGCACTTTGATGCCGATCACCACCAACAACAACAACAACAACAGCAGCAACAACAACAACAACAGCAGCAGCAGCAACAACAACAACAACAACACCTAACAACTTATGAACAGTTCCTTAAATTGTCCGCTCAGGAGTATACGCAATTGAACGCAGCCGCTGAGAATGCGGCGATCAATTTGAGCAGCATGGGTGTCAGCAGCAAGGCTGATGACGACGATGATGATGATGATGATGATGATGCTAACAATGATCAGGCGTCGCACGAGCTGCGAATGCTGCGCCAGGTGAATGCGGCCGCCGCCATGGCCGTGGCGGTCAATGTGGCTGCCAATGCGTCAGACGCCGTTCCCGATGCTCCCGACTGTGAGCAGTAGTTGGCTGAAAAGGGTGGGCCATCAGTTGTTAGCTGTGCATACATAAATATTGCGATTTATTATACCCACACACACACACACACACACACACACATAAGAGCGCACACAGTCACTCACGCACACACCGAAGCGAACCCCAATTGCTTGTATTTTCATTTATATGTATGGTAATTTATGCACTCGCATCAGCAATTAAATCAATCATGTACCTAACAGGCTAACCAACCTTTCAAATATCCGTTCTCCAAATTAAATTACCTCTTAAAAAACAATCAGACAATCCTTCGGCTGAAATGGTTTCTATAGTTCTATCGGTCTGCCAGTGCGGATCTGCTGTGTTGCTGCTGTGCTATGCTGTGCTGTATGCACTCTGAAAAATATTCGCATCTAAATTGAAAGTCAAGCCGAAAACTGGAAAGCTTTTTAGAAATCATTTCGAAATTTATATAATAAATTTTAGAAGCGCTTGGCCTCAATCGACAATCCTACAAATATCGTATTTATTTCTACTTTTTAGAAATATTTTATATTTTTTGGAATTTCAAATCATTATTCTTACAACTATATATTATACAATTTTCGCCAATTTTCCATTGGATTTCTTAAATTCAGAAAACTAGTAATTCTAAAACTCATGTTTAAATTTCTCAAATTTATCCGAAAGCGTACCAAAAAAAAAAAAAATTTAAGTGTTAAGTTCATAATATTTAAGAGGTATCTAGTGAAAAGACACTACCGTCCGTTTTAAAAATAGAGCGAATTTTTTTTTTGAGTGTACAATGTTGTACCGTACTGTGCTGTACTTTACTGTGTTGTGCGTTGCAATTGGGTGTCTGTTGAAACTGTCAGAAAAGTAATTTTTTTTTTATATACATATTCACATACATAAAAAAAATACATTTAAATGATCTCAAAGTTACTTAAAACATATTTTTTGTGTGTAATTTGTATTTTTATCTCCTTTATTTTTGTGCTTTGTTTTTTGTTTTTTTTTTTAAATGCGAAACGAAACACTACAAAAACCGAAGCAGTTGTCGAGCGCTGATTTGAAAGTCTATCATTTTATTTTTTGCAAATATATCTTGAATTCTACATTTTATTCAATATATAAAACAAAAATATTAAAAGTTTTTTTTTTTTTTTTTTTTGTGTGTGTTTATAGGTATTAGAGTTATGGAAAATAATGTATAGTAACATTACATTAGGTATTTTTAATTAAACGTATATTGCTGTTTAAGCCACATTTATTAACAATTGGCAACAGTTGCGCTAGGTTGTTAGGATTATCTAAGCTGAGCTGAGAGTGCATTGGTTGCGAAGCGTTGTTGCCTTTAAGGAGCATAAAACACACACACACACACACTTTGTTAGCAGCTAAGGGAGAAGAGTACGAAAAAGATGCACAACGACAACATCAAAAAAAAAAAAACAAAAAAAAAAAAACAAATTACTCGAAACACATTTTTCTATGCAATTACCGTTTACCGTTAGCGACAACAACAAATACAACACAAAAAGCTAGCAACTGTGTGTGTGTGTATAAACCACGATGTTATTTCTCTACATACTTATGTAACTATAGTATAAATATATAATAATTCATTTAAGCATGAATCGAACGATCCACCGTTATTAAAATGATTAACTATTGATTTAAATGCATTATTATACGCAAAACTATTTGAAAAATGAAAAATCAAAAACGAAAAATGAAAAAAAAAAACTGAAAACTGAAAACTGAAAACTGAAAACAATAACAAAAACCAAGAACAAATTCAAATGTGAGCAAAAGATCTTGGCATCAAGTGTACATCCAATCAAGTCTCCAATCCGTGACCTTCCAGCTCAAATGGCTGATGGCTGGCCCACTTCAAACCTGGGCAGTCAAGCAGCGTTCTGAGGAATGCGTATCGTGATCTAATGCCATATTAAATGCTGCGAACTAATTTATAATTGCACTTGCACCTTAGCCAGCGCCTTTGTGGTGCCATTTTTAAGGATATCGATGTGGTGGTCACCACTTGGATGGTTTTGCATTGTTTGGTTGTGCATTTGGTGAATGACACCGATAATTACAAAGAAATACAAAACAAAAATAAAAACAAAAACAAAAATATTTAATGGAAAAAACGAAAAAACAAAAAAAATCTAATACTAATTTAATATAAAAGAAATTGTATTGTAAATGTAAAATAGTATCGTTTTCGTATGTAAATGTAGTTACTAAGCCTAAACTATAACATTATGAACGTAATGAAAGTATAATACATATTTATAAATGTAAAGTATTTCGTTGTTGTACGATTAAAACAAATACGCATTTTTTTTTTAGTAATAAAACGAAATTCAACTGCATGCAAAAAAAAAATTAAGCAAATGACATGCAGATGGGAAATTTGTACATTTATCGACAACAAGGCATAAACAATAATGAAAAACAACAAAAAAAAATAGTACGAAATATTGAACATCTTTGGATATGTAAACATTAGTATAAATGACACAAACACACACACACAAATACAAATACAAATACAAATACAAACAAACACTTGAAAAGGGGTAAAAAGTAACAATAATAATAATAAAACTAAAGATAAAATGAGAAATTACTATTTTAAAAAATTTTTAATCATGAAACAGTTACAATTACAAATTACAAATACCGATTTATAAAAGCCCAAACAAAAAGTATAAGAGAAATAATAAACTACAAAATAAACAACTCTAAAGCATAAGTGAAACTACATAACACAGAGAGAGACAGAGAGAGAGAGAGAGAAATACATAAAGTAAAAAAAAAAAATACAAAACAAAAATTGAAATAAAATAGTGCCTAACAGAAGCAAAGTATTACAAGCCAAGTGGCATGCAGCTAAATTCGATTTTACAGCCATGCCAATCAATCATGAGCAATTCTACGATTATTTTCCAAATCAACATCAAATATTACAGTTTCAAAACAAACATAAACACTCAAATTCGAAAGAAAAAAACAAACACATCTCTCACACAAATTGAAAAAAAAAAAATGTTTTGTCACTATGTGTACCCATATTTATCGGGTATGGTTTTGTACAGGCTCGATATTGTTTTTCGTTTTCGTTTTTGTTTCAATCCGTTTGATACAAAAATCTCACATTATTTAAGAATCCGAATATCGATATTTACACACAAAAATCCGTTCAGTATAAATAACTTACACTCAAGTTAGTAACCATATTAAGATCTTAGTATAATATATATATTTTTGTATATTGACCCAAATCCAAAACCCCGCCCCTCGCCCCACCCCATTGCCCCATAACCCCATTCGACCAATTCATACCATACCATACCATACCACAAGGCAATCGGAGAGCTACTTAGTTTTAAACTGTTTACAAATTCGAGCAACTCGGGTCAAAACACTGAAAATCCACAATCGCAATCTTTTTTAACTTTTAAATAATTTGGCATTTTATTGACAAATCTGATTTGCTCAACAATTAAGCCAACATATCAAGTACATTTCAAGTGAGATAATTAGTACCTCAAAAAATGCACACATTTTATGAATGCCAACAGAAAATTTTGCCCATCGTTTTTTAGCTTGCAAATCTGAATTGTATTTATTTTTTCTATTTTCGATTTTTATTTCTGAAACATGTACATGTATGTTAAGCACCTACTATACTAACAACTTCAAAGTGGAGACTATTTCGATGTGCTTCGATTCAACTTGCGATTTGATTTTTTTGTTTTTGTTTTTTGTTTTTTTTTTTGGTTTGGCTGAAGTTCAGTTTGAATATGCAATAAAAACTTGTTGTAAGCAATCTATACATATGTGCAAAAGCAGGAAATGTGTAATGTTTTTTGTTTTCGATCCCCTCAACTGACAAAACCCGACGGTCCTCTAAGTCCCTCAACTCCACAGTATATTTTTTAAGTTATGTTTGGGTTTTGCTTAATAGAAAATTAAATTTGTTTGTGAAAGTACACTGTAATTTCAACAGACAATTAATGTACACGTCTGTATGTACGCAATAAGCAAGACAGAGATCATCATTAGCAAACATCAACATCAGCAACAAAAATAATAGTGCTTAAATCAATTATTAATAAATTTATAAATAGATATACAGCTAACTGAAAACAATAACATAGCAAGGATGAACAGTGAATATGTAAAACAATAAAATTGCAATTATATTTACATAAATGATTGCAATTGATGATATAAGTATATATATATACAATATATATATGTATATGTATATGTATTTTGTTTTGTATTTGTCGTTCCACGAAATGCAAGGAAGCGAACGAGCGCAAGTAAGGGAGAAAGAAACATGTGAAATTTACGTAAGGAAAAAATGTGTCATTTTAATTTTTACACTGAAATGCATTAATAAAAATTTTAATATATTAAAAAAATCGAAATCTTTTATTCAAATTGTTATATCGACTAGGATATATTCATTCACTCGATTAATAGCACTCGTCCCCACTGTACCAAGCTTAACGGGACATTGTTTACGTATCTTGTAACGGTGCTTCTTCATCTTACACAGTTATGATGCATCGGAATGTTTTGATTGGGATAATAAAGAATACATATACATATGTATTTAATATTTTATAGGTAGAAATATTAGTTACATACAAATATTTGGAATGGGAAACCAGAAAATACCTTGCTTACAAGGATACTGGACTGAACAACAGGCAAATATCAATTAAATTCAAATAAAAAGAAAACTACAACAAATAATGCTAAAAACCAACATCAAAAAATTATCACACAGGCAAAAGTCTGCAATATTACGGACTGGGCGGGTTAAAAATGTCACTGCATCTATAATTCGTTTTGATTTAAGGTTAAGTTCAACAAATTTTATTAGGTAGTGATCGAAGAAGAACACATGTTCTGGACCCAGGAGTGGCAAAATGTGGTATTTTGTGATGAGAGAAAATTTAATTTCGATGGTCCAAACGGTTTAAATTATTACTGGCTCGATTTAAAGAAGTCGGAGATTTTTCCCTACCCGAAGATGTGGCGGTGCTTCACTTCAATACATAGAGGCGTCAAATCGGTTTTTCAATTATCCGCATCAGCCACACCCAAATGCCTTATTCCAACAGGATAATGCTCCAATACATGTGTCGTGGGTGGTTACGGGATAAGGATTTTAAGCTTTTACAGTGGCCAGCAAGATCACCAGACTTGAATCCCATAAGGAACATATGGGGACACCTGTTCCATCGAGTTTAATTGGGTAATCGACCATTTGAGACAGTTGAGCAGCTACGAAGGCTGTCGTTAAGGAATGATCAAAAATTCCATTATCTGACCTCCAAAAAGATGTTGAATCGATGTCAAATCGTTTTTTTTTTTAGTTATAAGCAAATCAGGGGGTTCAACTGATTTTTAATTAGTTGTTTTCATGTAAGTTTTACGTGCTATATTACGTGACTTCAAAAACATAAAATGAATAAAGAATATTATGTTAATGTTACAAATTTAATTCCTTTTTATTTGACGTATATTTAAAACAGCTAACTTTTGTGGAACAAAACAATTTGAAAAATGTTATTTTCGACTTTATAAGGAACAAATCAAGTGCCTTTAATCGAGTTTCGCAGAGTGTATATTCATTTAAATTTAGAATAACGATTTTATTATAATAATTGGGGCTATAAGGACGTTCAAATCGTTGTGATAGCTTCCGAGCGATCAATGAGTTCGCGATTTTCACCCATTTCTATTAAGCCCTCCAACTGAATATTGCCAAGTGATTTGATTCCTAGATGACCCTATAATCCTTGATGCAGTTGAATAGATGTGGTACTTGTGATTCTAAGGCCACCTGTCATTTGAAAATCTGTATCGATTTGACCGACCTAGAATTATTTTTCTGAAAAAGAAATTGTCAATTTGAGTTACCCTGGAAGTATGCTTTGAATCAGTTAATGTTCTGAAACACTTATTTCATTTTTGGTTCTAAAATATGCTTTAATTTAATGCAATAATTAATGCAAATTGCACATCGACTCGACTGATCGACTTACAACAGAAAATAGACACCTCACGGTTTGCATTGCCATTAACTATAGTTTATTGTTACATACATATACATTCATATTAAACGCGAAAGCTTGAATAAATAGTTCACTTGGGAGTTGTACATACAATATACGTATACATCAAATATCGTGTTTTATATGCATGCATCCAATCATTGGGTGTTAGGTGTTGTCTTTTTGTTGTTGTTGTTGTATTTGAGTGTTTCTATGTTTTAATTAATTTATACAATTCATATTCGTTTATATGTTATATTTTCATCAATTGCGATCGAAGTACATGAAGAACGGGGTATACCAAACAATTAATTTGTAAGTTTCACTGTGATAGCGAAACTGCATTATTGACAATCACATCTAAAGCTTTAGGGTTGGCGGCATTTATATTTTTAAAAAGATGTCAAAATAAAGTAAGAACAAAAAATTTTTCTTCAAAAAACAATTTAAAGAGAGCTGATCGTTAAATGACAAGAGGAACTGTAGGAATTTTGCGTTTTCAGGATGCTCCTAATTCATATATTGGGGCTTTTACTATACTTTCGTGTTGGTATAATTTTGTTAATATTTTAATTGCGATTTTGTTGCTATTCCCATTGATGTTGCTGTAGTAGTTGTTGTTGTTGTTGTTATTATTTTTATGGGAGCGATATTATTACATTGTCGCCCTATAGTGAAGTTGCTAGGCAAACAACAGCCATCCGATGCAGAGAAAAGCGAGATAGAGAAACAGTTTGGAGAGTGTCTGCTCATCGTCGTATTGCGTGGTGCCTCGATTAGCCGCTAAAAGTATAAGACATATAATATTATATTATATGCGATATATGAACATGTTTTAAAATGCGATTCAATGGCACTTACCTGCCGGGCGCGGCTCGCGGAAGTTAAGCGATGATGTAAAGAAGCCAAAGGGGAAAGCGCCAATACCAAATGACATGTGGAAGCTATCACCGAAGCCGAATCCTGGAAAGCCAGGTGCTGGCTCAGGCTCTGTACGCTGGCCGGCAGGACGAGGTGGCACCTTATTGCTATAATAATAAGTACAATTAAATCAGTCAACTGCTTCTATGCGAAAGTTTGCAATAATATGATCAGTTTACCGTGGATCCTCCTGGCGTGTGCTATTGCGACCATAGAGCGGTATAACTTTGTCCTTATCCACGGCTGCCTTGCAAACTGGGCAGAGTTTGCGATTGGGTCGCGTCAGCAGCCATTGGTGCAAGCATGGCCAACAGAACAGATGGCCACACATGCTAACCACCGCATCCTTCGCTGTGTCCAAACAGATGTTGCACTCGTACAGTGATTCCTCGCTGTGATCCTTATCCTTGTCCTTTTCGTCGCCAGTGGCGCCGCTGTCGCTACTTGACCCAGGCGTGTCCGTTTCATTGAGCTCCGACATGTTGCCACTGGCCAGGGCACTGCCCGTGAACGAATATGACGTTGCACGCTGACGCAACTCCGATGTGGGATCAGTTCTGTCCCTATTCCACCCAATATTTTCGGTATCCACACGCTCCGATGCGTTAGGGAAATTACTGTCGCTTCCGTTGCCGGTGCTGCTATTGACATTGTTTGATGTAGTCGGCAATTCTGGTGCCGTTGGCAATTGCTGTTCGCCAACTAGAGTCGCTGTTGCTGTTTCCATGGTCGGTTGTGGCCAATCTGTGTTTATCGATTAGTTTGACGTCTGTGCACCCGCTCTAAAAGAACGCAAAAGAAACGTTTTAAAAGCGAGCGGACGATAGTAAAACGTTTATAGATAATATCCAACTGGTGTGAAACCAGAACTGTGGCTAATTGACAATGCTATTTTTATGTATGTGACAAACGTCCATTTGAGAGGGTGGCGAGAGGGTCGTGCGTAGTGCTTATGATGATGGGTTGATTTGAAAACCTACAAGCACTCGACTGGCAATCAACGGTTTTCAACACAAGCGAAGTGATTTAGATACGGTCGGTTTCGTATTCGTTGAAATGTTCGACAAATTTTAAAAGATAGTTTAGAATTTTTGTCTGAATGTAAACTGACTTTTACAACAATACATACAGGTAGGTTGTATACTTTTCATTTCAGAGATCAAACAAACAATGGACTTTGACCAATTCGTGGAGCACTAAGAGCCGATTGCTGCCAGGCTTGTCAACATACACTATTTGCATATCTAAGAGTTTAAACTCATATTTGTTGTGGAGAAACCTACACTATAATTACAGCAGTTATTTTAATAGGGACGCACACATATTCTATTGGATAGCAAAATTCATTACAAAAGCAGTAATATTATCTCAGGTCGGAAATTATGATATATAGATTTATATTTATTGCTCAAGCGCATGTGGTCCAGAGTTTAAGCAAAGTTTCAATTAACACTTGAGCGGACTAGATTGCATCATTATCTTCGTACATGTACATATATATCGTATGCAAACGGGAATGAACAGTTGAAAGCAGTAGACACTTGTGTCGAGAGATGCAGATGCATTTGGAGATAACGACACCTGCACCTGCTACGAGAAGTTCCAGTTAGTTCCGTATAATATCAGTATTGCGTACTCGGTACTTTGTACATTCGTATAGCAATACATATGTACACACACTGTGTGTGTGTATTTGTTAATTGTGTATTCACTCGCGGCAGAGCCACCAGGCGAGCTTTTAGTTATAGCCTATGTGCGTACTTTGCATCCGACGTACATACCTACATAGATACATACATACATATGCACACATGGATAGATACGCAAATATGCAAGCGATACCCTATCACACGGACTGTGCACACATACATGTGTAAAAGCACCTACACATATGTGTGCACAATAAATACACACACAATTGCAAGTGCGAGCATTCAATACGTTACTGATATTGTTGGCTTGTTTTGGTCAAACGCAATTGTATTTGTACATTTTACACTCACTGCACTCCCGTTCCTTGGCGTCACGTGAGATGTTGATATTGTTGTTCAAAAATTTTTGAGTAACTTGATTAAGTTGAAAGACATACATATATATGTTTATTTTGTTTTTCCTTCAAGGCGAAACTGGCTGGGGCTGACATGTGTGTGTGCATACTACGTTCAAGCATACATACTTACATACAGATACATACATGTAAACATACCTTTTACTAATAATTTTGTTTTGCTTGGCATTCACAATATAGATAATTAAAATAAAATTCGCAGCACAACTTTTACGTGCGTCACAATTAATATCCCTTTAAAACTCCGTACTAATTAAAAGATTTAAGTAAAACATAAAGTGCCCCGAATCAAAGCAATGTCGATACGGCTCTAATTTATGTGCTGCGATAATCGAACAGATGATATCGCACGTATCGATATATCGATATTTTCATCGCAAGTGAACAAAAGTACGATATATTTATTTCCACCCGTCGGTGGATCTTTAAAGCTATTTTTAATTTTAAATCTATCCTAGAGACCACGTTTTGCTCTAGGAATTACAAATGTTTTAAATTGTGGTATACACTGTCAAGCTTGTTTTAATAAACATTGTTAAAAAGTCTACATTACTTGGCTTGCGTCATTCCCATTAGTATCGATATAAATAATATAGCCATTCAACAATTTTTATTAAATACATTTTAAACAAATTGAATTTATTCGTTGCCTTGACACGTATATATAAAAGGTCCCAAGTCACCGAAGCAAAAATATGAATATATATATTTATATATTTAAGATAGCTTTAAGATAGCTTTACGCTGAGGGAGTTTTGCGCATATAAGCAACAAAAGCGATTGTTATATCGACTCAGCTGATCTAAAGCTGACTAGTGATTAGTGCGTTACACTTTTAATGATAATGATCATAACCTAGGGGAATATAAAAAGTTGCCAACAAGCATGACTCGAGAAATAATTATTGAAACGATAGTGCACAAAATAAAATACCGAAGTCAGTATAAAAATACAAATTTATTCGTTGTGCTTTAGCAAATTTTTGGAGTCAACAATTGGCAGAAATATCGAATGCTGTGCTCAGATAAACCCGACCGTTTAAAAAGGCGGTGCTCAAACCGTTGCTGCAGTCTATTCTTAAACAACAAAAAATGAAGGAATAAAAGCTTATTCAATTAAAAGGCAGCAGCAAGCACCACTTGAAGTGCCATGTAAGCAGTTGCAAAAAGCGCCACGAAGAAGGCGAGCGCACGTGCCGGCTGAGGCACCACAACTACGGCGTATACCAAGGTGTGAGCGACGCGGGCGATGCCAACGGCACGGAATAGATTGATTGCGAGGAAAGCACTGGGATTAGTTAGAGTGTAGAGCAGGCCGACAATGAAGAATGGCAGAATGTTTTCCAGATCGTTGCGATGAGCACGACGCACACGCTCCACGTTGGGATCATCGAATTTGACCTTCAGTTTTGGGGACATCAAATCCTCCTGATTGGCGAAAGTCTGAAAAGCAACGAAAATGTCATGAACTTAAAATGTGTTCAGACTATGTGGCCGCTTTCGCCAGACTGCTGGACTTTGACCAGCAGAAAACTATGAACCCTTTCCCTCTCACCTTGGTCTTAAAGCGCTGCATGGCCGTGAGTAGTGACATGGCCAACATTTTAATGACCAGCACACCGGCCCAGAAGGTATAGCTCTTAAACACTGGGTTGCTGAGGGTTAGAAGTTCCAAACTCATGATTGTTTCTAATTAGAATCTGTTTCGTTCTGTTAAATTAGCACCGGGAGAACTGCCTTCGTGCGTTGCCAGTTTTCAACTGCTGTGAGCGCATCGCTTTTTCATATTATATGCCGCTTTCTGTGGCTCTCCAGCGCTCACTCGCTATGAATTCTCTCTCTCTCTCTCTTTCTCCATCTGTCTTTATCTCGCTGATAACTAAAAGCGCGATGGCATCATATGAAGGCATGTACTTATATACATATAAAAAGATACACATACACGCTTAATAACAGGCGTAGTGAGTCTCCCTAACGCCAACAGAACGTGAAAATAGCGTACTCTATCTATAATTTGTGTTCGGCATATTCATGTATACATATATATAAATATATAGATATGCCTATGCTTGCATGGAAAGCCTCTAATCTTACAGCACTAAAAGGAAAAAAAAACCAAAGACTTACCAGTGTTATAAATCGCCAAAGGCCAGTTATTAGGCTCATTGCAAACATTTTCAACACCAACAGCGCACTCCAGCCCATATAGCAGCGGAATACCGCGTTATTCATTGAGATCAGCTCGGGATATAACATTGCGACGTACTGAAATACACTTGATGATTAAAGCACACTGAATGTGAGAGTTACAGTCGAAGCTACTTTTATATCGCATTTAACTCTTGACGTGTGTGCGATTCGTAATACAAGCTTAGAAATGCAATAGATCGCAATCTACATAAACAAAGCGGAATGAACTAAGCTACTTATATACAAGCATTTGTGCATACACTCTACGAAACTCGATTAAAGGCACTTGATTTGTTCCTCATACAATTTAAAATGAGATTTTGAAAATTTTGTTTTTTTCCACAAAAGTTAGCTGTCTTAAACATTAACATAAAATTTTACATACAATTTTTTTTTTTTTAAATTGTTTTGACATCGATTCAACAACTTTTTAGAAGTCAAAAAGTGTGATTTTGGAGCATTTCTTAGCGACTGCCTTCGTTGCTGCACAACTGCCTGAAGCTGTCGATTACCCAATTAGACTCGGCGGAACACGTGTCCCCATATGTTGAACACTCAGACTCCTTTAAATCATGCCAGTAATAAATTAAACCGCTTGAACCTTCGAGATTAAATTATTTTTCATCAGAAAATACTACATTTTGCCACTCTTGGGTCCAGGACATGTGGTCCTTTGCAGGATTTAATCTGGCTATGTGGTGTGCCTTTGTAAATACTGGCTTTTACCTTATTTTCTTCCAAGTCAATCGATCACTACTTGGTAAAATATGTTGAACACGATGTTTTGATATTTGTAACCTCAAATGGAATTTTAGATACCGTAACATTTTTGTCCAGCACAGCCCGTAAGATTGCCGATTTTTGACTATGTGATATATTTTTTATTGTTGAGGTTTTCGAATTGCTTGCTTTAGTTTTCTTTTAATTTTTTTAAATTTAAATTTAATTGCTGATGGCGATCGACTTAATTTAATTGATATTTGTCTTTTGTTCATTACAGTATACTTGTACGCAAGAATCCTAGCTATTTCCTCAGGCAAGAGTGTTTTTCCTTTCCCATTCCAAATATTTGTGTGCAATTAATCTATTTCTACTTATAAAACATTTAATAAATATGTATTCTTTATTATCCCATTCAAGGAAATTCAGTACAACGCCCCAAATACTTTTCCGAAGGCTAGAAAGTGACTGCCCTTAATCGAATTTCGCCAGCAAACTAGCTCAAAAAACACAAATATGCAAACATCTTCGGAAAAAAGTAACGGAACTTTCATTTCAATGCATCATAACAGTGTAAGATGAAGAAGCACTGTTATCAAATGCGTAAACAATGTTCGCTTGGCTTGGTACAGTTTGAAACGAGTGCCTTTAATCGAATTTCGCGGAGTGTCTATACATACCTTAAGTGAAACCTTATATGAAATATTTAATTGTAGAATTCATTAGATTTTCCTGTGGCAATTAATATAAGCAAATATAAGCAGGCTTTCATAAAAAAACAAAATTACTTAATAGTATATACATTTTGCAGCGTATTTTCCGATTGTGTGTGTGTGTAACGTATCTCACAGTCCAGTAAGCTCGATAGGAAGATTATTCCAAATTTTGCTGTCAGACAGAAAACGCAGCTGTTAAATGAAAATACAAAAGCTAACAAATTACAGTAATTACAGTGAATTGAAAACAAAAAAACGAATCATTTTGAAAAGTAGCCCACAAGCTGCCACTCGGAATATAGAAAAATGTTCAGTGCCATTGACAACTGAAAGTTGAACTGAGATTGCCTAACATACCTGATTTTGTAATAATAATATATTTTAATATAAGTGCATCACTTAAAAATAGTACAAACTAGTCACGTTTGCCATCATGCTATATTATATCACATTAGCATATATGAAAACTTTCTAGGATTCAATTTTACTGTATTGTAAACTGTATTGTAAAATAAATAAATAATGTTACTATTATTTTACAGTTTCATTTATTTAAAGTATAAATACATTTATTTTTTTTGTTATTATTTGTTTTGTAACCCAATTCCAATTTGGAACACAACCGAGATCTGTTTGAAAGGGTTGGGTGCATTGCGATGCTCCATTAAGAGACCTTCAATTATGCACCAACAGATTATAAGCGAAAAAAAAAAAACGTCAATTCCAGTTGCAACTTAACTCAACTCAATCAGATTCAGATGCGCAACTGGGCAGCGAATAGTAAATATGTATATTCAGTACATATTACTTAAACTGACTAAAGTGCGCTGTAATCGTTATCTGCATCTCCGTCTCCGTCTCCATTTTACATTTTTGTCTGAATTTCTGGTTGGGCTCTTTCAGCATTTTGCCAAAGAAAACAACAGGCGGCATATGCTCTTCAACATGAAATGGCTTTTTCCTCCAATTCTTGAGTGTAATTAATTAATTTCGCGCTCATTTTGCTATGCGCCCATTGTTATTGCTGTTGTTGCTGTACGAAAACATACATAAATCATAATGTGCAAAAATTTGCATAACATTCGTTGCGGCAACTTCTGCGGCTCAGTGATTGTTCTACTTTGGTCGCGTAAGCTCGTCTCCGCCGGCATAGCATCCAGTAACAAGTTCACTACACGTGCATCTCAAGGATATTAAGTTAACTAAAACCGTGTGCTTGGCATCATTTTTGAAAAATGTCGCACGGCGAACGCAAAGGTCGCCTCAATGTGGTTAAATTTTTGGAATTGGTAAAGATTCTTACGTTACATTTTTTTGTTTGTTTTTTTTAAATTTCTAGTGATATATACAAACTCTTGTAAATGAATACACATTGTTTGAATTCCTTACAAATAATCTTGTTAAACAAGTAAAACAAGCTGCAAATCATATTTGTATATCAATTATATCAAGTGCGTTTATCCTTAGGCATTTTCCGTAGCCTGTCTTGTGCTGCACTTTTACAGTTTCAATGATCGCGACATTTTGACGTCATTCATGGCGACAGGCACATTCACCGGCTACATTATTGTAGTCATCGGTGTATTTGCAGGTAGGTTGCCATCCCCATATACATATTGATAGTTGAACATAAGACATTGTCGTTTTGATTTCAGGCGTTCTAATGCGTGCTCCCATTCATAAGCGGATCGACATCTTCTTCAGCGTGCTGGGTTGCGCCCTGTTCGTGGCTAGTGGCGTCTTCATTATAGAAGCCTGGGAGTTCTCGTTTCGGACGCGTACACGGGATCTGGCGCTGATCAAGGCATCGCTGTCCATTGTTAATGGTGTGCTGTTTGGCTTTGATGCGATCTTTACTTTTCGCGATAAGTGAAATGTTGATCTAGTGGCCAAAGAGACATTCTTGCATTTAAACCTAAACAATATTTACATTTATATTTATACTTAACGAACATACTTCTTGATACTTGAGTAAAAATATAACTAGGTCTTACATACATACATATTTCCTATTCAAACATACAAAAGATTTTTCCAAAAAAACGAGTTTATTTGCGTAAAGTTTTTTTTTTGCTGTCTCTCAAACATACAATATATATTTTTTTTAAATCGCTTTTTGCTTATTAAATAATATGTATACATATAGTGTGCCATAGTTTTTGTTGTTTTTTTGTTTTGTGTCAATAAACCAGCAACATTGCAACAAGCATTAAGAGTTATTATAATTAGGCTGAGGCCCGCCCGAAACACAAACATCAATTAGCCGCCGACATGGAAATCATAAAATAGCTTGGACGCATTTTTACATTGCTATTGTAGTTAGATTTAAATCGTATTGTGCTGTTGTTGTTTTTATGATTTTCATTCTTGATAGACGTGGGAAAATATGCCTCATAGTCTTTTAGGCAGGTTTTTAGTGTTGTTTTCCTTTTTGCTTTTGTTGATCGAGGGCTGCATCTTTGGGTGTTGGTGCTTATGACTGTTGTTGTTGGTTGTGGCGCGGTCCTTAGGCAGAATTGTGTATGTTAAGGCGGAAAATGTCATGAGCAACATAAAAGGTACCAGCATTGGCTTTCAGCACGAAGACCTGTGAGAAAGCGAGTGGAGGATCATCATCGCACTGCAAAACGATTAGAAATAATTGATATCAATTGAATGTTCATGAAAATGAAAGTGTAATTTAAATGAAGGAAAGCAACCAAACAGAACATAGAGCAAATTCACAGATAGTCAAGTAGAAAAACATTTTTCGTCAAATCGCAGCTGCCATACCCTTGCTAACCTAAAATTTCACATATTTACTTATTTGTTGTGAAAAGGGAATATGTTAATACAATATTTAGTTGCTACACCTTCGACAATACGTGTTTATTTGTAGAGTTATTTGTCTGGTTTGGTTTAGAATTGATAGCGTTGTGGTAAAACAAACCAGGTGTGGGCTTACAGACTTCTACATTCGTCTCATTTGTCATATATCCATGTACAGGAGTATATAGAAGTTCAATCATAAATAAACAATTCAAAAGTTTCAGATTTCATGCTAAATTCACTATGTAATTTCAAATGTACACTAAACCTTCATACGCAATTACTTTCGTCAACGTTGGACAAACTTAAATCATAATGTAAAAAAAATAAACTAGTCTTCAAAATCTTAAAGAAAGTTCACTAAGTATTCCAACCCAAACCGCTTGGCTAATCATAGGATGATACAAACAGGGGGGGAGACAAGGGCAGGTGAACACGAACTGTGATGGATAATATCTGAAGTCATTTGAATCATTTTATGTGTTCTACTCGTGTAAAGGGTCTCATAATGATAATTTCTTAAAGTTACACATATAACTTCATTTATAGCTTACAAATTTGGTGTTACTGTACAATGGTACTGCGGAAAGTGTTAGTTCAACTCAAAACTCATTTAAAAGCTTGAACTGAAAGCCATTCAAAAATGAATGCAGCCATAAGTTCAATGCAATTTAGATATTAACAATAACCTTGCAGCAAACGGTAGCTTGTGGCAAAAATAGGATACGATTATCGCAATTTACCGGACCCGGAGTTAGGCAGCAGCAGTATGTGTTTGCATGTAGTTTGTTAGCATGGTTCAATAGAACAATAATTATACAAATGTATTAAGCTCGTTTAGTAGGTCAGTGCTGAAGTTGTATGTTATTGCATTTTTTTGTTTTGTTGTTACGAATGGATGCAACAAAAAGCTTTTTACTTTGCCTGGCCGGTATCGCCCCTCTTGAGTGATTTTTTTGATGTTGATTGTTGCTACACATCGTGCAGCGCAAGCCTAAAGATATCGTGTTGCACAAAGAAGCTAATGCCCACTGGCTTGAGCACAAAGGTCTGAATATACGCATGCGGTTGATCCTCATCGGTCTGCGTCAATAAACATGATGCAATACAAATACATGTATATTTATATTGTCTGTATGTATATATATATATATTTATATATATTTATTTGAAGGGAATTCTCACCTGTACACGTCCCAGCACATTAATCAGCACGCCGCCATCGAATGTGGGCTGAGAGTCAACTGTGGTGATTACACGACTGATCTTTTGGAAACTGAGACTCTGAAATTGTTAGGTATAACTTTGGGTATACTTATTGGGTTTCATTTGAGTGCATACCTGAACTTTCTCAAGGATTTTTGGCGCTCCTTGTATCTGATGGCCCTCGAAGGTCATGAAGCTGTCTGTCGCCTGCCCAAAATAGATCGAAATGAGCAAAACATTCGATTACTGTTGAAATTAAATACATATGCATACACACAAACATAGATATGTATTCATGATGAGGTGTGTGTCATCGTTAGAAATTTCGAGAATATTTATGCACAGACTTTAGTCAAGCAAAGTCCTGCCAGAGGAAAAGGCGTCATCAAAACAAATAATATAAACAATATAGTAAATATTAGATTTGAAATATTAGCCGAGTTAGAGTTTCACTTTCACTGCATGCATTTTTTGATTCATATTGTGTTTGGCTTGTGCGCCGGATGGATCATCACTCTTTTACCGCGTAAAATAACAAATGCAACTTGCGCGCTCTTTTTGTCGTAGCAGCAGCTCCATGCAGTAATTATGTTTCTGACGATTTGACAAGGGCGCGCCGCTCGCACAGATGACGAACAGCGAACAACAACAATGAAAGGGGGTCTTGTTTGTCGTCAACTTTCATATATCCGTAAAGCGTGCAGACATGTGCATGTAGGTCAATGTATACGCAAATATATGGCTTATATACAGAGATTGAGGATAATATCAACAGCATGGCCAATAGATTTGGCGACTATACGACTTACACTGTAGAAGTTAACCACGTTAGCGCGGTTTGCCGGGTCGTCAAAGATGGCATAATATTGCTGAACGAATCCTTTGCCAATGTCATCGTATTGTGGATTAAGTGCCATAGCGTCGATATCAGATTATTCTTGGATATGTTGCAAATGTGCTGCAGACCAAAGACCTAATCAAATAATTTGATTATACTTTTGGCAATGTGCGAGACTGAAAACTCAGAACACAAATGGCAAGTGTGACCACAAGCGGGGTGCGGGTAAAAACTGGCATTCAATAAATTTGTCAACACGATTAAGCATTTCGGCCAATCGATTACAAGTCAATATTTTAAATAAATATCGATAGACAAAAATTAAAATAGTTGCACCTACGCGAATGGTATTTAAAAGACTTTTTGGTGCAATCTGTAATGCTCATTTTTTTTTTTGGTATCTTTTTCAGTTGTTTTGTATTCAATTCTTTGTTTGCGTCATGTTATCATAATTCTTTGATTTGGCCGACACCGATGTCTGGAAGATGTAGATAAATATTTCTCAGTGGATAAGTTGGCCGTATTTTGGTTTTTCCATGAAACGGTCCCACTAAATTCCAAATTGCTGTGCGTTTCGTGCGCAAAGCGATTAAAGTGGTTATTGTGTATTATTATGTTAACTTTTGCCAATATTTCCCAATTATGTCGCATTTGCCTGCGCCATCTGCGTCAGATTAATGAGCAGCAACAGCAACACCCACAGCGCAACAAATCCAGTTACAATCCGAAAGCGCTGCCCCATTTAGCAAAAATGTTGAATCACTTTTTTGCCATTGACGTATTTCAGCAGCCGGAGACATATCCACAGGACATATGCGCATTGTGCTACAATGCCATCGAATACTTCCAGCAACTCTGCAACGTCGCGGAGCAGAGCAACGAGATGCTGATGCGCCTCACCATAACCCTGGCCGTTGATCAGCCAAAGCGGACAGAAGCTGATGTTGATGTCCATGTTGATGTTAGTGCTGACGATCACTCGGTTGGTATATACAAAAATTTGCAGTTGAGTCAGCTTGTTTTTTGTTTAGGGCTGAGCTAGCATTTTTGCAGTTGTCGCTCGTGAAAGCAGAGCCGGCGGAAGACGAAACACAGCATCACCAAGATTACATTGCTGACGCTAACGCCGACGCTGACGTAGATGACAACGGTGATGGCGATGTCGATACCGATGCGGATGCGGACAATGTAAACGACAACAATGAGAGCCTGGAAGCGAATAATGATGAGGCAGCGGCTGCAGCGGCCAGCAAGCGAAAGTTACTCGCTTGCGAGCAGTGCGGCAAGCAGGTGTACAAGCTGCCCTATCTGGAGGCGCACATACGGAGCGTGCACGAGGGCCACCCGAAGCCCTTTCTATGCCGAAATTGTGATAAGGCATTCACTCGATATGAGCAACTGCGCTCACATGTGCGCAATGTGCATCCGGCTGTTGCGGCTGCGACAACAACAACATCATCGGCGATCAGCGAGGAACTGGAACTATACTGTGAGCAGTGCAATCGCAGATATAGTACGAAAAACGCACTTGGCGAGCATCTAAAGCGTCACGCACAGGAAAAGCCGCACATTTGTGAGCACTGCGGCGTCGCGAAGGTGACCCGCACCGAACTGCTCACCCATCTGCGCATCCACAATCCCGACTGGGAGAAGTTCAAATGCAAGCAATGTCCTCAACTCTTCCGTCACAAGAGCGCCATCAGCCGGCATGTTCGCGTCGTGCACGAAGGACAGCGGCGATTCCAATGCGGTCATTGTCAGAAGAAATTCGGCACCCATGCCTCTCAGGTGCGACACGAGCGCCTCCACATTGAAACATTTTAATTCATGGTGGCAATATATCTAGAAACCCATCTTCATGGGCATATACTACATATTCCAAATGATGAGTGCGCCAAAAACTATTACAATGTGATTGTAATCACTTTGTTTATTCATATTGAGCATATTCACAAACACGAAAGCTAATCATATAAGCGAACCGAACTTTTTATAATATTTGTATTTAGTAGATACTCTCGTCGAGAAACCATAAAACATTTGAACATAGCCATTATCAATTACATACTTTTTGTATTGCCAACTGGCAAAGTGTCTAATAATATGCACTATTGAATTAATATTTTTTTTAAATTATTATTTTTAGTCGTGTCACTCTGTGGCAATTTTTTAATGATATTTGATAAATAATATTCATATCTTTTCGGTGTCATCTTAATTTGGTCATTCAAACTTTGGGTTAAAATGCATCAAAATCATTTCCATTATTTTCTTTCATTTACGTCCAAAGAAAATAGTGTGCTTTGCTCTTAATCTGTGCGTTTAATAATTATGATCAGGACACTATGAAAATTGCTAAGCAATTTAGTAGTTTTGATCCATTGTTTATTTTCGATTTGACATGAGATTTTGTTTCTCATGTTCCGCTCTGCATTTTTAAACTGAGCGAACAGTTTAAAAAGTGCCACTTATGCCCAGCGACTGGTCACACTTAGTTAATGCTGAATCATCGATACAATTCAACTGATACATGTAGCGAAGTAAGCAATATTTACAAAAATTTTAAGAGTTCAAAAAATATATATATTTTATGTTGGCTGCGCATTTTTCAAACATTTGCTTGATATCAAAAATTTATTAATCCAATAGTAAATACGGCTTTCTGGTAAATGCAGGGACACGTTTTCAAGATAAGCCGATTGGCAATTGGACCTGTGCGAAACCGATTTAACTGCGTTTTGCCAAACGCCGGCAAAACAAAGCAAATAATACAACAAATACCACAGAGGAAATTTTGTCATTGTAGCAACAGCAGCAGCAACATGCTTAAATATTTGAATCAAAAAGAGGCCATCAATGTCGACCTGGAGCTCTTCAAAGAGTACAAGTTTAGCGTGGATCAGTTAATGGAACTAGCCGGTCTAAGCTGTGCACACGCCGTAACCAAATGTTTTCCGGCCGATCACTTTGGCCGTGTCCTCGTCTGCTGCGGTCCTGGCAATAACGGTGGCGATGGACTGGTCTGTGCCCGCCATCTAGCCCTGATGGGTTACACACCAGCCATTTATTATCCGAAGCCAACACCAAATCCGCTATTCGAAAATCTGTCGCATCAGTGTCAACGCATGGACATCTGCCGCATTGACGAGTGTCCCAGCGTGGAGAAGTCTGCCAAAAATTACGATTTAATTGTAGATGCCCTCTTCGGCTTTAGCTTCAAGCCACCGGTGCGCGCAGACTTTGTACCCGTCGTGGAGCTGTTACAACAGACAAAGCTACCGATTGCCAGGTAAGTATCAATGTTTCCCATTGATTTTATGATTTCGCCTGCTCTCCATTAATTATTTTTATTGTGATTTTTTAGTGTGGATATACCCAGTGGCTGGGATGTGGAGAATGGTAAGCTCAACGATTGCGACCTGGAGCCGACACTGCTCATCTCATTGACGGCTCCCAAGCTATGCGCCAAACACTTCAAAGGCAAGCATCACTTTTTGGGCGGACGCTTTGTGCCGCCAGCTCTGCAGCGCAAGTACGAGCTAAATCTACCTGACTATCCAGGCAACGAGCTGTGCCTTGAATTATAAACACATAAATAATGTACTTATGTGCATATATTTTGAACAGCTGTAAATTATTGTAAATGCATGCCTACAAATGTGTGTAAGTTAATGACTCGCAAAACATGTTCAAAATTGATTAAATCTCTAGATTTGTCTCAGATGGAAGACGGAAACATTATAGTCACTCATAGCACCATTTCCATAGCAGTCGCCATAAATTTATTATGAAAAATCGGTCACTGTGTAGGAAACAAATATAGAAATAATTATTCTGGCCCGATTTCGAGCTAAACAAAGATACATTTTTGATTTTTCATAAATCTTAAGAGATTAAAATAATAATTCCAATTTTTTGACAATTCCAATTTCTAGAGCATTTGTTTTAAGTTGGTGTTTTATTAATATTAACATATGCTTGAACAAAATATGACTTTGTAGGTAGCATGCCCCACCCGTATTACTTGTACAAGCGATTGTAGTTCTTGCGCCTGCGATCCTCCTCGAAGTTGTTGTTGCGTGCCCATTCTTTCAGATTGCCTTTTGAGCGCAGCATTGCCGACTTGGAGTCGACGTCACGCATCACAAACGGCGAGAGGCCAGCAATATAATCATCATCCAGGGCATTTGTCTTTGTTTTGGCCACACGCGACGGCATCTGTCGAGGCATGGGCTGATCCTCAAACAGAATGGGATTGCGCGAATGCTTGCCGCCCTGAAAGCGTGGCAGGCTTTGGTTCTTATACTTGGCAGTCAAGGAGCGCCTCGTGTTTATATGCAGTATCTGTTTGCCGTTTTCGTCCAGACTAACGGCCACACGCTTGAGCGTCTTGTTGCCGCAATTGGGGCAGAACACCTTTGTCATAATGCTGGTCGTCTTAAAGCATCCATAACAACGTAATATGTAGGTGCGCAGCTGCTTGATGATCCGTCCATTTAGCGCGGCCAGCTGCAGATTCAGCTGCTTCAGCACATTTTGCAGCGCATAATCTGTTGTCATGCAGGCAACTGGCGGCACCATGTCCGTTTCCACTTTGCCCTCGAGCGCCTTCTTGGCCTTCTTGATGTTGGAGTGCGTTATCCAGCCATCGTCGCCAACGTCCTCGTCATCGCCGATATCTTTTTCGTTAGATTGTTGGGTCTGCTGCTCCACTTGGTCATCTTCGTCTTCGTCCCTGAACTCTGCCACCAACAGATCACAAGTTGCCTGCTCCTCATCCGCAGAGGGTGCACATTGCAGTTTCTCAAATAGTTTGTCGAGCTCCTCTTGCGTTAGATCGTCATCGTCTTCGTTGTCGTTCCCAATGTCTGTTCCAGCAACTGTTGATTTACTTTCTGAACTTTGTATCTGTGTTCCATTCAAATGTGCTTCAATGGCTGCCTTAATGTGGTCGACTTTGCCGCTGCTCCCATCCAACTGCTGCTCGTTGTCATCTTCCTCTTCCTCCTCCTCCTCATCATCGTCATCCTCATCATCCTCCTCGTTGCCCTCGGGCATATACCAGCCGACGAGACGCTTATTATCCACATCCTGCATCTCCTCGGGCTTGTCCTTAGAGGCAATTACCTGTGACACAACTGGCTCACTGCGCAGATGCTCAGTGCCAAGTGTGTCAGCCTCCAGCTCATATGTGAGCGAGATCACCTTTAAATCAATGCCGGATAAGCTCGCATAGTCACCAGTCTTTTTGGCAAACTGCACGCAATGCTTAACGCTTTCGGGACGTGGCTCGCGCACCTGCAAATCATATGGGAGCACACAGAGCCGTCGTATCTGGCGTTTGTTGCGTACCTCGGCAACCACCTCTGGCACGGTAAGCACATTATCCGCATATTCCTTTAAACACGAAAAACAATTTGGGATGTTTTCAATTTGAATATCATTTCCTATGTGCACTTACGTTTAGTGGCACAGCATTTATAAATGCTGTTGTGTCTGCCACAAGATATTTAATTTTACAGCTGCTGGTACTCATTATATTATAGTTAGTAAATAAACCTTTAAAGGAAACGCACTAGCGAAATTTGCTGTATACTTTTGCACGTGTTGTCCACAACAATTATCGAGTCTACAAGGTACTCCGATAATCGGTTATCTATCGTTTTGTTGTATGTATACGTCACTAAATGCCAATAACAAAAGGAAAACAACGTATTCATTATAGCTCCTATTCAAAAATATTAAAATAGTTTGCATTGAAACGTTAATGTACATACCACCCCAGCCTTTGTTTCATGGTATAATTATAATATGAGATTATTCATGAAGTTGAAAGGACATATTCCTTACGAACGAACCAAAAGAAACATTACTACGCATATTGATAATATATATTATCAAATGTGGTCTTTATATAATGTTAATTAGGGGTCACTAGAGCTTTAATTATTAACAGCTCTGAGATTGTAAGATATGTGTATTGTGACATCACAAAAGTATAATAACTACTTAAAATTTGTCGATGGATATGTATGTCGCAACCTTCTAGTATATTCTACAAATTGGCGATACTCTAGTTGTCAATGCAGTCGCATCGATAAGTGGCTGTAAGATATATCGATATCAGCATCCTGCACTGTGCTCATCTCTAGTTTTCAAGCCAAAAATGGCGAAGTGAGTGCGTACTCTATTTTTTTTTTTAATCGGCTTTGATATTGTCAAGCGTACAAATTATATAAAGCCGTTCAGATAATTTGAAATATCGGCTATGTGGAATCAATGGCCCATAGCCGCTATGCCAAACGCGGCAATGGCTGCACCACCGCCGCAACCTTCAATACCACCGCCGCTGCCCGATGCACCACCGCCTCCGCCTCCTGTAGACAATACTCCAATGGTTGCAGCTGCTGTTGCCTCCGCTGGTGTTACTGGTGGTGCGGCACCCGGAGCTTATATGAGTGCGAGCGCATCCCAATCGGGCAACAATCCTTACGAACAATACACGGCTGCTCAATATGCGGCGATGACTCCGGAACAGCAGTACGCGCTGCAGCAGCACTGGCAACAGTGGCAAACCTACCAGCATGAATACGCCAAGTGGAATGCCCAGTATGGTGAGCAGGTGAGTTCAGGTTCATGTGTTGTTTGAATCCGCGTCTTGACTTTTTTTTTATAATTCCATGTATTCCAAATTCTCACAGTACAAGCGGGAAATGGCTGCCGCTGCAGCTACTAATACTGTGGCGCCACCGAACACATCATCTATGCCCCCCATTGGGCCCGTTTATCCACCAGCTCAAATTGGACCTCAGATGGCGGTGCAGCAGACACAAGCACAGCCGCAGTCTTACTATCAGCAGACACAGATGCAAAAACTGCCACCGCAAATGCAACCGCAGTCGCAGACGCATCCCCATACACAGATGCCTGGTAAAATAATGGCACAGCCGCAGATGTATAATCAGCCGCCACCGCCTCAAGTTTACCAACAACAACAACAGCAATGGCAGCAACAGCCGCCGTCGGGCAGATTCAACCAATTACCTCCCGTTAACTACCGTCAGCCGCCCAGTGGTGGTCGTTGTGATTCTGGCATGTTTCCCAATTTACAGCAGCCACCACCTTCGTTCATGCAACAGCCACCGCCGTCGACATCAACATCGTCGTCATCCGGTACTCCAATGGATCCTCCTTGGGCAAAGAGCACATCAAACAGGAGCAATGACAAAGGCAACGGGAAGGATACAGAAGACCGTTCGCGATGGGATGGACCACCGCCAGATCTGGGACCAGCACGTAACAATCGTTGGCAAGGCAATGAGCCGGGCACCAACAACAATAGCAGTAATAACAATAGTAGTACCAATAACAACCAAAGTGTTAATAATTCCAATCAATGTGGTAACAGACGCAGCTGGCCTGGCAACAACAGTAACAGCAACAGTCACAACAATCCGTTCAATACAGGATCATCAGGTCACTTTGGACCCGATGATGGTGCTAGACTCAATTCTAGCAACTTTGGGAATGTTGGTTCGGGTCAAGGTCCTTCTGATAATTATGGGCCAGGCAACAATAACAACCGGCGCAGCGGACGTTGGGAACAAAATCGATCGAATCAAAGCGGCGGAAACTTTGGCCCACCACCGAAAAACAACAATAGTTTCCATGATGGTGGTTACAATCGCGTCCCAAATCAAAGCACCTACAACCAGCAACAGCAACAACAACAGCAACAGCAGCAGGAGCTGAGCTTTGATCGCCTGTTCAACCAGTGGGAGAAGCAGTTCGAGGATTGGAAACGTGCCAATGCCAATCATCCGGATCGCGATGAATACCGACGCTATGAGGAGGAATTTGAGAAGCAGCGTCGTCACATTGCCGAGCGTCGAGAGCAAATGCGACGCGGACGTCAAATGCAAAATTCACAACAACTACAACCAAACCAACAACAACAGTTAGGCGCCAGCGGCGTCGATGGTCGCTATGGCGACTATGAGGAAGGTGAAGGCTATTCAGATGAGGATAATAATAAGGAGACACAAATGCACAGCAGGAACAAGGGCCCATCTCAGACACGCGTACAGAACCAGAGAGAAGGCCAGAACATGGAGGAGCAAAATGCGGCGCCCAAAGAGACAGACGCAGATATATCCCACTACTCTTCGCCAAAACCAGATGCACAGCAGGAGCAACCACAACAGCAGGCAATGCCATTAGCTAGCCAGGAGCAAAATATCCCAGCGCAGCATGCAACTCACCAGAAACAAGTGCCACCACAACAACAACAAATACAACCGAAATTACAACAGAAGCCGCAATTAAATGCCCAAAAACCAGCGACGGCCAACCAGCATCAGGAGCAGCAGAATGTGGACAAGGTTACAACTACAACTACGGCTATAACTCCTGCTTCAGCTTCAGCTTCAGCTCCCGCTCATGCAGCAGCTCCAGCTGCAGAGGCAACTATTGGACTGAGCAAGCGTAAAACTGATCTTGTCAGATCGACTCCACTGAAACAGTCCAAGACGGAGAATATTTTAATAATCTCATTGGACGAGGACGACGATGAGGTGGTGGATGAAGTGCAGCAGAAAGACGACAAGTATGTAGAGTCTTCTAACGATACGCGCATGAAAAATATATTTAAAAAGAGCGACGGCATACCAGGACTTGATTTGGTTGCCGATGGCAGCAAGGCAGCTGCCGTTACGGGATCCGCTACCATGCCAGCAAATCAAAATGCTGATAGTAACAAGAAGATACCATCTCTGTTTGATGTGGTCATTGTCAAACCAGGCATATCGCCACAAGGTCAGCAGTTAGAAAAAGACAAGGCGACAGGGACGACGGTCACTGAATCGCTGCCAGACTCTCTTAGCAATGTGCTCAAAGATCCCGAGTTCATGAACAACTTGTCTCAGGCTCTGGCCCAGGCGCAGGGTCGCGAACTGGAACAGCAACAGCAGCAATCTAAAGAGCACTCTGATCCCGCCAACAAGAACAACAATGAGGGCAAACATGGACGGGCGCTGTCCTTTGCCGAATGGAAGAATAATCAGAAGAACAACCAGAAAAATAGCAATCCGGATGGACAGCAGAATAATATGGCGGATAATGCGCCGGGCGGTTTTGGAAAAGGACCAGTTGGCAATGATGGTGGACATCGCGGCGGTGGTTTTGGAACTGGCGGTGGTGGTTTTGGTACCGATCAAAGGCCACCACATGGATTCGGCCCCAATGGTCCACCCTTTGGACCCAGTGGGGATGGCGCTCTCCAGGTGATGGGACCGAATTTTATTGATTTTGGTGGTCCGTCGTGTGGCAACTTTCGACCTAATGGTCCCAATTTCGGTGGGCCCAATTTTAATCAACAGGGGGCTGGATCATTTGGTGGCGGCCCTGGACCCAACGGGCCTTTTGGCCGTAATTTTGGTCCCGCTGGACCCAACAATCCCAATTTCAATGGACCCGGTCCAAGCTACGGTCAACATTTCCGTTGCAACGGACCCGGTCAAGGTCCTGGCCCGGCCCAGTTTCGACCAAAATTCTGCGGCCCGAATGGACCGGGACCTGGTCAAAACTTTGGAGGTCCCGGACCATTCGGCGGACCCGGCGGACCAAATACAGCTGCACCATTTAACCGCAACTTTGGACAAAATAATCCCAATGAATATAACTTTGGCCAAGGACCGAATAGTCCCAATGAACGCAACTTTGACCGAGGATCAGGACCAGGATCAGGACCCAATAATCCGAATTTCAATGGCTCCAAAATGGGCAACAACAACAATAACAACAACAAGAATAATAATTCGTTCAGCGAGAATCCATTCAAACGCAAAATCGGATCCTCTGGCCCAAGTTACGATGATAAGCCTCATGATGGGCCCGAACTTGGATCACGCGGAAGAGGGCCGATGAATCAGCCAAAGAAATTTGGGCAGGCGAGAAACAGTTTTGGCAACGCGGGAAACAACGACAACACCAATAGGCCGTGGCCTGATAGGTATGTGTCATAAGCTAACCCTAATCTTCTGTCTCTCTCTGTGGCTCTATCCCATTTTGCCCATACCACATAGACACATAATTATCAATCAATTATCAATTACCGGGGGGATAAAACTTGGATGTGTCTATCTACGCATTTCTGCGAATTATGTAGTTCAAGTTTCCCTTCTGAGTGTCAAGCACCCCCCTTATGATACAAAAGCCAACCGTTTTGTAGTATATCTCGTCTGTACAGCAGCCTCTGGAAAGAAAAGCTCAAGATTCGTGCATTATTTTACGCCATTTAATTTTGATGCAGTTACGTGTAAAATGTGGGAATTTCAATGCGTTTCTGTTGTTGACTTCTCAAAATTGTTATGGTAAACATATCTGGAGAGTTACATAAACTCTTTAATTTTAGTTATGCTAACTGTATATAAGTGGTATTTAATTATATAAAGGAATGGGCCTGTATTTACATAAGAATGACAGTTCTGAATTCAGGAATCGTTGTTGAAGTGCATTCATTCAATTCAAAACAATTCTCCGTTAGTTTTTAAACTTTTTACTTAAAAAAAAAAAGATGATCATTTGTTTTGGCAATAACCCCAAGAACATTGACATTTTCCAAAGACCCTTTGGAAATTGAAACAAAGCTGCAAAATATATATAAGCACATGTATTGAGTTTATTACGTCTCAAGTCCATGAAATCAATACTATAAAATATCCCTGCATCCAAATAAGTTCCATTGATTTCAGAATATTTATTCTATGCTAAGCTTTTTTTTTTACAACATTTTTAAATCGAACTGTATTTTGAGAAAGCAAGAAAGCTATGTGAAATTTCCAGATTTTTGTTGGTCACATTTTAGGACTTGTAGATTTGTCAGTTTTAAGAATATATCTTTCTTTTTTTTATAACTTGCTGTAAAAGAGTCTTACAAAACTTTTAAAGGGATTTTAGACCCTTTGTTCGGCGAATGTACAAATTCAAAAATTGTATTTTACTGTTCATAAAAATGTTTATGTTTTGATGCATGACATATGCAGACAATCGAAATTTGGTCCTGTAAATATTGAAATTTTTCATAATCGTGAATATTTCTGACGTGAATATTTCTGAATTAGGAACAATTCTCAAATGAGCAAGAGTAAAATTGATTACCTCGAAATGAGAAAGCCCATTAAACAGAAACAGAAACAGAACCAAAAATATATATCTTTAATAGGCATTATTTAAACCCCAAATGTTTTCTAACTCGTTTCTATGTTCGTAGTTTAACTGTGCAGGCATTTTGTTGAACTCGTCGTTAATGCTGGAATTTTGATTCCATACCCGTTTTCTCTTCTTCTCTTCTACTTTTATGCACTCAAAATACAAACAACATGAAAATCAAAATGCAAACTAAAATATCAAATTCAACAATCATTCAATTTCAATGGCGCATCAATTAAATGACTGCTGCATACAAAATTTATAATTTAAAACATTTTCGACTGTTCTGTGTTTCGTGCGTCTGCGCAGCGGCCGATCCTTCCGCGGTGGAGGTGACGCCCGAAACAGGAGCAATAGTAACGTCCAACAGCATCGCGGGTCCCGCTAGAGCTCATTTAAGATGAAAAGTGCTACGATATTAGTTACGTGCCCTTCTTCCTTCGCGACACACACACACACACACACATGCACACACACATGCACACACACAATGCCAATATCTAAACATTAAAACAGCGGCGAGGCAGCAGAGGATTTTACACAATCTCCATAAAAAACCCACACGAATCCACATGTGCATACAGCAACCTTTTAATCTCTGCCTATTTCTCAATCAATCTCAATGTAAATATCTCTGATTACCGTTGAGTGCAGCATTACAATAAAATACATTGTATATTATCTCGAGTATATTTACATAATTCATTTTCCCTTTTTTTTTTCCTTCGAGCTTAGTTTTTAAGTTTTTTGAAATGATTTTTGTATTTTTTTGATGCATATTTTTTTTTATTTATATTTTAACTTAACAACAAATAAATTTGATTAGTTTTATTTTCATTTTGTTTTTGGGTTCATAAAAAAAAATTCCCATTTTATAGTAAATTTCGAATGACATATTTCTATTTTACAATACATACACATATTTAAGCATAAAAACGTGCAAAATTCGAAATTCGAAACACATTGAATACGATTATGAATAAAATGAATCATTTTAAATGCGCTTTTGCACTTCAGTATTTTTCATATGTGCATTCTGAAACAGTTTTAAGACTTGTCTGCAATGAATCAAAATATCCCATATCTGTCATAAGCAGTCCGAATTAGGAATGGGTGTCCGATTGTTGCAAGAAACAAAATAAAGTGAATGTGAATGAGTATAAAATGTATTTGCTGCATTATACGGGGCTATTTTCGATTGTGCCACAGCTTGAATTCCCCATGCTGAATGCTTCTTTTTTTTTTTGACATACTTATAAATGATGTAAATACGAAATTTTTGTTAAGTGTTGCATATACACACATATTATGTAATATTAAAATGATCAAATATTGGGCATCGTTTTTAGTAATATGATACACACATGCATAAAACCCTTGCAAAGAAATGATAATGATACTCAAGATGAAATACCTTTGAAAACATAAGACAAGTGTACAAAGTAATTCTGATGTTTGTCCCCTCAAACAACCCAATTGAGATTGATACAGGCGTAGAAGAGTCCATTTGCCTAAATATACTTAAATGGTGTCGAATATATCTTCTAATAATATCAAGGGTATCAAAACAGGAAATGTACATTTTATTTGCTTGTCTGTTCGCCATAAACAAGTTTACCGAGTTCACCGAATAAGTTATGTTTGAATACCTGGTCTGTCTGTCTGTCTGTCTGTCTGCATCTTGAAGTTATCCATTCAAAATGATTTATTTTTATTATATTTGAAATGCTATCATTTTATAAATTGCGATTATTTTATGAAATAAAACATTGGGGATACATTGATTTTGGAGGGTAATCCTAGAGGTGTTAGAAAGCCACCTTTCTTATGTAGTATATTTTAGCATAATTTCGTTGCTTAGGATGTGCCAAAATTGCGTAATTCAAAGTCTTATACCAACGAAACAATCATTTGAAATAATATTTGAAATTCGGTTTGCCGAAGTTATCCATTCTGTTTTTTTCATATCCTAAACTAAGTTTACATGACTCTTGTCAGCTGGCTGGTTGATTGTGCCAAGTGCGCTCTAATTATTCTAAATGCTAACTCATGTTCCCCTTAATGCCAAAAGATCCCAACCCCGCCCCTGACCCTAACTCTGACCCTGACTTGTTATGTAATTGGCTTGATTCGACCAATGCCCCATTAAATCAGAAATATATATAATAAGTAAAAGTTTAAGTGTTTTTTCTGGTTTACTATTAAAAACATAAACCTACAATACAAAAAAAAAAATAAAAAATTTGCTAAACACAAAAAAAACATTGCTAAAATTACGAAAAAAATGAAAAAATAATTAAATAATTGAAAACAATGTTAAACAATTGATATGAAAACCAAACCCGACACTGCGATACGTAACGTTGCAGCGCGGAGCTCATCGACGATACCCAACGACCAAACGATCCCGTCTTTCGGCCCATACTATTCGACTATCAGAATAGCCGCAACAGCGGCGCCACGGTTATCGACTATGGTCACAAGTCCGCTGATAGCGCTGCCACTCGAGTTGGCATCGGTGACCCAGGTCTAGGTTCATATCCAGGTGCAGGTCCAGGTGCAGATCCAGGCTTAAGCCCAGGTGCTGACCCTGCCTCAGCGCTACCGGACTTTAGACCTGGTGTTAGCATTGACTATGGACATGCCTCACACAATGCACCAGAAACGTCGGGCCCAACTGGACAAGGTGCCAACAATAAGAAGAAAAACAAAAAGAAGAATAAAAATCGTCAGCGCTTGTTGCAGCAATTGCAGCAACAAGAGCAGAACTTGGCAACGTTGACCGATAACCAGGTAAGTGATTAGCTTGCAACGCTGCAATTGATTGAAAATGGAAAGTATAATCTCATATTCATATCCCTTAGTGCACTGCTCCAGAGCAAACTGCTGGCAAAATGGATGATCTCGAAGACATATCCGACTGCGAGGAGTAAGTTACATTGCTCAACTTGAGTGCCCGCGAATAATCAACATCTAATTACACAGTTCGCTGACGGATGTGCCGCAATTAGAATCACCGCCGCCGCCTCCAAAGTTTCATAAACAGCAACAGTCCCAGTCGCCGTTGCAGCAACAGGGAGTCCAAGCATTCCCCTCTAATCCGCAACGCCGTATGTTGAGTGATCCGCCCATGTCTCTGTTTCCCTCGACGGCAGCAGCCAATGAGCAGATACCCGAACAGATAGATGCGCGCCGCCTGGAAATGAGCGTTCCCACGAATGAGAATCTCAATACCATATCCATTGATGAGGTGCTGCTACCACCAGGTCGGATATCGCGTCCCAAGCGCATTTGCATTATATTGCGCGGAGCGCCAGGCGGTGGCAAGTCGTATGTAGCACGTCTGATAAAGGATAAGGAGTTGGAAATGGGTGGAGCCAATCCACGCATACTTAGCATCGATGATTATTTCATCATTGAAAACGACTATTACGAAAAGTGCCCTAAGACTGGCAAAAAGGTGAGCGTGGGCCAGCAGATCAGCAAGTGTTTAATGCACTTGTCATTTCTTTTCTTTGTATACAAACTGGAATACCTTAAAATAACTCCCAAGTCACGAATAATATCAACAATTTTCCACAATGTGCAAAATGGGATAATTTTGTTTGTTGTCTATTGTTGGTTTTCATATTATTAGGAAAAAAGGCATCTCTGAGCGAATATATATTCTAGATCATCAACAGCCGTCATGATATGTCGAAGTCCGTCTGCGTGTTGTCGGTTTTTTTGCAAACTAATCTTTCAGTTTGAAAACTGTCTTGATGAAAGCGGAATATAATATATATAGTCAATAATTCCTTTTTTTTCTTGTAGTCTTACGTAGTCCCTCATATATATATATATTTATATATATATATATATATTTTTTTTTTTACCAATAAGTGCTTACGTGATTAGGATTGGATTAATAGCTCCCATAAGAACAGTCAGCCTTCAATTAATAATTATATTTTTAAATTCTTTACTATACATATTTCATATTTACAGATACCGAAGAAGGAGATACTCTATGAGTACGATGACGGCATGGAGGAGACCTATATGCAGTACTTGATAAAATCGTTCAAGAAGACGCTTAGCGATAATCTGTATGATTTCATTATTGTCGATTGCAACAACAACTCACTGCGCACGCTCAACGAATTCTATTGCCATGCTAAGGATTCAAATTTTGTGGTGAGCAGCTGACTCTTTCTCTCTAACTCTTTCTCTGTCTCTCTCTCCGTCTCTTTTGTGTGTCGCTCAAACTGATGCCGAGTTTTTGGTATTTTTGGTAGCCCTACATCATTGACATGCAGTGCGATGTGGAGACGTGCCTGGGACGCAATATCCATCAGCGAAGTGAGAGGGACATCCGTTTTGTTTTGGAAAATTGGTGTACAACGCCATTGCACTATATAAAACTCGATGTGTCGTCGCTTCTCGAGAATGTGGTTGAAATGAAAGATGTAGAGGACATGGCAACGGTAACTATGCTCGAACGGAACGACGCGGACCCCGGCCCACGGCCCACGGTCTACGCGCCAGGCCATCCATCTCACGCATAAAGGCACCTGAAGCACTTGACTGCCTGGACAGCGTTTGGCTGGCCAGCAGCTGTTGTGTATGTGTGTGTGTGTGTGCGCGTTTGTTGAGTGTGGCGCTGACACACTGGTTAGCAGTGTGTGGCAGGCTGCATAAACTGCATAGTTATTATATATGTACCTATATATATGTAGTTATATTATTGTACATATATGCGAAGAGATGTAGTCTAAGCACGAGTATCATTAGTTGGCGATGCCAGTTTAAATAATTGTCTTAAAACAACTCTTTAGTCTAAGCTTCTCTGAAATACTCATAATTTTCACAAATCTATGTGTGTGTCAATCTGTCACATATGTTTATGTGCGTATGTATATACACATATATATATATAAGTGTCTATAGTATATATATATATGGGAGTACATACGTACATAAATACTGGGTCTACCATTCACTATTATGTAGTTGCATTTCGTTATTATATATACACTTGACAACAATCACAATCTTTTTATCTGAAATACACATAGAACGGCTTAATACCAAATTATGAATATATGATTTAAGTACCTGAGTAAAGGCAAATGCTCTTCAAACAAACCTTTGTTGATTTATTGCGGCTTGTTCATTGCAGGATGATACTGCAGACAGCAAACAAGCTGCACCCGATGAGGCAATTGCCGATGCCGCTCCCGCCGCCGCCACCGATAACGACGACGACGAGGACAGCAACAGTGCCGTTACGGCAAACGATGTAAGTGTGAGACGATTTGCCATCTCAGGGTTGGGTTAGCGATTGCCCCATTGTGGGCATAGTGCTTTTGATAGGTTCTGAGCCACAGCGTTGCTTTCGCTAATACAAAATTTATTTTATTGTACAATTCCTGCGACATGTGTGTTGGTTATGTTGTATATAGTGCGGCTTACTGAAAAGCAAGTGGGAAAATGAGACCACGGAGGAAAATCTGGGTAAGTTCTGTTTAATTAAAGCAAGTGCACTACATTGGTTGTCTAATACAAAACAATTTTCCGCTTCCAGCACGTCTCGATGGCACGAACCGTCCAATGCACAAGCGTAAGACGACGGCTAGCATGTGGGAACCTCCCAGTGTCAGCGCTGATGGCAAGAAACGCGTAAGTCGCACCCGCAAAGGAATATTCTTTCTATCGCTATATACATATGATATTCACGAATGTCTAAACCATTGTAGGTGCGTTGGGCGGACTTTGAGGAAAAGCGTGCACAGCAAAAGATGCGTGCAATTGGCTTTGTTGTTGGCCAGACCGATTGGAAGCGCATGATGGATCCGAATGCGGGCAATCGGGCGCTCAACAAGACAAAGTACATTGAGCGAGTCAACAAACGGCGGTAGTCAAAATCTCGTGATCAATTGACAAATGACAAATTGGATCGACGGATAAGCATTAAACCACATGCCAGTTGTATTTAATAGTATTTCATAACAATGTAAATTATTCACTAGTGTGCTAACCGTCATTGTACGCAGAATGCTCGCATGCATATACTGTCTGACCACTTTGGCATTGTCGTGCAAAGCAATAAACCATTTCCAGAACATTTATTACGCAGTGCTGAAATCACATTGCATGCTCTTTATTTAAATGTGAATAGTTATTACATTTTAGTTATTATCAACTGCGCTTATAAACAAACTATTTGAGTTATTAAATCATTATTTGTAAGCTACATTTGTAACGCTGATCAAGAATCTATATATACCTTATAGGATTGGTTACGATTATAATACTCTATACTCTCCAGTATCTGTTTTGAACTTTAGCTTCAGTTTATATGCATTTACAACCCACATGAAATATATGTAGATTTTTCTATTATAATTTTTTTAATATAATTTGCTTAATAAATTACAATTAATATTCTTCTACTAGCTTAATAGTAAATAACACACCAAGTCATTAAAACACTTAACAGAGCGAAATCAACACATTAAGAATACTTTATTTACAAATAGAAAAATACCACTTAAATATAAGCATATGTATAAATTATATATATATATATGTATAATGTTTATGTATATACGAATATATATATACGAATAGATTTATATATATATATATAAATATGTATATACGGTTGAAAATAAGAAAAAGCTTAATTTAAGTTTTTTTTAACGGAGGTCATGTTTACTTAACCATAGATGTAGTTTTATCTAATTGTTCATTTATTGATAATAATTATGTTATACCTTAAATTAAATGATTAGATAATTAGATCAATTTGTCTGCAGACGCATAATAAAATAAAAGTATAACTTTTTAAAAAACAAAAAACTAATAATCTTTACTTCAGTGTTTTTCTTATATACTTGGGAGACTTTTTTTTAGTGAAGATATAAGCGCTATTGACAAACTGTCTCTGCTCCTATTCTCCTTATATCGATATTCAATTTGATATATTTTTGAATATTAATTGTTAAAAATTTGCTTATTTCGAGCCACATATTGCCTTGTGCTTTATATTTGGTTAAATATTTACGTTATTGTTGGCCAGTGTAAGTTTTGCTATTGAGCCACGCAACACGTCAAAAAAAATGAGTCAATAACTTTCGTATACATCTGAAGGTTAAAGATTTGCAGAGCTTTTGGACTCAGATCTAGCACGCGATGTTTGCGAATGTTGACCACAACAACAACAAAATCTATAACCCAAATGATTTGACTCCAACTTGGGCAAGGCGTGCCACCCACATTCTTTGCGTCCTTTGCGTAGCTAGCAGCATGCGCGTGACTGTCAATAGGGAGAGCGGACTAAAAGGACTCCAGCACCAACACCAACACCAACGCCAACGCCAACACCTACACATACCTATATCCATATTCACATTCGCATTCGCATTTGGCGATGGGTCAAACACGAAGCTGAAGTCGTAACCACGAGGCTAAGCAGCAGTTTAGTCGAGCAACGTATCTCGAACGCAACGGACGCCCGTGCCGCGCAAGCAAAAAGAACAAGAACACCAAAAGCAATAGCCACAACTAAAAACAGCATTAATAATAATAACAACGAAAATCTACCCTCAACACCGGAGCCCAGCGTAAACGCATTGAAAGGCCCAAAAGACACACCAACGTTTTTTGTTGTTTCTTTTTTTTTTTGGTTAATGTTTTTTTATTTTGGCATTTGTTTAATTGGTTCAATGCCTTTTTTTTGATTGTGGTGCGCTGCACGTTAGAATCGCCCAGTGACGAAGTTGAAGTTACGTCAAAAGGAGGCACCAGTGAGGCGACAATAACAACAATAGCAACTACAACAACAAGCGTAGAAAAGCGTTTAGCCGTGTGTCAGTCTTTGGCGCCTCGTCTCGCCCCCCCGCGTTTTTTGGCAGGAGCTACCATTTGTTATACTTGTTTTTGTTATTTTGTTTTTACTTACTTTCGCTTTTCATAGTACTCATTGCTGATTTCCAGCCGGCATCGGCAACGCCAACAACAACGCTTATGTAAAGTGTAATATGGAAGCATGTCTTCCACATCCAGCTACGTGCTAGCGCTGTCATCGTTCAATTTATTATTGTTCACCCAAGGTAAGGTGGTCCTGAAGTGATACGGAATAATATTACTACGCACAACATATGCCGCGCTCTTTGTCTCTACTTTACATAATCTGTCTGCAGCAGACAGCAAATAAACAAACTGACAAAGCCATCGAATCGATCAAATATTCCATAGAAATTTCACAATTGTTGCTCATACGCCGTGTCAAGCAGGCAGCTCTAAGGCATGCCATGAATACGTGTCGTTACATTCAGTTGCAATGCTTACCTTCAACGGCTTTAATAATTAATAATTTGTTTTAAGTTTGGGCCCTCGGCTCATTTTGGGCTTCCTGTGAGAACCTATCCCAATTCGGCGAGTTGGCCCAAAGCAATTAATTTTGTTTAAGCACCAAGCATATTTAACGTATTTCCTTACTTCGTTACTTATACGCCATGGGAGTAGTAAATCTTGGATAACACTTACTCTGTCTAGGAATACTTGAGGCATATGTGATCGATTAGTGATTAAGCTGATATCAATAATGTGTATAAGTGACCAAGAAGGAACAACAATAGAAAAGCTTAACTGATTTGCAGCTTAATATTTAATTTCGGGCTTAAGCGCCTAATGCAATGAAATGTTGTATTTCTTGAAATTCATTAATAAATAGCAAACATTGGCTAAAAGCCGGACAACTTTCTTAATCCAGCTAAAATATTAAAGTGGTCATCTAAAACTTTTGGTATTGTAATTTTAGTTAAATTACGACGCGTTTCCATTTAGAGTATTCAACTACCGGATGCCTTATAAACAGTTCTAAATTATGACCGACCGCCAGGTTCTCACTGGATTTGGGATTTCCCTGCCTAAGTGTTTACATAGCATAGCATAGCTTCAGTCAGTCGAAATTTATTGGGTTGCAAAGTACTACCTTACCAATTCAATGTTCAACAGATTCAAAATACGTATAGCTAATTATCAGAGTTTTTAAAGTGGTTATTTGCAATTTAATTTATCGTTAAATTAACTTAAATTTAATGGAATTTTTCGGGCCATTGCCGACTTTTAGTGTAGTCGGTTTTGTTCATGCTGTTGCTATTGTTCGATAGTAAATCTGGACCAACTAAATAAACGATACGCTCTAACCTGCCACTTGCACTTGCACCTGCTTGCTGTTTGTTTTACTCCCAGCCACCTCGATTTGCATGTAAATTACGTATTAATCCTTGACTCCATAACCGTGAAGCACCTTTTGGTCCTTCTTGGTGTGGCTGTTAGTTATGGGAAATGCAACAACTGGGGCGTGTGGGCGAGGCAGCGTAGAGTAATTGACGTAACACTATTCTTCCCGGATTGCTGTCTGAAACACTTTTTTTTGGGGGTCTCCTTCGCGGTCATCTAATGGCCAATGCGTTTACTTTTAATTAAAAACTTTTTTCGACAGCCAACAGAGAATGAAACCGTCCAGAATGAGTGTGGAAATTGAATTTCAAAAGCTCTGCAAATGTTTGCTTTTGACTTGGAACTTCAACAGTAGCTGCCACACATAATTAGTGTGCATATGAACTCGCGCCACTTCCAAACTTTCAACTCAATGACAGCAGGTAAACAGTAGACGATGCACGGTGAGCACTCGTCTAACTAAAATGGGTGGCAAATTAAAAGATACCATTCAGAGTAGTATAGAAATCATAATTCCTTAGCTGGTGGACAACATAATAGTTTAACTAATAATGATAATTATAATAATACAATTAATTGGAAGAATAAGAATAGTTATTATGCTCACCAAGTAGATAATTGCTCGGGCTCTAACAAATCTTTAGTAGTCAAAATTTGTAGTATGTTATGATATTTAATCAATATATTTCTTTTTTTATTTTTATTTATGCCAAAATGATGTAAAAGAATTACATAATTGTATGTAATTATTCGAAATCTATTTATTTGAAAAGTTGGAGCGATATTTGTAACTTAAACGTGCTTCCCGATCACAGCTTCATAGCCATTTTATCAACAAAATAATCCAAATTGTATTTATGGCTGAAGTTAATCATTTGGATAATATATGAATATGTTTCAAGGTCATGTGTCATAACTTTCAATCAATTTGCAAATTGCAATTCCTTTATGGATGCTCATGGTTGCTTGTGATTTTGTAGCTCCTCAAACTTTATGCACATTCAGTAATTTATGATCAAAGCTGCCAGTTGATGTCCTTTTTTACTCAAACCAAATAAAGTTGGTTGGCTGGTTGCAATGGTCTTTCAATTTGTATGATTTATGCATGAACGTTGTAAATGCCTGTCTGAGAACATCCACTGAATTCCGCTTAGAACAATAGGACGACAAACAGCGAGAGCCAGGCACATCAGCCCCAACTAACTCAGATGTCATACTGCAATGGTATTGTGCGATTGCTTGAGGCAGCTAGCTATCAGCCTGCCTGATTTGGGTTGGTTCTAGGGGCAGACGATTCTGTCCTGACCTTTGTTTAGTTAGTTGGCAATGGTTAGTTTTGATGCTTGGTTGGTTCTTCACCGACATAGTACCTCCACGGATGGGGCATGCAGCAAAACAAAGGATAATTAGGGCTTAACCCTTACCAGCAATCAAGAACAACAACCGGATATATTTTGGCCCGTCTATTTTTGTACTAAAGCTACTGGTGCCAAATTTCAATGTCAAGCTCTAAAGGTTAGGCGTCAGAAAGCTGGCATTCTTTGTTTTTTACATAAATACACTCTCAGACGTGACGACGCATAGTATGCCACGGGGCATATGTGGGACCTTTCGTTTTGCATTGATTTTCCATTCGACGCAAGGTTATGACTTTCCCGTGTTGTGGGTGTAGTTGTTATTATTGTTCTTATTGTTCTTATACACTGTATATCCGTTGATCACATCACACAACTGCAAAGTGTACTCAAAGCAACGGCAAAAATATTGCATAGCTTTGCAGGGGGTCACTTTTGAGCTAAACGAAGAGAGGCTGTATTTTTGATATATCCCCAAACTTTACTTATCGATTTTAGGAAACGTGCCGGTTTGAAAATGTTATATACTAACCCATAAGCACAGCTTGAACGTGAATTTTGTCACAACAATGTCTGCTAATCGCGCACTCTCGACTAGAGCATTCTTTCTTATTGCTCTTATTGAAATTACTTACGCGAACACAATAAGCAACGGATATTTGAGTTGAAAATGCTACACTAGTGTATGTACATATATCCTGACTAGTCTATACATCTATTTTTAGGGATTCAAAATGTTTGTTTGGCATATTAAAACATTTTCAATAATTCTGAGCTCGGACAGCTTCAGTAAAGTGCATTTTAAGCACACAACAGTACAATTACAAATTTCGACATAAGTAAAATTTTCATAAATTTAAATTTGTATTTGCATTTAGAATAACATGAATGTGTCTTTCTCTATATCCCAATCAAATGTTTTTTATCTTATAATTATATATATATTGAATCCTGCCGGGATTCGAATTCGTTTTTGAAACTGGTTTCAATATACACAGTTGACTAGACGAACTCTATTAACCCGTAAGGGTTAATTCTGATCTGAACATGTATATTTCATTGGAATTGCAAAAAATCCAGTAGTTCCACTAGTTTAAAGTAATCCAGCAACTTTTCAACGTTAACATCTCACATACGCCCCTTGCATGATGCAACATCATGTGTTTGGTTAAAGCACAGCAAGCAACACAAACATGGCTTAAATGAGAATTGACGTCCATCCACAGTCAGAGCAAACACTCTTTTTTCTCTTTCTTTTCCCATCTGCATCAGCAGCTCCGTCTCTCTCTATGGCAATTTGGCATCCGGACAACGAACAAGTGGTTCCGGATTAGCTGTTGCTCTGACCTCGTTGCTGCCAGCAGCGACTTGCACGTTAACTAATTATGAATTTTAATTAATTCTGGGCCAAGATTAGAATTGCCCAGTGCTTGGCAAATGTGTTTGTTTTACTTTATATTTTTTATTATTGTTATTTGCAGCTCATTTTGCCGACTGGGCACAATGCAATGTGGGAACAACCAGTGGCTTTGCTGGCTGTCTTCTTGAGTCAGAAACTTTACCACTTTATCACTTTAGACAACGGTTCAGAAATGGTTTCTTAAGATACTGCATTTATTTTGAGAGAACAACAAGTGATTCCCAGTTCTTTGCAGAACAAATGTACTGCATTTTTACAAACTTAGAAATCTTGTGCGTCATATGAAATACTTGTGTATGTATTGTTATCATTGTATTTTCCTTTAGATACATATATCCGATATACCCTGCATATATGTATACAACAGGTTCAATAGTGTATGATATAGCCAAGGCAATATTTAGTATTTCCAATGCATCTCGTTTATATTTGCTCTTTTTCGGTTTTTATTATGCCTTTTCAACAGGCTTCAAATTTAATACAACATTCGTTGCAAATTGGCAAAATGGCTTTAAAGCTCTTACCAGTTTGTATACAGGGTATCACTTGTGCTCCATTGTCTATGGTTTTATCGCTTGCCTTACCTGCAATACAAGCAACATGCCTGTCAATTGGGTAACAACGTTGTGGCCACCAAATGCGAGTGGACTCCGTGCCCAACAGCCGTTGAAAACGTCGAATCGACCGACATGGACACGGTTGAATTCCAAGGAGAGCGAAATGAAATACAACAGGAAATAAAAGCTATTTTAGGCGCGCCGACTATAACATACCCTGCCATAACGTAGTCGATTGAAATTTTTTAGTATTTTTTTATTTTATTGTTGTTGTTAACTAAGGAAAAGCGAACGGTTTCGAAACGTTGATCAATTTGCTTGTAAAAAATAAATAACTCATATCGCGTGAGTTTCGTCGTTACATACCTCATCACAAGATTTCAATATCCAGTTCAAGTGTATCAAAAAGAAAAATCATTTCCATGAGCAGCGCCAACAACGACATTTATTCAGCACTCTGCAACACCATAAAATACCCTGGAACTAGTCGTCATACAATTTGTATTGCATGTAGCACAAAGTGATAATAGTTTCGCAGTTAGCTTTCGACTTCCCATGAATTTTTCTTAAGCTCACATATATTAACTTAAACAGTTGTATTTAAGCTGCTTTGCTGCTGTTTTTGGCATGCACTTCCAACAATACTTTGTCACAGGGTGTGCTAAAATCGTAGCTAAACTATTTATTTTTTTTGGCAATGATGAAATGGATTTACTTTGCTTCTGTAAGCCTACCATTTCATTTTAATGGGACCGCCCCCTCACTTCGCAAAGAAAAACATCCTCTTCGATATGAATAATTTGCGGTTTCATCTGTTTTCAGCAAAGGCAAAAAGTAAACTTTCATCATTTTTAACCTGACTGAAAGCTTGGCTTATACGCATATTCATTCCACATCTGATCTAAAAAGTCAAATATAAAATTATCATTACAACTTTTGCTTGAAATAAAATGGGAAACAGGCTCGTTGCCAAAATTTGAATACTACAATTCCGATTCACGTATACTTGAGCGCTCGAGAATCTTAGCTATACCTTTCGCCTTTCTGGTTTCGACCTCAGTTTAGTTCGATACGCCCCCAAAGTGGGCTAATTGAACTACACACACAACTAATGGACGCAAATTGCGGCATTGCTTTGACTAATAGGTTAAGTGGAGAGTGAAAGTGAAACTGCAATTGCATTTGGCGCGCGCTAAAATCAATTAAGTGACGTCAGCAACGGACCGATATACAGTTTGCATTGCGTACTTTTGAGCTGCACATTACATAATATCATGTTTGCACACTGTTTGCACACTGCGCACACACGGACACGGACACGCACACTCGCACACACACAAACACAGATGTGCGTTTAGCCTTATGCTCAGTTTGTGCTACAAGCTTTACTTCTGTGTGTGCATTCCTATTGACGCCAGAGCACAAATACATCCCGAATTTTGGCATTACTGTTGATGACAAGTTCGCAACTGTTGGGCCACTGTGCGCCCGCTTATCACTATGCTTGCCTGCACTGATAATCTTTACTGACTGGAGCGTACCCAGAGGAGGGTGAAACAAAGCATTTTTCTAACCCATAAGTTATCTACATGCCAGATCAGCATTTCTGGTCGAGTCGGAAGTGTGGAACATGTATGTTAAAACTGGGAACACAGCTAACTCGCTAAATTCGGTTGGTGGGTTACTAGGCTAGGTCCTTTTCAGATCGCAATTTCTAGCATTTTGCAAGGTAGAGTCATCAAATTTGGAAGATGTTTCACAGGTAACGACTTTAAAAATCGATTTTTAAAATATGGCATAATGAAACCTGCTTTCACCCCTAAAAATAGCGAAGTTCTATAATTCCAAATATTTTTGAGGTAGAGCTATCAAGCTTGTAATGTAGATTACTAGGAATATCTTCCTAAGATTGGATAGAAAATCTCTTGGCCATGCCCACAACCGCCCTCATAAATCACGAAATCGTATAGCTGGGTAAAAGTATAAATTTGGTCAGAGATGTATTTTTAGTATGTTCGGGGTATAAATGGTCCCAATCCACTTCTTTTTTTTTATACTCTGATCCCGAAAGTATCATAGTATATTGGTTTTGCGCAATGCCCGTCATGCTGACTGTCCGTCTGTTTGTTTGTATGAACGCAATTTTTTTCGACACCCTTAGAGATAGAGACATGATACTTGGAACATATACTGGTCTGTGCCCGCGTCAGACAATTGGATTTCGACGTCCATTATCGATAAAATCGATAATCATAAATCGATATGGCCACATTTATCTCCCACAATTTCAAGGCTACAGTCACTAAATTTGATTGGTAGGCTGTTGGCAATGTCCTTCAAAGATCAGCATATCCCACGCCCAAGCGTGACCAAATTTGGAAGGTAACTGGTAGCCTCATTCAACGATCGGCAAATGCATTTACAGACCACGCTAACACCAGCCGCCCCCAGGGACGTAGGCCCTAGAAATCTGAAGTGCGCATATCTTTCAAAATTTCTAAGCTAAAGTCACAAACTTTTGAAAGTATGTTACTGGTAACTCCCCTAAGAAATAGGATGGCCACACCCACTCCGCCTCCCCAAACCGATACACCTGTTAGTGTAAATCGATAAAACCATATATCTCATACAATTTGAAAGCTAGAGTCACCAATATTGTAAGATATTAGTAGCTCTCTTAAAAAAACCGGAGAACAATTTTGTACCACGCCCACCGCCACCGCCACCGCCGCCACCAAAAACGATAAAAGCCTATATCTCCCGCAATTTAAGAGCTATATTATATTATTATATGAGGAAACTTGGAGGGTAGACTACTAAGACCGTCCTCCAACATTATTATTTCAGCCACACCCAATCCCGCTTCCAAAATTCACAAAGCGTATATCTACCGCCATTTGAACCCCTCTTCTTTATCAGCTAATGGTGTCAAAGTATTTCGCAGTCTGTTACGCCCGACTGCAACGTTCTGTCTAGTTTCTTTTTGTGATGCTATCGATATGAGATGTGGTTGAAAATGCTTAAAATGTCGAGTGCTGCGTGTCGGAGCTCTGATGTATGGCAGTCCATATGCAAAAACAAGTTTCTTTTTTAATTAAATACATATGTAAACTTTCTACAGTTTATGGCAGTTGCATGCATATTTGCTGCTCTTGGTTTTGGTTTGGCCAATACTGACTATTGTGTCATAGCGTGCAACATTTCATTTTATCGATTGCTCAGTATGAAGTTTCACATGCACATTGCTTATATATTATTTTTGCTCTATTCCCAAAGTGACAAAGAACCGCGGTGTCCGAAAAAAAGCGTTCCATATTTTTTTGGGCCGTTATCGCCCGAAGCAAAACAAAGATAGATTTTCGTTTTTTTCCAATAAATAAATATTGAGAACAGAGTATGTCGCAGATTGAACTACTTAGTTCTACAGGCCACACGTGGTTACATCGCAGCTTTTTCAGATAGCTATCTGTACTGTCTATCTTGACAATTCTCACGAAGTTGGCTTCAACCCATAAATAGTACATAGGCGGATTTCACGCCAAATTGCTTAACTGGACAAACTGAAGAAATATGACCATGGTTTCAACGATGAAGAGAAACATCTGCAAGAAAAGAATATGGTGAAATGAATACTTCTTAACTGAACTAGCTACGCCTCCAATAGAACCTACCCCCATCATTGTCTTCAGATTCAGTTGATAGATGCCGCACACTCCGAACTGCACGGTATTCTGCATAATCTGAAGCAAGAAGTCATCGACTTGGTTGCGTGTTGCGAGTCCCCTCGATGTTATCTGCCGTAGAAGCTGCTGTGACTGCAGACAGATGAGATTCGGTTAGTGAGGGCATACTTGGACAACTTACGCGCTGGGTGGAGTTATGGCAGACGGCGCACAGTATCCAAATTTTTGTTATTGTGGCCAGCACGTTAAAAGCCTGCCAGATCAGAAGCCAACTAACATTCATGTCATCCAGCTGCCACAATATAATATACGCATAGAACACCGCGATGAAGTCGCCAATGCAGAGCATGTTCATCAGCAGCACAGAGAGTCCATACAAATGCGATAAGCGGCGGGACAGCTGCACGATATGGGCATAGAAAGCTCGCAGTTCCAGATCGGAGCGGCGTCCATTAGCCACCTGCTGCTGCAGCTTCAATTGTAGAGTTTCCAGGCGCACCACCAGCAATGCCACCTGCAGATAACGCGCCCGCACCGCCTGTGCGGTGAGCAGTTTTCGCAAATCGGTCAAAAGCTGCCGGCGCGGATTCTGCACCGAGTGTGCAATAACCAGACCAAGGGCTATAACGGTACACTCAAGTGCTACATGGAGGCGCACATTGATCAGAACGCTGGTGTGCCTCACAGGCGGCAACTCGGCCAACAGTCGCCGCTCTCGATTGCGCAAGAGGAGAGCTTGTAACACCATCAGCATATGCGCCGCCAGATAAGCCATATTCATTGCATCAATGATCTTGGCGTAGGCATTGAATTGATGTCGCTCCTGCTGCTGTTCCTTCAAGTCGTTAAAATGCCAGTTATTTTGGAAATAGCGGCAAAACTGCAGCACCATATCGCCGAGTACCAGCGACGAATAGGCACTAAGCAGCCGCTGAACCGATCGCTTCTGTGCACTGCAGCTGAGCGCCAGTCCCCGAAAGTAGACAGACAGAAAGAGTTCCGTCCGGCTCACCATGATCCACTTGACTAAACGCTCTCTGTCCAGCTGCATGAGCCAAAAACACGCATTGGCTTATATGCATAGGTGTGTGTGTGTTGACTATATCAGGTCAATCAATCGTAGTGCCCAATGATTGCGCATGCTGATTGAAGCATTTTAATTGGATTCTATCTAGGCAAAGTTTTCGTTACAAATTTACTGCTCGAGTATGTAATACCGGGTAGGAACAGAAATATAAGGAATATGTATATATATATATATATATATATATATATATATTGAGGATATTGTTGTTTGAAATAGTTAAGCTAATATTATCAAATTTTGTAAATACTTTATATATTGCAGTGCTAACGGTGCTCAGTATCACAATCAAGTACAACGAATACGCGACGGATAAGGGCGGTAATGTCAGCATACCATGTATAGCAGAGGGCAGTATAATGTGGGTTAAGGAACACGGCAGCAATAGCACCATTATTCAGGTATGCAAAAATACAAAAACTACAAATTGTATTTTACTAAAATCATGAGCATTCGTTGACAAATGGATGTTGTGCAGTACATTCGATTTTCAGTTGGAATTTGTTAATATTAAAACTTTTTAATTGCTTGATAATATGAACTGTGTACATATGTACATATACAGTGTCTCACAGCTTATTCCGATCAGTGTCAAAGAAAAAAAGTAATTGCCTGCCATAAACTAATCATTCTTTATTTTTCAAAAATTCCAAAGACCGATGGTAGGTACATGTATTAACCACCAAAATTAATATATGACCCCAATACACTGGGGTTTCCCCACCTGCTAGGTAGGATTATGTAAAAAAGTACCCTATTTCGAGGGGAAATTTTTTTGGATCAGTCTAAATAATATAATATATTTTGAAAATAAAAACTTAAATAAGGATGTTAATACTTAGTATGATATCCTTTGGCCTTAAGAACATCCCTTAACCTATTATTCATGGAAGATACCAGCTTCCTGGTAGCTTCTGGGCTGATTCTGCTCCACTCTGCCCGCAAAGCATTTTTGAGGTCTTCTTTGCTGGATATGCTGTGCTTCCGGATGTTATTTTCCAGCAGAGCCCACAAATTCTCAATAACATTTAAATCTTGAGACTGGGCCGGTGGAATTATCATGTGGGGGCAGTTCCTGATGAGCCAGGACTGCACTATCTTGGCCTTATACTTGGGATCGATGTCCTGGTTGAACCGGAAAGTACGTCGGATTATTAGCTTCTCGGCACTTTTTAGTAAATTTTCCTTTAGTATGTTGAAGTACACATTCTTGTCCATTGTTGTTTCAAAAATCACAAAATTCCCGAATCCGGCTGACGAGATACATACCCATGTTATGTCACTTCCTCCACAATGCTTGACTGTTGCCTTTACGCGTTTGGGATTCAGGTCAGTATTGGACTGTCGCCACACAGAATTCCGTCCGTCCGAGTCAAAAACGGTTAATTTGGACTCATATGCAAATATGACTGTGTTCCAGATCTCCAAATCCATGTCCAAGTGGTTTTTGGCGAACGTCATCCAAGTCCCTCTATTTTGTACGCTTATAAAGATATTTTTTCGTGGTACTCGGGCATTAAAGTCATGTTTGCGCAGAAAACCTGCGCACAGTTTCCACACAGCACTTTTTCCCCATTTCATCCTCCACCTGTTGAGCCACTTTTGGAGCCGATAGCTTGGGATTTCCCTTTATTTTCCTGGTGATCCTTCGCTCCTCCTCTTCGGTGAAAATCTTGTTTGGTGCAATCCTCAATCCGATTTGCGTCGACGAAGCGCCGAATGATGTTATACACAGTTGAGTAACTCAGATTGACCATTTCAGCTATTTGGAGATGTGAATATCCGTTTTTGTGGTGTTCCAGGATGAGTTTCCGTTGAGAAATGGTAGTCTGTTTGTCCATAGTCCTTGTTGGCTTATTGCACCCAAGATGCAGGATAAAACTAAACTGACTACGAAGGATTGGTCTATTTATACCGGAAATACTCAACTTTAGGTAAAAAATCCGGGTTTTATGGCACCCAGGTGTCCACAATGTACCTGGTCGAAATAAAATTTCCCCTCAAAATAGGGTACTTTTTTACATAACTCTACCTAGCAGGTGGGGAAACCCCAGTGTATTGGGGTCATATATTAATTTTGGTGGTTAATACATGTACCTACCATCGGTCTTTGGAATTTCTGAAAAATAATGAATGATTAGTTTATGGCAGGCAATTACTTTTTTTCTTTGACACTGATCGGAATAAGCTGTGAGACACTGTATAAGGCCTGATAATCGACAATTTCGAGCATTTTCACCTTTTATAGACGGGTCGTGTGTTGTTGTTGCGCAATGTGAATACATCGGATAGCGGCATTTATGTGTGCTTTGCGACGCTGCCACTGGCAACAACGAGATCAACATCCATAACAGCAACCACAGTCACATCTACAATACCAGCGACTACCTCACCGCAGCAGGATCAGCAGCAGCAGAAGCCGCAGGAAGAGGTTAAGGAACAGCCAGCCACTCATGATGAAGTGGAGCAGGTGGAGGAGGAGGAGCGAGCGTATCAGGCATTTCAACGAATCAAGCTAACGGTGCGCACCACACCTGGCCCGGTGACACAGCTCTATTTTAAGGCGTCCACAATACTGGGCTTTCTCATTTGGCGTTTCAATAAAACTCAATCTGGTGGCTATCCGGTGCGCAGTTTTACCGCTGAATTTCGCAATGTGTCGTACAGCACGCCTCCGGCAAATGCCAGCTTTGAGAACGAGTGGAGTCGCATGGATCCCATTAATATAGCGCCCAACGTGGTGAGTATGGGATAATATGGCCTCATCCTTAATCTGTACAAAACGAACAACCATTTCCGGTACATAATCACTTCCGTGGCGCAGCGACAAATGGAAGTCTATCGCTTGGCACCCAACACCACATACGAGTTTCGAATATGGGCCAACAATGAGTTGGGCAGCGGTGAAGTGGTCACCACCAATGTAACAACATTGCCGGAGACCAAGGAGGAGGGTAAGCAGCCAATCAAGCATTCATTTAAATTTCTGTGATACAATTATAATCCATCAAGAAAATTGCCCAATCGGGCCAGGCAACTGATCCGATAAATATTCATAATAATCCAAATAATAGTTATAGCTAGGCTATACTAAATATTCGATAGTTTTCTTGCTGTCGTATCTATCGTACATCTTTCGTACAAACATCTATGTGTAGTAATTGTTTATTTATGTCAACTCTACGGCGCGTGCAGGGTTGCCATTCACATATCACATTTCAAGTGCCAAATATGATGTGGCGATAAGGTGATCCCTGCGCCATGTGTATTTAGTTATTTATGTATGGTACGGGCATTAGAACTTACTTATTTGATCGTATTACCTATAGAACTATTTTTTTTTGGTTTTTTGTGTTTATTTTTGTGTTTATTTTTAATTTAATATACTTTTTAATGTGTACAATTTGGTCAAGTATTTGTATCTGGTAATTTTGTTGTCATCTCTCTTTTTCTTATCTATCTCAAAACGCTCGACGACCTTGCAGATCTCATACGCCTTATAAAACCCGACTTAGATAATTTCGATCCACGCATTTGGATAGTCGCCGTCAGTATAGTGCTGGGAACACTTGTGATATTAGCCATTGGACTCTGTATTGTGCTCTCTAAGGAGTGCTACCAATCAACGCAAATGGGTACAGCAAATTCACCAACGGCAATAACAATAACAAAATCCAAATCATAATTGATACTAGCAACACAGCAAACACAGCTATGTATATTAACATTCAATGAATTATGATTTGGATATCAAATCATGTTGTTGTTATTGTTGCCAGAAATTCAGCCATGAAACGAAACGCAAAGATATCAAATAAATGCAACTGCAACATTAACTACAAAATGCTGATGCTGATGCTGATGCAGATGCAAATGCAACTTATTGTAGTACACATGATGCTAACTATTGTTGTTGTCATTGCATTATTATATAGCCAGTATTGTAAATGCTCAAGATTACACAAAAAATCGAATCCTTTTTAATGGGCCCAATACGCATAACAGCTTTTACAAATCCAAGCAATTTTGAGCGTGAATAGTGCCCATTAAAAACGTTTTCATTTATGCATATTGGTTTTATTTGCCCGCTGATTTTTTTTGTTCATTGTTTTTGTATCTTATTTACACGATATGCATATATATATATAATTTTGTTGTCGTTGTTGTTGGTGTTGATATATAATTTTAAGTTATGTGTTGAACAACGTTCGTTTTATGCTAATTAACCAAAACAATAAGAACGTTGCAGTCGGAGACAACCGACTACGCAGTGCTCTGATACCATTGAATTATTACGTAGACAAGTAGGCTCTGAAGAAGATTGTGGATTGGGCTAAGTGCTTGGTTTTGGTCAGTCCTGTTCAGGAAATTGATTTGAAATAATTAACCCCTTTTAATCTATGGGTATCAGAGTATAGAAATATAATAAGACCCATTTGCTTTTTAAACGCATATACATATATATGGAAATACATTCTTGCTGACATATTAAATATCGCCATGGACTATTGGCTGTCACCAGTTATAGTAAATAACTTTGGCTGCAAAGCACATCCACTTATCAACGTATTTGTCGATTGTAATAAGATGACAAAGAATCCGTGTCTCCAGTTTTCTGGATGTCTTAAGCTATGTGCTTCGCTTACTATTTATAGGCTAGGTTAATTTCTTATATAGTAGATCACCATTTTGCTACAAATTACTGAAACATCTGCCTATTTCGAATATTTAATGTAAAGTACGATCAATATAGGGTTCTTATTTTTGTAGAATTTCAAAGTTTGTATTGCTTGTGTTCTTCGTTACCTTTAAAATGTTGGCTAAAAATATAGGCAAACGTGGTTATACTATATGGCAACATGATTGAAGAAAGCACTTCCAAAACTTAGTACGTCCTGTTGACAATTTATTAGTATGCAATTTTGACATTATCTTAGCAAGGGCTTGGTAAAAATATATGCAATTTAAGACATTGTCAAGTTTAGTAAGCTTCAATATAATTTGTAGGATTTTTCACATTATCAGATAGGATAAAATGCATATATACAAACATATATATACTTATTTTAAAAGTTCCATTCGTAAGATCTTCCTATTTGATCAATCTATACAATTGTTAGGTACAACTGTGATAGGTGGCACACTTTTAATTCGCACTTAGTAATCATAAGTAGAACTGTACTATGCACAAAACCAATAGTGGAATAGTATGTTAAAGGATATTAAAAATGAAATGTAACAGCTTTAAATGGTGACCAAAGTAAATGATCAAATTAATTATAAATTCTTAACAAATTAAGAATAAATACCTATGGATAACTTGTCAGCTTGTGATAAGATCGGTGATATGATTTATGATTTCCTGCTTTGTTGCTGTCGTTTCCTTGTTCATGTTAAAATGAATTTGAATGTGTAATAATTATGTACTATTGCTAAATGTTAGATAAACGCTTTATTGATGTTGTAAACTAAATGTAATCAGTTATAATCTATGTATACATAAGAAGTAATTTAATTCCATTTTATGTGCTTTTATTCTGGCACGCATATTAAATGTTTCAACTCCTTATAATGTTAATGAAAGAACAAAAATACATTTACCCGAATATTCTATAGTCTCGTATTATTTTGAGTTATGTGCTTATTGTTAGATACATATATTGTATATGTGCTTGTAATCTTACACACACACACACACACACACACACACACACACACACACACACACACACAAACACAACCACAAGAGCAGACAAATACACAAAATGAGTATACGCAGCATTGGCTGCTCATCAATTATTGAGTGCGCCTAACTGTCACTGTCCATAGATTGTTCTAAGGCTGTAAATAATGACTCACACCATCACACAAATACTCTTACGCACTCTCACTCAATTAACAAAACATGTATTAAACAACTTAACAAAATAATGAATCATAAAGGTAACGTAATTGATGTCAAATTAATCCTAATGCAATTTTTTTCGTTCTACTCTCTCTCTATTTATCTAATTTCTTTTCGATTTCTCTATCTTTATCTCTATCTCTCTTTCTCTCTCTCTCTCTCTCTCTCTCCCTCTGTCTCTCTCTCTCTCTCTCTCTCTCTCTCTCAACCTGTCTGTTGTATACTTCTACGCTCAATTTAATCGAAATCTGTTGTCCCTGTGTGCGGCCTTTAGAACTTCAAGATGGTTGGGACAGCATTGAGCTTATACCGAATATAATACTTAATCCCGGTTTCAGTGAATCCGACGGAGCCAAGAGCGTGCCGCCGTTTACGCGCACCGTCATCTTTGGCCACAATGGACAACAATACAATGATGATGATTACGATGAGGATGATGATTACGATGAAGACGTGGAGCCGACAATGGAAAAATTGAAGCGTAAAGTTTCTGTGTTTTTTACAGGTCCCACCATTAAACGTATTTGAAAGTACAAAGTCCAATTTTATGGCTACACATATACAGATCTATTTAGGTTGTTGATTGTGCTACGGTTTAACCCATATACACATATATTTGTACAATACTATGTAGAGCTTATAATTTGTGCTGTAGGCCAATAATTTGATTCGGTTTCATTTGCCAAAACACAAGATTTTATATACTACTAGACGCAATTTGAGGTTCGCTTTAAAAACGCTTTGGGCAAAATGCATTCAAATATATTTAGTATTGTTATTATTAGCTTTTGTAAACGATTAGACTTTCTACTTTAAAGTGAGCTTCAAGAAGAACTGAAACTTTAAGATATGGAAACAAATCCCTGGCTAGTTTGCTAATTTGAAATTTCAATCGATTTTTCCATCGTAAATAAGCTCACTTTTGTTGATAACCGAGATTACAAGTGCTTCATCTAAGTTACCTAAAAACGTTAGCAAACAGTATATCTGACATTAATTTTCGAAAGAAATGTTAAACATTTCCTGCTCATATTTTGGTCAGGTTAGAGACACACACACACACTCACACACATACATATTAAAATGTGTATTTTACATAATAAAGTTACAAATATATTGCTGTGATACAAATTCAATTGAAGGACATTGTAAGGATATATATTAATATATACTCGTAAATAGCAAAATCAAATCGAATCAAATCATACACACACAAGCCTTTATGTATTTTAATTAAGTAGCTAATTACTGTTATTTTAAAAGAGCATTCATCAGAAATTTGCTGAAGAACATTCCCTTTTAGAATATCCAAAGAAAATGTTGAAAACTTTTGAAAGTATTGGTGAGTTAGCAGATGCATTGAAAATAGCAAAAACAAAAAAAAAAAAAAAATTAATTAAAATTGCTGCTTAAAGCTGCATTCTCCAGTTTACAATTATGTGTTTTTATATCCTTAAAATAATAATCAAAGACGAAAAATCACAAAAATGTAAACAAAACAAACAACTGTGAATGAATTTTATAGTTAAGCAAATATTTTGCACTGTAGCGCGCACCAAAACATACTTATACATATGTGCATACTTTGTTATTGAATACATAATGTAAAGTAAAAGCTATGATTTGAATATCTATTATTATTAAGAACAAGTTTTTTAAAGTTTTTGAAGTGGCGATGCCTTGTGCTTTAGTTTTAATTAAGGGCTACATAATTTACAGGAAAAACCACAAAAGTCATATATGATATATACATATACATATTTACAATATACATATTTACTGAGTAGCTTATGTAGCTGAAAACAATTAATAAGCAATTGCTTCCACACACACCAAAACACAACCAAAATTACAAAAAAGAAAAAGAAAAAGAAAACAATAATAAAATTGTTATGATGTGACTTGTAGAGTCATGTTCAGTTTAATACCCACAAAATAAAACAAATGGGATTTCCAACTAGCACAAAACTGAAATATATTACACTTGATTGTATAAATAATATGTATAATGTTCATATATTTTAATATACAAACTTATTTATATTATGTAAAGTATGAAAGACTGTAGCTAACTGTTAAGACACTTGGCCTGATTGCTATGCTTACTTACATACTATACTATTGTTTTTTATTTCATATTGCGGTATTCAAGCTTCACTGCTCGCCTTACAGTCAAACCTGAATGTGAAAGAAAGAAAGAAAGAAGGCAAAACAAAAAATCATGCTGACTCAGTCTAAACATCGAAATGCACACTAATGCACATATTATTTCATTAATGGGAGAACCCAATAGATATAAATAGTGCATAGGACCACGCTTAAGCCTTCAACTGCGTATAAGTAGTGCATTGCTTCAAGTTTATCGTTCTGATTATGCAAAATTTTCACCCGTTTCTCTCTGGAGAAGCCAAAAGCTCCAAAATTATACAAGATCTGTGTATATATAACCTAATTGTGTACATACAAACAGCCGCGCTCTGAGTTTAGAATCGAAATAACTTCAAAGCTCTTATGCTTTTTGTAAACTTACAGTGAAATATGTAAAAAAAAAACTATTGTTAAAAGCAAATGGAAAATACTAAGAACAACACACACACACACACACACACACACACTAGAACAAATAAAATAAAATTAAGTTTACATTAAGTAAACCAACAAAAAATGTGTATTTACTTCATTATAACAATAGCAATAACCATCAAATAGATAAACTAAAAATTGAATTGCATTTTGGTTGTGTTAAACTTTATTTCAGTAGCTTTACAATAATTTATACTCTCGGAGGTCAGCATTCTCTTAATAAGGGACCAAATGCATACATATACATATATAAATATTAACACCCAAAGGATGTCTGTGTCTGTGTGGCTTATTGGTAATATGTAAAAAGCTTAGTTTAAACTTAACGCGCGAAATGATTGAAGCACCTAAAGCTTCGAAACTCGCGAATTATAAAGTCGAATCAATAGCTAAACTTAACTTAAACCGTACACACAAATATAATGGAAGGGGAATGCATTCCAAATAAAATCTGAATATAACAGAACAAAAGTCGTACGCGTTTTAAATGCAAGGCAATGTATGTAAATAAGTACATACACATGTAGATAACATATACACACATTTGCATATGTGTGTTTATGTTCTGTTAAAACATATTTTATATTTTTTTATAACTTGTTTAGTATTAGCTGGTTTTTGGTGTCAACATTTCATTTAGTGTGTCCGCCTACTCACCCACTACTAAACACTAATACAGTTAATTATACTTTTTAAATATACTAGTCACATTTGCCTTGTAGCCCATAGTTACATTTGATTGGGCCTATTGTCTGTCTCACATGGACATTTCGGGCATTTTGTTGTGCTTCAAATTGATCTGCACACTTTGGGAGAACATCTTAATGATGCCATAGTTTTCGTTGGCATAAACCTTCAAAAAGCTGGGCACATTCTTGTTCAGAAGCTCGTGGCAAAATTGCGGATATTTGCGAAAGGCTGGCTGCTTATCATCCCAAATAGACAAGATGTCGCAGTCATCCCTGAAAAGACAAAAGCCAAGTGTCAATTGGAAACTTCAGCTATTAAGTGTATATAAACTTACTGCACTTCGTTGCTGCACTCGTCCAGAGATATGATTAAGTATTGGATTTTCAATTGTGTGCATTGATTGTAAATTTCCGATGATTGCTGGCGACTGTACACCGAGTAGACATGCTCCGTTCGTTCACTGTGAAGTGGGTTTTTAATTAGAGATAACGGGTACCAGTTTAAATGGACATCACGTGGTTGAGACTTACGCCATTTGACGCATTTCGAGATGCGCATGATTGACTATCGGTCGCTTGGTTGTCAGGTGAACGGTGCCAATTATCTCTACGGGGCCTGCAAATACTGCATCGCGTTCTGTATTTAACTTGATCCACTCAAGCATGCCTTCCAGATCATCCGACGGTTGTGCATGGCGAGTGGGAAAATACTCCTCACGTATGTTCTGCAAACAAGTATATATGGATTATATATGGAGTACAAAGTGTTCAAGAGTTTTCACTTACAACCATGCCCGGATCAAACATGCTTAGCATGAAGACGGCCAGAGAGACGGACCAAAAGATATTGCGCTGTCGATGGTACCAAATCTTTGAGCATACCGTGGGCGCTATAACACAGCCCTGTGTGAAGCTGAGAAAGAAGAGCTTGCGCACGGTCAGGCCAATTAGTGTGAAGACAATCATCTGCATGAAACTGTACATGTAATGCAAATTTAATATCTGACCATTGGCCGTGGGCATCACAGAGTCGCGACGCGTATGTCGTCGTTTGCCGTTCGTCGCCTCTTTGCTTGACGCCTTGGCGGACGGTAACGTTTGATCCGCTTCAGCTTCAGTTGTGTCCGAAGTTGCCTTTTCCGTTTTCGTTGCGGTGTCGGTTTCAGTTTCTATTTCTGTATCAGTTTCAATTGCAGTTTGTGTCCTCATTTCGGTTGCCACTGGAGCTGTCTCTTTGAGATTGGGTTCGCTGGCTTGTTCGCGTTCCTTTCGCTGTTTGTCACTATTGCGATGTATCTGAGCCTTGAGGCGCTTAATATCCTGCATAAAGTCGTCGCGCGCTGCCGGCTGCTCCTGTTGCATTTTGGCCTTTTCGCGCTTATAGCGGTCATAGTTGTGATCACAGCTTTCGAGCATTGCAAAGCACTGCTGCAGCTGCTGTTCGGTTTGTTTGTTGGACATATCGCTCATGGATACATGGTGCTCTTCGAGAAAATCTTCCAGCACATAGTTACGAGCGCGCTCGCGTTGCTCCTGATTAGCCGCTGATGGAACATTACTTTTGCGCCATTTGCGAAAGAACATGGCCAGCATAACGACGCCATACATGCAATATGGCTTCACAATTAATGTCTTCACCAGCTGCCATAATTCCGACCAGGCGACGCGTGCATAGAGTGGATTACAGGCTGACAGATTAGTCACAAAGTTCACCTTTGCCTGTAGCATCCAATGCGCCCACAGGTCACAATAGTGCATGTACGTGTTGTCCTGCCAATTGAGCAGGCCGGACTTGCTTAGCATATCCACTAGTTTACCCTGCATACTGCAGGCAAATAGTAGCGCTAGCAATATTAACTTAAACGAGAAATAGTCGCCTTGCAGCAGATCGTTCGTACAGCGCCGATTGCGTAATTGCCGAACAACCGTAATCAGGAACAAGCTAAGTGCAACGCTCAGTTGCCAGGTGAAGAGCAGCTGGCTATTGCCATGCGAGAGCACAAAGGCCAGGCAATTGCCCAGCAGATGTGACAGTGAGTAATCCAATGCGAATGAATTTGCCAGACCCGCTGGCATTGAGCCGATGTTCCACGAAGTCATTACAATTAAAATTTGTGTTGTGAATATAAAGTTGGAGAATTGCCACGAGAGTAGCGCACACGCCGTAAACATCGCCATCACGAATATCTATATGGAATTACATATCATTCTACATAAAACTTGTGTATTATTTTTTGCCACGAATCTCACTTACCATAAAGACGCGCGAGGTGTGCTTCTGTCTATGTAGTACACGGCCAATGCATATACACAAATAAAACATTTGCAGAAATATAAATGGAAATGCGAAATTCTCACGCGCCATTGGACGTTCATAGATCTTAGCTGCAAAGCTGTGGAACATCAGATAGGAGATGACACCGTAGATGCCACCAAACACATTTTCGCTGAGCAGCGTCCCATACAGGTAGAGCACAAGCAGCGTGACGCCACCCATTAGCCAGACGAACTCAAAGTAGAACTCCATGGGCTGTAGGCTCGGATTAAAGCCGGCGCGCACAACGTGAAAGAAATAGCTGCAGCCAAAAGGAAATTCATATATATTATATATATAAAAGAAATGTCTATATATTATATATTAACAGTAACATGATCCAACGACTAAAACAGTGTGCATCTACGTAAATCTGTTTACTTACATACATATAAGCATTTTCAGAAATCATGCACATCAGTTGTAGGTCTTCATAATCAACAAAAAGAAATTGCTAAAAGTCGATTTTGTCACCTGATCGGAAATAGTGTTGCCTTAAATCACTTATTGTATTGTTTTACTTAATCATAATCCCAATCACTAACATATAATATAACATGCATTGAGGTAATCTGCTGGTTTGTTTTTTTTGTAGCTGTTAAAAAATATTCTGGGATATTAAGCAAATATATGTGTCAAAGATAAATATTTTACCCGAAACGATTTAAAAGCGATAAGAAAACAAATTGATTTCAATAGCGATTAACTGAATTTATGTTCAAGGCTAAACATATTTTAGATTTTTGTCGTGGTGGACTTTTCTGTGGATATGCGCATAATGGCTCGTTTCAACTTGAGCTTTAAGTTATACATACATAATACAATATTGAAAGTACGGTTCACTTATTTAGAAAATATACTCACGCAGTTACCAGTTCGGGCAGCACGTAGAAACGCTGCAGCACATTGACACTGTGTGGATATTCAATGTCTGTGACATTCTTCAGCTGCTCGTAGCCATGCCAGAAGGTTGGACCGTCGGTCAGCTTCTTGTAGAATGTGTAATAAAGGGCATCTTCGCGGCGCAACATCGATTCGCTCTCCAATTGGTTGAGATGCCGTATGTTGGTTCGCGTCTCGAAGATGATGCGCACATGGTGCATGTACAGAAAAAAGAAACCCGAGCCTGACATACCAGACGTACATACACGTTTATTATTTTTTGTGCGGCCGGCGATTATCATTAAACTACTTACCAATTAGCGCGTGCGATAATATGACGTACAAGTTGGGCTCGCGCATGGCTAAGCGTTTGTGATGGCGTGTATTGTTTAGTGGATTCTTGTATTCATTATTTGTTTTCCTACAGGTTGATAAAACTAGTCCAATCTTTGCCGATATTGATGCAGCTTTACCCCGTAAACAAATGAACTCGCCACAGCTGATTTCTTCGTTGCCATATAGGTAAGTCAGCTGTTTTACAATTCTAGAGCAGGTGACTTTTTAAAAGCGAACCAGCTGTGTATCGATTTGCCAACTCAACGGCTCAGTGTTTATTTCTATCGAATGTAAATTTATTAGGTAAATTCATGTTAATCAATCTGCACAGCATATTAACATGTAAGTCCGTAATTGACTTGTTTATTTCAAATACTCTGTAAAATACTCATAATCTGAGTTTATAAAGTGGCAATTATCGATGACATAACTATCGTACAGGTGAAATATCGATATAAATACACTGCTTAGTATTTAAGATGAAGTCTTTGGTTTTTAAATTGCAGTCACACTGAGCCTTATGAAAATTTAAAGCATTCCAACGCGCATTTTGTTAAAAAACGATTTCTTTGCCGCCTGCACACAATGGACCGCTACGCAGTTAGCTCTCTGGTTGGCCAAGGCTCCTTTGGCTGTGTGTACAAGGCACAAAGGCGGGTGGATGACAAAATTGTGGCCATTAAAGTTATTTCAAAGGTGAGTTCCATGACGAGGTAGCATGCGGCATGCAACAGTTAATTATGTATCTTTTTAATTGCAGCGAGGTCGCTCGAATCGCGAATTAAAGAATCTGCGCCGCGAGTGTGATATTCAGGCTCGCCTCAAAAACCCGCATGTCATCGAAATGGTTGAATCCTTCGAATCAAAATTTGATTTGTTTGTGGTCACAGAGTTTGCGCTAATGGACTTGCATCGATATTTGTCCTTCAACGGTGCAATGCTCGAGGAAGATGCGCAGCGTGTTGTCTGTCATTTGGTGTCGGCGCTCTATTATCTGCACTCGAATCGCATATTGCATCGCGATCTGAAGCCCCAAAATGTGCTGCTGGACAAGAACATGCACGCAAAGCTGTGTGACTTCGGGCTGGCACGCAACATGACAATGGGCACACATGTGCTGACCTCCATTAAAGGCACACCGCTATATATGGCACCAGAACTGCTGGCCGAGCAGCCGTATGATCATCAGGCAGACATGTGGTCATTGGGGTGCATTGCATACGAGAGTATGGCGGCACAGCCGCCGTTCTGTGCCACCTCCATACTGCATCTGGTGAAGCTGATCAAGCACGAGGAAGTCAAATGGCCAAGCACGTTGAGCAGCGAGTGCCGTTCTTTTTTGCAGGGCTTGCTCGAGAAGGATCCCAGTATGCGAATCTCGTGGACGCAGTTACTGTGCCATCCCTTTGTAGAGGGTAAGCTCTATATACCCGAGGTGCAAGCCGCAAAAAGTTCGCCTTTTATCAATCCACAGTTGGCCAAGGATAAGAAGACACAGCCACATACGAGGTGCGTTTACAAATCTTTAAGCCTTAAGTCCCACTAACGCAGCTTTTGCTTATTTAAAGACACATTGGCGCCGATATGGTTGATGTGTTGGCAGCACTAAAGCTGAGCGATGTGGCCAACGAAAACTTGAGCACATCGCGTGACAGTATCAATGCCATTGCGCCAAGCGACATTGAGCAGCTGGAAACCGATATGGAGGATAATGTGCAGCGGATGATTGTGCCATTTGCGGATGTATCGTACAGGCAAATGCCCAGCCCAACCGCTGTTGCTGCAGCAGCAGCTGGTGGTGGTGGTGCAATGCCTCTAATTAATTCACATACCTGCTTTGTTAGCGGAAACTCAAATATGATACTCAATCATTTTAATGATAATTTTGCTATGGAAGCGCCTGTCGCAAGTGCAACAAAATCCATGAAGTCCAAGTTGAAGATGGCGCTCAATATAAAACAGTCGCGTAGCAAGGATCTGGAGAAGCGCAAGCTAAGCCAAAACTTGGATAACTTTTCACTGCGCCTAGGTCAAAGCATTGATTCAGAGGTTAGGCGTAAAACAACCGAGATGCTCACACAGCAATCCCAACAATCTCTACACCACCAGCAGCACCTGCAGTTGCAAGAGAAAAAGGCACAACAGTTGAAGCAATCAATGCATTCCACCAACGATGATAAATTAAGTAGCGAGTAAGTAATTTGTTTTACATACCGGCAAATAATTTTAACACACGCTGCTTACTAGTAACTCGCCACCTTGTCTGTTACCTGGCTGGGACAGCTGCGATGAATCTCAGAGTCCACCCATCGAGAATGACGAGTGGCTCGCATTTTTGCATCGCTCCATACAGGAGCTGCTGGATGGCGAATTCGATTCACTGCGGCAACACAATTTGGTGAGCATCATTGTAGCTCCGCTGCGCAACTCCAAGGCCATACCCAAGGTGCTACGGAGTGTGGCGCAGCTGTTATCGTTACCATTTGTGCTGGCCGAACAGCATTTGGTGACGGATGCCATCAAGAGTGTTTACATTGATGTTAAGCTTGTGCCCAATTTGATGTACGCCTGCAAGTTACTCCTCTCGCAACGACAGCTATCTGACTCGGCTGCTTCAATGCCAGCCGCAACTGGCGTCTCGCTGAGTCGTACGCTGCGTAGTGTCTCCGACTTGAGTGCCGAGGAGATGAGCACCGCCTGCAGTCTATACGAGTTGGTCTGTCACCTGGTGCATCAGCAGCAGCCGTTTCTCAGTCAGTTTTGCGATGCGGTCGCGATACTCGCCGTCAACGATATGTTTATTAACTTTCTTACACATGGTGAGCAGACGATGCAGCTAACAGAGTGGAGAGTGGATTTATATAGTTTCTATCCATATTTTGCAGACTGGAAGGACAGCAGCGCGGTGCGTCTGGCAAGCTGCATGTTGGCTCTGTTCTGCTGCGTTTTACGTGAGCTACCCGAAAATGCAGAGCTGGTCGAGAAGATTGTGTTTGATCCGCGGCTGCGCCTGGCACTTCTATTGCAGAGTCGTCACCAGCTGTTGCGTCAGCGCGCCTGCCAAATGCTCTTGCTACTGGCACGCTTTAGCCTGCGTGGCGTTCAGTATATCTGGAGTGAGGAGCTGAAAGGAGCGTTGCAGGCGCTGGCCGAGCAACAGACACATCAATCACTGCGAATGGAAGCCGCCCAGACGCTTGAGGAGCTTAGTCAGTTTAGTTTCTTTGTTGCCTAGGCAACTTCTTGAAGTTTATTACTAAATGTGCTTGTGTGTATGGTTGTACTTGTTCAATAAACTATAATCCGTGTTTAGCCAAACAGATCCTGCAAATTACTTTGGAAGTAGTCGAGCAGCTCGTCCAGATAGTTACCAAAGCCATCAATGCCTGACAGGAAGTTTCCATTGCAGTCCTGCTCGTACATCTCGTTCAGCTTTGAAATGTCCTTTTCGGACAAACCACGTCGCTGGCCAAGTGTGGCGTAAGGATCCTGTTAAATAGAGATAATATGTATTAGCATCATAGTTTTATTTATAAAATATAATATGCTTTTTTTCTAGTAATCCTGCAGCTTCCTGATTCTCATATATGACCTGATCATAATCATATGTGTGTGTTTATGTGTATATTGTGTTGCACATTTCATTAGGAATTAGTATTTAAGCGTATGAAACATTTATGGATACCCAAACATATCAGATATATACAAAAAATGTACTCAAATCAAGTTCACACTTAAAAATAGTATTTCATTAAATAATTGCAATTTGCTAAAAGGGGGAAAATATTAAACTATAAACTTATAATAGGAAGCTTGAATGCCGATATGGTTTTATTACAAATGTGCCAGGAAAAATATCAATATCACGATTTCAACGATTCATCCATTAGTATATATTATAAAGTAATTCAATCCTGACTGCAATAAACAATAGATTTCCGCGTAGACAGCTACATAATACGTACTTGAATAATTATATGCTTATACCTTGTTATGTATGTCCTTAATATGATTATTAATCATTTTGACAAGGGATGCTCAAATCATTATTAATAAAGCTGCTTTAATGTACTACAAACTTTAGTATATTTGTACAAAATATTGTATTTTAATTACAAACACAAATATTTAAACTTATTTACCAATAAGAAGTTATCCTTAGAAATTACAATTTTTATATATTTTTCTTATTTTGAAGTGTCTTCTGAGGGAAATGAAATTTGATTCATTTCATTTCAAAATCAAATTAGAAAGGAGTGTTATGCAATTGCATGCATGTGTTGATGATTAACTATATATATATATATATATATATATATATAAACATATATTCTTCAGATACCTTATTCAATGCGTTAAACTTCTAGTGACAATTTGTGCATTGAAAGAAACAAGCAAAATATTTGTTGTTGTCAATTTTTGGCAATAAAAAAATGAAATATTAGGCAACATAAAAGAGTAGATGAATTTAGGATTTAGCTTACCAGTGGCTCAATGGTGGCCTGGCCATTCTTGCTGAATGCCCGGGAGCTGTAGTGCATAACGCTCTGATAGTCGTACTCCACACCAAAGTTGGTGATATGTGTGCGTGCGTATTTGTTGAAATTGTGTCCATGGCCATCCAAGATGTTCTCCCAGTTGATCTTCACGTACTCGTCGCGCTCCGTGGCACTCTGCTGATGGTAGAAGCCCAGCGCGTGCAACAGCTCATGGACAACAACGCCGTGAGTGACGCACTTGGGCGTATTGAGATTGAGAATTTGGCCGCCTTGGCGACGGCCAACGCTCGACCAGCAGCCGGAATAGTTACCCTTGATGAGGAGCCAGTGCTTGTCACTCTCCTCATACGGCCGGAAGCGTATGCAGGAGCGTTCGTGGTACTCCTTGAATGCCATCAGTATGACCATCGTCTCATTGGTCGCTGTGCCAGTTTGCTTTTGAATCTTCAAATTATCGCATACATTGTACTTGGTGTGGCTACTCACTGAAGTCCTTTGGGTCTATGTAGAATGGCACGGCGGCATCTGGCCATGTCTGGCGCTCGTTCAGCAGCCCATTGCGCAGCAACTCACGATGCAGCATGATGTCACCCTCGAAGAGACCGCAATGCTCCCAAATGTTGCTATCGCTCTCTTCTGTCCAATAATCGAATGCTGCAGCTGTAAGTAACACTCAATTAGTATCACAATCAATTCTACATAGTCAGAGTGTTTACTGTTGTGTCGTCGCAACATTTGCATGTTGGCACCCCAGCGCGGCGGGGGCGGCACAGCTGGCTCAAAGCGTTCCATGCCGGCAGTTAGCCAAGGTCCCATGACAATACACATGGCCACTGTTAGCCCGTGTACAATAAGCGTACTTCTCTGCATTTTCTTGGGAAAAGAAACGCCTGCCCGATCGCCTCAATGCTTTTATATGTATTTGGCCAAAGTACGCAGCTGGTACGACGGCGATAGAGTTGGAGATGGAGGCGCGACAAAGCGACAATTGAAAGTACTTGAGTACCTGAGCAATTGGTGCGACAACGACAATCGACATCGCCTACGCCGCTGGATTTATGCATAACGGATTTATTCTACTCTAACACTCTGAGAGCGCATATTCACATTAGATTCTGTTTGGTTTCGCTTGGTTATTTGACCATAACCAATAATGTTGGCAGATCTGATTGCTACAATAATTTCGATTCGTGGTTAATGCATTCAAAAATGAATATAATCAATATGTGTATTCAAATATACATATATGTATATTATAATTCATGGTACTGATTTTACAAAAAACATTATTATATTCTGTTGCTCGAAGTAACAGTAATAAGCTTAGATTTTTCATATTTTTCATATTCCGTTATCTCGTTTATATTTTTCTAAAAGAACCTTTTTCCTAAAATGAGGAGCTCGAGCCATAACTAAAACCGCTTAAGTTCACTTGAAATTTATATTGATTTATGCGAAATATTGTGTTTTTAGTTATTGCAATTCAAGCGAGAAATTCATTTGCATATTAAAATCGAATCGAAATTATTTGTAAAAACAAGTAGAGTATCTCAGATGCCATGTAGTGGCACACGCATTTATTGCTTTTGTTTCTTAAAGTAATTGGCTTTGTGCTCTCTCTTTCAGTGCTCGCTGCGTATTTCAATTCCCTCGTCTTTTACGTCTTTTGATTCCATATTTAACTGGGATATTGGGTTATCAGCGGCAACATTGCACGCATATGAAAATAGCACAGTTGTTAGTGGATTTTGAGATGGGCACGTGTCTCATTTCCTTTCGTGACACGGCCAGCAAATCGCAAGGCGACAAATAAAAATATCAAAAAAATTAATTTTAAGAATGTCAAATAAATATTGGAAGCAAAGTGAAAAACTATTCGGTACTGTTAATATTACTTACATTTTTATTCGTATTAGTAGGGCGATAATCGTGAAACGTCAATGTGTAGAAATTACTCACACATTCACTACAAGTATAAACACTGTCAGAACATGGCCCATGGCTTCATGCAAGTTTTATGGGATTGAGAAAGCGGAATGCAATACATGCGACTACGTACAGTGGAAGCATCATCTCAAAAATCTATTTAAAAATCACAATTTTAATGGAAGCCTATTGTATGCTTCCATCGCTTATAGAATCAGATATATTAATAATTTTTGAATTTAATTTTTAGTTTCTGTGTTCAGTCTGCAATAAACTAAAATTTTCGAATAAAATCGATTTTGCGGTAAACTAAGTAAGTCATCGCTGTTTTCTTTGTCGCTATCTTGTTAATTATTAAAACTGGACAATAATTAATGTTCTATTGTTTTATATATATTCAGTTGTATCTTACTTCGACTTGTTTATCAACTGTAGCGGACTATAACTGACAACTTTCAACTTTTTATAGCAAATTTTTTTTTTGTTTTCTTAGTCGGTATTATAATTTTGTAATGACATATGAAGCAGACATCTTCGATACCATAATGTATGTATTCTAGATCATTATCACTAGCCACGTCGATATAGCCAAGTCTGTTTGTCCATTTTTTGTTTTTTAAATGCAATCCTTAAGGTTCTCAATTGATTTGCTGTCTTTTTGGTTTGGTCACTCAGAACTCGACGTCTGACCGGATCAGACTACTTAATTATAAAGCTAAATTGGGAACATTCGGTCGAAAGATACATTTTAAGTTGTTGGATCGAGATGCGTGTAGACAAACACGTTATCCTTTCTGAAACAATGTAATTACACAAATGTGAAATATTTAGATAACAGCTAGCCGTCAATCAGAAAAAATATTGATGCAAATTTTTAAAAACCTACAAAAATATAATAATATGTCGAACACCGAAGTTTAGTCTGAACTAAAAATGTATATAATTCCTCTATTTTAATTGTAGTTATTGTAGAATTCATTTCAAAGCTTTAATTTTTATTTTTTAATTTAGCATTTATATTTTAAACATTAATCAATTCTTTGGAAGGTATAAAACATTAATTTGTCAATGAAACAATAATGACAGGAGCTTAAAGTCTATAGCACAAAAATATGGATGGTTCTAACAGATAATACATAAATTGTTGAAATTTATTCATTAACTCAGGAGATATGGTTTTTAAGAAGAAACATGATGGAAGGCGCCACTGTGCGACGTATTCGCACAAATATCAATGTAAATTGCCTACCTCGATTAAGTTTTTAAGTTCCATTTGCTTTGTTTGTTCCCCCGTTTGACAGCTATTAGACAATTGCGTAAAATTGTCCGCGCCCAACATATTCCATTATGGCTTAAACGACGGTTTGATTAAATTTGCCTAATGCTTCCATAAGTAAAGATCTCGAAAGTAAAAAAAAGTTGTCAAGCTAAGACGATTTCTTTATCAAATAGTAACTATATTAAGGGTCTAGATTAATTTAACATTAATAATTAAAACATAATTTTTAAAAATTGTATACATATGCTTTTTTTGGGAAATTTATATGTATATCTGTAATGGCATTGGGAATATTTTCCATATTTCAAAATTTGACTTCGTCTTCTCTTCCACTTCCAGTTTGCATAATTATGTGTAATAGTTGTGAGGATATTTATGTGTCTAACTATAGGTTATTGTTGTTTATACTTATATTAAAACAGGGTTTACTGATAAGCAGTCAAATATTAAAATGTTGTGTGAACAATTTGAGATTAATTTCCGCTGCTGTGTTGGACTTAACGTGCTCACGTCGACAGGCGATGTTGTGAAAGCCTAATCAAAATCAAGCAGCGACAGTGAATGGGCGATCAAAAAGTTCTTTGAACCTGTATGTATCTGTATTTGCCAGATGTCGATTGATTGCCGCTCTGATTGGTGCAGGTGTCCGTTTGGCCAGTGCTGAACTTGATTGCTGGAATGCTCTTGGTCTTGGTTGGCTACCTTCTTCGATTGAGCAATCACTGCAAGAGGCAGTCCAATCGACTGTGGCAAAAGTGAACACTCGCCACAAACAAGTTCTCCCTTTCTCTGACCCAGACCCGCACAGCACTTTGAGCAGTAGGTCAGTGTAGACGAAACCAAAATATGTAGGTCGCCAAAGTACGGACACACTATGTAAGTGTGCTAGCTCGAACCGATGACCGAACCCGTACCCGTACCCATACCCGCACGCAAGCCAGAAAACGCCCACCAGTTGGCGCACTGACCCCGACCATAGCGGTGCATTGACCTCGTACTGGAAAGAAACTTATAGTTCAGCAGCTGTACTGGAATATGGAATATGTTCATGAATTAACATGCTACTTAAGCACATCATTACAATAATGTTTGCTTCTTTTTTGGATATCTTCTGAAGGTGTCTGAAGTCTGCTTTTAAATGAAATTATGTATACGTTTTGGTTGCTAACCGGCCAAGTAAGTTGGTAGAGGTAACAGCGTTTTTTGGAATTAAGCTCCTTTTTAGCAATGTCTGCTCGGATTCAATCAAGTCAAGTAATAATGTTTTAATTTAATAATAAATTCTATTTCTTAGGATATTTCGATGCCTGAACTCTTATGCAGTAGACCTATGATTTTTTATGGCAGTCTAAGTAAGTCTGCAGCAGAAAGTCGGATATATGCCAAGTTTCATAAAGACAGTAAGAGGAGTTTTGGTTAAATACAGAAATAACACAAACTGGCTTGGCTAGTGATGCTGCTGATCAATTATATATAATTTGTATGGAGTATATATGGGTATAGATATGTATTTATCTGTTGGGTTTTAAGCGGCAAAAGTGATGCATTTGGCTTGGCGGTTAGATAAAGAAGAACCTTTATTCAATGTATATTTATATATGTATATTCGGCTTCAGTACTACTTAGTGCTACTGACGATTGTTTCCTGCTTTCCCAAAAGAGTGCGCTACCTCCACGAACGAACGCGTATCCAGTATACGACTTTCGATCGGTCTTATCTCCACCCCAGTCCGCATCAACGTAGCCTTTGATGGGATTTCCAGTTTTTGCATATTACATTGAAGCCGTCGTCGCAGCACTTGGTTTGCTGCTGCCCAGTGCTTTTGGTGGGGATCCGTTTTCCGTTGGGACAGCTAACATACTGAATGTAAAATGTCAAGTCTGGATGTAACTGCCAGGTACATTAATGATCCGATCAGTGACTGGTCCTCTGACTGGTTGACCGTTTTGCATTATTGACTCTCACATCTGGGGGTATACCCGGAAGACAACGGTACTGATGCTGGCCGACACGCTTCCATGCCAAAACTCTTAAGCAACTGCAACACATGATGCTGCTGTGTGATCGTTATCGGCACTGTTATGTCCTTCTTATTGATTTCTATACCAAGGAAATTACTTATAGGACCCTTATCAACCACCTGGAAAATACGAGATATACTCTTTTTTATACTGGCCAACTCACCGATATCTGACTAACATATCATCATATCAACCACATATACTTCGATTATATTTATGTAGTTTTGTGTGTGCCTTTTATATACACACAGCTCGGTTGGGCAGGCCGAAATCTCAATTTTCGTCATCATCTCGTTCAGCTTCTTGTTCCACAGACGTCTAGACTGTTTTAGCTGATATAAGGACTTTAGAAGTTTGAACAGACACTTTTTGTTCTTCAAACATGAGGGGCTGCTTCATGAAAACATCCTCCTGCAATTCTCCGTTTAGATATACCGTGGATACATCAAGTTGGATCACATGTACGTCCTGTTCAGCTGCCATGACCAACACCATCCTTACTGTCGCATATCTCACTTTTGGCGAAACGTCGTAGTTCACTCCTTGTTCTATGGTGCCATTTTTGTTACGTTTTAGTGCAAAGACCCATCTGCACCCAATCGCCTTATGCCTAATGATAATTCGACTGGTTCCCAAGTTCCATTCACTTTCAGTGCACCGAATTCCTGTGCCATGGCATTATGCCATTCGATCGCCTGTGGACTTTCCAAAGCTTCTTCCACAGTTGCAGGTGTTATGACGTCATCACTGCTCAGAAGATTCAGCTTGTGCCAATTAACGTCTAGTCTTCGCCATCCTTGCCCACTGGTTCTTTAAAGCCGGTTACTTTTCTTGCCGATATCTCTTTTGTTGGTTTGGTGACCCTTATCACCATTCGCTTCACTTTTGTCACACGATTTGTTGGTATAGGTGATACTGTTATCTTCGCCGCTACCTCTGCTGCTGCCTCTATTGCTGTCTCTGCTGGTGTTTCTATTGGACTGCACTTCTGTAGTTTTCTTGTTTAAATTAAAATCGGTTAATGCGGATATTTCAACTGCACTAGATTCTGCTTTAGGGTTATCAACGCACTCGACGCCGAATAACATTTCTTAATGTGACCAATCTGCGAACCTCTTATTGAGAGAGTAATCACCGCTAAAGCCTTTTCTTTATGCCTGGGCCCATAACCTGTTGGATAGGATAGGTAAAGTCTTGAGTACTTTCTTGACTAGGGCATTCTAATTTGCTTTTGTATTTATATTATAATCGGCCTTCGTGATCATTTGGGGCAACAGTTGGGCTAGTGTGTGCTAGACATCTCTGGTTGTCTGTTGTGTGCCGCAGCTATTGCGGCACTTTCACTGCAGCGTGCAACAAGAAAATTGCACAAAAATCTAAGCCAAAACGCTGTGATTTTGAGAACATTTTGGTCATGGCAACTGGAATTGCCCGTCCAGCGGATGCATTTACAGGCCTGCGGCAGCAGCAGCACAACAACCACCACCAACACCACCACCAACAAAAGCAGCAGTAGCATAACTCATTTAATGTATTATCTGAGATGTACTTGATCTTTGTCGAAAACTTGACACACATTTTTCGGTCAGCGACTGGCGGCAACGACTTCCAGCTACAACAACAACGGCAATATCAAGCTCCAGCTTTTGGCCAAAGTCAAGCTGCGGAAAATTCGAGGGAAATCGTGCACTTAGAAAAAAATCTACCTGAAATTTTGGAAAATCTCCCTAAATTCAAAATTGCCATACAAAATGTCCCTAAATCGACAATACCAAGAAAATTGAGTTTATTTTGCATATCTTAGAAATATTTTCTGTTGAAATGCATTTCCAAAAATTCAAAATGCTGAAATTCATAAAATAGTTAGAAAATTTGGTCTCTCGACTGCTATATTAGAGCTAAGTGCGAAGTCCTGTACTCGCAAACAAAGGGTCACTCAGGTCCGAATGCAAGTCCTGGATCTTAGAAAATCAGCCATGACCTTCTCTGTTGGAAATTTACTTCTGATAAGATGGTGAGGAACGCTTGGCGCCAAAAGGTATGACGATTTTCTAAAATTCAGTGCTATTTTTTTCTGAGTGTAGACACTGCGACTGCCACTACCAGTGGCATCACCCCTTCCATTCAAATGCATTTTTCAATTTGAGAAAGTTTCGCGGCCACAGATTGCAAATTTCAGACAAGCACACACAGCAGCGAGTAAACGTTGCCTAACCTGAAGTCGAGTATTTTCTTTCAATCGGAAATCATTTCCCCAAGGGGTCGAGAACAATTCAAACGCTATGCAACAAAATCATAATTAAGCAACGAGGGCGTGTAAATCAAGCGTGAGTTATCAATAAATGAAATGCCTGTGAAAGACAAACGGATCAGACTCCACTTTTGTTACGTAAATAATATCAATCATAATTTATAAATATTTTATTCAATGTTAAAAAAGAATTTGAAAACTACAAATCTTTTTTGAAAGTTAAAAGTTGCATATGAATTTAGTTTCAGGGTTGTTAGGTGTACATAAGAAAACTATTGTCAACTATTGATAATTTATGCTAATAGTGTCCACTTTTTTTTTTATATATTTTAAAATAGTTTGCGTTCTGTTAGATAGTTACTTAGATAATTAAATAAAAAGTTTGATAGTTTTCCAGGCTCTCCAGCTCGGAATTTGAAAGTGAACTTTTACACTTGAAAATTAATCAAAACTCTAAATACAAGCGTGTGTCAAATTAGGAATGGAAAAAATGTCAGGCCTATTTTATAATAGGCTTATTAGGCCATACACATACTGGACACTGCTGATACCCGGTGTAGATGCGATTCGAAATATTGCAGTGAATAACAAATGTTTGCAGCTTATTAACGATTTGTATGGCCACTGGCTCAGATTTCTCCACTTCCTTTTAGCGGCAACAACGGACCAAAAAACAGCAACAACAACAGCAGCAACTATAATAATAATAGCAACAACAAAGCGCATCGCTGGCTGACACAAAACTGTCATCAACATATCAGCAATCGCTGAAGCCTTTCAGCGAATGTCAAGTGTAACAGCAACAGCAACAACAGCAACAACAGCAGCAACAGCAGCCACAGCAACAGCAATGGCAAATTTAATCACAGCACAACAACAACAGAAACAAAAAGTCCATAAATAGTTAAAATAAATTAAGCTCAACATAAAAATATAATTTTGTTGTATTTTTTTTATTTTATTTTTTTTATTGTCCAGAAATGTGCGCGAAAACAATTTATCACGAATCTCGTCCGTCCGGAAAGTAAGTAAGTTAAATGGCGATGCATTTCACTGTTACGACACCAAATGCAAAGTACAACAACAGCAGCAACATCAAGAGCAGCACCAGCAGCTGCAGCGACAGCCAGATTTGCTTAAATGAAATCAACAGCTAGCAAATTAATCAAAACACAAATCCTAAAGCGAATGCCGTGGCGAAAAACCAGTTGAAGCAGTTTCCTTCCGGAATCAATTATGTTTCACTTTGCTGTTTTTGTTTCACGTTCATGGTCACAAATTTGCGAATAAAAGCCAAATAGCAACAGCACATGCAACATTTGCAACAACACCATGAAGTCACTGTGTCAGTAGTGGATGCCGCACTAGCAGCAGCGCAGTTAAAGTTGCCGTCGCCGTCGTCGTTGTTGTCGTCGTCCATGACTGACTGCATGACTATGTGGTGGCAATGATTTGCAATCATCTTGTGGTTGTTTGTTGCTCGAAGCTGGTATTTTTTGTGCGCCTTCTGCAATTTTACCCATTATTATTATTTTTTTTATTGTTTTGGGTTTTGTTCAGTTTGTTTATGTTTGGAATTGCTGTTGTTGCTGCTGCTGTATGGAGTTGCTTCCCAGTTTTTTGCCGTTTTTGCTCAAGCGACATTTGGCTGCCTGGTGACTGGTCGTCTGGCTTGTCTGACAGGTAGACTTTTTCCAAGAAATTTCTACCGTCAATTTAACATTGGTTTAATTGGGGAAATTCAATTTTTTTTTTGTATATCTTGTAGCTGTTGTACGCATTTGGGGAAAGTATGTTGGTGGCACTCGCTGTGGCATATAGGCCACAAATCACAAATGGAATAACTATGAAAATAAGTTTAGGCACGCGCCATAATAAGTGTATCAATAAACATAGAATTGTTGATTCATTTCTGTAAGTAACTAAATAAACATAGTTTTCCATTAATAAATAATAAATAAAAAAATTTTAATTCCACCATAACCTTTTCCACTCATCTCTGAATGCTTAAATCCAAAAATAAATTTTTTGGAAGCCACAAAGACTTTTGTCGTGCGCAACGTCAGCCAGCCCATTAAGTATATACATTCTTGATCAGAAAATATGATTTTTTATGCCAACAAATTTTTTGCTTAAAAAGATATCCAGAACAAATTCTTTCAACAAAAATGTTATTATGCTCTTAATATTGAAAAAAACCAATTATCAACATTGAACTACTATAACACCGATTTCCTGTAGGAACAGTTGGTCAGTTTCTTAAATGAATAACTAAAATAATATCTGAGCAGTTGGACACCGGTTTACAGAGTATGTTTTCTCCTGCGCTCTGGAATCAATCAAAGTGATAAATAGAAATATGAAAATATGATCAAATGTTATCAAATACGATGAAGACCACTTTTTCGTTTCAAATAGTTCTGCGTATATGTTCAGCTCTTTGTATACATAAGAACAAATGTGAAATTAATTTTCGGACAACTGTTTAAAAATTGTGGTATTTTTCAATTTTATCTCTTTGAATATGTTTTTATCTCGTTGACTTTCTTCGTTAAAGTTCTGAACTATACATATTGTAATTAAAAACTGATGAACTTCGATGAGATTACTAAATTACTCAGATATAATATAAAAATCGTTGAAATAAGTCAAAGTAATCAAGTATGTTAACCTTTTCAGGACAGAATTATTTTTGGGTGTCTTGAATATTATTTGAAGTCGCATTATTCTTACCATGACCACAAATGTCGCAAATAATTAAACAAATTTAAATGCGGTGAAAAAAAAATTATCCCTAAAATAGGTAAAAATAAACCGTTAAAATAAATAATAAGAGTTTTGCCTATGGGCGAGTCGATATGCCTGTTGGTGCATTTTTATCAGAAGACACTTGTTCAACTTTTCAATTTTAAATATTCAGCGTACCTAATTAGTTCCATATTCACGAAAGTCTCATTTTCCTTTTGAATGTTTGCAGAAAGTAGTAATGGTAGGGTTGAAAATTCGTTAGATTGTGCATAAAATGATGAAGCGAAATGCATGTGTGCCATATTCTGGCGCATTTCCGGAATTTTCACTGTCACGAGTCGCAAATACGAAAGACTTAGGCAACGAACTTGCTAGAAAACTTGCAACAATTTGCAAGCTGAGCGAAAGTTATCTTCCACTTGATTGATTACCAACTTTCTACTCCTACGGATATTATAATATCTGCAATTTCAAATGATTCTGAGCGGCACAGACAGTCAGCCGGAGCAAAAGAGAAAGAGCCAACAGAGATGGAGAGAGCGAAAGAGAGAGGGGCATGGACATGTTATTAAATCAGCTGAAATGTTGCAGAGCGAAAGCAGAACATTTGAATTTCTATGCAAAGTGAAGGCAGCAGCCAAGAGTTGCTGTCCCCCTCTTACCAAATGTTAATGAACTTTGTATGCATAAATTACAAATACACCAGCAACAACAACAACATTGACTGTGCAACATCCGTCTTGTAATGTTGTTGTTTCTGCTGCTGTTGCACTCTCAAGCAGTTTTGCATATGGCAAAGTTTTCTTTTTTATTGCTGCCGCTGCTGCTGTGCCAAATCTTTGAAAATGTAGGACACGAGGGGCGCTCGCTGATATTGAGGCGGATGTGGTTTTGGCTTCTGTTTCCTCTTATATCTTACCTATGCAACACACAAATCTTTTATGCTGACTCCGACTCTGACGCTGATGCTGAGTATAAGCTGTGTCTTTCGGAATTTTGGTGTATGTGTGTGTGTTTGCTGTGTGTCCCACTTTTGTTGCCATCTTTTTGGCATTTTGGCAACTCGCAACGCGCATACGCCGCGTGGGACTCGCGACCTGCCGATCAGCTGTTTAGGCCTTCAAGCACTTACTCTTAGCGTGCTCTTTACTTACTGTCTCAATTTCAATACCTCTCGCTCTATCCCTCTCACTCTCGCACTCGCTCTCGCATACTCTCTTAGCGTTGCTTGTTGACGATAGCGCTCCAGCTTAACATTGAGCACTTTTCAGCTATTTTGTCTCAAACATGTTTGAGCTGGTTGCAAGTTGCTGCTCTTATCACTTGTGATTAGCGTCCGCTGCAAACTCTGGCCATTCGCCAGCGCGTCGTCACATTTAAGAGACGTGCGCGCAGCACGCAACACGCAGCACGCATCTGCAACGCAGGTAATTTCAACAGCTGCCTTTGATAAAAAAAAATAAGCCCACACACATTTGTTAAATTTATGCCACATCGAGTGCAGTTTGCAGCAGTTTCAGCTGCCAGGACATTAGCCATTTTTGGTCAGCTTTGAAGTTATTGCAGCTTTTGTTACAACAGCACCGACAACAGCAACAACAACAATGTTGAGCTACTACCGCCGCTGATGTTGGTGTTGTTATTGCTAATGTCGCTGTTATTGCTGTTGCTCTTGTTGTTGCTGCTGTTGCCGCTGTTGGTTGCTGCGCCGTCGTCGGCGTCATCGCTGCCGTCTTCTAGTTGTTCGCTGTTGCTGTTGCGGTTGCGAGTTCAATGACATTTCACCTACTTGTATTCAAATTCGAATAAAAAATATATAATATGAATGAAATTCTGCTGCTGCGGTTTTGCTGCCGATAGTGACTGTGGCCTTATGTTCTATTCAATACTTTTACTTTCAGGACCTTTAGTCATGTGTGACTTAAGCCTGGAATTGCCTATTATAGATATAAGAAATCCTTTCAACTGCTAAGAAAATCATTAAAGAAACATCAAACTTTCTAAAGTGTGAGAAAAGATGTTAAAATTAAATAAAAAAAAAACGACAGCTTTTAAACTGTTGTTGTTGCTGCTGCTGTTGCGCGCAGAATCTGCAGCAGCAAAAAGAAATTTTACGGCCTATTTGGACTGTGCTGCGTTGTCGTTGTTGTTGCTACCGCTAAGGGCCCGTCTACGATTCTGGGCTGGCACTTAAAGTCAAACGGTAATGATGTTGATGATGATGGCGATGATGATGGCGATGATAATGGCGATGGTGATACTACAACCAAACCATCGTATCAGAGTTTTGTTTCTTAGGTTTTTTTGGAGTTGCTTTTGAGGGCAATTAAAAAGTTGTCGAGCGGCGTCGCTTGCGTTGCTTTTGCGTTGCTTTTCTGATTGCCGGTATGTCTGTCTCTCTTTCTGTTTGTCTGTATGTCTGTTTGTTTGCTGGCGGTTGTCTGCTGGTTGTTTGCTTGTTGTATTACGGTTGTTTGGTTAAATTTACCGTTCCCTTCTTGGCCAGCGCCAACTTTTGACTAATTTGTAATATGTAAGGGCCTATGGTCAGGGCTTTCTTTAAAACCGATATCTACACAATTATTACTAGGGTGTAACCCTGCGGCTAGTTGGCGTAACTATTTGCAGATATTTGTCTTAACCTTGCAGAAGGTATTATAATTTTGCAGTTAGTTATGTTTAACATATGGTGCTCATTGATCAGTTTTGAAACCTAAAGCATTAAATATATGGAGTTAATTTTCTCTCCCTTGTTCCTTTCGTCAATGATTTTCTTTACGTGTAGGAAGATAGCATGACCTACCTTCACTCGATGTTGAAGCTAATACACAACGGGCTGAACCTCGCAGCAATTAAATCAGTTTCTTAGTTTTAAGCTACAAAATAAATCGTATGAAACCTAAATTTACAAAAACTCTTTTTGATGTGAGATTATTTTGGGACTCAAAGGACTTTAACAAAGAATAAACTTACAACTAAAATAATTAAGATCTTTATTGAATGTAATAAAACATTACTTAGAAAAAACATTATCTAGAAAATTGCATAAGGTAATTAAAAACTTGTCAAAAAATATGATATATATTATTATGATATTATATAATTTATAAAAAACGTACCTCACTTATAGATTTGCAGAGTACCTCTGGCTATATGGTGTTTTAACAATCACTTGTAATAACTATTGATATCCCGCTGTTGTTTATTTTGTAGAGCAACTAAATTCGGCTATTGCTAAGCATAACGACAACCCAAACTGACTTCTGCTGCTGTTGTCGTTGCTGTTATTGCTGCTGATGTCAAGCACATTCATATTTTACAACTTTCGGAGATGCTTTCACTTCCATACCAACAATTTGGCACCAGCTGCTGCTGCTGCTGTTGCTGCTGCTGCTTCTGCTTATGTAGCCCATCAACATCTTCCGTATGCATCCAGCTTCAGCATCTACGGGCAACGATAACTAATTGTATTTGCATGCTGTACTTGCATCTGCAACTGTTGCTACTGCATGGAATTTAAATCCGACAATTGATATGTGATACTATTTTTGTTTGGTTTAACGTTTATATTTCGAACACCGATCAACCTATTGAACGGCTATACATGATTTAAAAGAGAGCAACAAATAGCATCGAACTATTGCACCAACTTAAGATTAAAATCAGGAAAAAAGGAACCAATACAAATAGAACCAATCCTGCCAAGTACTATGTCAATTAATATTGACAAAATTATGAAAAAAATTGTACATGCATATCTATCTTTATACGTACATACATGTATGTTGCTGTGGTGCTGTATCTGTGTGGCAATAAAAAAAAAATACAACAAAATAGAGGCAAAACCGAAGCAAAAGCAAAAGCAACAACGTGAATATTATCATTAGCATAAATAATGGTGAAAAATGAAACATACACAGCGACGCAGCACTTGAGCGCTTGTGTGTGGTTTGTGCTTCTGTCTTTGCCTGCCTCTGTGTGTGTGTATGTGTATGTGTGTGTGTGTATGTGTATGTGTGGTTTGTGTCTCTGTGTGTTTACAACACACATTTCAAAAGTCGGTGACTGTGGCACTGAGTTAGTAGTGCGTTAAGTCAACGAACGCTGCCGCGCAGACGCTAACTGCGGCCGCAATGGCAGCGGCAACAGCAATAGCATCAGCGGCGGCAGCAGCAGCAACATCAACGGCGGCAACAGCAACATGAACAGCAGCAGCGACGTCGACGCTAGCGCCAACAGCATTGCCTGTCTCTCTCTGTATGTTGGCCTCTGCTGCTGCTGCTGCTGCGGCCACGTTTGCATGGCATCGGCATCGGCATCGATGGTCGCTGACGATGACGGCGGACTCGATGCCGATGTCATCGTAATGCAAACGTAAACGCACTTACAATTTGGCGTTTTGGTTGCTTTCACAAACGTTGCACGTTGTGTGTTGTTTGTTGCTGTTGCTGCTGCTGCTGCTGCCGACGCGGCCGTTGCTGCCGGCATCTCTGCTAAAGTTGGCTTTTGGGTTTTTGGTTTTGTTTACTTTTTATATTTCTTTTTTTTTTTTTTTTTGGCAAATGGACAAGTTTATTGAACTTTTCACAGTTCTCAGGTCTCAGCTCTCAGCTGGTAGATTGTTGGGTCCGTCATCGCCGTTGGAGTTGCCGATGTCGTCCATAGAGCGCCTCAGTCGCTGCTGGAGAGGAACGCACCGGTCGCCAAGAGACTTTCTCCGCAATCGTCATCAATTTATCAATTCGTTTATCTTTAGCTACTTTGGTCCAACACTATCAACCCATCATAGTCATATGGTAATATCGCAGAACAATTTGTATGTTTAAGGTTGGTTTAATTACACGTGGGCCGAATTGTAATTTTCTTATAAGTTGTGATCTGAACGACTTTGATTCCATATAAAGTTGAGTTGTAGTAACTGACGTTACTATTGAACACAATGGATTTTCAACTGAGGAACTAGTTTGCAAAATGAAAAAAAAAAAACAACATTTATATCGACTGAGCAGATCATTACGATCAATAATACATGCACATATCAGTACTTTAGACCCTCTTCAAGGGTAGGTGTATTTATTTAGTAACAGTGAAAATCTACAGCTGCATCTCATTAAATAAAATTACTATAAATTCATCACACATTCATCCACACAGACACAACATTGTACACAGAAACGTATTTTTTAAATTGTTTTTTATTTGCTGGGTAAGCAACAGCAGAAAAAACTTATGAATAACAATTGAATTGTTACGTATATGCATTATTGAGAATGTAGAGTGTTCATCAGTATGTTAATTACTTTCATACTACTTGCTGTGTATACTCTTTTTACTAACTATAAGTATACACTTAAAAAATGAAAAACAGCAACAACAATATCCTTGGCTGTACGCCCGAGACTGAAAAGGAAAGACTTACGAAAATGGAGTTAATGCGAATTCGAAACGAAAGTCGCCCGACCGATTTGCAACACGTTCGATAATTATCAAAATTAAAGCACGCAATAAATAAATAAATGTTTTTAATTTCACTGGTAAACCCCAGAGATGTTTTTAATTTTTATTTAATATTTTTTTTTTGCAATTTTCTTTTTGTGTCTGGTTTTCCTGTCCGCTGATCACTGTTGTCCATGTTTGCTGGCAGTGCTTATCAACAAACATGAATGCGATTTCAAGTACGAGGGCCCATAAAGCTGTAAGAGTGTAATAACATATACGGGTATTAAAAAAAGTTGGTCAAACCAACTCTTGTTTACGCTGCAACGACAAATATTGAATTTGCGCAGTGCCGTCTGGGTAATTGGAGAGCTCACTCCAGTGATAAGTTGCAGTGAACAGGGCTCTGGTGGTGGGGCTTCGGGGGCTGGGAAGAGCAAAAGGGTAGGAAACGCTTTGCAGCCCCAGTGGGTGTCCCACGTGACCAAGAGCGGGGCACTTATGTTGGTGGGAAAGCAAAGGCCTGTAGGATTTACAGAACACGAGAAGCGCCATTCGCATTCGTACTTAGACCCAACTCAGTAAATACAAAACACAAGCACACACACCCATATTCGTATGTGTTCACAGCCTACAGTAGGCACGTTGTTGGCCACGCTACAGTAGAACTTCCATTTTGCTGCTGACAACGCGATAAGTGAATCTGATAAATAGCTAGCGAATCGAGGAATATGTATTCTTTCATTATACTTTCATACTGAAGGTATCATGGTATATTGGTTTTGTGCAATGTCCGTCGTGCTGTCTGTCCGTCTCACTCTTGAAACATATATGGGAAATTGATAAAATCGATAACTGCAGATCGATAAAGCCACCTATCTTCGATAATTTTATAGTCACCAAAATTGGTTTGTGAGTTGTTGGCGATGTCCTTTAAGAATCGGCATTTGCTACGCCCACCTCCGCCACCCCCAGACTCCCCGCACCAACAAATTTTAAATGGGTATATCCTCCGCAGTTTTTGGGTTAGAGCCGTCATATTTGGTAGGTGTATTACTGGTAGCCGTCTGTAAGAACCGATAATACATTTTTATAGCCGATATCTCGGAAAGTGTATATCGATAAATCCCCATAACTCCCACAGTTTTAAAGATAGAGTCACCAGACTTGGAAAGTAACTTGTTGGTATCCTCCTTTAAATAGAGTCACAACATTTTAAAATAACATTATTAATAACTCCTCTAAGAGATCGACAAAAAATTGGGTGGACACGCCCACTTCGCTTTCTCAAACCGATACAGCTCTTAGTGTAAATCAATAAAACCATATATCTTACACAATTTGAAAACTCTAACTCTCTTCCACGAATTTTGGAACACGCCCACTCCTTCCCACAAAATCCAATAAATCCCTATATCTCCCGTAATTTAGGAGCTACAGCTTCAAAGCTTGGAAGGTAGACTACTAAGATCGAGCTCCAACATTAATTTTGCCCCGTCCACTCTCTTCTCCAAAATTCCCAAAAGCACCCACCCTGTTATCAGTTGGTATTACTTATGGTAGCAAAGTATTTCGCAGTCGGTTACGCCCTGCCACGTTCTCTATTGTGTTTTATTTTCTCATGTGTAGAACAAATAATTTAATTAAATGTAAGTTGTGTGGAATTGATATTATTGAGCTTAATTATTATAGCCTCACTACTCTTACTACTTACTACTCTTAAATTATTGACTCTACTTATTGCGTGTAGATGGACATTGGTTTCAAATTCAGTCTTGGTCCATTTAGGTATTGTATTACATATGTGTATGTTTGTATTTACTAACATTCTAATAGATACATAGAATAAATGAGCAAATTGTACACATTTCAAATATCAGTCTGAGCTAGGAGCTAACGTATTCTCCTTTCAGAAGTAAGCTATAAAGTAATATTCTAAATTATTTAAATCAATTTAATAATAATACAAAAAAACTGTCTCTTCGAATAAGTACAGAATGTATCTGTTTTTGTATTTGTCGTTAGCTACACATAAAACACTAAAAATAATTATTATAATTCCGAAAACTTTACTTAGTATATACAACGAAAGTAAATCCGCAGTGAACATAGCTCCCTGATATTTGGAATAATTGTAATTAACCTGAAAGTTGTGTAACAATCGGATAAGTTACTCAATAAACTATTTCGTACTCGTACTTGTATTTTCCATACCCACATCATCTGGCCAATATACATATATGAATATATATACATATGTATATTGTGCTGAACCGATTCGATTTAAAATAAAATAAGTGCATAATTGCGTAAGACTCGGAGTTATTCATGTGCCAGAGCGGCCTGAGACATACGATCCTATTTACATAAACGCCATTCTCAGTTCGGCTCCCGGAGTCTTTGGGGCTCGGGTTTTGGGTCTCGGGTCTCTTGTGATGTTCAAGGTTCAGTTCAGTTCAGTTAAGTGTTCCGTCGGTGCAGATCGTTGGTTACGCCAGGCCCCAACAGTGATGATGACGATGACAATCGATGGCAATCAGCTGTTGGCTTTTGGCCCCAGCTATTATGTGACTAAGTGACTGACTGACAAAGTATTGGTGTCGTTACAGGTAAATAAAAAGCGCACACACTCGGAGAGACAGAAAGGCAGTCCGACGGACGGACGGACGGACGTACGGCCTGACGGCCAGGCGGCCAGAGAAACAATCAGTTGCGGAGAAAAAAAAAATTTCACCGCTTTTTTTTTTAAGTTAACGAGCGCTGCACGTTCAAGGGCCTTACGTAAAACCGTTTTGGTTGTTTTTTTTTTCTTTTTTACATGAAATGAAACCAAATCGAAGAGAGTTTAGCCCTTTTGTGTGGCACGGAACAAAGTCATTGAATGCTCATGAATTTCATTTGATTGTCGCATATTGTTCAATACGGAGTCCAAAAAGCCGCGAGCAACAATATCCAATACCTATCGAATACCCAATATCTAATATCTAATATCAAATCAAAAGCGCAAGCGAACGCCCCCAAAACATGGGCCCAGACCCCACAAACAGTCGCAGTCGAAGATCAACGTCCGCACTGTATTTAAACAAATCGAAATTAAGTTATAGTTGGGCGATCGATTTAAAATTCAGTATTTTCCATGTTTTGCATAATAAAAATGCCTATCAAAAGGCAAGAAAAAAAAATTAATGTAACTGGCGCTCGAATGCGGCTGCGCCATCTGTTCACTTTTTAATTTTTTATTATTATTATTTTTTTTTTTTTACGATCATTTTGGGCAGATATTGTGACACGATTTTAGGGTCGCCTACAGCGGTGCCACTTTGAGCAATATTTCTGCTTTGCATAAGTAGAAATTTTGTTGTTCGATTTTGATTTTATATTGATTTTTGTTTGCATTTCGTTGGCATTGCGGCCATTAAATTTATTTATTTTCATTTTTCAATTCGAAACTGGTTAAAATCCAATGCGTTCAAGTGTTTGCTGTTGTTTGCCGTCTTTGGCTTGGTTTGGCGCTGTTCGGTGTTCGATGTTCGCTGCCCGGTGTCAACATTCATAATTTATCATCCGAATGCGTTTGTAATGTGGATAGATTAAGCGTTTTTAATTTTTTTTTTTTGTGATTTTTTTTGCTGCATATTTATTTTGTTTTATTTTGGGATTTGTTTTAAATTTGGTTTTGGGCCCACAAGCTTATTATTATTAATTTATTATTATTATTATTATTTTTGGTTTTTTGGTCCCAATGCGTTCGCGCGTGTGTTTGAGGCTTTGCACTTTCTCCAATTAAAATTAAATTAAATAATCGCTTTTGACTCTGGTTTTCGAATGTGTACGTATACTTAATAATTTGATTATATGCATATGCATGTGCAAAACATGAAAGACACAAAACACAATAAACATAGACAATTCCACTGAAAGGAAGGCCGGCTAACGTTAAGGCAGCTGTTTGGAGAGCATATGCGAAGCAAGCCAAGTGAAGTGGAGTTGCAGAAAGAATCTTCGTTTGCCACTCAAATATATTGTGTAAAAGTTTAAAAGAATTCTCTTCTCACTAAATGTACAGATTTCAATTTTTGCATCGCTTAGTTTGTGGATTATCTGTTTAAACAACAAACTGCAAATTTATAGCTTAATACTAAGTAACCTAACACTTTTATTATTTTAGTATAAATTCCAAATATATATTTTTAATTAATTGGTGAAATGAACAGCAAATCTGTACCAACATAATTACAAAAACAAATCTAGTATATAAATATCCATAAAGTCCAAATAATATTTAATTTTTGTAAGGAAATTAGCAAGCAATTCTTACAAATTATTCTTTGATATACTTTTTAATTTAAAGTAATTTAAATACGAAACATTTGGGCATTATGTATTTGTGAAATCGTAGGATGCATGTAAAGACGGACATAATAATATTGTTTTACGATATACCAAACTCAATAACTTTTAGTTTTATTGGTTTTGAACCTTTTTTTTTGGAACGAATAAGGCGCCCTTTGCATAAATTGTGGTTAACAGGATTTGCAATAGGCAATCAGATAAGGGATTAACCTAAAAAGCGGTTGCCAAGAAAAAGAAAGCAAAAACCTAAACTGAGGATCGCCCTCCATAAGTATGTATGAATATAAGTAAGCATATAGGGTTTTTGCAAATGGGTCAAGCGGCATTTTGATTTATGATTTCCTGAGTTACGGCAATAATCTTCACATTTGCCGTTGCTTTCGGATGTGTGTCCATTATGTATATTACCTGCGACTGTGGAAGGCGACTTGTTTCTTCTTTTTTTTTGTAAGTCATCAGCTGAAACTTTGGCTATACCGCGATGCTAGGGACGCGTCTTAATTGTTCTCACTGATGGCAGGAAAGTTTCCCCCAGCCAGGGCTTTTCGCTGTCCGCATGCAACCCCCATAAATCTGAGCTGGAACCCTTTCTTTGCCCCGCTGAATGCACCGCCTGTTGAGTGCCCAGCATCTTGACGGCATCCAAGCGCAGCTGAGTTGAATAAACTTTGCAAAGAGTGTAGATACAATTTAAGCGCTTGAATTATCGTTTTGAAGGCCATTTGTATAAAATGAGCTGCGAACGAGGCTAGGCATTCGCAATAGCGGAGCTGCTGGCGAGAAGGAGGAAAGGCGCTGCTGGGGGAGGCTGAATTGAACCAAGCAACGCCACCAACACCACCACCACCACCTCCACCTCCACCTCCACCACCAACACTACCACTATAACAACGTCCACGTTAACTGCAACGTTGACGCCAACGCACGAGCGTGTGAAGTCGGTGAGGTAAGTCAAGCTGGGCTCAGCTGAGGCTCAAAGTATGCAGCACAAAAGTTCAATAAACTAAAGTGTCTTTACAATAAAAAAAAAAAACTGGTAAAAACAACTAAGAATGCTCTAGTCGACCCAGCTCGAATTCCGAATACCCTGTTCGATATATTTTTTGGCATATTTTCTACAAAGCTTAAGTTGACTATAGTTCACTGATCACTTCTTAAAGCAACAGCCGATTTCTACAAACAAATTAAATAAAAGATTTGGATTGAATATTAGAATGTTTAAATTAGGTGTGGTTCATTTTATAAGCCAAATACTTAATTTTAATTTCTTATTTTATATTGTTATAAGACTGTATGTATGCTTAAGTGTATCTCTAATCTGTGACCAACTACAGATAACTGTTTTCGGTTTTTTAAACCAGGTTTTTAAACCGAAATCAGTTATCTGTAGTTGGTCACAGATAAGATATATATATAAATATATATATATATATTCATCTATAGTATTAATGTAGAATATAATTGTAGATTTATAAGTCTTTTCCTTAATTATTTTTTTCCCACTTAGGCCATTTTCCACAGCTTCTTTGTACTATTCCATTCTGATCCTTTACATGAACTTAAAATACAGCACAATACAGAAGAAGAGCTAAACTACAAGTATAAAATGTTATATTCTTCAAAATGTAGAAAATTGATTACACCTTTTCAAGTCCTTGTTATTTGTATAGGGTATATAAAGGCGACTGGCCCGATGGCTGGTGGTCGGCTCGGCTCGGCTTCGTTTTGCACTGTTCAACTTTATTGCAGCCGTTCTGTCGGGGATTTTTCACATGTTGCATGAATGTTTCAGTATGTACGTATGTAAGCATATATGCATATGTACATATGTTTGTATATGTATATATATATGTTGATAAGTGACATACATGTTTACATAGTCTTATTATTGTAGCGCTTGAGGTGTAAAGAAAAATGCAATTCTTGCCAAGCCAGTCGGCCAGTCAGCCAGCCAGTCGGCCAGTTGGCCAGTTAGCCAGTTAGCCAGCGAATCAGCCAAGCGAGTAGCCAGAATTCATATGTGTATCTTAATCTGAATCCGGTGCGTATAAGTGATTGGTCATAGCGCTATAGCTCTGTGTCAATGTACTACCAGCTGTCAGTTGTTGGCACTTCCTGCACAGGACGCATGCTTTGGCAGCCCCCATTATCTAATAACTATCACCTCCGCCCTTTCCAATGCGATCCAGTCGACACATAGCTCAAATGCGCAACGGCGACCATCAAACCGAACAAAAACTTTCTCGCCGGGTGAAATGGTTGATTTACCAAAAATCCAGACGACCGCATCAGCTATCAACCATGGCCCATCGGCCATAAGCCATTGGCCGATCGTCAAGATGTTAGAAAGAATCTTGGATTTGTTGCTGCTGCTGCTGACATTGCCGTCGACTTGCTGCGCTCCGCTGAAGGTTTCCAAACTTTAGCTTTCGTTTTTTTGTCCAGCTGATTTTGATTCTATAAATGTCTGTGCGTGTGTGTGTGTGTGACTTTCTAAGATTGATTTACACCATTATAATATCAATTCCAGTTCTTGTATATACAACAGATTTGTTCTGAGCTTTTAGCTACGTATACTACAAGCATACATACAATAATAATTTTTTTTAAAACATAAAATTGTAAATGGTTGAGGGACATATCTGAGCTGTGATTATTTGACAGCGATTTCTCTTACAAATAATTCTTTGGTGATCGATGCCATTGTCAAATGTTCGTAAGGAGTAACAAGTCGAAGAGGTGTAAGAGCATTGAGATGAACAAGTTTATTTATATAATAAGCTTAAGTTATACTTTTGTCATTTTTATATATTTACCATTTATGCTTCTGTAAATTGAATATAACCAAAAATATCCTAGCAGTGTTTAACTAACTGAAGATATAGGAGATGTAAGTAAAGATTAAATAAAAATAAGCCATTTACTTACTTCTTATGTTATATATTAACATTATTATTTTACAATATATAATTGCAAAATAAAAATGGTTCGCATGCTCTGCAGAATGGTAGTTTTTATCTCTTGGTAAAGTATGAAGAAGTCAGCGGAGTTCAATGGCATTGCTTACATATTGAAATCACATAAGCGAAAGACCTACTAAAAAGTGAAGAAGCGAGAGTTTGCCTATGACGTTTCATTTGGGCCAATGTGAGAGGTGGCTCCGGTTTTTTTTTTTAGTTTTTTTTTTATTTTTTTTATTAAGGTTGCCCCACCAGCTGTGAGCTTGACAGCAGCTGATGCTGCCTTTGAAGCAACAGCAGCGCAGACCCAGCGGCTAAATGGTTAACGTTCTCCACGCTGTCTCTGCTATAGATTGGCAAATGTGTTGGTGCTGCTGCTGCTGCGGCAACGACTGTGACGGTGACAGCGACAGCGACTGCGACGCCGACGGCGACGGCAACTGTGACGGCGGCAGAGACATCGCCAGCGTCTTGGCTTAAAGCCAGCGACGAGTTCGTTGACCGTTGAGTTTTTGAAGTTTATTGCTGCGCTTGGTGGCTTCACCAGTTGGCCGCTTGGCCGCTTGGCCGCTTTCAATATGCCAAATATGCAACCAGGAACAACAAACATTTAGCAGCAACAATAGCAACGGCAGCTCTCTCAATGTATGTGGTAGAAAACGTGAGTTTTGATTGCTGACCGATCAGCTGTTCTAAGCCCTGCTTCCGCTTCTTTTTTTTTTGAATCTTTATCATTGGTATTGTATTAGACACAAACATTTGTCGTATCTGTGGTCAACTTGTCAATTCGCGACATTAGCGCACAGCACACAACACTTACATATCAACAATTGGCAAATCAAGTGTGTGTGAGCCCGTTTTTATTTTTAGAGATTTTGATATTTTTGGCACGCTTCCGGTGCGACGTCGATGACCTTTTCCGCCCACCTCCATTCGAGCTGGCCAGGGCCAATGAAATGCCAATCTTTTATTTGTATTTGTGTGTGTGTTTTTTTTTTGTATTTTGATTTTATTTTTTAATTTTTTTTTTTAATTTGTATGCATTGTTGTTATTGCTACTGCCTGGGGTTGACAACCTTTTATGTCTCTCAGATCAGCTGTTTAACCTGACTTTATTGTTGCTGCTGCCGGTTATTGTTGCGGTCTCGGCTTATTATATAATGAAGATACAATTTATTTGTGTGTGTTTTTTTTTTAAGTTTATTGACTGTACTATTGAAAATTTGATCAGATGCTGCTGTTGGTACTGGCGCTGCTGCTGCGTTGAAGAGGAAAGTTTTTGACCCTCGACGACCGGCCGGCTGTCCCGGCAGCGATCAGTCTGCTGACTGGCCCAACTGCTGGATCACCCGCCCGCTCGCCGAACGTGAAAGTTACTCAAAATAAATATATGAACAAAAGCAGCAACAACTACAACAACAACAACAACAACAACAGATAAGTATGAACATCAGCAACATCTCCAGTCAAACAGCCAAATTCATTGAATACATATAAAGTTTATTGGCTTTTGATCCCAACGCATTATTGTTGGGGTGGGTAATGGTTTCGTGTTGTTGTTGTTGCTGTTGTTGTTGTTGCTGTTTGCGCAATACAATTCACCGCTTGTGCTTTGACTGCTCATAATGCATACGTAACGGTATCGACAGGAAGTTGTTGTCTGTTGTCGTTGATGCTGCTGCTGCAGCAGATGTTGTTGTTGCGACAGGAGCTAAGAGGAGTTCATTCAATGATGGCCAGGTTCCAGCTTTTTTTTTTTTTTTTGTAGTATGGCAGCCGCTGGCATTTGATTTGTGTGGGGTCATTGTTGCTGTTCATCGTTTGACAATTGATCTTGAGGCTCAATTCAATTTGTATTTTGAGTGTATATTTTACTTATTGAAACTATTTACAAGTATTAACAAATTGTTTCCGTAGGAATAGAACTACAGAATTCAGGATGAACCACTCGGAATTCAATGTTAAGTTTGATAGTCGATAGATAGACTCCTGATGAAACTGTGAACGTGGGAGGAAAATCGCTTTGAGCACATTCAAAGAAGTTAATTGTAGATGAGTTGCGATACTGGCCTAAAAAAATAAATGTTCTGCAAGCACTTAGAGTTAACTCTTTCTTAAGATGTGTGTTTCCACCATTTCGATTTTGAAAGTAATTATACAGTTTTAATTAAACCTGAGAGTTGTGTTAACGTTAAGTAGAACATAGAAAATCGCATTAATGATTCAGGTTCTATAAGGAAGTGTTCTTTTGGGTTAACAGTCTTAAATAAAAGAAAAATAAAACAAAATACATAATTGTCACAATGCTACAGAATTTTAAAATGTGAAATAAATGTTTGTTTTGTAAATTCATTTAATATACTGTTAATAATATTATACTCCTGAAGATAAAGTACAAAACTGTTTTCCTAAATTTCCCACATTTCACACATTTTTTAATACATGTGTATTGGCCTCGTGTTCTTCAGTTGAATTGCTGAAAGAAACCCACTTAAGTTTAAAGAGTGTTTCAAAAAATGTATCTATAAATAATATAATTATAAATATTGCAAGTCAAATTTGAATTAGCCGCATTAGTTTACTGCTGTCTTTAAGTTTGTGTCATAAAAGTCTTTCGTTTCTAGCGCCAGGGAACTGGCGCCGGGAGCGGTAGCTGGGAATTCCGCGGGAATGTTGCTGGTGCTGCTGCTGCGGAGGTTGCTGCTGTTGCTGCTGGCGTCGTTCGTTGCCAGTCACACTAAGAGCAACAGCAACATCAAAAGCAACACCAACATTAAGTCTTTATGTGTTGGCTTGTGCGTGTGTGTTGCTTTCTGGTTTGGCAGCTGCTTCTTGGCACACACGCACACACACGCACATAGCAATACACAGATACAGGCATACAAGCGACGCATCGCAGTCGCCGCGCTTTTACATTTGTATATGTAGGTCTACGTCCGATTTTACTTTCACTTTTAAAGGTTTACGAACTTTTCTGTTTACAAGTCAACGCTGCTGCCGGCAGCCGTCACGCAGCAGCAGCAGCAGCAGCAGCTGCTGCGGATACAGCGGCAGCAGAGACAGCGGCAGTGGCAGCGGCAGCGGCTACGCGCATTTCAAATGCTTCTCACACACTGTCAGGCAAGCAGACAGAAAGGCAGACAGACAGAAAGACAGACAGACAGACGAACGGACGGATGATTTAAAGAGACACGGACAGACACGCAGACTAGCGCAGAGAGAGCTTTGCCTACACAGTCGCAGCCCCACAGTGGGTACGATCTGAAGGCATTGGCGCTCAGCTGATTTTCGCTGCAATTGTTGCGCATGCGGACCACTGTGAATGCTCCTCGACTTTGAGGTTGAGTCATGACTGCGACGCATGCGTGAAATTTTGCTGCTGTTGCGGTTGCTCGTGTGCAGCGCATAAGGAAGTCGCGTGTGCTCAACTTCCTTGACATTGAAGCAGCAACCACAACAACAACAGCAACAACAATAACAACAGCAACATCGAAAACAGCGTCGCTTAAATGTAAATGAACGGCAAGGATTTTGCGGCTGCCAAAAGCAATTGCTGTTGCCTCGGAAAAAACAGCGGCAGCAACAGCGGCAGCAGCTTTGGCAGCGATGCCAGCAACAGTAACATGTATGTGTGTCTGCCTGTCTGTGTGTGTGTGCTTTTTAGTCGGTCGGTCATTGACCGTTGCAGCTGAGACGCACTGACGCCGATGCCATTGGCATGGCCGTTGAGGCGGTTGCTGCTGCTGCTGCTGCTAGTGTTGTTGTTGTTGATAACGACGATGTTGCGGTTATCCTGCGTAACTAAACTGTGCAGAAAAAAAAGAAGCTAGACAGACTGATTGACAGACAGACAAATAGAGAGAGGGACGGTGACGAGGTATGAAAGAGTAACAGAGACAGACGCACTTAGACGGAGTCTAAGAGCGAGCGGGAGAGCAAGAGAGAGTCTGAGTTTGGCGTCGTCATCGTTAGCTGCTGCTGTTGCTGCTGTTGCTGCTGCTGCCGCTGCTGCCGCTGCGTCGTCTACCCAACTTGTTGGACAAGTTGACGGCCTACGTGAGTGGCGCGTTATGTGCATTGAATTGGAGTTGGAGGCTTGTGCGTTTGCGCAAAAGTCAATGAACTCCGTCGTGCGACGTTGACGCCTGATCCGCTTGCAGCGCTGCTGCCGCTGCTGTTGCTGCTGCTGCTGCTGCCGTGGGGGCGTCGCGTCTTGTGTGTGCAATTCACACCAACACAGCTGCATTTGGGAATGTAGGTAAGCCACTTGCCAGGCCGGGTTTGTTGTTGTTATTGTTGTGGATGGTTTTTATTTTTGCTGTTGCGGATGTTGTTGTTGGTTATGTGTTGCTAATGTTACTGCTGCTGCTGCTGCTGCAGTTGTTATTGTTGTTGTTTCTAACCTTTTTGCAATGCGCCGCTGCATTAGGCAATAACCTCACTGTCAACACAACAAGCCAGTGCATTGATCTCGCTAGTGATATGTGCGTGTGTGTGTGCCTGTGTGTGGGTTTGATTGTTTGTTTGTGTGTAAGTTGCTGTTGCTGTTGCATGAATCGCATGTGAGACAATGTCGTTGGCACAGTGACCAGAAAACGCATTGACTTAATGACTGACTTTTCAAAATCAATGCTGCCGCCGTTAGAATATAAAAAGCGAAAGAAAACGAGATAGATAGAGAGAAAGAAAGAGAGAGAGAGAGAGAGAGAGGGATACATGATAGAAACAGTCTATCTGCTGTTGTTGAAGCTGTGACTTGTGTGGGCGTCGTGGCGTACTGAAGGTTTATGTATTGGCCCAAGTTGCGATACGTTGAGCCATAGCCTACAGTTGTAGGCCAGCGGTCAACGACCGAGCATCGCCAACAGACGAAAAAGCAGCAACAGCAGCAGCAGCAACAACAGCAACAGCAGCACCAACAGCAGCAGCAACAGCAGCAGCCGCAGCAGCTTAACGTCAAGCAACCAGTTGAACGACCCACTGAACCAACTTGTCATTTGACCATGTCGCTAAGCTGCAGTTTTCAGAATTCTTCTCCCTACCTATGCTTTATTTTACATATGAAGCATATCCTGTGCTGCGGTCGATTTTGCAGCTCTTTCTGGCCACATGGCATTAGCATTGCCATCTTATAAGCACTCAGTCTTAAAAAGCTGATTAGGCTAATTTCAGATGTTGAATTTGTCAAAAAACTGGGAGAGATATATATACGGAAGAATTAAGAAGCGGGCGGTGGGGCACTCTGCTTGGGGGTAAGACTGGTCTGCTTCACTTTAAGCCATTCTGATTTTTTATATGTTCAACATGGAATTGCATTCTACGCCGTCTCTTGGGGCAAATTGATGTCAATTATTGTGCGAAAGTAGCTGAAATACACCAAAAAACACAAAATATCAGAAATTCAAAGAAAAATAAAAAACATTTTAATAAAACAATAATGAGAAAAGCAACGCGACACAAGAGACACAGAATTCGGCATTTATTAAAGCTGCCGCTCATTGCTGATGCCGCCCATTGCTGCTTCTGTTGTTGCTGCTGCTGCTGATGATGGCAATGCTTATGCTGATGCTGATGCTGATGCTGATGTTGGCGACTTTCTGTGCGATCCATTCCAACTTTTCCAACTGGCCGCCCCACTCACCGCTGTCCACTTGGCAGCTGCTCTCATGCACAGTTGCCAATTTTCTACATTTCATGCCGAACGTCGTGGCTGACGTTGTTGCAATTAAATTTGGCCTCAAAAAAATTCACAGTCTGTTTGCACGTGTATGTGTGTGTGTTGTGTTGGTGTCGTTTGGTGTGTGTATTCAAGCGTCAATTTTGGCATAAGGTGAAAATCGCCAGCAGCTGGAAATACTGGGACCAGGGACCAGGCAGAGACTTTGTGCCTGGCACCCCACTGCTCTTACCTGTTAAATGCTTAATGTACCTGCCTGCTACTCCGCACGCGGCCCCGGGTCATCAGCAATAAATGCCCGCCGGAGGTCAGCGGTGGCAAGAATTTTTGATTTGTTGCAGAAGTTGTAGTTGCCACGAAAGCTGTCCACAAATCTGGCCCAAGCTAAAACGAGCCAACGACCAGCCAGCAGCAGCAGCTGCTTACAATTCTCGTGTTCTTGTTAACAGGGAAATTGACTAGCTTAAAAAAACTTCAATTTAATGACAGTCAGATATGTGCGGGTAATAAGGCTTAATCTGAGTCTCAGTTGACAATCTTGTAAACAAACTTAATAGTTAATAATTAATAATTCTGATAGATTGCTTAACTAGACATCAAGTATTAATTTTACATCTATTTATATCCCAATCATACAGAAAAGCAAGCTTACAATATTTCAATAACTTAGCATAGAGACAATCGATCATTATGCAGGTATAAGCCAGACTTAGGTGGGATCAAAACTCAATTTATTCACATACGTGCAACAATGCTGACGACGGTATTAAATTAATTAAAGTACTTACTATTTGAAACGTTGAATTCAGACCCATTAAATATGGATTAGTGTCTCATAAATATGAAATTTTAGTCAGTTTGGTTTTAAGAATAATAAAAAGATATAAATACATGAGGTGATTTAGCTATATATGCCGATATGTACATGTTGAGATCTTAGAGACTAAATTGGAGAGAGAGGAGATAAAATGCTGTTCTCTAAAATCACATTTATCTAATTAGAACATAAGCAATTGTGATGGGATGGAAAAATCCAACTAAACATTGCAAATATTAAATGATGTTGTCTTTGAGTCACGTGTCCCACTGGTCACGTGTACGTAATCACTTACATTTTCGCTGAACAACACACAGATACATCCGCACACCCGCACACCCACACACATGCATTGCAATTGCATTTATATGGACTTCGCATTGGGACATTAAATACGCAATTGCAATTTGATTTTGATTAGCATGCGTCGCCATCGCCATCGTTTGGCAATTTGATTGAAGTTGCTTTGTCAGTTTATATAATGCGAGGCTTTTGTTAACGCACCCCCCCATTCCCCCCCCCCCCCACCCCAACAACACCTAATCACAGTGACGCGTTGGCGTAATGTGCTTCCCCGTATCTCAGGGATATCAAGTGCAATCGCAACTATTTGGCCATACACGTAAAGTAAATAAAATGTACGACCTGTGGACTGGCCAAGAATTTGCATTTATGATACTTTGCAAATTTAGCAGAATATTGTTAGTTATTATATAAATGTTGATATATTTTTTTTGTATTCACATTAATTGATATTAATTAATTCCAAAATGAGTTAGATAATATCGAAATGGACAACATTAGAAGAATCTTTCGTCCTAAATATATTTGAAAATCTATATTTGAATGAAATATATAATTATTGACCGAAGACTGCAGATTATATCTTATTAAGAAATAAATAACTTTCTACCATAAAGCTTTTGTTAGGGTATCTGCCATTCGTTCTGTCTGGCTGTGTGTTGTCTTGTGGTGCGCAACATGTTGTTGTGGCTTAGTGCATTTGTTATTCAAGTGTCACATTAGAATTAAATTGAAATTTATCGATGTAATTGAATTGTCAATGGATGGCATTGTATTTGCTCAAGCGCAATTCATGTAAATAGAAATGACTGAGATGAGATTAGCACTCGCATACACACTACTCACATACACATATACACATTTACACATATCCATATACACACATATATATCTATATACATATATATGTATATTCAATGGAATCTCCATGGTGCGTTACACAATCAAAATCAATTTTTCATTGAGCTTGTCAACTAATGCGATCGATCCTGCTTGACATTACCCAATGCCTAGTCCAAGGCTTCCATCGCTTCAACTCATATCAATAAATTAAAATTATCTTTATTCCAATTATACAGTCAACACGATAATTCCAATTAATTCTAATAGTGGTTGTTAATTGTAAAAGTGACATAGTACACTTGCTTGTAAATATGTTGGCCAAGTTGAACAAATATATCTGGCCCTTTAAGCCGTATTGGGGGACATGGCCAACATTGTCAGCTTGTTTGTTGTTTGTCGCATATTTGTCAGGTTATTGCCATGGTCCATGGTGCTTTCCGACAAGCTGGCTGACCTTCAGACATATTTCTACTGCCCTAGTAGGAAGCTGGGTCATAAATTGTAAATAGTAAATATGGCCTTGAATGGGTTTGCTTTTGTAATACCCAGCTCATCTAAGTATTTGAATTCCACTCTAGCAGTAGCAGTAGCAGTAGCAGCAGCAGCAGCACTTACATCAAAGATCAATGAACGCTTTCAATAGGAAATCGATATTGAAAGTAAAATCAAACCTAGCCATGTTGTCTTTGTCAAGTTGCCTCAACCGTTTTTATTGATATATGGCGATGATTAGTTGGCATGTTATTAGCGATTAAGGCGCTCAGATTTGAATCGAATTGATTAGATTTGACTTGATTTGATTCGATTCAATTGATTTCGAATCGGCATCGACATCGACATCGACGGCGGCATTAAATCGACACGATTCGTTGACCCAACCAATGCAGAACCTTGAAATTTGCATAAAACGTTGTTGCTCCACATAAGTCCGGCCCGGCTAGGTCTTTTCTGTGGCTCTCAGCTTAAGACGACTAGCCGAATTGGACTACACTACAACAATGTTGTGTAGTGTATTTGGAATTTGTTCTCTTTTTTTTTTTTATTATTACTACTATCGAACATATTTCTTTTGTTTGTTTGCATTAGTAATACATGAAGCCTTTAACAAGTTGGACGGCCAAATCTTTTGTTGTTAATTCGAATGGTGTATGTAATGTGCTGAATCATTGCAAAACGGGCATTATGAAACAAACTAACTAGCAAAGGTGACAAGCACTAAGCCACTTCCCCGATCTGCCCAAATACCACCGAATGTTGGTGTTGTAACAGCGCCAAAACTATTACAAACAGCTCAGAGAATACGACGTTTCATCTCGATTTTCAGTTGGCTCTCTTTTTGCTATTTTCATCGATGTTTCTACTATTAAATTGAACAATAATCATTCTCAAGGAATCATTGACGTCATTTGGTTTCCAATACACTTCTATTTCGAAATGATCCACAGTGACTTACAATACATTTTTGAAAATCGTCGTCGTGTGCCAAATTGAATTCAATGCAAAACTTAGGTCCATCCAAAATGCAAAAATGTATTAACTCATCCGGTTGGATGCCCACCTGATATTGTGGTTCCATTCAGTGTCAGGAAATTGGAGTATAATCCGAATAAGGTATCACAACAGGCCAAGTCAGTTGGTCAACAACCGTCAAACGTTAGCTATCATTAAATTGAAAGGATTTGTTCTGCTATTCCTAACATATATCCCATTGGGCTCCTCTGATGGGTCCACATGTGAGGAAATACAGTCGTGTGCGATCGATAGACAATATTTATAAGATGAACCTATCTGTGAGGACAATACATATGGTATTTTTAATGTTACTGCTACTAAACACACTCGGAAAACTTATAGATTGTATCAAGTTGTTTTTACATGAGTAAGTTTCAAGTAATTATAATTCACGACAACTATTTACGGCATTTCTACTTTATGATCTGATTGGGTTTTTTCTTCTGGGTTTTCCCCAATCTTGGTAATTCAAAAAAAAGAAGTTGTGTATAGTATTTTTTATATGCATAAGCTAAGATTTTATTTTTAGCATTCAATTTGAATTTACTATGCATAAATATTCATTTCAATTTTTAATACATTTTTTTATGTTTTATATTTTTTTTGTTGCATTGACATTAACTAAATAAACAAATAGACTTATTTCTTTTGATGACTTCATTACACAGCGAAAACGTCTCTTCCACTGTGTTGTTGTGTGCCTATTGAACAGGTGTTGAAACAATGTGTGCAGCTCGACTTAAATTAGAATGTTGCACCATTCATTAAACGACCAACAGCAGCATGAGCAGCAACAGCAACAACAAACAAGAACAACAACAACTCATATAAAAATGTCAGAACAAGTTGAGTTGGCAATTTGTCAACCGGCAACAGTAACCGGCTAGACACGCAGCCCGGTCTCCATTTTACATTCGAAATGCATTTTTTGCATACTCGCATCTCAAAAATTCGGAAAATCCAAGCAAAAAAAAATCCCCGAATAAAAAACCAATCAAAACAAAATTCCCGTGAGCTCTTAATTTTGGATTAAAGCTAACGAAGGTGGCAGCGGCCTGACAGCTTGGCCAACTGGCCGCAAGGGGTATTTTTTATTGGCGGGGCTGTGAGGGATGATTACGGCAACGCCGACTGCCAGTGAGTGTGTGTCCATGTCCATGGATTCGTTCATGCGCAAGGTTTTTTGCCAGCACAACTGCGAATTCGATTGCTGCGATGAGGCCCGCCTCAGACCTGGCCTAGACTGCCACTGGGCCGAGTCGGGCCGAGTCGGGCCGAGTCAGGCCGGGCCCCCGCCTGCGCCCGGTGGTGCACGGCGGCAGCAAAGCTTAATTGTTAGACCCGGCCAGAGTCAGTGTTTGCTGCAGCGGGGTGCATTGATCTTAAAATGGCGCAAAAGCCGTTGAACTGCGCGCCATTGCAACGGCAACAACAATTTGCTGTTGTGGGGCTCAGCCAATGCTCGGCTCGGCTCGGCTCGGATCGGATCGATTCGGTTTGTTTTTTTTTTTGGCTCAGACCCAGACTTCGACTCAGACACAGACAGCATCAGCGTCAGCTTTGGGACAAACACAGGTACCTCAACACCGGGCAGAACTTTTCAATTGCATTTTGTAAATTGCTTGATTCAAATCAGTTAATGTATATGCATATATATATTTATGTTTGATATATATGTGTTAGTTTTATGCTAATTTGTGCAGCAAATGCTCAGCAACTAACTTCGGGCCGGACCCGGGTTGCGGCTGCCAAGTGCGTTGGCCGCCATCGAAATCGAAAATGAAATAAAAATGTGACCAAATTAAAATAATTTGTTTTTTTTTGCTTTTGTATTTTTTTTGTTTGTTTTTTGTTTGTTTTTTGTTTATGTAATTTATAGCCGACGTCGCTGCAACTGCGGCTGCTACTGCTATTGCTACTGCTGTTCTTAATCATTACAAACATCTAGTACACATACACGTTCATGTTAGATGAGTTAAATTAACGTTCGTTTTGTCTATGAAAGATGTCAAGGTATTGTAAAAGTTTGAAGTTAATTTTGTACGATAAACACACTCATTTTGCACAAAAGTTGAAAGAAAAACCCCAATACAAATTATGCAGACAAGCAGCTACAGCTACAGCTACAGCTACAAATGCGCAATTGCATCTCAGAGATATTTCCCAAGCGTTTTTCTTTATTTATCTATGAACTTGACGCTACATCGGGGAAATACCGCGATTGGCTTGCTGATTAAGCTTTCAAAACTAGCTCAAAATAGAGTAGCGAGTGCATTTATTTCAAATTTAATTTTCGAATTTCATGTCTTCTACTCGTAAGTTTCCTCATCATAATGGGTGGTTATCAAAGCTTTTGATTTATTTTGTTTTTACTCTCCGTTTCTTGCTCTCTGTCTCTTTGAAATTCGCCCATATTTGAGCAGAGCGAAAAATTTGTTTTTTAAATATAAATAAAATTTATTAACATTTATGCATATTTGATGTAAAATGTCCAAGCTTAATTAAGCCAATTAATTAAACCAAAAACATAAAAATTAATGTTTGACATTTAAAAATATATTTCACACGAATTCGTTATTTAATTTGAATATTTTTATTAATATATATATTATATATTTGTTAAGCTAATTCTTTTATGTTGACCAATATTTGGATTTGGTGTAACCAAAAAAAACAATTATTTGTTTATTCCTTAATTTGGCTTAGCTTCCTCATATTCTAAGAACAATTATTTTTAATATAATGATGTTGTAAAGTATATATTATTTATTGCCAGAAATATGTAAGAAAGAAAAACAAATAAATTTTTTAAAATCAAAGTTGTATTGAAATGGACTTCCAAGTCTATTCAACAAGCGTTGCTTTAATAATTATATCAACTTTATTATTATTTTAAGGAATTAATTCAATGAGTAACTATCTCTCAACTTTCCACAAACTACATTAAACACTTTAAAAATAATTTGTTTTATTTTGAGTATGATGATTGTAGTGACTTTAATATAGAATATATACAAATAAATTTCAATTTTCATGTTGTTATCTATTCTGAATTTGCAATTGTGAGTTGGAAAGGATAATCAATATTATGAATATAAAATAAATAGGATGGTATGAAAGAAAAGCATATAATAATAGCATATCTACAGAAGAGCAATAATCCAGCAGTAAGAATCCGTACCATATTTGATTTGTCCATCAATACACTGAATAACGATCAATGGCTCAAGTGTCTTTCAAAATGAATATGCTGCCGGGTAACTTTGCTAAACTATCTGAAAAGGTCGAGTAGGTAATGAGCCGTAGTAGTAATTAATACTTATACCGCACAACCTTGGACTTTGGGCGAGTGCAATGCGAATGCGAGCAAATACGAGATGCGTTCCATTAATGGTCAAATATCTGACGCTGCATATTTGGGTAGTGACAAGCATTTCAAAATGTTCCACAAAGCATATGTGTTAATGTACATTGGTGTGTGTGTGTGTGTGTGTGTGTGTGTGTGTGTGTGCACATAGAATATTGACAACGGCAGCGTATATAAATATATAAATATCAACAGCAAATGTGAAGCGCAGTGAGAAAATTGGGTTAAGAAATAAAACATGCAAACTACCTTGACATATTTTCCTGGCTTGTGCTTTCGAAATAATTTATATAAAAAGCAAACACACATCGATTGGCGATGTCAAAGAATGCCTGGTGGGTGGGGTTGCAGGGGGAGGTGGGAGGTGGTATGGGCGTTGGGGGGCCCGCTGCTGAGAAATGGTCCGGCCATGCATGCCCTCCCGTATCAGAAACTGTATAGCTAGCGAGAAAAAATTGTCGCGGGTTCTGCTACTGTTCTTATTGTTGTTGTTTTTTCATTGTTGGTTTTGTGTTGTTGCTGTTGCTGTTGCAATTGTAATAAAAATTGCTTTTACGAAATTTACACAAGCTCACACGCCTTACACATATGTGTGTGCAAGCAAAAGCCAGTACTTGCTAAAGAATGTTGAAATGATAAGAAGAGCGCTCATACGCCACGTGGGCCAGACTAAGCAGAAGTCGAAGCTGTCCCCATTTTCGAACCGAAATTTGTATGCGCAATGCGCTGATTAGACATTAGAGCATTTAATAACTATATGAGGGTATGTGTGTGTGTGTGTGTGTGTGTGTGTGGCATGAGTTTACAAACTCTTTTTGCAGCAGTTTCAAATTCTCAAATTCAAAATTCAAAATTTTTGCCACGCACCAGCCACTGATCGCTGGTCGCTTAGGGGCAGTCAAAATGAATGGTTTCAAAATAATCGAGAACTCAGCACAAACCTAATGCATCGCATCAAATTTACGTTCTGGGACTTACTCGGGTGCATGGCCCGGCCAAGAATCTCGCTGGGTTGAACCTGTGGCCGATTCAGGCATGCTGAAGCAGCAAGCCAATGCATGCCATCTGGCATGATGCTGGTATACAATTTTACTCTATCAGCTTTTTTTGCCGGCAGACATAGGAAGTTCATTGAGACTCAGTCTCAGTCCCAGTCTCAGCCACCGAAGGAACTTCATTTGGACTCTCGATGCTTCAGCCCTTGCTAAGTCGCGTTGGCAACAGTAAAAAGAGTTTAGTTTGCTACTAAATGGCAAAGACATTCATCAAAAAAACCGCAAAATCTCTAAAGTAATTCTTGTCAGATTAATTAATTATGATATATTAGCTTTTTGTCTGGTTTAAATGTCTTCATAGACGGAACTTTGATACATGGATAGCTGCTTGATGAAGCAAAGATCTATATAAGATGTATACTAAGAGAGAGAGAGAGAGAGAGAGAGAGAGATAGAGAGAGAGAGGGAGACTGAAATCACCTCAAATGCCTTATATACGAAGCTGCTCTCAATTTCCATTGCAGTTTAGAGGAATTTAGCGGCATAATGGTCATCTCCACTGAGTACAAGCAAGTTAGAGGCTGGTCGATGGAAGTTGCTGTTCATTGGCTGACACGTTCATGGATTCATGGGATAGCGTCAGCCGGTAGGTCATTAAAAAATATAATATTGGTAAAGTATCTCGTAAACGTTAATTCCACACAGTTGTGGTAATAGCACTCGTACATCTTGTTACCTGTTGCCTGTTGATGTGCCTTTTTTGCTGGTCCTTTGTGGCCGGGCCCGGATCCAAAGTGAGAAGACAACGGCACGCCCCTGCCCATCGGCCCTGAACTGTTCTGTGCTCCCTTGTTGATATCCACTGAGCCACTGAGCATGAATCAGCCTGTCTCACTTTCAGTTCTCCCGCAGATTTCGGAAAGCTCTGCTTCAAATTGCGTACACTTAAAAAGATTTTCCTGTATTTAGAAATAATTGCTAAATATATGACAGGAACAAATAATTTAATATTTATTTATTTAATGCCAACTAAACTCAGTCGACAGGAAAAATACAAAAAGTAAACAAATTTAATTAAACAAAATTTAAAATTAGATTTAAAATTATACATAAATGAAAAAAAAACAGAAATATTTATGAGAATTCTGGGGGTATTTAAATGCAAAATGGTTCAACATCTGTTGCATGAATTGGGGAAAACCCAATCAAACCAAAAAAATAATTAGTATGAATTAGTTAAGATGCAGCACAAGTGCATGCGAAATTGATTGCATGATGGAGTCTATAGTAATCATTATAGAGTACTCGAAACGGTTCATGCAAGGAAAAATTAGAAGTACCACGATTAAGAGAAAGTGGGAAGAAGTAACGAGACGGTCTAGAGGGAACAGAAAAATGTATTTGGCTCATCAACGCAGCTGAATCGATTTCAACATTTAGGAATTAAACTACTGACATAACACGACGATTAGTTAAGGAGGGAAGGTTAATAAGTTGAAAATAAATATGGAAAAATGCATTTAAAATTTAAAGTTTGGAAAAATATTAAGAAATACATATGTTTAAGAAGAGTATAAAGTATATTCAAAAGACCTTTTTTTCTTATTTTACAAATGCTTTTTTTAATTGAACATAAATTTCTAAAATGAGTAAAAAAAATAAAATCTAATCAAAATTCATAAGCAAGTAATGAAATACGTTGTCTCCGCTGCTTTATTTGAGCTTAGCTGCTCAAATCAAAAACACAAAAAAGGCCAACTTTAAAGAAAGGAAATTGAATAGGAATTGGAAATTTGCAAGAGACTTAGAGTCAACAAGTCGAGCGGCAGCGAGTTGTAGTACAAATTGTGATTGCCTCAATGTGTGCGTATGAAAATATATGTAAATCGCATTTAACAGTTGCCGGCAGTGGTTGAATTTCAAATGAGCCAAGGAAGAAGTGAATCTTTTTGTTTATGCCCTAAGTGTGTATATGTACATGCAGACATACATATGTATATGTGCTTATGTGTGTGTGTCTACATTTATATATACTAGAATGGTATGGCCTTCAGTTGTTCCTGTTGTCTGTGGTCTGTTGTCTGTCTGTCTGTCTGTCTGTCTGCCTGTCTGCCTGTTTCGTTTTCGTCGTTTTGCATTACATTTCGCTGCCGACACGTTTCAATTTCCATGGAAATGCCAGTAATTGAAGAACCTCGCTGCCGAACGGACGTTTCTCGCGGTGCAGAACCTTTAGCCAATTTATCAGTGCCATGCAGGCGCACACTATGGATGAAAATCGTATGGATGGATCAGAACGGATGGGTCTAATCGTGCTGGGAGTGCTGCTTGGTACTATCGTTATAATCGTGTCGTTGATTTGCCAACGCCGGAATGCTCGTCTCTTTGGACGCACACCACCTGGTCCGTGGGGCCTGCCCCTGTTGGGCTATTTACCGTTCCTGGACCGGCTGGCGCCGCATAAGTCCCTACAGGCGCTGGCCAAACGCTATGGCGGCATCTATCAGCTGAGCATGGGCCGGGTGCAGACGGTGGTACTCTCGGATGCGACCCTGGTGCGTGAGTTCCTTCGTCACGAGGAGTTGACGGCACGAGCTCCACTCTATTTAACGCATGGCATTATGGGTGGCTATGGTAAGCTACACACAGAAAAAACAAAAAAAAATGTTCTGAAATTTCGTTTTAAGTTTCAGAAAGAGCAGAGAGAAAATTTGCTGCCTTTTTTCGGAATGTTTTTAATAATTTAATTTAATTTTTTACAAATATATTTCAAATAAATGAAAAAATGTTTCTGAGTAGTGGATAAAAAAAATACAATCAATTAAGGGATTGTCGCTTTAAGGCAGTTCTTTTGTGTAAAATTAGAAATTATTTTCAGAAATCTGAAAAAATTTTCTGGATTTTATTGTGATTTTGTTATTTGTTTGAAGGAATGACAGAGAAAAAGAAGAGGATAACAATTACAAATACAAATGACTGAAGACAGCAACTACTAATTATATGTACATATTTACATATGTGTGTATGTTTGTGCATCTCGTTGCAGGTATCATTGGAGCTGCCGGCGACATCTGGAAATTCCAGAGACGCCAGCTAATAGAGTGGCTCAAGGCGCTGGGCATGACGCGCAAACAGTGCGAAACGCGTGCGCAGCTGGAGCAGCGCATCTGTCGCGGCGTCAACGAATGCGTCCAGGTGAGTAGACTCTCTCTCTCTCTCCCTCTATGTCTCTCTATCTCTATCTCTCTCTATCTCGCGGTGTCTCTCTCGGGTCTGGAGTCTTGAGTCTGACTAATTGGTTAACTGGCCCGCGATCAGAAAATTCCAAGAATCATGAAAGTGAAGGTCCTACGCGTCATCGTCATCGTCACCGTTGTCTTCGTCTCAGTTGACGATGCTGTCTTTCGTGGACGGACGGACATTCACTTTCCGTTGTGGTCATCACTCGACGTCCGCTGAGTGTTTGCTGCTGCTGCTGCTGTTGCTGCTGCTGCTGCTGATGTCGACGACGACGACACATAAATTTAAAATTTGCTAATTTTGTATACCCTTGCAGTGAGTATTTTGAATTTGTCGTGTAGAGTGCAGCGCATTGAAGGCAACATCTGCTCTCTCCCATAAGGCATATTTGTTCTTGATCTGCAACACATGCCGGATCGACATAACTGATGTATATAAAATAGTGATGGAATTTGAAATATGTGCGTTACTGGGTTGTAGTGTGCACCTATTTCGGATATGGTATATATCGGAGCAATTTGTCGACAAATACTCTCCGCTCTGCTAGGGTATGCAATTTTCGGCTTGAACAAGCCAGTCGTTCATTCTTGTTTTTTTTTCTCTTCTTTTCTTCTGTTGTTGTTGCTGCTTTGCTTTGCAATGTTGTCTTTCGTTTTCTGTTTTTTTTTATGCTTCTTATTATTTTGGTTTTTCCCCTTTCGGTTTTAATACTTTTCACTCTGTGTTCTCACTCTCTCACCATTTCTCTCTCGCTCTCTCTGTTTCTTTTTCTCGCAGTCATTTGAGACAGAAGCAGAGCAAAACGATGAGCTGGATCCGCTGCCGGCCTTGCAGCACACGCTGGGCAACATTATCAACGATGTGGTCTTTGGCGAGACCTACGAGCGCAACGATCCCAACTGGCTCTATCTGCAGCAGCTGCAGGAGCAGGGTGTCAAGCTGATTGGCGTCTCGGGTGTGGTCAATTTTTTGCCCTGGCTGCGTCACCTGCCGGGCAACCAGCGTTGCATACGCTTTCTGCTCGATGGCAAGGTCAAGACGCATCAGCTCTACGATCGGATTGTGAATCGCTGCGACGAGCGAATGGAGAGACAACTGGAACAGCGACAGCAAGAGCAGAGACCACCACCGGAACCATGTAGCATATTGGAGCATTTTCTGCGCGAGCGACAGCCTTATTCGCAGCTCTATTGCGATGAGCAGCTGCGTCATCTACTGGCCGATCTCTTTGGCGCCGGCGTCGATACGGCGCTGGCCACACTGCGCTGGTTCCTGCTCTATATGGCACGGGAGCAGCAATGCCAGAAGCGACTGCAGGCGGATCTGCTCAAGTTGAGCCGGACACCAACGCTGGCCGAATTGGAGCCGTTGGCATATCTACGTGCCTGCCTCTCGGAGGTGCAGCGCATTCGCTCTGTGGTACCTCTGGGCATTCCCCATGGCGTGGAGCAGGATATCACCATTGGTGATTATCGTTTGGTAAGCGGTACAATGATACTCGTACTGCAGTGGGCCATACACATGAATCCGGACGCATGGCCACAGCCGGAACAGTTCCGGCCGGAGCGTTTCCTTGGCGACGGGGGTGAGTATGTGGCACCGCCGCAGTTTATACCCTTCCAGACGGGCAAGCGCATGTGTCCGGGCGATGAGTTGGCCCGCATGATGCTAACGCTTTTCGCGGGCCGCATTCTGCGTCGCTTTCACGTCCAGCTAGATGGCGATGTGAATATGGACGGCGAGTGTGGCATTACTTTGGCACCGGCACATTTCAAACTGCGCTTCAGCCAAGTGGAGCAGCAGCAGAATCCTTCGGAGCAGCAGAAACACGATTAGGTTTTAGTTGTGTGCATTTTCATTTATTTGCCTTCTATATATTTTTTTTGCTTTGCATGCATTTTTTTGTTTGGTTTTTCTTTTGCAAATTAACAATTTGGCTTCTTTTTTTTTATACAGTATATAACAAATTCGGTATTTTTAGTGAAACAAATAGCGTATGCATATATATTTTTTTACCTACAACAATGTTCAATTAACACATTTCAAAATTGTTTCCAATCTATCAATCGATCAATCAATTAAGTGGCACATAATGAATAAACATTTTTTTTTTTTAAATTCAATCTAATCGATATATATTTTTATTTTATGCAATTTTGTATATTTATATACATATATTTCTTTTTAAATATTTGATTGTGAGTTAAAAAAAAAAAAATAATTAAAGCGGTGTTTGTAAAAAATATCTACATAGTATTATTTATTTTTGATATTATTTTGTGAATTTTTTTTTATAATTTGCTTCAATTTGTACAATATATAAACATTAGCAGCTTACTACAAAAATATATAAAAACGATTTCTCTTCTTTATTATTGTGTTATTATTGTAATTTCTCTGGATATGTTTTCCTATGTGTTTTGAATAAAACTAAACCACAGTTTGTTTTTTTTTGCTTGCCTGCCTTAAGCTAATATATATATGTGTATATATATATATATATATATTTATATATATATATAATAAACAAAAACATCAACTAATTAGTTAAGGCTAGGAAAAAAAAAATATTATCTCATATGTATAAACAGAAAATTGTACCTTGGCTAATTAAATTGCTAAATAATTATTGCAATACAATTACAAATGAATTAATGCAATAATTAACTGAACACAGCTTCTTGGGGTTGAAAGAATAGAATTGGTTTGCTTCATAACTAAATACATAAAGCATGCAGATATACACATATAAATTCAACTGAACATATATCCGAATTGCTCTGTATAGAAATTATCTATACATATATAATATATATATATATATATAAGTTTATCTACTGTTGCTGACAGGCTGTTTATGATGTTGTTGTTGTTGTTGCTGAGCCTTGGAAAGCTTTGAACTTAAAGCTAAACTTAAAACGAACTTAATGCGCAAAATTTGTTAAATCGTATTTTGCCAATATATATATATATATATATATGTAAAAAAAAAAAAAAAACTTGTCTAGGAACAGAACCGTGCTCTGCAGAACCCTGGAGCGCTGTTGCAGTTGTAGCGCTCAGTTGGCACCCACATTTCGCACCTGATGCGGCTCGACGGCGGTGGGCAGCAGGGGACGTCGCTTGAGGCACACCTTGAACGATTCCGGCGTTATGGTTGCACCCACATTGCCCTTGAGGCTCGGCAGTGGCTGACCCTCGGGCAGCGCAATATCGAAGCAGTGCATGAACGAGGCAAAGAACAGGAAGAGCTCCATGCGTGCCAGGACATCACCTAGGCACATGCGACGACCCACACCGAACGGTATAAAATATTCCGGCTTGCGCACCTTGCCCTCCGTATCGATGAATCGTGAGGGTCGAAACTCCTCCGGCTTGTCCCACAAATTTGGGTCCATGTGAACGCTATTGATCAATGGAATCACGTGCGAACCGGCCGGTATAGTATAGCCATTCACTTCCACATCTCTGAGTGATCGAGAGAGGCAGAGAGAGAGAGCAGAGAGAGAGAGAGAGAGAGAGAGGGAAGAGAACATTGGAAGAGAGTTGGGGGTTAGTCAAGTGTGCTCCAATCGCAAGTGATGCATTTTCTTTTTTGTTTTATTTGATATTGATTTGTGGCTCGTGGCGCGCTTCGGTTATCAGCTAAGCTAAAGCCCCTAATCAGCGGTGGTATCAAGTGCGTAGAACCGAAACTGGGCCAAGCTGCGACGCAAAGGAAACTGAAAACGAAACGCAGCTTGCAGCTTGCAGCTGACATGGTGGGGGGCAAAAAATCTGAATGAAAGCCAGTTTCCCAGTTTCCCAGTTTGTCAGTTTGCCAGTGCCAAAGCCATTTGTTTGATTGTGAATTGATATGCATTCACAATGGTGTGAATGAACGATCGAATGCACGGACCTCGTCAGAGTCATTTGGATTTGCGTAAGCAATCGAAGGCGTTTAAGGGGCGTGGCGAATACACAAAACTGATAACTGACCGTTTGATAGTTGATAATTGAGCTGATAGTTGCCAGAGTTCGCTCGAGCAATGCAAATATCTGTGTTTGTATGAATGATGCTGTGCTGCGGTAGTAGTAGTAGTAGTAGTTACCTTGTGGGCGAGTGTGTGGTGGCCAACGGCACAATGCTGGAGCGTCGCATCGATTCGAGTATGGTTGATTCCGTGACGGGCAGATATTGAAGATCCTCGATGGTGGGCAAACGATGACGGCCAACAACCTGATCGAGTTCGTCCTGAACGCGTCGCATTTCCTTCGGATTGCGCAGCATGAACACATTGATCCACAACAGTGTCGTCTTGATTGTCTCCATGCCCGCCGAGAACAGATCAATGATCACCTGCACCACCTGTTCCTCTGTGGCGCATAAGAAGTGAAAGAAAAAGAGAGAGAGAGAGAGAGAAAGAGAGACAGAAAGAAAAAGAAAATTGATTAGCTTAAGCCGCGACACAGACAGAGGCCGAGTATTGTCCCATTGTGTCCCATCGGAGTGGGAGTCGGACTTGTTGGACTTGGAGTCGGAGTACTCACCATGATTCTTGCCATCGAAGAGCTCTGCATCGGTGCCATCGGCCTTGGCCTTTTCAATTTCGCATAGATAATAATCGACGAGATCTCGCACATTGCTGGGATCCAGGCTGCGCTTGTGCTCATCAATGACATCCTGATAGAATTTTTGCATCTCGGCACGATTCTCGGCAATCTTATTCTTGGCCGTTGAGATGCTGGGAAAGCATTGCAGCGTCGGTATATAATCAACGGTATGGATCTCACCAAACAGACGCATACCCTCCTCAATGAGGAAATTGAAGCGTCTAAATTTGGGATCATCGATGCTGAAACGGGTGGACATCATCAGGCTGCAGATGACGTTGCTCACAGCCACCGAGATGACCGGAGACAAATCAATCGGTTGACCATCGCTCGCATGCAAATGTCCAATGAACTCGTGCACCTCCGTCTGTTGGGAAAGCGGGCAGCAAGTTCGCTTAATCAGTTTAATCACTTTAATTTTTATAGTTGATCAGTTATTGCTTATCGCATATCGCTGATCGTTTTGGTTATGGTTTTCAAGCTGGGTCTGCTCAGTTTACGGCTTTCAAAAGTACTCACCATAATGCGCTTCTGCATCTGCTGCTTGCCGCTACCCATGTAGGTCATTCCGAACTGGCGCAGCTTGTCGTGCAGAAAGCGTCGCTGATCCTTCCACAGTTTGCCGGTGCTATTGATAATGCCTGAAAATCCATACAAAATACAATACAATATATTCAATTTATATATATATATATATATATATATATGTATGTATTTCGACTCAATCGAGAGTTGTCATTTCAGTTGCGCACTTAACGAAATGCTTTCGCTTCCCTTTTAGCTTGCAACTTGTATAAATAAATGCTTCTTTTTTTCTTCTTCTTCTCTTCTCTTTTTGCTGGCTGCATTTTGTTTTATATTTTATTTAATTGAGGTAGGCTCGAGCAGAGTTGCTGGATTTGCCCTACTTTGCCATTTTGTTGAAACCAAATATCAGTAATGAAATCCCCACCATTTTTTTTGTTGAGCTCTTATCATTCATATAAAATTAAAGCCGCTTACTTGGCGTGGCCAAAAGAAGCAGTTAACAAGTAAATAATAGCTGATTGAAGTAAAATGCAAACAAAGAAATGCAAGCTATCTAGATACTTTCAGCTGCACCTAAATACAAACTAGTATATATATATATATGTATATATATATATATTTATAAAATAATATATATTCCTAAACAGGTTGCTTATCTACATAATATTTATGGAATATTGCAGTTTGTGCTGTGGCAACTAATATTTGAATTGTGAGCAGATTGTAAATTTACTCACACTACGTATAGTAAAATTATGAAAACTATTAAGAAATATTCCAAAAAAAAAAGAAAAAGTTTTTTATATTCAGTATATGCTGAGATTCAATCGATATTTAAAAAATATGTGTGTGTCTTTTTATGGTGTTGCTTGTGTTGTGTTGTTTATTTTTTTGTTTTGTCTTTGGCACTCGACATTTATTTAGTTTATTTGCATTGACATATTTGGGAACTTTGTACTCACCATATCCGTTGAGGGTTTGCATGAACGGCGTATCCGGTCGTCCTGTGAACTCCTCGCGCCGAAAGCACTCGCGAATCATTTTGTAGTCACTCATGACGACGGTCAGCTGGCTGCCCAGTCGGGTAGAGAACAGGGATCCGTATCTGGTGGCCAGCTCCATGAAGCGTGTGTGCTTCTCATTGCCCATGAAGAGCAGATAGCCGATGACCGGCAGGCCCCAGGGGCCTGGTGGCAGTTTGCGTAGCTCCTGATAGTGACGCAGGAGCCACTGCAGTAGGCTGATTACCGTTAGAAAGCTGAGGAAGACCAGAAGCAGATGCTGTGCATCCTGCTGCTCCATCTGCAGCTGGCGCAGCACAAATTTGATCAGATACGAATCGGCCAGCATGTTGCCGATATCTTTCTGTGAGGCGTCTCCTCGGCCGGGGGGAGGGTTTTGGGGAGATGAGCCGTTCGCTTCACACAGGACGCTCGCTTGGTTGTTGTTGCTATCGTTGCTATCGTTTCTACTGTTTTCAGTTTTTCAGTTAATCAGCTTATCAGTTGATCAGTTGTTCAGGCTTTGCATTTATTTGCTGCACTGCTGAGCCATTTGTTGTCACTTTTGCTTTTACTTGCCGCTGTCTGTTGCAAACAATTTGTATTCAGATGTTGACAATTTTTTGTGCGTTTTGCAATTAGTGTCTGTACGAAACAAAAAATTGTTTTCTTCAATAATTCGTTGATTGCTTTTCCTTTTCTGTTTGTTTGTTTGCTTGTGTGTGTGTGTGTGTGCGTTTTTTTTTTTTTGTGAAAAAAATATTGCCTACAAATTTTTGCTTTTTGCTTGGCGATTTGGTAACGAATTTAAACGGTTGAATATTGAGGAGCTAACAAAAAAAAAACAAAAAAATAGTTGCGTACTCGAGTCGAAGTAAAAGACGGCGAGACCCGGAGACGATTTCGCGTCGAGCGTTTATAGTTTTCGACTAATGGCTCGACGTATGTCCTTGTCACTTTTATAACAACTCGGCCCCGCCGCTTCGCAGAGCAGCGCCGAACACGAACGAGTGATCGACGGCAATCGCGGCTCGGCCGCTTTAAGCGCGCGCACACTCGCCACAGCCAGGCCAGAGACGACAGAGCCAAAGCCGACGATGATGACGACGACGACGACAACGACGACGACGACGACAACGACGACCGATTGCGACGTCGCTGTCTGCAACGTTTTGAGCTGCGCTTGCTCGCTCGCGGCAGAGCTCTGACTCTGACTCTGGGACAGAATCTGATAGTCAAAAGCTGGGCTGCTGCTGTTGCTGCTACTGCGGCTTCTGCTGCTGCCTGCTTCTCTGCCGGCGCCATATTTCAGTCTCAGTCTCCGTCTCAGTTTGATGCGCTCGTATCAGTCGCCGCCGCCGCTGCCCCGCTAGCCGCTAACCATAAATCTGACAGCGCCAAATCAACAAGTTACCAATGAGCAGAGCAGAGCAGACCAGAGCAGCGCAGCGCAACGCATTGCTCGTTTTTCCACTCAATTTCGGCGAAGTGCTAACATGTTCGCCGCCGCTGCTGCTGCTGCCAGCGAACATGTTTGAGCTCAAACGGCCGCTCAATGCCGTCGGCTTTTGTTTTGAGTGCATCGCGCAGCGCCGCATGTTCTCTGTTTATGTTTTTCAAAACTCAAGCCAAGCTCAAGAGCAACAAGAGATGGCTGGCAATTGGACAGTCGGCAGTCGGCAGTTGGTAGTCGGTTGTCGTTATTCGGCAGTCGGCTGTCGGCAGTCGCCAGTCGACAGTCGATAGTCGGCGATCGACTGTGGCGGGAGTTTAGTGCCCTCGCTCGCAGTTGTGACAGGTGTATTATTGTCGTGCTTATCAGCGTTTGCATAATGCCCAAGGTTTAGAACTGTACACACCAATCGCTGATAATGCACATATATATACGCACATAGACCTCAAATCTCCACAACTCACCCAAAACAAATCATCCGACCCGAGACCCGATCGGAACTCTGATGGGCTGCAACTTTTGCAACAATTCAGTGCCGCTAGGCGGGCGGCTCTTTATATGTGTGCAAGAGTCAGGCGCCAGAAGCGGAAGCAGTTGCACTGGACCACATTATATGCTTATGATCTGATCTGATCATCGCTTCAAACTATACAATACGAAAAAAAACACCAAGAAAGACAAACTCTAAATTAAATGGGCAATTTGCATTTTGGGTCAATTTGCTCAGCCTTCACGAGCTGATCTATGCAGAGGTGCAGCCAGATATCGAATTTGATATGGTATTTTGTATTTTAAACATTTTATTTATTATATTTGACGATTGACACTCTCCGGAGGCCATGTTGTATTTCTCAGATCTGATTTCAGCGTATTGTTTAATTTAAAATGACACCAGGCCTTATCAGCGCATTCAAGTTCAAGCATTTTATTAATTAGGCATAATAAATAAGAAGCTACAATAAAAACAAACAAAAAAATATAAATACAAGAAATTCAATAGAAACAGATTTCGACGTTGTATTCAAATTAAAATGCATTTGTATTGAATTCTGCAGAATTTTCTGTAGCTTTTGATTATATTTTGTATCGTTGCCACGCGTTTTATATATTTATTTATTTGGTTGTTTACCACCAATAGCCGAAGACCAAGTTGCTCTCTTAAGGACAAGATTTGACCCTCAGCACTGACATCGACAGCTGCTGGAGACTGGAGACTAAGACTAAAACTGAAAGACAGCCGGAACCAGAAGCAGACGTTGCTGGCGGCCAAGAAATGTTTGGAAACTAATTAAATTATACTTTGTTGTATACAGTGGCTGACTCAAAATCCGGATAGAGATAAACAAAAAACTTTATATATTTTACTAAGCTTAAATTCATGTAACATACTATAGACAGTTAAAATCTTAGATGTGTGAGAAAAAGAGGCTGAGAGAAAAAATTGTTACGACAATTCTTGGTATTTATTTGACAAATATTGAATTTTTTTTTTTTAATAATATTATAATTTGCTGCTATACCACAAGGCAAGAACTTACGGTGAATGGCTAACTAAATAATTGAATCGCAAATTTAAATAACATTCAGTATTCGATATGTGAAATATAATACCATATATAAATTATTTTATATATATAAATTCTAAATTATTAATTATTTAAAATTAGCAGGGGATTTTTCTTTGAAATATTTAATGATTCAAAGACGCTGACAATAAGAATTGGATTGGGATAAATTTGCTCACACTACTGTAGCAAATTTTACCACTAATATTTTTATATCCTGAACCCATTGAAAATGGGTAAAAAGGGTATAATGGTCTCGTGCAAATGTATATAACAAGCAGAAGGAAGCATCTCCGACCCCATACACTATATATACATTCTTGATTAGAATCACCAGCCGAGTCGATATAGCCACATCCATCTGTCCATGATAATCACCGCAAGTGTAAATATGTTTGTGCGTATCTCCACCGCCCTCTCTCGACTACAGCCTTCTTACTTGTTTTCCAGTGAAATAATCGTTGATAAAAATTGCAAAACCTTAATAGTAAACTTTGTGAATAGAGTTAACAATAGAGTGACGATAGATTATGCAATTTACAAAGCATTAATGATAGTTTTAATTAATTTGGGATTACGTTTCTTGTTGTATCGAGTTTTCTACTATATTCACAATAAGCCAAACGCAATGAAATTGATGGAGTTGATAAGATTTGATTGTTTTGGCTCAAAACTAATTTTAATTAGTGTTTTTTACGTACCCAATACTTAATGGGTGGCAAGGACATTATAGCACTAGGGAATTACATGGCATAAGCAAAGCCTGGCATATCCGGATAAATATACAGAATATATTTAGATAACCTATACCATACCTTAAACTATTAAATACTATGCAAAAGATGTGAGGAGTTTACATATGTTATGTATGCAATATCGTTAACCGGATGCACACATGATGACATATAGTTGATCACTCCACTCCCGCTTCAAGTATTTTTGCTCTGTTTTGTGTTAGCATCAGTGGCCAATCAACTAATTGGCATCTACTTAGATTCAATTCAATTTTGAAAATTAGCAAGTTCATCATGTGAACAAATCAGGCAATCGGTTATCTGCATTGGCATCAGCTGTCTCTGCCTCGCTCACTCCCTCTGCCCCTCCCTTGTTGATTTGTTTGACTTGGAATGCGTGTAGAAATTTGAATAATGATCATGGCAATAAAATTCAACTGGTAGCCAGCCTGGAGCTAACAAACCTGTGCCACACAACGCATCCCAATCCCCAGTCCAGTTTCGGTCCCACATCCAATTCCCATTCAAAAAATATGCCGTCTCGTCAAGAGTAACAAAAACAATTAACAAACAACAAAAATACAACGTCAAATGCCAAATGTTAACCTGGAAGATCAAGGCTGTAGGCAAAACACGCTCAACAAAAAAACAAAAAAAAAACGAAAAACCTTACAATTCGAAATATATTGCAATAAACATGTACAATAAACGTTAGTAGTCAGAGCTGGCAGGTAGTTCTAAGTAAGGATAAGGAGGATGATTTCGAGCTGCTAATAATAAAACCAAAATCTGGCATAGCAACAGAAACGGAAACGGCAACAGCAACAGCAACAGAAACAAAAACAGCAACTGTTGTTGTACAGCCGCACAGGCCAAGCTAAGTGGCAGCGATTTAAGCGGATAAGTCATTGAACTGGCAACAAGAACAACAACAACAACAATAACAGCTCAAGCAACAGCTGCAAAACTAGGATGCATCAAGTTGCAACAGGCAACTGGCAACAGGCAACAGGCGATGTGGCCTCTAGGAAATCAAAAAAAAAAAAAAAAAAAACCCAAGCACTTCAGACAATGGTCGCTGGGTCAATGCACCCGCCCCAGCACAGGACAACAAACTACAAAATGTGTCCCTCTCTGTGTGTGTGTGTGTGTGTCTGTGTGTGATGTACGCAAGTGCACGTGCATTTGTAGTACACTGAGCAAAAAAAAGAGCAGCTCACCTGATTATCACAGGGTGCGCTTTATAATTTTCTATTCCAATCGAAAGCATATATAAAGAGTAAATTTCATGATTCCTTCCCATTAAAGATATAGCTTTGCTTTGGTTCGCTAGTTTTTGGAAATATTAGTCTTCAAATTAGAAAATATTTGGTGACATAAGAAAAAGCCACTCCATTTGCGATTCGAATCTTTACAAGTGATTATTTCGTACATTTACAAATAATTGATAGAAAGCTGAAAATCTTTTCGGTTCGTGTTTATTTTTTGAAGTGTAGTGTGTAGGTTGGCCACTTAAGGATCACTTACACACGCGTGAAAAATGAGAACAGGAAAACTGTGCGCTGTGTGTGCGGCCTTGAATGCGGTCATTGGCCCAGACACAGATCCCACAGCCCAAGCAGAACAGAGGCAGAGAGATGGCAAGAGAGACAGACGCCGACAGAGAGAGTGAGCGAGAGTGAGAGAAGTTTCCAGGAACTGATGCGGCGCTGCTTACAGGCTAATGACTGCTAGGCAAAACCGAAAGCCGAACTCGAACTCGAACCCAAATCCGAAGCAATAGTTGCTTGTACACTTGTACAGTCTCGAATGTTCCTAAGCCTGAGCCGGAGCCTGAGCCTGAGCCTGAGCCTGTGCCTGTGCCTGTGTCTGACTGGCGTCAAGGATGCCGGACATGAGTCAGTGCAGAAATATGCCAGCATTATGCCAGCGGCAACGGCAACGGCTGTGGCTGTGGCAGTGGCAGTGGCAGTGTCAGATTCAGTTTCAGTTAAAGAGCCAAAGTCAGTGCGCTCCAGGCAACCCGGTCGGTAATAACTAACTGGTTTGCCGATCTCAATGGATGGGCAAAGGCGTCGCAAAAAAACGTCAGCATCTGCGTCAGAGTCAGCTGCACTTATAGATACAAAGTATAGCCCATTAATTATAAAGCGATTCGACAGTCAAATATATACAAAACTTTAATCATTAACCATTAACCATTAGCATGCACACAAAATACCAAAATTATAGATATACATACATATGTGTATAGATAAGCATATCTGTGAATAAGCTATACATCTACATACGTCGATATGCGTATGTATGTGTCTACACGCTTGAGACATTGTTTTTTTCTTATATTTATTTATGCATAATGTTAATTGGATAATTTCTGCGAAATTCCGTTGACTCTTTATGAGTGAATATGAATTAATGCAAAAATTATCGCTGTCCGCTCAGCTCAATATTGCCCCCCCCCACCCCCTTTCCCCACACTTCACACACACAGTTCCTTATAAGTCAGAATTTGCACCTATTAGACTATTAGAGGTCTCAATTATTTTAATATTCTTATTGCTGATTAAACGTTGTTCACCAATACACTTGGCCAGCTTGACGAGCATTTCGACCATGTCAAGAAGCTTGCCAGTAAATCCGACATACACATTTTTAATCTCTACAAATCTATCTCAACATCTGTGTGACTTGTGCATTAAGAAAAATATACCTTTGATTTCAGAAAATAGAAATTCTTGGCTTTACTCCACAGAATATGCACTTCTCAATAACAAGATCAAATTTCAAAGGACTCAGTAATATACATATGTATATGTACATATGTAGCTTCATTTATTTTCACTTTTAAAAAGTAATATAGATATCTTATCTGCCTCTTGCATACCAAATGCACACGACCCAATGATACCCTGTCTTTTCAACGCACACCAAGCCAAATTGAGTGTATCTGTTGCGTCGTTATACGAATGAGAGAACTTTGCTTATCGTGTGTTCGCATTCGTGATGCAATATTTAGAATAGAGTGTTTTTTTCACACTTTTTATGGCGCGACCTTGAGTAGCCAAACAAAGCATCATTTGTAAAATACTATATTATAGACAGGTATATTTATATATACATATATACATAGTATACATACATTACGTATGCACACGCTTAGAATAAGTATGTGCATGTGTACACACATTTGCTATAAATATCAAAGTTGCCAGCGTCAGATTCACAGAAACATGGGCAGTTAGAGAGGGGTGGTATGGGGAGGGGAGTGGAGTGGAGGTGCAGCACTCGGAGAAAGAAATTGCACTAAATTTGTGGAATTTGCTATACTTTTGTCGGCAAGCGTAACTGACCTTACTATTCAGAAATCAATATTCCACAAATTTCTAAAAGACAGCGTTTAGCTTTCGGGTAAATTTTTCTAAAATTACAAAAATATATGTATCCAATTTCTAGGGTGTTGTTTTTGATTTGTTGACATAGAATTTGTCGTATTAGGTTGTTTGTTTTTGCTTGTTATAGTGTTAAACATTTTTCTTGTTTTTAGGACGATTTTCATTTCAAGGCGACTTTCTAAAATTTAGGGGAACCAGTTTAACTGAATAACCATTGCTCGCTGTCAACATGTTAAATATTTATGCACATGAGTATAATTTATAATTAATTAATCGCTTGAACAAATCTGTTTGCGGTTTGAATGTTTATTGTTTACAATTCGCGGCCAGCAGACCACCCAGTAGCGCATTTTGAATATTTGTTAATATATATATTGGTACGAAATCAATAAAAAGTAATGAACTTACTTACATACTCATTACATAATCTACATAAATTACATAAAATATATAAATTGATATATATATATATGTATACATATTGATTTGGATTGGAAGTGTAAATTCAAATTGCCAAATGCATTAAGTCTATCTAATTGAAAAAATATTTTTTTTTTTGAATATATATATATAAAATATATTTTTTATTTCTATAATTAGATTTAAAATATTTATGCAGATAGCCAAATGAGGTCAACATTATTTGTGAATGAAATTATAAAAATATGCATTTATGTCCATTCCTAGAAAGAGGGGCATTGTTTCTCTATATATGGATTAAATTTGCGATCGGCTTTGACTATTTTTACAATTTTTTGGTTGAATTTTATCAGATAATATTCGCTGAACATGAATTTGATTAAAAGTCAGTTAAAATTAATTTCTTTTTGTTTGTATGCATATTGATTTAAAAAAAAACTTTTTGATCGTTACTCGAAAGTTCTGAGAATTCCTCAAATTGCCCTCATAGCTATGCTAAATAGTCAACTGTGTTTTGTTATTGGTTATCTTTTATTGAACTTGAACTTGAGATCAACATTGTGAATTCCTGGTATAAAATCCAAAACAACAAAACACAAAACCCCCAAAAATAAAAACAGAACAAAAACCATTTAAAAAAAAAAAAATCAATAACAAAAATCGAGCCACATGACAACGCAGAATCGACATAATTGGCGGTAAGAAAAACAAAGATAGAAAATGGCAACAGCAAAATGAACAACAGAATAAGCCAGCTACCAAATCGCAGCCTCAGCCTTAGCGTCAGCTCCATCCCTGGCCATCGGTCAGACAATCGATTTGGCCATGATCCGGACTTGGCCGGGAACGGGAATGGCATTGAATTGAATATTATGAAATGAACGACGAAAACAAAAATAAATCTTTCCAGCTACTTATTATTCGGCAAATACTATCTCTGCGTCTTTCTTCATTCAGTGACGCCATCCCGCTCGCACTCTATTGCCGCTCATCCTTTTGGCCTTGAGCACTCATTAATTCAAACTTAAAACGCACTGACAAATCGATGTCGCGACGACGCAAAAGAAGCCGACGGCCACTCGAGACTCCAGAGTATGGAGAATTTCACAGCGCTCGCGATCGATCGAGAGCCCGTGCTGGGTTCGTGCCGCTATGTGAGTCTCTCGGATGCGCTACGATCCATACCTGCTATGTACATTTGAACCTGAACCTGAACCTGAACGTGAACCTGAACCTGAACGTGAACACGAACATCAACATCAAACTGAAACTGAACCTCAAGCTATGCCATCTAAATTTTTCGATTAGTATTATATTATTGCAATCAATGAAATGTGTACTTCCCTATCTCTACATATGCATATGCGGTAATCGCACAATTAGGACTGTTTAACACGTACGTGGGCCTAAAAAGAATAAAAGTCAATGAACTGCATGGCATTTATCGTATTATAATCATATAAATCGCACATTTTCTATAGTTTACTATTAGCTACTATTTTTGAACCGGCTGCACAAGCATTGCATTTTTAAAGTGAATCAAATTAGGTTCTAAGCATTTGAAATATAAAAAAAAATGAATACGCAGTATCTGTTTAGAGGCGTAGAAGCCCGACGCCAGATCGACAGATCGACAAATCGACAAACAATATAATTGTTGTTTACGTAAGTGCAAGAGTTCCGAACCGAGACGATTCATTCCAAAAATAATCTAATTCAGCGAAAATAATATATATGCATGCACATATGTGCATACAGCTACATACATACGTATATGTGCATGTCTGCAAAAACGCCAGACTTTATTATTATTTTGATTCTCATGTGATTTGTCATTGTTTAGTTTCGCACTCATAGATACTCCGTAATTGCATCGACCGATTCAATTCATATTTAATTTAGTCTAGCTCACTTCAAACTGAATGCTTAGTAATTGACTAAGACCTATATTTCCGCACAGCAGCATCCTAGGGATGCATGTTAGGAAATCTCAGGACATTGAAGGCCTCGACCCAACAAAGATAGTATTCGTGCAGGAGCTGGGGTTGATGGAAGAGCTATAGGCTCAGAAAGGGGCTCAATAGACCTTAGAGGTCCCGGTGATGGTTCCCCAACTTATAATAATATTTCCGCACAGTAAGAACTCGATTCCTGATACGATAAACAAAGCTTATTAGCTTTCCTTTATATTGGTAAATATGTGCCACACAGTACTGTGTGCTTAATATCCTTTTCTCTTTGATTACAGGGTATACAAAAAAAAAAAAAAAAGAAGAGAAAAAAATGAATGACAAAAATACTGCGCATCGAAAGGCGTGTGAAATGTTGCGAATTCATTGAACCCGACTGGAAAATTAAACCAAAAAGAAATAAGTTGTTGTTCTTGGCATTATGTAATCGGAGTGGCCGCTGCTGTGGGCCAGCGAAGGGGCCCCAAACAGTCGTCTAGAAGCCACAATTTAAATCCATACCTCGTAACTATGCGAAAAATGTGCGTATGAATTTGCTGTGTTGTGGTAGCAACACCAAAGCTCGAGTTCATTAAACTGGAGAGGCAGCATCGCCTCTCGTTGCCAAAGGGGGTGAGGCTGTGAAGGGGCAGCCCGTTACGCATATATAAGGGCTCGGCTAAAATCGAAAACAAAACTGCGACATTTCATTTTCTGTTGACGTTTTTGTGCTACGCCTAATTAATCGATAATAACAACAAACGATCAATAACAATACCAACAATAACAGCAACCACAACAACGACAACATGTTAAAGGGCTCGCAGTCAGCGTTCAACCTGCTGCCGGGCCGTCTGTCTGTCTGTCTGTCTGTCTGGCTGTCTGTCTGCTTGCCTGTTGGCCAACAGTTGACTCATGCCAAAAAGGGGGGAGTCATCAGCCACTATTAGCCAGCAGTCGGCATCCAGCATCCATTGGCACCAAACAATAAAGCCCAAACGCGTCACACATTTACTATGCGACTTCTTGGCCTGGCCAAGACTGCTCGTATGCGTATCCACTATTATGGGTATCCACTATTAGATGCGGATACAACGTGTTTTTATTTTAGCGTTTTTTGTTTTTCGCGCCAATTGATGGTAGCAATGAACTTTGTAGGTGGCATGCGATGTACGCATGTCTCCTACTACGCTCGAGTAGCGTTCTTTAAAAAAAATAAAATGAAATGAAATGAAATGGCCAAATGAGCTCAACCTGTCAGCGATTATATAATGTCAATCGATGCGCCGTAGCCCCCAGTCGTCTTAGCAGAGCGAGCACAACCTTGAGCGCGTACGCTGACATCTCCAAGCCAGCCAACCCCACTCGCCCCCTAAACGCCAGCAAAAGCCACAGAACCAGCAACGACGACAGCAACAGCAACAGAAACATCAACAGAAACAGCAACAGCTTCAGGCCCAGCTCCACAAGCTGGCAGCACACACGTCCACCATTCAAGTCTCGAGCGGTTTCGTTTAGCATTCTTGCTGCTACTGCGCCATAACGGCCAGGCTGGAATCGGAGCTGCAGGCTATAGACTGTAGACCTGTACACTTGTAGACTGCTTAGACTGTATACTGTATACTGTAGACTGTAGACTGTAAACTGTAGACCGTGTGTAGTTGAGATTGTTCGATTGTAGAGTGTTGGGGGTTCAACCACCTCACATTGAGATTGGCACCTGGCATCTAGCCCGATCTCACACGGGGTGGGCTTAGCTGTTGCTAAGGCTTAAGCCACGACAAACTAGTGAGCCACTTCCTTGAGCATAAATTAAAATATTCCAGAGCTGTAAGCTATCAGCAGGTTATATATTTTTCAACTCAAAACGCGCCCAATTTGCGTCAATTGGCGAAAAAAAAAATTTATAAAAATATCTGCATTTTTAATAACGCATTAAAACAATGCGAATTCTAAAGAAAAAAAATTCATTTCATATTCCTGTTTTTAGGAAAAAAACGACATTAAAAAAATAAAAATTTCAGATTAAAACACGCAAAAACAGTCAAGAGAGCTCGACGAAAAGATACCCTCCAAACACGTCTTATTTTAATGAAATAATCTACGATCATCTTCTTATCTAGTTTCTAACGGTTCTTAATGCAATTTTTATAGCTTATTGATATAGTTATGTAGATTATGCCGAGGTATATGCATTTCCCATTGGTGGCCAATATCTTTCAAATTGTGGCTTTTATTTTTCACAGAAGCGGAGAAAGATATCGCTAAATTAAATTAAAATAAATATTCTAATATATACATATTTTCAAATATTGCAGTACAGTTTCTGAAATCTACGTGTTCAGACAGACAGTCAAACATGACTGTATCGACTCGGCTGTAGATCCTGTTGAAGAATATATACACCTTCGGGGTTCACAGATACTTCCTTCTGCTGGCTATCTACTGTTTGCACAACTTTATTATACCCTTCTTAATGGGTACCCTGAGTACACAAATAATCAATGCTCTGCTAAATAGATGTGAATGAGACAATCACGATTTCCGGCTTATGAACCTCATCAGCACCCAAATCTCAGAACCCGCTGCCAAGTCCAAGAGTCCGTGTGCCCCGCTTCCAATCAACCCGAAGTTGGTCGTTTGAGCAGTATGACTGAAACATCTTTGGGTTTTTTGCCATCTTCTTTGAATGAAGCGTAGCTGGGCCTAAATAGCTCCGCTTCCCCGCAACCCCCATCGCCCCGTCCCGCCCCTTAACAGCCACTGGTGGCAGCAGCTTTGTCAGGCTGTGTGCGTCTTTCATTGAAATTTCGTCGTGTAGATCTATGGTTGTAAAACAAAAAAGAATCTTAAAGAGCAAAACAAAAATCGCGCGTTCGCTTTGAGTATACATATGTGTATTTGCCCGTGCCCCCATCCCTCGCGCCCAGCAGACGTTTCTGGCTGTGGGCAGTGACACCCTCGAGTGTTTTCTGGCTCGTATCCCAAGTGTTTATGTTTTGATTCTGATAGTTTCGGTATTTCGGTATATTTGTATTCAAGGTTACTCTTGTTTTCATGTCCATTGACCTATTTGGTATCACAAATATCACCATGCAAATGAGCTGCGGACCGTCCGATCGATCGATCGATCGATGAATCTATCGGGTTTTCATTAGCTCTTTCTAGCGGAATTATCTGATCTTAACTCGGACATTACTTGATCCTATCTATCTCTAAAAATCCGCTCTTAGCATTTGTAGAGTAATATCAATGATTAACTTGTAATATTTATTGCATTAATCTTTCTAATTGAGTAAGCAGTAAAGTACACTCAGAAAAATATTATTTATAATGAAAATATTATAAACTTGAAAATATTTCTGGTTTTAGAAATATTACTAAATAAACAAAAGAAATAAGTAGAAAATATTTCAAAATCCTTTCTGAAATTCATGATAGATAAATGCAATTTGCTCTGTGATTTGAACTATAGATAAATATTAAATGCGAATATCTCTGTTAAAGGCACATAAAAAACACTCTGGAAATTGGAAATATTTGTTGTCTATTTTCTGAAAAATATTGACTGGAAGTAAGAGAGAATAATCCTGGCTACTTTCCGAAAAGTTGTACCCCAAAAGAATGGCAATTTTCAAAAATTCAGACCGAATTTTCTGAGTGTAGCTTTCATTGATGATTTGCTATGGCATTAAATGCTCAACTGTATTTTAAAAACAATCCAGCCCAAAATACATTCAAATGCGAAGTCAGCAAAAAACATTTCCGTTTTTTTTGTCGGAGAACTAAAAATGTAATAAGACTCATCATGAACAACAGCACTCAGTACTTGAATGACAACCCTTCGATGGGTCATTGTCATGAGCCATCGTGAATATCATGTTGGTATAGTGTGTAGTATAAGTGACTATTCGGTAATTCAGCAATTCAATACCTTTGTGTCAACTTATATACATATATATATTTATACGTGTATACATATATGTACATATGTATATATCAGTAACTTGAGCTTTGTGTTTGTGATAAGCTGCGATGGGAACGTGCTTAGTATATAGAGTGCAATGCTAAAAATAGGAATAACATGAACATTTCTCATTCAATTCACCTGTTATTTGGAATTTCATTGTTCATACGATTTTTGATTAACCTCTTCATAAATTAATAAAATGTAAGCTAACTACTGAGAATAATTGACGGCACAGACTGAACTTCACAAAAAACAACAACGATTAGACAACATTAGAAAACATTGCAAAAATAAAAACACCTATGACGTATGATTTGGCTTTGACTATAGGCTATGCTTAATCTATTTAATCAGATTAAAAGGGAACTTGCACTAAAGTATTTACATACGTTCATATATATATGTATAAATATTTACATGACAGGTGTATGAGATCATTGACTGATCTACGCTATATTTAAATATGGTTTTTACACTTGTTTTTGTTATTGATGCCTTGAAACGCATTGCTAGATTTCCATATCTACAGTAAGAGACTGATGGCTAAATCACACTTGTACATGTTGGCATTTAAACGATCAGCTGTACGTCTCAAATCACAAAATACAATTATTACTCAGACACATCAGAGCGATGCCATGACTTACCATTAATATTCAAAGACCATACTACATATTTTATACTCCGATATCGAAGGTATTAGAGGACAATGGGCATTCGTCAAGTTGTCTATACTCGAACATATCTATCCCAGACGAGGTACTAAGATTAAGGTGCCACGCCCACTGGAGGCTGGCTTAATGCAAAGTCTCGAGGTGCAAATCAATAAAATAATTTATATGCAAGAAATAAGTTTGTTTCAAATATTTTGAACAATATATCCATTCATTAATTTTGAACAAATATAATTTTGTAAGCTACAAATCTCCATATATAGTTTTTGGGCATTTACTTCAATTTTGGCAAGTACTATTGCAAATAAAAACAAAAGGCGAGGGCTGTCTGAGGCACAATGATATACCCTTGCGAACTGCAGCAATATACATTTTTCTATAAAATCTACCGATTGTTCCTATGAAAGCAATATGATATAGTAGTCCAATGTTGATAGCTTTTGATTACAGTTCAGAATAATAAAACATATAAGTGTTGAGTTTGGTCAGATAGCTAGGCAAATAAAAAAGTTTATCAAATAAGAACCCATCTTTCGACCGATTGGCAGCTATATGATATAGTGATCCGATTCCGCCAGCTCTAACGTGATACACAGGCGTGCTGTAATTCAAGCGAAATGGTAGCATACAGACTGATATTCAAATTCTCATCCAGATAACTTTAAAACTGAGAAACAAATTTCAATTGATACAGAGTAACAAGTCGACTCGGATAGTGGTGATGATCAAGAATATACACATATATTTGTACCTTGTGGGCTCAGAGACATATGCAATGTGTTACAAGCTGCACGACAAAATTATAATATACTCCGTAAGGGTATACAAGAAAAACTTCGAACTTGTGCAATATAAACGGGGGTTCTGTTCTCGGCTAAGTGTAGAAAGCAGTTACGCAATCTATACGGTAGAGGGCGTTCCAGTTATTCGAGATACCGGAAAAAAATATATACACCTATTAACATATTTAAAGATATGGCAAATGAAACATTATTGCAGTATTTAATAATTTGCGTAAGCACATCAGATATTTTATGGAGTTATTTACGGCTTTTCAGGTAGGCAGAAAAACTTTCACTCCGCTTAAATGACAATTGTAGGCATTTAAAATTCAAGCTGTAAAAATTGCAGAATGTAAAATACAATCATATAGGTATGTGCACAAACTGAAGTCTTAACAAATTTCGCTGTGTGCGAAGGTCAACTGAATGAAATGAGCCGCGAAACTTCTCCAAATAGCTGAGCCACGTTTCAAAATTGCGACAGATAAACAGTATAATTAATATACAATGCGGATAACCCGTTTCAAGTGAAGTCGTAGTGGAAACCAGCGAAATCCAAGCTAACGGCGGCCGCAATTGTATAATTGAGTAAAAAGGGCGCGACTGTTGCGCAAATGCGCCTTCAAGTCGCGGTCGCAATCGCCATCGAAGACGAACAAAAAATCACAATATACATAAGTAGCATATGAAAATAAGCTGGTCAAGGTCGCCCATGCGGTTGCCTTACGGGCCCTCTATGCGTATACTTGATGGGCAACAGGCGCAGACACTGTTAGGCATTCACTTAACGCCTTCAATAACTCGAGCAACTGCAATTGTATTAGTGTATTTTTTTGTCTATAGTTGTTGATCTGCACTGTTGACACTTGAAAGTTGAATAAATAAAAGCATATTGAGCTGAGGCTCGCATAATTTTACGTTTAATGTCGTAATCGACTCCCAATAGTCAAAACCCCTAATTAGGCCACCTTCAGTGAACTCGGTCTACAGGTCGGCGGATTATATAAGACCATTCGGATATTGACTAACTTACATTATTTTAGTGAGCCTAATACTAATCAATAAATACATGAGGAGCTTGGGGTCCCATATGTAAAAGAGGAAATAGCACAACTTGGCAAGCCCTGCACTTAGAAGACTGAAGAGTGTCCGTCTGTTACACCTTCCCCTTGGGACGCCAATATAAGCCGATTTTAAAAACTTGGAGCTCCACATCACAACAAAGGCACCAAAATCTTGAATCTGATTATGAAAACAAAGAAAGAAAAATAGTTCCAAATTCTAATAAATGAAAATAATATTAAAGCATTTTTAATCATTTTTATAGCCAACGAGAAAATCACAGCTATTGTTTAAAACGGATATTGCTTGGAGACCTTGGTTATTTTAATTGTTTTATTGCCAAAATTGCGTAAATATATACATATGCATAAATACTTATGGAGTTTATACCTTGCTATGGATGTACATATTTATGGGATGTATTTATTTTTATTGTTGCCCCGTACTTTGTGCATGTGCTTATCATTATGAGTATATGCTCATATACATATGTATATATATATGCTGAAGCGTGAAGCATTTTAATTAATGGCAATTTCATGCTCAAGTTCTGGGAAACCATCGGCATTAATGTGGCGAGGCGAGCAGAACTTGCCTGCTGCTCCTGCTGTGAAAGAGTGGGCGCTAGCAGATTGACTCAGGGCACAGGGGAAGGAGTGAGAAGACAATGGCCTCTGGGTGTGCTATGTGATGCCACAACAGACTCACGTAGTAAGTCCTTCATAAATGAATAAATAAGTTAGTGCAGTTGGCCAGAGCAAATGCTTGGCATGGCCGACTGAAATAATCATGTCGTAGAATAGCAGCAATCGACTTCCTGACCATTTGCATAAGTGGAGAGTTAAGCATGTTTAGTTGGACGCCCTAGTTCAGAACTGTCCAAGTGAGGCTGCCCAAGGACCCGATTTCAGTTACTGCTCTCGACATCTTGAAACGATCTCTTGCAACAACTTTTGCGAATAAACATTTACATACGTGCGTTGAGTTGAGTTGAGTTAAGCTGAGTTGGTTGCCGGCTGCTCGTCGGCCGTGATCTGATTACAATTCCAAGAAGGTTTTATAAGGCAAACAACAAGAAAAAGCACTTGATGGTCCCCTTGCCAGCCATTGCTGACGTGTCCAACCCGGAGAATACTTTGTCACAGTTTCTGCTGCTGCTGCTGCTGCTAATGTGGTTTGGTTTGTTTGCAGGTGCTGGCCTTATTCATGACGTGTAATAACTGTGGTAATTGTCACGTAGACACGGCGTACATCTACAGTGGGTAAGGACACTTGGCCAGCTGATGTCACATACTCAGACTCAGACTACGGCGAAGGCAATTGTGACAATTCGAGCAGTGAACGCGTTAATGGAATATGCCATGATTCACAGCAGCAGCTGCTTTTCATATGACACGAAGCAGCATCTATGGACTACATGTTATTATAAAGGGCATTCACAGAGTACGCTTAAGGCATTTATCATTAATAAGCAATCAGCTTTTACTGAATGCCTAAATGTTATATTGCATCTTAATATGTTAGACTGACTCCTCTTTAAAATTAGTGTGCATATATAAGAAAAAAATAGTTCTTAGATGATGCCAATGGCTGAATATTACTCATACAGAAATAACTGCTGAACGTAGATAATATAAAATGTGCCAAGTCGACAGTAAAGAAACTTTTCTTCAATGAATGAATATCTAATATATATTCTTTTGCATTTTAAAGGAGCATATGTTGCATGTATCGTTGTATACGCAAATAATGTGTGTGGGTACACAAATAATAAAATTAAAATTTAAGTAATTAAATATATATATATCAATTGCTGCAAAAGTTTTCCAATACCATTTACCATAATTCCACTTTGCACTGCATTGACACCTAACCAAAAGTCATTCAAAAAGTGGCAAGACAAGAGCCAGCTGAGCATATCTCTCCATACATATATGGATATATATATGTATGTTCATTCTGAAAAATAGAGAAAGCTTTCCAGCTAAGGAACTCTTTGGAATGGGAATAGACGAAAAGACGAACTTGGATATACATATATACATATGGAATATATATGTGTAGATATTTCGTATATATATTTCGACATTTCATTATAGTCTTTGGCTCGTTGTTGAAAGTTCAGCTTGAGATATATTTGAATAGCTGCGTTAAATATTTAAATGAAGAATTTTCAAGTTTATATTTAAACTTAACGTACTTCATTTTGGGGAATGTGTAGTGTGTTGAAAAACACACTGAAAACCAAATCAGCGTTGCACTGAATAAATTGATAACGCAGAATAAATGACAACTGTCATCGAAAAAAAAGGGAAAACTGAAGCAAAACTTAATTGTGGCAAGTTGTGGCAAATTGAGGCAAATTGTGGAAAATTGAGGCGAATTGTGGAAAATATCGAAAAGAAAAGAATTCAGATTTAATTGCATTAAAAATGGTAAGTTTTGATTACAAGTTTGAACAGAGCTCAAAGTGAATCGCGTTTTGGTATCCATAGTCTGCGCAGAAGCCGTCGTTGAAGTTGACGTTGTCGCTGCCGAATCGTGTGCAACCGGAGATGCAACGTCGAGGCGCCAGACCAGGGAGACACACAAATAAATTGGAATATTTACGCAACAATTTGCTCGAGAAGTTGGCCACCAAAGAATTTGCTGTGGCATTTATGCAACCCGTCGATTCCGTTGCCCTGAAAGTGCCCAACTATTATTGGATTATCAGCAAACCGATGGATATTGGTTCGATGCTGAAGCGTGTGGAGAACCTCTACTACCGAGATGTGGCTGAGTTGATCTTGGACTTTAAGCAAATGTTGAGCAATTGTTATACCTTCTATAACAAAGATGATTTGGTCTATCAACATGGCCAGCAGCTGGAGAAGTATTTCAATAAGGTGTTGGTAAAAATGCCAAGGGGCGAGGAAGTGCAGCTGCCATGGGAGGGTGGTGCAGGTGGTGCTACAGTGGCTGCAACTGTGGAGCAGGATAAAGTGGAGCAAGAGTGCCGGCAGCAGCTAAAGAAATTGAAATTACACACCTCGGATCAAGAGGGAGGCGTCCTCATGCCCAAATGGCGCGCGGTGGCACAAAAAATCAAAGAACATCAATTTCAGCATGTTGAAGAATTTCGCACACATGTGCTACAAATGTTGGAGGATTTGTCGAGTGCCACAAAAGCCATATACGAAAGTGTGTGGCACGAATCCCTAGATGACATTACCGAGCAGATACAGCAAATTGAGTTCGTGCAGCTTTTAAATGCCGTGGGTAATTGCAGCATTCTACGCGATCGTTGTGAGGATCAGCTGAGCAAGTGCCTCGATGACAAAGTGTCGAGCTTAAAGAAGAGTTTACAAAATGCCCGACTGAGGCACGAGATCTACGTGGAGCAATGGGGCAGAAAGAAACAGAAGTGTCACCGCAAAATCAGTTGTAATTCACTACAAAGCCAGGACTCGCAAATGCAGGAAGAGATCAGTTTGGAGGAGCGTCGAAAATTACGTGCGGAATTCGTCATGTTGCCGTGCAAAACCCAAAATGAGATCATGCAACTGGTCAATGAGGGCAGCAGAAGCAGCGAGAGCAGCCTCAATCCTCCCCAGGAGTTTGACATTATGAGTTGCAGCAGCCGCACAATTAATTTGATTAAACGGGAAATGTATCCGGAAACGAAGATCAATTTGCGTCATATGAATACGCATGAGAAGGAGGGCTTGAAATGCAGCTTGAAGCGACGCCTGGAGAACATTAATCAGGCTCTGGGTGGCACTAAGAGTAAGAGCACTAAGTACACCAGACACAACTCGGGTATGCGTCATCCCATAGAGAAGCGACAACGTTTATATAGTCCACTTGGTGAAGGGGCAAACGGAGGCGGAGGCGGAGGCGAGGATGGGGGTGGGTGCGTGGCTAGTTCCGATTCTTCCAGTAGCGAAGAATCCATCAATGCTCCTCAAACTGCTCATCATTCCAGCAATAACTGTGATTTAAAAAATGAATAATTGTTAATTGAATATAATTAAAATTTGTAGAATCATTTTTCCAATTTTCAATTTAAAATATACATGCTAAAAATATCCAAAATTACAAATTATATTTTATTAAAAGTAACTAAATTTCAGTTCAATTTTTAAATCATATTTTTTTTCAGTGTGGTCTGGCGAATTCTTCAATTAACTGCGACGCACTCGAAAGTGTACGACTAAAAAAGTGAGAGGCGAAAAAAAATAGTGCCCACATGCGAGTGTGGGTGTGTGTGTGTGTGTGTGTGTGTGTGTGGGTGTGTGCGTGTTGATGTTGTGCGAGGCTAGCATAGATTAGATTTGACCCCCTTTCCCCACCGATCTGACTGACAAAATATTTGTAGCAGCTGCCGAAGGGACCACAACGCTTTGGCCATAAAACAGCCATTAACGCCAGGAATCCTCAGCCAGTTTTAGCTCCTTTTTTCAAAGCGCTTTAATTTCTATAGAGAGAGTTGCTGCTGCTTCTTCTTCTTTGAGTGCCATGGGGCTACTTGACTGTCAGCAACATGCGCATCCAATTGCAATTAGCCAAGGTGCAAGAAAACGCCAAGAAAAATGAAAACAGGCAAAGTGATCGTTCCCATGGCAGTTCCGACATATGTTCATTCTGAAAAATAGAGAAAGCTTTCCAGCTAAGGAACTCTTTGGAATGGGAATAGACGAAAAGACGAACTTGGATATACATATATACATATGGAATATATATGTGTAGATATTTCGTATATATATTTCGACATTTCATTATAGTCTTTGGCTCGTTGTTGAAAGTTCAGCTTGAGATATATTTGAATAGCTGCGTTAAATATTTAAATGAAGAATTTTCAAGTTTATATTTAAACTTAACGTACTTCATTTTGGGGAATGTGAAGTGTGTTGAAAAACACACTCAAAACCAAATCAGCGTTGCACTGAATAAATTGAAAACGCAGAATAAATGACAACTGTCATCGAAAAAAAAGGGAAAACTGAAGCAAAACTTAATTGTGGCAAGTTGTGGTAAATTGAGGCAAATTGTGGAAAATTGAGGCGAATTGTGGAAAATATCGAAAAGAAAAGAATTCAGATTTAATTGCATTAAAAATGGTAAGTTTTGATTACAAGTTTGAACAGAGCTCAAAGTGAATCGCGTTTTGGTATCCATAGTCTGCGCAGAAGCCGTCGTTGAAGTTGACGTTGTCGCTGCCGAATCGTGTGCAACCGGAGATGCAACGTCGAGGCGCCAGACCAGGGAGACACACAAATAAATTGGAATATTTACGCAACAATTTGCTCGAGAAGTTGGCCACCAAAGAATTTGCTGTGGCATTTATGCAACCCGTCGATTCCGTTGCCCTGAAAGTGCCCAACTATTATTGGATTATCAGCAAACCGATGGATATTGGTTCGATGCTGAAGCGTGTGGAGAACCTCTACTACCGAGATGTGGCTGAGTTGATCTTGGACTTTAAGCAAATGTTGAGCAATTGTTATACCTTCTATAACAAAGATGATTTGGTCTATCAACATGGCCAGCAGCTGGAGAAGTATTTCAATAAGGTGTTGGTAAAAATGCCAAGGGGCGAGGAAGTGCAGCTGCCATGGGAGGGTGGTGCAGGTGGTGCTACAGTGGCTGCAACTGTGGAGCAGGATAAAGTGGAGCAAGAGTGCCGGCAGCAGCTAAAGAAATTGAAATTACACACCTCGGATCAAGAGGGAGGCGTCCTCATGCCCAAATGGCGCGCGGTGGCACAAAAAATCAAAGAACATCAATTTCAGCATGTTGAAGAATTTCGCACACATGTGCTACAAATGTTGGAGGATTTGTCGAGTGCCACAAAAGCCATATACGAAAGTGTGTGGCACGAATCCCTAGATGACATTACCGAGCAGATACAGCAAATTGAGTTCGTGCAGCTTTTAAATGCCGTGGGTAATTGCAGCATTCTACGCGATCGTTGTGAGGATCAGCTGAGCAAGTGCCTCGATGACAAAGTGTCGAGCTTAAAGAAGAGTTTACAAAATGCCCGACTGAGGCACGAGATCTACGTGGAGCAATGGGGCAGAAAGAAACAGAAGTGTCACCGCAAAATCAGTTGTAATTCACTACAAAGCCAGGACTCGCAAATGCAGGAAGAGATCAGTTTGGAGGAGCGTCGAAAATTACGTGCGGAATTCGTCATGTTGCCGTGCAAAACCCAAAATGAGATCATGCAACTGGTCAATGAGGGCAGCAGAAGCAGCGAGAGCAGCCTCAATCCTCCCCAGGAGTTTGACATTATGAGTTGCAGCAGCCGCACAATTAATTTGATTAAACGGGAAATGTATCCGGAAACGAAGATCAATTTGCGTCATATGAATACGCATGAGAAGGAGGGCTTGAAATGCAGCTTGAAGCGACGCCTGGAGAACATTAATCAGGCTCTGGGTGGCACTAAGAGTAAGAGCACTAAGTACACCAGACACAACTCGGGTATGCGTCATCCCATAGAGAAGCGACAACGTTTATATAGTCCACTTGGTGAAGGGGCAAACGGAGGCGGAGGCGGAAGCGAGGATGGGGGTGGGTGCGTGGCTAGTTCCGTTTCTTCCAGTAGCGAAGAATCCATCAATGCTCCTCAAACTGCTCATCATTCCAGCAATAACTGTGATTTAAAAAATGAATAATTGTTAATTGAATATAATTAAAATTTGTAGAATCATTTTTCCAATTTTCAATTTAAAATATACATGCTAAAAATATCCAAAATTACAAATTATATTTTATTAAAAGTAACTAAATTTCAGTTCAATTTTTAAATCATATTTTTGTTCAGTGTGGTCTGGCGAATTCTTCAATTAACTGCGACGCACTCGAAAGTGTACGACTAAAAAAGTGAGAGGCGAAAAAAAATAGTGCCCACATGCGAGTGTGGGTGTGTGTGTGTGTGTGTGTGTGTGTGTGGGTGTGTGCGTGTTGATGTTGTGCGAGGCTAGCATAGATTAGATTTGACCCCCTTTCCCCACCGATCTGACTGACAAAATATTTGCAGCAGCTGCCGAAGGGACCACAACGCTTTGGCCATAAAACAGCCATTAACGCCAGGAATCCTCAGCCAGTTTTAGCTCCTTTTTTCAAAGCGCTTTAATTTCTATAGAGAGAGTTGCTGCTGCTTCTTCTTCTTTGAGTGCCATGGGGCTACTTGACTGTCAGCAACATGCGCATCCAATTGCAATTAGCCAAGGTGCAAGAAAACGCCAAGAAAAATGAAAACAGGCAAAGTGATCGTTCCCATGGCAGTTCCGACATATGTTCATTCTGAAAAATAGAGAAAGCTTTCCAGCTAAGGAACTCTTTGGAATGGGAATAGACGAAAAGACGAACTTGGATATACATATATACATATGGAATATATATGTGTAGATATTTCGTATATATATTTCGACATTTCATTATAGTCTTTGGCTCGTTGTTGAAAGTTCAGCTTGAGATATATTTGAATAGCTGCGTTAAATATTTAAATGAAGAATTTTCAAGTTTATATTTAAACTTAACGTACTTCATTTTGGGGAATGTGAAGTGTGTTGAAAAACACACTCAAAACCAAATCAGCGTTGCACTGAATAAATTGAAAACGCAGAATAAATGACAACTGTCATCGAAAAAAAAGGGAAAACTGAAGCAAAACTTAATTGTGGCAAGTTGTGGTAAATTGAGGCAAATTGTGGAAAATTGAGGCGAATTGTGGAAAATATCGAAAAGAAAAGAATTCAGATTTAATTGCATTAAAAATGGTAAGTTTTGATTACAAGTTTGAACAGAGCTCAAAGTGAATCGCGTTTTGGTATCCATAGTCTGCGCAGAAGCCGTCGTTGAAGTTGACGTTGTCGCTGCCGAATCGTGTGCAACCGGAGATGCAACGTCGAGGCGCCAGACCAGGGAGACACACAAATAAATTGGAATATTTACGCAACAATTTGCTCGAGAAGTTGGCCACCAAAGAATTTGCTGTGGCATTTATGCAACCCGTCGATTCCGTTGCCCTGAAAGTGCCCAACTATTATTGGATTATCAGCAAACCGATGGATATTGGTTCGATGCTGAAGCGTGTGGAGAACCTCTACTACCGAGATGTGGCTGAGTTGATCTTGGACTTTAAGCAAATGTTGAGCAATTGTTATACCTTCTATAACAAAGATGATTTGGTCTATCAACATGGCCAGCAGCTGGAGAAGTATTTCAATAAGGTGTTGGTAAAAATGCCAAGGGGCGAGGAAGTGCAGCTGCCATGGGAGGGTGGTGCAGGTGGTGCTACAGTGGCTGCAACTGTGGAGCAGGATAAAGTGGAGCAAGAGTGCCGGCAGCAGCTAAAGAAATTGAAATTACACACCTCGGATCAAGAGGGAGGCGTCCTCATGCCCAAATGGCGCGCGGTGGCACAAAAAATCAAAGAACATCAATTTCAGCATGTTGAAGAATTTCGCACACATGTGCTACAAATGTTGGAGGATTTGTCGAGTGCCACAAAAGCCATATACGAAAGTGTGTGGCACGAATCCCTAGATGACATTACCGAGCAGATACAGCAAATTGAGTTCGTGCAGCTTTTAAATGCCGTGGGTAATTGCAGCATTCTACGCGATCGTTGTGAGGATCAGCTGAGCAAGTGCCTCGATGACAAAGTGTCGAGCTTAAAGAAGAGTTTACAAAATGCCCGACTGAGGCACGAGATCTACGTGGAGCAATGGGGCAGAAAGAAACAGAAGTGTCACCGCAAAATCAGTTGTAATTCACTACAAAGCCAGGACTCGCAAATGCAGGAAGAGATCAGTTTGGAGGAGCGTCGAAAATTACGTGCGGAATTCGTCATGTTGCCGTGCAAAACCCAAAATGAGATCATGCAACTGGTCAATGAGGGCAGCAGAAGCAGCGAGAGCAGCCTCAATCCTCCCCAGGAGTTTGACATTATGAGTTGCAGCAGCCGCACAATTAATTTGATTAAACGGGAAATGTATCCGGAAACGAAGATCAATTTGCGTCATATGAATACGCATGAGAAGGAGGGCTTGAAATGCAGCTTGAAGCGACGCCTGGAGAACATTAATCAGGCTCTGGGTGGCACTAAGAGTAAGAGCACTAAGTACACCAGACACAACTCGGGTATGCGTCATCCCATAGAGAAGCGACAACGTTTATATAGTCCACTTGGTGAAGGGGCAAACGGAGGCGGAGGCGGAAGCGAGGATGGGGGTGGGTGCGTGGCTAGTTCCGTTTCTTCCAGTAGCGAAGAATCCATCAATGCTCCTCAAACTGCTCATCATTCCAGCAATAACTGTGATTTAAAAAATGAATAATTGTTAATTGAATATAATTAAAATTTGTAGAATCATTTTTCCAATTTTCAATTTAAAATATACATGCTAAAAATATCCAAAATTACAAATTATATTTTATTAAAAGTAACTAAATTTCAGTTCAATTTTTAAATCATATTTTTGTTCAGTGTGGTCTGGCGAATTCTTCAATTAACTGCGACGCACTCGAAAGTGTACGACTAAAAAAGTGAGAGGCGAAAAAAAATAGTGCCCACATGCGAGTGTGGGTGTGTGTGTGTGTGTGTGTGTGTGTGTGGGTGTGTGCGTGTTGATGTTGTGCGAGGCTAGCATAGATTAGATTTGACCCCCTTTCCCCACCGATCTGACTGACAAAATATTTGCAGCAGCTGCCGAAGGGACCACAACGCTTTGGCCATAAAACAGCCATTAACGCCAGGAATCCTCAGCCAGTTTTAGCTCCTTTTTTCAAAGCGCTTTAATTTCTATAGAGAGAGTTGCTGCTGCTTCTTCTTCTTTGAGTGCCATGGGGCTACTTGACTGTCAGCAACATGCGCATCCAATTGCAATTAGCCAAGGTGCAAGAAAACGCCAAGAAAAATGAAAACAGGCAAAGTGATCGTTCCCATGGCAGTTCCGACATATGTTCATTCTGAAAAATAGAGAAAGCTTTCCAGCTAAGGAACTCTTTGGAATGGGAATAGACGAAAAGACGAACTTGGATATACATATATACATATGGAATATATATGTGTAGATATTTCGTATATATATTTCGACATTTCATTATAGTCTTTGGCTCGTTGTTGAAAGTTCAGCTTGAGATATATTTGAATAGCTGCGTTAAATATTTAAATGAAGAATTTTCAAGTTTATATTTAAACTTAACGTACTTCATTTTGGGGAATGTGAAGTGTGTTGAAAAACACACTCAAAACCAAATCAGCGTTGCACTGAATAAATTGAAAACGCAGAATAAATGACAACTGTCATCGAAAAAAAAGGGAAAACTGAAGCAAAACTTAATTGTGGCAAGTTGTGGTAAATTGAGGCAAATTGTGGAAAATTGAGGCGAATTGTGGAAAATATCGAAAAGAAAAGAATTCAGATTTAATTGCATTAAAAATGGTAAGTTTTGATTACAAGTTTGAACAGAGCTCAAAGTGAATCGCGTTTTGGTATCCATAGTCTGCGCAGAAGCCGTCGTTGAAGTTGACGTTGTCGCTGCCGAATCGTGTGCAACCGGAGATGCAACGTCGAGGCGCCAGACCAGGGAGACACACAAATAAATTGGAATATTTACGCAACAATTTGCTCGAGAAGTTGGCCACCAAAGAATTTGCTGTGGCATTTATGCAACCCGTCGATTCCGTTGCCCTGAAAGTGCCCAACTATTATTGGATTATCAGCAAACCGATGGATATTGGTTCGATGCTGAAGCGTGTGGAGAACCTCTACTACCGAGATGTGGCTGAGTTGATCTTGGACTTTAAGCAAATGTTGAGCAATTGTTATACCTTCTATAACAAAGATGATTTGGTCTATCAACATGGCCAGCAGCTGGAGAAGTATTTCAATAAGGTGTTGGTAAAAATGCCAAGGGGCGAGGAAGTGCAGCTGCCATGGGAGGGTGGTGCAGGTGGTGCTGCAGTGGCTGCAACTGTGGAGCAGGATAAAGTGGAGCAAGAGTGCCGGCAGCAGCTAAAGAAATTGAAATTACACACCTCGGATCAAGAGGGAGGCGTCCTCATGCCCAAATGGCGCGCGGTGGCACAAAAAATCAAAGAACATCAATTTCAGCATGTTGAAGAATTTCGCACACATGTGCTACAAATGTTGGAGGATTTGTCGAGTGCCACAAAAGCCATATACGAAAGTGTGTGGCACGAATCCCTAGATGACATTACCGAGCAGATACAGCAAATTGAGTTCGTGCAGCTTTTAAATGCTGTGGGTAATTGCAGCATTCTACGCGATCGTTGTGAGGATCAGCTGAGCAAGTGCCTCGATGACAAAGTGTCGAGCTTAAAGAAGAGTTTACAAAATGCCCGACTGAGGCACGAGATCTACGTGGAGCAATGGGGCAGAAAGAAACAGAAGTGTCACCGCAAAATCAGTTGTAATTCACTACTAAGCCAGGACTCGCAAATGCAGGAAGAGATCAGTTTGGAGGAGCGTCGAAAATTACGTGCGGAATTCGCCATGTTGCCGTGCAAAACCCAAAATGAGATCATGCAACTGGTCAATGAGTGCAGCAGAAGCAGCGAGAGCAGCCTCAATCCTCCCCAGGAGTTTGACATTATGAGTTGCAGCAGCCGCACAATTAATTTGATTAAACGGGAAATGTATCCGGAAACGAAGATCAATTTGCGTCATATGAATACGCATGAGAAGGAGGGCTTGAAATGCAGCTTGAAGCGACGCCTGGAGAACATTAATCAGGCTCTGGGTGGCACTAAGAGTAAGAGCACTAAGTACACCAGACACAACTCGGGTATGCGTCATCCCATAGAGAAGCGACAACGTTTATATAGTCCACTTGGTGAAGGGGCAAACGGAGGCGGAGGCGGAGGCGAGGATGGGGGTGGGTGCGTGGCTAGTTCCGATTCTTCCAGTAGCGAAGAATCCATCAATGCTCCTCAAACTGCTCATCATTCCAGCAATAACTGTGATTTCAAAAATGAATAATTGTTAATTGAATATAATTAAAATTTGTAGAATCATTTTTCCAATTTTCAATTTAAAATATACATGCTAAAAATATCCAAAATTACAAATTATATTTGATTAAAAGTAACTGCACAACTTTCTAAATTTCAGTTCAATTTTTAAATCATATTTTTTTTCAGTGTAGTCTGGCGAATTCTTCAATTAACTGCGACGCACTCGAAAGTGTACGACTAAAAAAGTGAGAGGCGAAAAAAAATAGTGCCCACATGCGAGTGTGGGTGTGTGTGTGTGTGTGTGTGTGTGTGTGGGTGTGTGCGTGTTGATGTTGTGCGAGGCTAGCATAGATTAGATTTGACCCCCTTTCCCCACCGATCTGACTGACAAAATATTTGCATCAGCTGCCGAAGGGACCACAACGCTTTGGCCATAAAACAACCATTAACGCCAGGAATCCTCAGCCAGTTTTAGCTCCTTTTTTCAAAGCGCTTTAATTTCTATAGAGAGAGTTGCTGCTGCTTCTTCTTCTTTGAGTGCCATGGGGCTACTTGACTGTCAGCAACATGCGCATCCAATTGCAATTAGCCAAGGTGCAAGAAAACGCCAAGAAAAATGAAAACAGGCAAAGAGAAAATGTGAAAAGCAGCCACAAGTGGGCGATGCGAACATGAAACCAATTTAAACCAGTGACAAAAAAGCCAAAAGGAAATAAAATACGCTAAAACCAGCGAAGAAAAAGTGCGATTTAGAGGCAGTTAGTGAACGACTTTGTTGCATTTGTTGTGGACCGAAAGCCGCCACAAAATTTTGTTGCCTACTTCCAGGCATTTTCTTTAATCTGAATTTAGCTTACAATTCGCAAGCGGTTTAAGCACAAACGCAGTAACATGCTAGATGCAGCAAACCAAAAAGAGGAGGGAGGGCGTGGCCAATTACATGCTAACTAAGTTCAAAGAGGAGCCACATGTTCTCTCGTATTTTTTTTTCATTTTTTTTTTCAATATTTTTTTTTCAATATATTTTTTTTTCTTATATATTTTTTCAATAATTTTTTTCATATATTTTTTAAAGTTAGGTGATGGATATTAAGTTAATAATGAAAATAAACTAAATCTAGAAAGAATATTCATATGAAACGTGAGTAGATCCGTTTGCAGGGGAGAATCGTCGGGAGTATGGAGTAGATTGATCGCCAATTCCATATAAGGGCGATGTACCTACAAAAACCACACAGGTACATTGCAGGAAGGGCGGGTACGTCGTGGCCAGATACACCAGGCCGGCCAACTGTTTCGTTTATTTTGTGTGTGCATGTAGGTTGATATGTAGTGTTGTGAAGGTCAAGTTTGTGTTTTGATATCTGTACCGTCTATGGGCAGGGTTGGAGCTACCCCACCCTGAGAAATTTGAGCTAGCTGAGGTTGCCCACTGCGAACAATAGACGTGTTACAACTTAAATAAATATTTTTCGGCAATGTTTACCGGACAGATGCGCGAGAGCAAGGAGCACGAGGTGACCCTTGGCGAGGTGCGTGGCGATGCGTTGCAGCTGCTCGTCCAGCAATATATAATATAATCAATATGTCAACATCTGGCCATCATAATTATGATAATGAAGAGGCAAAATGCAGTTGCATGTGCAACAATCTGTCGCACACACACACATGCAAATGAATGTACAATTAAATCCATCCATTCGATTAACGTGCGATTGCTTTTAACAATTACGCGTACTTTATTTCTGCCTGGGCAGGCGGAAATTGATATCTCCTTCGAGCATGATTTCTCCGTTAAGCGAGTGTGGGGATGCTCTTCCCTTAAGCTGAATCGAGTATCATTGCCGTAATTTATGAAGCTGCCATTGTAAATGCGTTTGACAGCTTAATGGCCATCAAAGAGATGCTGCGGCTAGGGCATTTATTTTTATTTTATTTTTTTTTGCCATTATAGCTAACTCAGCACAGAAGTGCAGAATTAATGCGCTGCTCGTTAACTCGAAATGGTTCATAGTATTTGCATCCCACACTGGCCTACCTACACAGCTGCGGTGTTTTTGTATTTGCACTTGTGAATACATCAAGTTATTCACAGTGATTGCCCAATTTTTGGTCAGCTCGATGGCAGTCAATTAATTAACTGGTGTTTCGGTTGCGACTTCAGCTGTTTTGCCTTAGACGAGCCTAAAAGTATGCACTGCGTGTTTTGTGGAGGGGGGTAGGCCAAGAAATATTCACCAGTCCATTTGGTTTTGTTCTTAACATTAAACATTCGTGGCTATTATATGTACTGCATTATTTGAATTTATTAAGTTCTTCGAAGTTTACAGTAGGGAAAAATATTCAAATTACATTTAACACACACACATTATTTATATTGCTATTTATACCCACTGCTTAAGCATGTATGTACATATATATGTATTTTTCTTAAATTAAAACATGAATTGTATGTTCACATCAATAATTTAAAAGTGGATACATTTACATTTGTTATTCTTAAAAACGAAACCATCTACATTTTTTTAGTGGTTGTTTTCTGCTTTTTGTATTAGTTTTAAATTAATTATATTCGACAATACAAATATATATCTAAAGTTCTTGTCCCATTTGAAACACTTATGAATTGGACAAGCTCTGACTTGGACCAGTTTGTGAAGCTCAACATTATTTATTTATTTTCACCTAAGCTGCACTCGCAATGTGATAATCATACCAAGATGTGGCAAAAGGACAGCTGACAATGAAAGTTACGGGCGGTTGAAGCACTTTGATGATTGGACTTTTTTTTATGTTAAATATGGGGTATATTGTATATTGTAAAACAGTCACATTTATTTTTAAGGTAGATTATTGCCTGGTCTATGACGTTGGCATCTTATTTATTTATCGTAATTGCAAAGTTCGTTTTCTCTTCTAGTCTTGCTTGATGTCTGGCACAATTAAAAATACATTAATAATTCGTAGTACTGGTAATAAAGACTCAATATAGCAACATTAATATTTATATATATGTATATAAATATTTTAATTTTTGGCGCCGAAAAAAGTACGGCGAGCGAAATTCGCATATCCTGTTGGGTTTTGTGCCGTAATTAACGCATTTAACGGCAGAGAGCGCTCTGCGCTGTGTGTGTGTACGCAAAATCGAGGAAACGAACGCAAAGCAAAGCCAACAGCTACGATGTCGATGTCTGCCATGTGCTACAACCGGTGGCAGCGACGCGGCATGCGTCGCAATCGCGAAAAGTGCTGTGAATGCAATCAATTTGGAAACTTTGCTACTACAGTGGAGGCGGAGCGATGCTATCGCTGCAACGACGTTGGCCACATCTCCAAGGACTGCTCCCAGGCCGATAATCCGTCCTGCTACAAGTGCAACAAGCCCGGCCCTTGGGTGCGCAACTATCCCGAGCCGGTGGTGGTGGTGGCGGCGGACCAGCAAATGTCAAATGGACGAAATTAGAGCAGAGAGCGCGAGAGGGGAAATCAACGAAAGAATGAAAGAAAAAAAGTTTTGATAAATAAAGAAAAATTAAGAAAAATTAAAAGAAAAAATAATTTAAAAAAAGTCAATTGCCAGTTACCAACTTGGACAACAGCAAAGAAAAAAGCAAAGCATAAAGCAAACAAGAAGACGCACACACACTCACACGAACACACACCCACACTCAATACAACCCCAAACACATACTACTACACCCATACCAGCATACATATGTATGTACATCTATAACCATCATCTAAGCAGCACATCTCTAATACCAAAGCTCTGAGCCTGCAGTCGAAACAGAAGAAGAAGTATGAAGAGGAAGAGCAGTGTATAACAACAAGGAGAAAGCACGAAGAAAGAGAAGACAGCGACGGCGGCGCTGGCAGCGCTGTGCAGCTGCTGGTAGGACTTGAAGAAGAAGAATTAGAGAGGAAACGTCATTGTGTATTTTAGTAGCTACCACCACAATAGCAACAACAACAACAACTATATTATTATTATAATGCTACAAACGTGTTTGAATTTACTAATTACAATCTTAACGAATGGAAAGAAAAAAAAAAAAAAAAACAAAACTATCTAAGAATATATAATTTACCTTTACTCGTAATTCTTAGTGCTTGTATAGTATACCATACTGGTAGTTGTATTTTTTCAAACATTTTTGGAGATTTTCAGCTTTCAAAAATGCATTGTTTCAATGGGTTTTGTAGTAGAGAGTACCTGTTTTTTTTTTTCATTTACAATTAGTTTATTTTAATTATGCTTAAATACATATTTTGTATGTAATTTTAAACTTGATTGCTTGCACAATTAATAATATATTCTATATATATTTATATATATTTATATATATATATATATATAACTACATCTGTTTTTTGTATAAACACTGAAACGCAGCATGTGAAATGCAGGCGAGGACAAGTCTAACGAGCTACTTATATTTAACAAATAGATTTTCAAAATCAAATACAATGCAACTGTTCTAAAGTGAAAAAAATGAATTTCAACAATATGGTTTATAGGTAGCTTCTCTAATGCAATATAAACCCAAGTATTATATACAGTGGCCCACACCTTATTTGGCTCAGTGTCAAAGAAAAAAAGTAATTGCCTACCATAAACTAATCATTAATTATTTTTCAAAAATTCCAATGACCGATGGTAGGTACAGGTATTATCCATCTAAATTAATATATGACCCCAATACACTGGGATTTCCCCACCTGCTAGGTAGGATTATGTAAAAAAGTAGCCTATTTTCTTTGACACTGAGCTAAATAAGCTGTGGGCCACCGTATATATGTGTATATTTTATCCATACCCAACACAATTCATTTACTTGTAGTAGAATCGTTGACAACCACAGATTCAGTTTCTTGCACATCACATACTTGTATTCGAAATGCGTCTACAGCGACTCTGTTTCCATTTGAACAGCATTCATTGCGTTCTTCTCGCCTCTCTCCCTATCCCTATCCTTGTCCTTGTCCCTCCGCGGTAGTGACCGCGTCTTTTGTTGCTGATGCAACAGCCTGCTGGCTCAGAGGCGCGGACTCTCCAAAATGGTATGGCTGGACATGGCCGAATTGGCCAAGGCAATCGAATTCCCAGCCACCGATAGATTCGTCTCATTCTGGGAGCGACGTCGGCAAAAGCGCAAACGTCCCCCATCCCACAATCGCATACCCTTAAAGGTGTCCACGAAGGCCCGACGGAAGTTCGCGTTCATGAAGCAATATGTTATGGGATTGCAACAGCTCGAGGAGTAGGCGAGCAGCTGCAAGAAACTGATGGTCGTATAATCCACATACTCGTACACCGCGGGTCCAATAAGCATAGTCAGAGTATTGATCACATACAGCGGTGTCCAGCAAATGAAGAACTCCAGCACCAGCACAAATAGCATCTTCACCACCCGCTTCTTGCTCTCCAAGCTCTTGGTATCGTTGGACCTGACCAATCAAAAGTTGCAACATTATATTGCATTTGCGGCAATTAAATAGGTGGCAAGCCGACTTACCTGCGCAGTGTCGCCTCTGTGATACGCAAACTGGGCGTGGATAGCGATTTGCGTCGCTCCCCTTGCCCATTGGTCATGCTCATGCAGAGATGCTGCTGCTGGTGTTGATGCCGCAAACGTTGCAAGCGGACACAACAGTCTTCGGATCCGGTGAGTTGTTGCTGATTATTATGTTGTTTTTGTTGCTGTTGATGTTGATGTCGCACCGACTTAACCGAAGCACTGCGCATGCAGTAAAGATGCTGCCGCCCATTGTTTGAGCCAAAAAAGCGACGTTTGCTGCCGCCATGACTGTATCCATCTGCTGCAAGAGAATACAGGAAGGAAACAATCACAATTGCAATTCGAGTTACAATTTAAAACATCAATTGTTATTGAATTTGAAGCAACAACGAAATATGCACTGGCCATCAGTACCAATGCTTTAAGCTAGCCAACATCAGCTTCCAATAACATAATATAATTATAAATCTATAAATATATATACTCTGCTATCAAATACTCGATCAAAGGCACTTGATTATTTCCTCATAAAATTTAAAAAAATTATTTTTTTATTTTTGGTTTTTTTTACAATAGGTAGCTATTCTAAATACATGCCAAATAAAAACGAAATTAAACAAAAACTGCTTTAATCAAATTTTTTTTTTTTTAAATAAGTGAGGTAAGGTGCAATATTCGATTAAAATTAATATAACAAATAGAAATGGCATAATAATAACAAATATGTATATTTTGTGACCTCTAGACTTGTTCATGACTTCAAAAATTTGATTTGGCATCGATTCAACAGATTTTTGTGACTCAAATAGTGGGATTTCCGTTCCACAAATTCTTAATGATAGCCTTCGTAGCTGCTCAACTGTCGCAAACGGTCGATTACCCACTTTATCCCGACGGAACAAGTGCACCCGTTATGATTTGTATGGGATTCCGATCGGGTGACCTTGCTGGTCACTCTAAAAGTTCAAATTCCTTATCCTGTTGGAATAAGGCATTTGAGTTTGGATACTGCTCCATAAAGTTTACCAAAACTTCGTCCAACAGGTTTATATAACGAAGTTAAATAAACTCTCTTCAGAAAATACCATATTTTGCCATTTCTTCTTTTTATAATTAAATATCGGATCGACTTAATTTAACTGATGTTTGCCTGTTGTTCATCGCTTTATACTTGTAAGCAAGGATCTTCGCTATTTCCTCAGGCGAGTGTTGTTTCCTTTCCCATTCCATATTTTTGAATGCAACTAATCTATTTCTACCTATAGAATATTAAATAAATATGTAAACTTAACTATCCCATTCAAAGAAAATCCGTTTAACGCCCTACTTACATTCCAAAGGCTTAAAAGAGACTGCTTTCATTCGAATTTCGCACCCAAACTAGCCACACAAAGAAAAAACCGAAAAATGTTGAAAAAAATAACCGAACTTGCATTCCAATGCAACATAGCAGTGCAAGAAGAAGAAACACCGTTATAAAATCCGTAAACAAGGTTCCCGATTGGCTTGGTACAGTTTTCAGCAGCATAAAGACGAGTGCCTTCAATCGAACTTGGCAGAGAGTATATATCAAATATTTGCTTTGTATACATTGCAGACATATTAAAAAATACAATATACAAATGTACATATGTATTTTCATTTATTGTTTGTTCAGCGTTGCGCATAAGAGGACGTTAAGCATACACACATAAACATACCTACAGTGGCTCAGAGCTTAATTCCAACGGTGTCAAGTAAAAAAGTGCTATAAAGTTAAACAAGGAAACAAATGCAAAATGTTTAAGTGCCAATTTGTTTCATGTTTAATCATGTTTTAAAAATTATCTCTAGTAATTAATTAATAATTAAAATTAGCCAAAAACTGAAAACATATCCAAAATACATGACAATGCTTATTTCGAGCAGTCTTAAAAAAGTCACATATTTAGCTTTGGTTAATATATGCATGTACTACTATCAGTCTTTGGAATTTTTGAAAAATAATGTATAATTAGTTTACGGCAGGCAATTAAAATTGTTGCTAGACACTGTTCGAATTAAGCTCTGAGACACTGTATTTATACGCATGATTTGGCAGTTGTCCAAAGAAACGATGGTGCACAAAGTAAACAGCAGCAAATAGCTTGCGTGTTTGCTAATGGAACACCAAATGGAGCACATATTTGCATGCACTGCAATTAAAGTTCTTTAATTAACTAACTAACGCCCTGTAGCTAGTTTTGTACGACACTTCTGCATTGCTTCAAATAGTAAATATTTGCGTAAGTTTCAAAATTATTTGCGGAAAAAAATCATAATTTAAAACACATGTACAGTGAAAGACAGCTTATTAGGCACAGAGTCAAAGAAAATAGGCTACTTTTTTACATAATCCTACCTAGCAGGTGGGGAAACCCCAGTGTATTGGGGTCATATATTAATTTAGATGGTTAATACCTGTACCTACCATCGGTCTTTGGAATTTTTGAAAAATAATTAATGATTAGTTTATGGCAGGCAATTACTTGTTTTCTTTGACTCTGTGCCTAATAAGGTGTCTTTCACTGTATATGCATAATATTGAGTTGAGGGTCGCTGATGCGCTGATACCAGATTTTATAGACAATTTCCCCAGTAGCTTTATTGAATTTCTCTTTTGCGTGTTAAACGCAACAGCTTCACAGTCGTTAACTTATCTAATTCGCAGCACAATACACCAATATCCATATATGTATATTTGCCAGCTGAGGTTCCTTTAATGTTTGAATATATGTATGTATAGAAAAAAATAAGTCTACTGTTGGTTTTCATTGACTGCTTGGCTTGGCAGGCAAGGAGCATAATGAAATAAGTCATATTGTGATAACGGCAATTTGAATATTCTAATTGGTAGAAGTGAAGCTCGGAGCTCTCGAATGTTTAATGCAGATGACTTGCTGTCAAGGGATCAGCAATGGCCTCATTTTGGCGCAGCGGTGGTGGTGTTGGTCTACTGATTGTGACAAATAATGTCTTTGTTCCATTTCAGTCCGTGAAATCAAATGGAAATCATTAGGATTCAACGCTTCAGTTGATTTTCATTGAACCGAATATAAAGAAATAGGATTTACATACATTCGGTTTGTAATACAATATTTTAATTAATTCATTACATTACAAATTAGTAAAGCAATTTGCCTATCTATATTAATTTAAGCTTTATTCTGAGGAAACGTCTCCTCTGTGACGAAACCCTTGCGAAACTGAGTATCTTATGCATTGCTATTATTTAATTCATACAAGTCCGAGTAGGCTTTGCTGTTACAAATTAGAAAAAGCTGAAGTTCCTGTAAAAAAACAGAAAAAAATAAATCAACAGGAATGAGTAACTGGCGCTTTTGTCTGCAGATCGTGCTTTATCTGCTGATTGTCATCTGGGGTAAGCAGGAGCCCATCTATTTTCAGCTGAATTGTGTGAAAATTTTTTTTTTTTTTTTTTTTTTAGCGTTTTTTGGCGTCTATCTGGTCCTTGAGCATTTTGGTAGAATTTTGAAACGTGACAAAACTGATACGAATATATACTCGGATACTTATATGCAAATAGGCCAAGATTTCATCATGAAGAGGAACAAGGATCCCGTCAAGCGACTCGAACTTAAGCAGCGCCTGGCAATAGTTCGAAAGATTGTCGAACAGTCTGCAGAAGCATCCGACGCCGAAAGAACTGCCCACATTCGTCTGGTGGACGCGAAGGACTCTCTGAACAATCGCTCAGGGGAAGTCTTTGAGGCAAAAGGTGAGAATTTGCAACTGCTGTCCACTCGTACTATAAACTAAAGTTTTTGTAGAACTGGTTGCTGCTGATGACTACATGATGACTGGCGCACTTTAGTGAAATTTTAATTCAGATATTTTGACCAGTATATAATTTTAAACAGTTGTCACGAAATATTAAATACTTTAAATGCACAGCTACCATCCGATGAGATAGCCCCTCCCTTAAGCCATGTTAAACTTATTGTGCTACCCTTTCCATTCAGTTTTCCTACTCCTTTATTACACATTACTTTGGAGGCACCATTGTCCATCCCGTGCACTGGATGAACGTAGCTAGTTGCCTTGCTTGGATATTAGAAAATTCCGATACGTCTACCAAGAACCCTGCCATTTATATATATATATATATATATATATATATATATATATATATATATATATATATATATATATATATATATGCATATATATGTGTCCCTCCCATGGGCTGGGCATTAACAAAAGAAGTGTTGGACAGACTCTTATTTCTCTCTCCATAGGCTGCACGGATTCCTTTCAGCCAGTGTCTGGTCATAGATAGGGTCACTGTACTACAGTTGACGCTGCTGAGCTTGGCCAGATTAATTGCCACTTCCAGTCCGCTCGGTGCTCGCAATTCTCCCGAGGAGTCTGCGGGTGACTACATGCATTTCCACACCATCGCTCTTGAAGGAGAGGTGAGGGAGCGCAATGCCTGGCCAAGTCATCAGCAGCGCAATGTCGATGTTCCTGGGACCTGGAGCCCAGATGGGGTGGACCACCATCTTTTTTGGCCATTTCGTGTAGAGATCTGCGACAGTTATAGGCGCAATTACATTTTTAATCTACTCATTGTTTTGTTCTTGCTTTAATTCTGCTTTGAAGTTTTTTTATTAATCAATGGTAAAAAGTGAAATGAAATCCTCAATTTAATTTTCAGTATTATGTTGTGTTGCTTAGGGTTCTATGAAAAATGTTGTGCTAAAATACATAAATAAAATAGAACTGTTGTTGGCCTGCTGAATTTCGGGCATCTTTGATGTGACAATTAAAAACACTTGAGTGGCAGCTAAGTAAGCTAATTACTTTTTTATTGACACAGTTTTCTATTCTAGTTCCAAGTATATAAACATTTCAACTTTATCGGTGCCGTTTCACGAGTCGTCGCTGTATTTTGACACCCAATACGGGTCTTTAATGAGCTCAGTCATAATAGAAAACATAATGGGTTTAAGGCTCTAATTGTATACAACTTGGATATGCAAATTGCCAGCAAACCGCCAGCATTCTGAGCGTGGGCAAGCAATAAAACATTTTTGCCATATCCTTGTCGGGCTGGAATAAAAAATGAAGAATGGCTGACTAACTGTCCGGGCTCGGCAGCTGGCTTGCATGGTAATTTATGACACAGAATTGTTAAGAGTCGGCCGTAAATTGCATAGGTTTTAAAACTTTAATAAAATTTATCATCAACTGGCATTGAAGATGAATTTTGTTATTTTTTTTTTTTTGTAGGTGTTGATGGCAATGTGGTATGGCTATTTATGTAAGGCATGTGGCATGCGAAAATGTGTCACCAATTGCCATGACAGATGTGGCCTAACTAATTTCAGCTGGGACTCTTTGGTCGGTAAACGAGGTAAGGGCATCAAATGAGTGCTTAAATGCTCGACCCTAGCATAATTTACGGTATTTAATTTGACCCTTTTGTTGTGAATGGCATTTCAAATACTTGACTACATTGTAATACAAAGCGGATGTGGAAAGAGCGTGCAAACGACACTCATCTTCCAGCGGGTACAGCGCTAGCCTCAAGGGGCACCCAGAGCCGAGTGTCCTTTATGTCGTCACTCTGTGATAATTCATGATTAGCGTTGAGCTATGCATTTAAAAGCTCTCGAAATAAACGAAAGTTTATGCTAATATGCAATTACTGTTTACTTATTTAAGATGCTTTCATGTTAATGCGGGCGTTCGTTCCGACAGGATGCTCAAATGAACGTGTTCCCTTTTTGGGAAAGGGTATCATGAAATTCTGCAAATGCTTGCAACAGCCAGATCAAGGCACACAAAATGTATTTAATCTGGAAATCATTTCTTTTTTTTTGTACGGGCATTAACTAAAACCTAACCACACTTATTTGACCCCTAGAAATGATTTTCATGGCAATCTTTGAGTAATCTGTACGCCATGTTCGTAAATGATTGACACTGGGCAGACAGACATGCACTTCGCATAGGATCTGCCCAAAAGAGAGGGAAGGAAAGTGGTAAGTAGTTGAGCACTGGCAATTTTCTACCAGAATTCAAATACTCAGCTGTCTGGCATTAGTGACTAAGCCGAATGTGCTCCAGTTAAAGTAAATTCTACAGCTAAAACGACTTAAAGCTGACCAAAATCGAATGCAAACGAAGAGCTATTTAAGTGCCTCACTTGAAGGTATCAATGCTACGATATCAGATTGAATCGAACCGTGGCGCGTTCCACATGCAGCAATTTGAAGTACATGTGCTGAAAAACGATTGTCACATGCGGCGTATGAGTAACGTGGATATTGCGCTTCGCATCTCAGTGGAGCCACCACTACGACAGAGCGTCAGAGCAACAACGACGGAACCACAGCCAGCGCCAGTGGGGGAAAAAAGTAGGACGCTAAACTGAAGCACATTTTGCGCGTGGATGACTTTGGCATGCAAATTGTGAGTGTTCGGGGCTTGAATGGTGAGCAACGAAGCGGAAGGACGAAAAGATGTGGAATTCCTCAGCTACGGTTGCTAGCACAAAATTGCCACAAATGCCAGCAATTGATGCTGTCGTGTTATGACTTTCAAAGCTAAGAAATTTTCTATACCCGACTTTACATATTGAACTAATTTCCTTTTTTGAAGTACGAAAGCCAAATTGTGCATGTTAGAACCCTAATGAACCTTAAAACAAACCGTGAACTCAATGGCCAGAGTGCTCATTTCACTTACCGTAATAGTATTGGGGTGCCCCAAATTGTTGCTGCATATCTAGCTGAGTGGCACCATCGAAACTCGATGCCTCCTGGCGCATCTTTAGGCGCTTCGACTGATTCGGGCGACGGAATCCACTGCATCCGATGTTGTTGCTGGTGCTGCTGCTGCTGTTTGTGGGGGGCAAGACGTCATCCGGTCCACTGCTGCCAAAGTTCATGGCCCGCTCATTCCGCATGCTCACATAAAGAGTGCGAGTAATGAACATATAGGCAAAGCTGAGCGCCAGCAGCGGCAGCACCAGGAGCGCCAGATCCAAAAATATGTTATACGCACGCTCATAGGCCAGGGAGCCGGCTGGCCACTGTTCCCGGCACTTGCGCAGCCCTGCAAATCAAATTGGGATTGGAGAAGTCTACATAGTTGAAATTGGCTTGATGGCATGCACCTTGACGACTGGTCGGCATTAGCTGACTAAAATACGCAATTGGTGTCATGCAGACCAGGCTGCCCAGCCAGATGAAAGCGATGATCTTATTGGCATGGTTGATCGTCTGCCAGGTGCGAGATCTCAGCGGGTGACAGATGGCATAGTAACGTTCACAGGATATGGCGACCAATGTCCAAGAGGAAACGGCCACCGATGCGGCTGTAAGATTATAACAATATATTTAAAGTTCATCAAAGTGGTACACTCAGAAAAAAACTATCAATTACGAAAAATATTTCTAAAAATTCCACAGGTATTGTTTCTGTGTTTTAGAAATATACTTCTTAATAAAATAAAATATTTCTAACAAGCAGAAATGAAAATACTTATTTTTAGAAAAAATCCTTTTCTGATATTTGAAAAATATTAATGAAATTTGCTCTACTTGGCATGTTAGAGTTAAGCTGTTGTTTGCTCAGGGATTCGGGTTCGAATCGTCTAAAGATTTTTTTTTTCAAATTAAATTATATCAATTCATAAACATCATAAAATGTTTGCTTATCTGAAATCTTAAAATATTAATATTTTAATATAGTATAAATAAAGCAAAAGCTTCTAAGAATGCACCTTAAAAATAAAAAATTAAGCCCATGGTTTTCGAAATATAAATACAGAATAATAACGTATGTTATTTTTCAAAAATTAAGTTCGTTTTTTTTCTGAGTGTACTAACACTCTCGAACTCCATGGCCTGCATCACTATAAGAAATAACTAAGTCTGCCAAAGTATAATGATTAAAGTTCCTGAAACTTTAGCAGAAAACTAGTTTTTGGTTTATTTTTATGGTACTGGGACCGCAACTGAAAGGCAATTCGATTTGTTTGGACATGAAAGGTTGCAACTACTATCGGTCAAGGGTGGAGGAAATTCGTGGTGCGCATCATCATTTAAATGCTAATTTTATGCCGGCTTCGGTGACGGTTGTGGAAGAGGTACCGAATTTGTTTGTCGGCCCTCTGCATAACAAATGTGATCCATTTGGTCCACGGCAACGTTAATGATAATAATAATATTACCAAGGCCAACATTTCGGCCGAGTTAACTTCATTTACATGCCAACCGCATGCTGGCCAAATCCCCACTGGGCGACGGCTTAATGAACTTACGCGCTCCCGGCTCACCCGGACAGGTATGCCCAACTTATCAAAGCGTCAATTGAAGTACCAACAATATGAATATATCTGCCATTTGGTACAGACTGCTGATTATGAGCGGACTGACAGTCAAAGTTGAGTTGCGTAGGTGCTGTTGACTAACGTGGAGAGAAAAATAAAAACAACAAAATTAGACGATCCAGCAAAAATAACATCCTATATTCCCACTCAATTTGCATCTTCTCACATGCAAATAGAACGCAAATATGGTACACGCACTCTCATGAAAGTACACATAAGCCATGGAAGTTGAATTCGATGGTGGCCATAAGAAAACGGAGACGAGTTCAGAGCACTGGATTTTGGTGCTGTATGCAAATGCGCTGCATAAGTTTTCACTGTTTATGTTTCCAACTCGGAGGATGAGTAACTTTGTGTGTGTGTTTTGCTGGAGTGTGGCAACCCATTAGGTGGGCGTGGGCAAAAATGTTAAACAAGCCAAGCTCATTAACAAAATAACAAAATTAAATTTAGGTTTGCCGGCATTGCCGCAATGCCGCTCCTGACCGTAGCCATGGTTCAATGGAGTCGCCCGCAAATAAACATGCAAATTTCATGGGAATGCTAAATTTAGAAAAATTGGTGAACGGCGGACCATCCCCATGGAAAACTGGGCATATAGGTGGCCAAAATACATTTAAACGAAATAAGCGCAAATCCCAAAAGGAAATTCCTTGAAAGCAGTTGCCAAGAAATAGCAAAAATGAATGCGACCCAAAATATTTTCAAAATGTAAATACAATTACAATCATAATAAATATATATATGTATATATATATTTGTGGTACTCCTCGAGGGAAATTAAAATTCCAAATCTTAGCAAGTGTTGTGGACACAAATAATGGCATCTTCTGTACATACTTAAAATTAAATGCGGAATAAGTAAACCGATTGTAAATTGCTGGATGGTACTTTGTTAGATATCTAATAAGATACATGATAACATGAGTTATGTGCTAATTAATTAATAATTAATTTAATATGTATATAGGCTGAATCGCAACTTAAGTACAGCTTCAGCCAAATATTCTGGATTAGATATGTATAGCTAAAGACTTGTATTACCTATAAGCTAAAGTCAACTCTTAAAGAGCTGTTTGAGGTTAACTCCACTTAAGTTTTTGCTTAAGCATTAAAATGTATGTATGTATATGACTTTAGACTGCTTTTGCTTTAGTTGAAGCATTCACGATCTATCTGATATTTTAGTACGGATCACTTAAGATACGCTCTGTCTGAAATGATAGATTGTTGTATACAATGCAAACATGAAAAACAATCATTTATTGAATGTATCTACAACGATTCTCAACATTTTTTTTATCAGGGCAATAAGTCCACTTTGCACATGAAATGGGGTCGGACAAGCCAATCGAGGTCAGGTTGATATGGCTGAAAATGCTTTATTGATTTGTTGGCTATGCAAAGGGTAGACAAATCACTCTTTTATCTTACTCCAAATCCATCTGTCTCCTCGGGATAGGGCAGCGCTGACGAGGGACACCTCGCCATGGATGCTCTCTGTTCCTGAATCAGACAAAATGCTAATTTTTTGCTTTACTTGTGATATCTGGACATAAAGCCTTGACGAATACATATACACAATAAAAAAGCATCAACCTATCCGTTTTACACATGGCATATATCGATCATAGATGCTCTTATTTAAAAGAAGATTCTCGCCCCGCGAGTGATATATTTTTATGCATGGTCTTTTGGATAGCCTTAAAATCCTTGAATGCAGATCGATAGAGTTTGTCCTTGCGATATCAAGGATCCACCTCTTTTAAAAAATATGCAGAGATATGGCCGAGGTATGTGCAATTTTAAATTATTTGTCATGTGTTATGTGTGCTCCTAAAACTATGCCGGAAATTTGTTACTGGGGGGCAATTTAGCCAGTGCAGCAACCTCCTAAAAATTGATAAAAAGTGTATAATGGTTTTGTGACAATGTATGTGACAGGCAGACGCATATATAATATCGTGAAGTGTATCATTTCAAATTTGATGTCTTTAGCTCTTACACGCTCTGAAATCCGCGTGCTCGAAGATGCTACCTTTTGCCTGTTGCATAAATTTGCACAAAACAATTATACCATTTGTAACTATTTTCAATGGACTTAGGATATTAAAATAAAACCGAAAAGGTCTCTCAGTTAATTCTTGATAGATCAAAGGATGAACACGTTTTTTGTATTTTAAATAAAAATTTTCATAAGTTTATTTTGTATCGAAGTTGGACAATTTTCTTATTTACAAACGATCAGGTCGGGGAGGTTATCATAAATTTCTTATGAATTGTGCATCGGCGGACATTTGATTATATTTCATACAACTAGTTTTAACATACTGCATATATTTTAAAATATTTCTAAGTGATTTGGTTAGTTTATTGTACAAATACCAAATGGTATTAACTTTTCGTCATCCCAAAGATTATTAACTTTTAGTTTTGCATCGCTCTTTTGTCATAATAAATGTAGAAATCCGTTTTCATCAGCTTTTGGTTTTTGGTTGTCCCGAAATCAACACTGACCATTCGACCTAAAGAGTTTAAAGCATAACGTTGAACAGATGTGACAATTCGGTTTTCCATTTCGCATTTACCAGGAACACGCATGGTCCTTGTTTTTCTTAATATTGTTTTTAAATTTTATTTTTACTTAATGACAGCAACTGGGACAAAACTTGTTCTGGCTTATGCTGATGCAGATTTCTCATTTGACACACGTTGCATGCTACATGACAAAAACACAACACGTTCACACAACTGTGCATTTTGGATCAATTCATTTTATTCCGCTTATTTGAACTAATGACTATGAATTGTCATGTTTGGCAAATCCGGTGCAAAATGTAATATTTTAATATAAATATGCTTTATTATTGACATAGCAACACATCAGCAACAGTTTTACATGTATATTTTGGCCAAACTGCGGTTAAAAGAGTTGAATTATTCTCATTCCTTTTTATGCCACAAACATTAAAGCAGAATTAAAAAACAAAATAATAATGAACTATTTCTGAATTTAACTTTATTTTGTAGTTTTTATTTGTTAATTTAGAGATTGATATAAATCTGCTGACATATTGTGCGCAATGATTTGGTTATAAAAAGTCAAAAGTTATAGAACAGAGTATTTGCGGCTGAGCAGAGTTAACTGATATCTAGTTGGACTTTCTTAAAGAAAGCAGGGCAAGCAAAGTTAAAATCCATCGAAGCAAATTCCAGGTAAAAAGAACAACTCGAAACAGTAAAATTTGAAATGCAATCTAGACTTATTTATCTTTTCCTTGGGGCATAGTGCGGTTGAAGGGGTGGTTACTAATTTGTAACCGGTCACATTTTACAAGGCCCATTCAATTTGCCCACTCACCGTGGAATTAAAAATTTGCATCCACAGTTTCGACCACAACTGAGTTTCTGTGTTGTTGCCAGGCGCCACGGGTAATTTGTGTGCAGCAGCAGCAACATGAGAAACATCAACCACGCCGTATTCTATGAGCGTTGCTAGCCGCCCACTTGCTCAATGAGCTCTGAAAATAGTCATGGGGACGAGTGGAGCTAAAGTCGGAAGTGGAACAACATTCAGACCTCATTCGCGTCTGCATCAAAGACTTTTGCTACAAATACAGCCAAAGGCTAATTAAATATACTTATGAAGTCCGTAAAGTACAGAGAAGTGCATCATAAAGACTCAGTGTTGGTTGTACTACAAATACTATTTGGGGCTACGCTGAGTTGCCCAACACTGCATTTAACAGCCCTTAAACAAATCAAGTCAACTTTCTCAATTTTGTATTTATATGGGGAATGTAATTAAGACAAATAAATCTTTAACATTTGTTAAGAATTGATATTTACAAGTTACTTTAGTGGGATTTCCTTTCACATTTATACGTCCATCTTGAGCATTTGCTGTAATCATAAGGAACCTGCAATTTTAATTTCGCACTATAAATGTCGTTTGCTGTCACTTTTGAAGCACACAGGAATGTAATGTAACGTAATAAATAAATTAAATTTGATTCTCAGGTATCCCTCTGGAATCAAATAACGACAAATAAAATTTGCACAACGTGTCGGTGTCATTATTTAGTAAGTTGTGTAATCGCGCATAGTCTCTTTTAAAGTTCACTTCACGTGGGCTTATCTTTCAAGAAGATTATCATATAACAAAGACATAAAACTGAGGGAAAACATGTTCCTCACTCACACACAAAATAATCAATGACATTGGGCATATAATCTCCATTCTGTTTCTCTAGACTGTCAAATGCTCCAACTGTCAACTGATAGCTTTGAAGCATTTTTCCACATTCAATTGGAAGGCATAAATATTGGAATCCACTTAAGGGTCAGAATTTATATGGTAAATGTAGCATAAATCAGTTGTGATCAATGTGAAAAACGCTTTGAGCTGGTATTCAAATATCAAAATATTGACATAAGATGGGGAATGGTTGTTGTTTTGTGATTTAGCGTTGCTCATTTAGTTTATAGACTGCTTGGTAGCCATAACTGCCATTTCATGGACTGGGTCTCTGCTTCGATTCAGTTGAAAATCGAATGTGTGTCCTGGCAATGAAATGCTCAACCAGTTGCCTGTATGCTTGTGCGCGTGTTCTCAATAAAAAATCATTTCAAATTTAAGCCAACAATAAAAAACGGCTGCACAAAAGTATCGGCTATCGCAAAATATATACATATATAGATATATATATATATGTATATATATTGGACACCGATCGACATTTCCGTATTCAAATATGAACATATTGACGTAAGAGGGAGAAATGCCCATTTTCATTGTATTGTGATTTACAGCTGGGCATTTCGTTTATAGACTGCCTGGTAGCCATTACTATGATTTCATGGACTGGGTCTCTGCTTCGATTCAGTTGAAAATCGAATCTGTGACCTGGCAATGAAATGCTCAAGTTGCCTGTAGGATTCTGAGCATGTTCTCAATAAAAAATCATTTCAAATTTGAGCTAACAATAAAAAATGGCAACACAAAAGTTTCGGCCGTCGCAAAATTTATATTTATATATATCTATATATATACGTAAAAAGCTATTGGATGAGCTGATCGACCAAAAGATACCCTTTAGCCCGATTGTAAAGATAGTATTTATAACTTGACAAAATCGTTCACCATCTACGTTGTATATATGTATGTAATTATGTATACTTAAAAGAATACTAAGTATTATCAGTTGTCATCCCTTGTTTCTAATTGAATACAGGGTATACCATTATATCAATATTGTTGGATTGTGGGAGTTTGTTTATTTATTCTTATTTCTTATTGTTTTCTTTTACATTCCTGGCTGGGACTAACTTTGTGCTGCAAAAATTATAAAAGAGATTGGCTTCCATTGTTTTTTTTATATTTTATTGACATGCCAAGTTATTGCCTGAGTGAGCTGGCGGGCAAGCAGGACCAACTGTCGCACGCTCAATTGGATTGGTAATATGTGTTATTTGAATGGCCCTACACATGCAATGATGTCGTAATCACCTTGTTAACCATAACAAATTAAAATGTGATGCACACGCGCCATATACAAATTGATATTGGCTGGTTGACAGGGAATGCTGGGGAGGAGGAGGAGAGACATTGACAATGGCAGTAGGAGTTGGGGGCGGAAGCGGAACACGAGTTCGCGCCATTTCAAATTATATCTTAATTAACAATGTGCCATCTTCAAGCTGTTGGAAAAACGTGCCCGCGATATTAAATGTTTGCTCAAAGTTCAATCAAAAGTCTGAATCTTAAACATGAAACAGAAAGTTCTCTTTGATAAGATTAATTTCCTTGCGGACAAACATATATATTTATTAATTAGAGTGACGTACATATAATCAAAAATGTTTATTAATATAAATAAAGGTATAAGAATATAATAAATATAAATTATTAAGCAGTTTTTTAAAGAATTTTAAAAAATATTATTTTATTTTTGAGTTCAATTATGGTTAATTTCTAAAGGTATTCAGTAAGAAAACTAATTGCCAATTGATACTTAAGAAGTGAATACTCAGTTATAGTTAATTTAGTGCAACTTGAATTAAACCTTGGTTTGAATTCTTGCTTACTAGCTTTTTGCCGGACGGGAGAGATAGCTGGCAAAAAGTATTCAATGTCCTGAGTGCCCTTGGACAATTGCATTACTTTTTCACCTTAAACTTCGATTGGAACTCTTGAGATGAGTTGCAGCAAACAAAAAACAAGTAAGAGACCTCTATAAAAAAGAGCTATCTCTACAACTATTTTGAAAGCGAATTTCATTCATTTGTTTACCCTGTCTTTAGCAGCACAGGCATGGCCAAGTATTAAGTTCTCAACACTTTTTACAAAAGGCAAACAATCTTTGTGAGGAAAACGACACGCGCCGCGCTCAAAGACATACCGTATATGGGCATGGCTGGCCAGGTTTACTTTTTGAGCGAATGATTGAATGATGTAGCTGGAGAATTACGGAAGCCGAATACCTTTTCTCTGCTCATAATAAATTCCAAAGTAAATCGTGTGTCAAAGTGTTCGAGTTGATTTGCATGTAGCACCAACCCCCAAATGCCAATTGACTAGTGCCTTTGCTCACATTTCATCAACATTTTTGAGGCTAAAAGCGATACACAACGAGAACGTTAGTCGAACTTTGGTCTGCAGTCGAACAGATGTCGAAGCACTCCCTATGACTATGCACCAACGAGGCTGCCAGCCCCAGTTCAAGAACCTTTGTCAAAATATGAACCAAATCAGAGTCTTGCAAAAGTTTAAATTGCCTATAGGCAAAAATGTGGTTTTCTTTTATTTTTTGCGTTTCAAAAATGGCAGCTCATTTGTATGCTTTTGTGGCATGTGACAGGAGCAAACACACATAAGTAAATACACACGCACACACACACACGCAAACACGCAAAAATGTCACCTGAAGCTTCCTTATCCACTTGCTTCAATGCCTATTTTATCTGCTCGTCGCATTAATTTATTTGCTCCTGTGGTGTATTTCATTGGAGTTCTTTCAGCACTCATATTAGTCACACCTTGATGTCAACTAATCTGTGCTATATGTGTGAGTGTGTGTGTCCCCGGAACACAAAGTATGTATATTAAAAACATCAAGAAAAGGCTTTCGAATTCAATGTCCACTTATATGGAATTGCTAGTGCAAGGAAGCAATAAATCAATTTCTATGACCAAAGAATACTGGAATTAATACTAATCAAACTAAGCTAATAATGGAAATAAAATATAAATAATCTAATAAATCGAAAGTATTTATTACAAATTGTTTATTTTGCTGTTTTCATGTTCTCTTAGCTATCGATTAAGTTCTGCTCTTATTTCCCAATTAAATTCCCTAGCTAGGTTGAACTTATGGACTTTATATTATCATAACAATCAAACCAAAGTCATAAGACTCTTAATAAAAAAAATATATAAACGAAATACAAAATGAAATCAAGCTCAAATTCAAACGCACTCCTTTTGTTTTGGTTGACATCTTTTTTTAGTAAGAGGCTTATGCCATAAGCACCATTTGACCCTTTTGCAATAACCAAAATTTTTTGCAAAAATGAATAATGAACATCATAGATAATCCACCTTCAACAACACTAACCCAATGCAGACCCCGATAGCCACAACCTTAGCCCCATATTAGAATTCCTTAGGCAAAGACGACTAGAAAATAAATTATGATAAAAACCATATATCAAATAGTAACTTTATTAATATAGCATAAGAATCCTACATTTAGAAATAGTCCCACCATGTTTTATAAGCATAAATTGTTTTTCTTTTTCCTGTTTACAAAAAATCGAAGTAAAGAAATAATAAAAAAACAAGAGAGAAAGTCGCAGTCGGGCGTAACCGACTACGAAATACTCTGATAGCAATAAGTCATATCATCTGATAACAGGTACCACAGAACAGGGTGGGTGAAAATAAAGAACAAGCAATCCCTATATTTGAAGGAGGTTCCAAGTAGGGGGACAAAATATTAGAGGAGGTTCCTAGTTATCTACCTTCCAAATTTAGTATCTATAGCTACTATATATGGGCTTTGGGCATTTCAGATATGTATTGAAAATGTGTATGTCAACCTTTGAAGGAGGTTCCTTCCTTGTTTATCTTCTCCTATCTATAAAATTGTGTGAAATATGCGGTTTTATCGGTTGACACTTTCCGATACCTTGCCCCTTTTGCTTACCACATTGGAGCGAGCGTTAAGCGCTGCTTAGCAACATATTTGACACATTTTTTGTATGTAAGTATGGCCTTATTTGTGCAAATTTGATTAAAAAACCATTTCGCAATATAATTATCCTGGCTTATATACGTTGTAGACCTGCATATGGGTTAAATGGTCTTAGACCGCATATTGTAAGTCCCAAAGCACTTCAAGTGCGTTTCAGCTGGATTATTCGCAAAACAGAAATTGGAAGCCGTAGCGACAAGGTTTTCGTCGCCATTTGGAAGAAAATTAGCTGCGGCAAATGCTTTATGATGCATGCCCTGTGCTTGACACTTGAAAGTGGGGCGCCATGTGGTACATTGCATGGTGCGGAGGCACTGTGTTTGCCTTTCCGTGTGTGTATTTTTTACAATGAGTGCTTTACATTAGCGGTTGGTTAACTCTTATTAACAACAAAGGGAAGCAAAAACATTAAGGCTGGCAAATAAATGGCACGTTAAGAAAATACAAACTGATTACTTTAGAAACAAATACATTTTTCTGTGATAAGAAAATCAACATGATTCTGCAACTCATATTGAGAGAATCTTAAATATTAAATAACACTAGCTAGATATGATTATTTTTGTTATATGCAGAAAATTGTTTTTTTTTTTCGTGTAGCAGTTATTCCTAGTAGTAGTTCGCTAGGATTGCAATCAATGTGCACCAATACAATGAAGACATGAAAAGTAGCCCAAGACACAAGATCCTTAACAATACAAAATCCTTGAATTACAGGATAAAGTAATTGTTCAGTTTGAACTGTTTTCAGACAAATTTCTTACTCCCTTGAACCAGTAGAAAGGAAATAAGAAATATGACATCTAGATTATGTACTGGTACTCAAGGGATCTCATCACTCATCACCACAACTAGATAATGAGTCGAATACTCTTTATACCCTGAACCCATTAAAAATGGGTAAAAAGGGTATAATGGTTTTGTGCAAATGTATGTAACACGCAGAAGGAAACATCTCTGACCCCATAAAGTATGTATACTCTTGATCAAGGTCAACAGCTGAGTCGATATAGCCATGTGCGTCTGTACGTCCGTCCGTCTCTCCGTCGTTCTGTATGAACACGCAGATCTCAGAGACTATACGAATTTATATGCACGTGTTTGCAGCCATCCAGTTTTTTAAGAGAAAGTTGTCAATAAGGCTAAAATTAATTTAACAACTGCGTTCAGGGTATATCGTGGTCGAGCTTACACTTTCCATTTTACTCTTTTGTTTGCACTTCACAAGATTAAATAAGTCGTGAACAAAAGTTTTTAAATTGGCCACCATAGTCATGCTTTACTGCAATCCTTATTAACGAACGTTGACTTTTTCAACAGCACAAAAAGAAAAAAAAAATATGCCAGTGGAAATAGCGCGGAGGATACAAAAATCAAATTATTTATTATTTTGGCCGTCAAAGCATTGAATAAGAACGATAAGTTTTCAGGTAGCAGACAACATTTTCTGTATGCTGTCTATAACTAATAAAAGACTCATGTATGACGTGCATTTAAATATTAATCTTGCTGTGAATTAGGTCGGAAATATGTAGCATACATTTTAGGGCAACCTCTTATCTCCGTGAGAAAGCGCAAGATGTTCGCACTCGGCAAACTGACAGCCGTCATAAGCCGTGCGATTGAGGATTTGATTTGAATTGGGTGTGGAGTATTATCAAGAAAATTTTTTTAAAATTGCCTGGCAAATTGATATTCGTTCGTAACCGGATTCCTAAACTTGTGAGTAGGCAGGCATTTGGGGTCTTTAGGGGACTTTGATTTGTGTTTCAGTTAGAGTTTTCATTTGCGACCAATAAAGCACAAATTCTGCACCTTGACATATTGATGCCATAAATTGGTGTGTCATGCTAGCCAGCGACACATTTGACATTTATAAATTTACGAGTGGATGTTGGGCAACAGCTGTGGTAAAAGTCCAAATCAAATTTGTCAATGAGTGGCAAGTTATTTGTTTGGCATTGTTATTATGCTGCTAATAAGTTGGGTATGTTTGTGTCAATTGAAAAGGGACATGCACGTAACAACAAATTCAAATTTTAAACAACATTTTAAAACGAGCTAGTAACCAGCTACACCGAGAATGCCAACCAAACCGGAAACAGAAGTAACTCATAAAAACTGCATGTGCCAATCACCAGCAGCATTGTCACCGAATAGTGGAACGATATGAAGTTGACCACATTTCATAGAAAATAACATAATTATGTAAATAAGTATATAAAATACACTTAAGTACCCTGGCACAAAAATCAAATTAGAAAAGAGCGTGTGCGCTCTTTGAACCTTTTTTAGTGCTTTGATAAAATGTGCGCTGTCGCCTAACTTAATTGTCCCATTCTAAACTAGTCAACATCTAATGTGCCCATCTTTTTCTTCACCACCACAGATGAGAGCCTGATGAAACCTTGTACATTAGCATATATTTGACTCTAAGCCCCAGACTCAACGTGCAACAATGAAACAAACACGCATTCTCGAATCGTAAAGGCAATGGAAACATATTTTGAAAGCACACACCCACACAAGAACACAGATAAATGGAGACATTTGTACAGTCTCACAATTTTTCACATTTACACAATGTGGCACGACTCACGTTATGCAAAGACTTGCCTAATTCGCATTGAAAATAAGGATTTATTTCGTATTACCCTTAACATTCATGCTAACTGGATTGGTATTTGTCTTGCAGGTCGTGTCCAGAGTATCCAGCCACTTGACTTGTATAGCTGCTGCTCTTGATTATTCATGTACATATATTCAATCTGCAAAGCTAGTCTATACATTTATGGACATACACGTCATTAAGGTATTTGTTTGGCCAGTGTTTATCAAAACAGAGTTGGATATTTTCAAATAGATTGTTCCTTTAACCCTTTGGTTGGCCGACTAACTTTGAAAGTGCTCTAGTAAATCAATTTCACCAATTATATAAGTATTTGTGACAGGTGCCAAAACAAATTCTTTAAGCTCTTGTTAACATTGCCTGCGGGAGGTATTGGTTTAGTAACCCAACTAAGTTGATCGCCATTTTCTGCTTCACAGACACTTTATTTCAGTGGTGGCTGCGGCATGACAACAAAAGGTTTAAGCCAGCAATGGCGAAATCCATTTAATGGCTGAAAAGTTCTTTAGTCTGCTTCATGAAACTAATAACTACTTACGCAAGTGAGTGCCTATCTATAGTCTCTTATTTCCTTATGCTTTTGTGCTCTGTTTATATGCATATTTGAACTTTTGAACCCATTGTGATAACTTTTCTGCGATGACTCGTTTGCTGGCAGTCGCTTGTAGGGTCGAGCATCTTAAGAGCTGTATAATAAACAAGTGAAAATGCTAATTTCAAGGATGCTCCACTAGAACATATCCTGTACGCTTATCTACTCACTTATGTTTATATGCTGCTATAGATAGAATGTGATGGTACCTTGAAGATATGCTTAAGCAAGATGAATTGTGCATCAATAACTATCGATTGACAGCAAACTGTGTTTGTTACTAGAGAAAATACATTTCAATTCTCTAGCTGTAATATTTATCATGCCTATTTTCTTGGCATACGTAATAGTTATGTGTTCAGAAAATCGTTAATGGATGCGTATATCTATGATGGCATTTTTTTATTTTAAATTATGATGATATATATTGGTCCTGCGTGATAAATCGCTCCTCATAAATAGTTGAGAGTGCCTTATATAGAAGTGGTCATTAAATTGAAATCAATTGTAATAAAAACTGCATGTTAGATTGCTTAACATGTGCGTAAATCGAAGTTAATGCCTTCTTAATGCTGTTTAAAGAGGCTAGTGGAAAACTAATTTGTTTTTTAAGGGGTGTTTGATATGGTACTTAGAGAACTCAATCACATAATTGGGTGTGTGTCTGCGTATATACATGTATGTTCTCAGCTTATAGTACGTGCAGACATGTTTTTATGTTCTTGACAGCAAGCTTATGCTCGAGTTATCAAATTAAAGTGCCAATTACACTTGTTCAAACGGTTCTTGATTTGAAATAAGTTTGCACTATTTGCTGAATTTTAACGAACAATTAATGTTAACCACCCCTTTGTAAAGTCTTGGTTTTAAATATATTTCGCAAGTTCGTATTTAACATTTTTAATTTTCAATACATTATAAGCATGAATAATATATAGAAGACTAGTAATTATGTTATGCACACATATACGCAAGTATGTGTATATGTATGTATGTAGGCTTATGTTCGCATTTGTAAAGGGATTAGTCCAATATGTCATTAGAAAAGGTATTTATGTATGTGTTTGCAGTTGTACAGTGATTAGTCCATTATGTCTTTTAAAAAAGTTTTAACAAACTTGTCGCCCGTGCTCATTTAGATAAGCTAGCCAAAAGCCCATATCTTTTAATACGCACACAAATTGAGGGCGTTTAGCAAGCATATTGACCCAGCTCATTGGGAGTGGCATCAGGTGAACTTAGAGTGCGAGTGGGTCTAACATACTTAAATGCCCCAGATTGTATCCATTGGCATTGGCAATGGCCAGCCAGGAGACAATCAAGCATCCTTCGGTACAGTCCTTAGATCACTGCATGCATTTGCATCAGTAGTTGAAAGCTAACATATTCACACTTGGGAATACAATTGGCTATAAAACACACAGCACAGCAAGGGCCTAATCTACTGGACCGTTTTTAGGAAAAGTTCGCAGTCCATCGCTTTTGTGACTATTTACAATTCAATTGTCAACAACTGTCAACTGGCAACACTTAGCTTTCGCCCTCGAATGGCATAATATAACTACATATGTGAATAATCTATGCATTTATGGGCATAATGCCGCCCCACATGCACTGGATGGCTCACCTTGTGCGAACTGGAGGAGCTTGCATAGAAACTCGCCAAAGATGAAGTGACGCAGCAGTGTGCCGACCAGGGTCACCGGCATGCAAAGCACGCCCAGCAGTATATCGGAGATGGCCAAATTAAGCAGAAAGACGTTGGTAATGGTGCGCATGCGACGATTCTGCACCAGGGTAAGCACCACCAGCAGGTTGCCCACAACAGCGCATAGGAGTATAGTGCTGTAGCAGGGTATTACCCAAATGGGCACATCGGCTATAACACGCGACATGCTCCGATTGGTCGGTGCCATTGGCGTGGGAACAATCGTTCCCGCACCAACTGCAGATGCAATGGTTGTCACATTCAGCGTGGAAGAAGATGTCGCCAGCGATGCGGACGATGAGATTTCCTCGAGATGAAGTTCTTTGCCGTAAATGTAGAGCTCACTGCTGTTGATGCCATCGCTGAAGCTTTCGCTGGCGCCGCCGAACAGCTCCACAGCAGCATAGCTGGCATTGAGCTGCAGTGCTGCGTTGGTTGTAAGCGGCGCGAGCGCAGACAGCAGCCGACGATAGTTGAAGACGGATCCAATCGTGAGGCTGTCTCTCTCTCTTTTTATTATATATATATATGTATGTGAGAAATTGCACTTGCACTCGCGTCAACACGGGCAAAAAAAAGTTAAAGAAAACGATAGCGAAAGCTACAGCTAGCGAGCAAGCGAAGAAGCAGGACAACCAACTGGATAATCAGCGGAAGCCGCGCTGTGTGCCTCCTCTTCGTAGACTCCGTCGTGCACTGATTCCCGAAGCCCGCCAATTGTTCTTTGTTGGCTTTTTGAACCAACAGTTGTGGCAACAGATGTTAAACTCACCACAGTCAACGACATGAACATCAACACACTAAGCAACATGCACAAACTTGAGCAACATGTTGCCAACGGACTTGTTGCTACCTTAGTCATATTTCATTGTTTGGCTGCGTATTTTCCGTAGTCAATTAGAATACATAAACATGCTTGTAAGTTGGAATAATTAGGTTCTGTTAATTATTAATATTATAGTTATAAGTATATTACAGTGAAATATGTGTTTTGGAATTAGAACGTAATGTTCGCCTTTATAAAACAACGACTTTTTTCCTCGACGCACTGACAACTTTACAACTTCAGGAAGTCGGGACTTTGACGACTTCTTATTGATGATCTTAGCGCTGAGCTTCACGTACTCGATTCTCTCGTTATACTGCTCTTCTACGACTTATATTCCTCCATTAATGCTTGTGCCACTGTTAGATCTGTTAACCAACAGCACTGTAATCCCGCAGTTACTATTCATTACATGTTTATACTGTCGAATTTTGCATTTTACATGCACTTCATAGAGTATGTTTTCTGTAACTCTAATAAAAATATAACCCTTGTAGACTCAAATATTAGGGATTTGCAACAGAGTCAATTAAGATGCATCTGAGTCCCACAATAAATCAGAATTCACAGTCTCATGCTCAAGCAATACAGTACATATTTTTCAACTATGAAATTGAAAGGCTCTACTACTTTGTATTTCAAGCTGAGGAAGTTTGATATACATGTATTGTTGTATTTAATTAAATCACATTTCAGATTTTGTGAATCTGACATTTTCCTTTGTATTTGCTACAAGGTTTTTGTAGAATGTTCAGGATTAAATAAATGTTTAATTACCGCAATAGACGTCATTTACATAACTAAGTAAGTTCACAAAATTTGCATGTCACACAACATTTGAGCTTCTTCTGGAGCCAAAACCGGCGCAGTCGGGCAAAAAGCTCGTGGCGCAACAGTATTATTACAATCAGTGGCAGACAGTGGATAGGACATCACATTTGTCAAGTTAATTAGCGTACCGGAGACGACTTCCACTTGTTTACACCTTTAGCTCATTATTTAACCGAGATTTTGTTTTGTTTGTCCGCCGACACCTTTAAGGAACGCTGCTCGTATTTTCAGCCTGCCATTTGCGCTTTGTATACCCCGTACTTGTCAAATGTCTGCTTGGTCTGTCTGTGGTTTTTATAACTAATAAGGGCTTGGGTATCTTCTAGTCAAGCACTTGTTTCGATTTGTGTTTATAAATCAAATGGCATCTTTAACCATAAAAGAAACTGAACATTTTACATAACTTTTGCTTTTGATTTTTCTGATTCTATTTAAAAAAGACTCTTTAAATATTTTGAACATTAAGGCAAAAGTTTATCTCTATTGCTGATTTTGTTACATCTTTGTCTCTTTTTTCACTGACTAATTCAATTAAACTTCGCGAAGGACCCAAAAGGCACATAAATAATGCCGTTGCATTAATTAAGATCAAGCAAAGCCGTCAAGATTTCGGCTCCTGTTCGCTGCTCTGGCAAGTTGGTGCGTTTATTTATTTACTTTGTTTTAATTAATTTCAATTATTGTATTTGCATTTGTTCATAACACCCACAATTTAACTATATGCCTTGATTTGGGCAAATACATGTTTAAACAGCCTCAGTTGATATACAACGTTAATATTTCGAATAGTAACTCGTTAACGTAATAGTAATTGCATAACGGCTTCGAATGTGTCAGAAATGCAAAAGTAATTATAATTTATTTAATGTACATTGGTAACAGATAAATTAAAATTTTTGTTTGTTTTGTTAATTCAAATTTGGTTCAATCTGCAGAATAATAATATCCGAACTATCACTGAATGTTCAATTAACTCTGTTGACCTCTGATATCGAACATTAGAATTCACTTTACTCTGACATTGTGCTGAAGCAGCTACACTCGCACACACAGACACACACACGCTAACACACATAGAGCCGGCTTGCGTGTTAAGGATACCATTAGGTTTTAGCGCCGCTAATGGATAATGAATTGTTGTGAGCTCTGCGCGTCTATCTGAGGATAATGAAACTTTTTTTTGGTAATTAAGACTGGCAAATTAACCGTTGTTTATGTTTAGAGGATTTTAAAAATTTTAGCCGCCTAAGAATCACTTACATTTGTAAATCATATTCTCATCATTATGACGTTTCCTTGGTCGTATGGTAATCAAGCATTCCTAATGCACAACAGGTGAGCAGATGTTGGAGCTCCTTAACGACTTCAGAGGACCTCTAGTCCTGGCAGCTTTTCAGGTGTTTATTAAATAGCTCATATACTTAGAGCATTGTTTGATGATTTGAGTTACCTAGCCGAGTCAATGTCAGAGTTCAGGGTTTGTATTGCCCTTTCTTTATTCATTTGAACGCCAAATTTCTGGGTGGGCCCTTTCGAAAAACTTTTATTTGTGTTTGCAGTGTGATTTTGTTTGCAGAAGTGAAGAAACTTTGTTTGCAGCTAAAGCCAGCAATTCATGACCTTTTATTATTATTATTGTTTTTGTTGCTCTTGCTGTTGACGTCCCCGTTGGCGTTTCTCTTTTCTTGCTCCTTTCGCTTTCTGTAAGCTTGAATTATGCTGCAAAGTGCAGTACTAAATTGCCCTCAATGGTAAACGCGCTAAATACATAAATCGAGACAACTTAACAACAATAAAGAAATCGGCAATCCGTGATAAAAGCTTAAAACAAAAGCACCACCACAAGCATCATTGCTCATCCCTGGCCATTCGCCTTTAAGTTCATTAGGGGTCGGTCCGCAACCTGTTTGGGTGTTGACTTTAGCTAACTTGCAAACGAGATTCATAAGGATGGGCCTAAGCTAATAAATTCCAAATGCATGATATTAATAAAGCATTCTCGTGAACCAACCACGTTGCCAGTCATCATATACATACTCTTTGTACTCTTATATTCAAGGACCTACTTTGTCCATGCCAATGCAATTTTGGATTTTTTTATTTTATTGCAACTATTGAAATTCATTTGATTATATTTTTACTCTCGTAATAAACTTTATTCAACTTTATTTACTATTGTGAAAAAAAAAAAAACTTTTATATATACCCTGATAACAAAGGTATATGATTATATTGGGTTTGTTCAATATGCGTCGTAGATTGGCATGGTACGCTGACTAGGGGGTTAAAAATCAAGAGACACAGTATTTAAATGGTACTTTATTGATCATGCAATAGTCGAGGCAAACCCATCCCATATAAAGAGGGTAATTGCTGATAATACGAAAAACCGGTACCAGAGTATTCCGCAATCGGTTACACCTGACTGCAACGCTCTCCCGTGTATTAATTCTGTTCTGCCATACTGGATTTATGTTATGTGTTTTCTCTTGATTATATATATTTTATTATACACGCTCCCATTCAAAAAAACCATGTGGTATCTCCCCACTGTTTCGTTCGTGGGCTTAGACCGATTTCACAATGGGAGCTTGGCCCTGCTGCAGTCCTCGATGCGCATTTGACAGGCGACGCACGTTTTTTTTTTTGTGGCCAGACCAAACACGAACTCACATATACACATGACTACACGCACACCGACAACAATAGACATGCACCTGTTGTACATACCCTGTATCCATTCAAGTGGATTAAAGGAATATTTGTATCTTAGAAATATATATACATATGTTTTAGTCGATCTCAAAGACTATATGCAACATATGCTTAGGATATTTACACCATTTATTTATGATGACAAATGTGGTCAAAGGTATTGAGGCACTTTGTGCAGGTTACAGGCTATCTTTAAGCCAGACACCTCTCACTAAGAGCTCTCTTCCTCGCTTAAATTGGTTTCCTCTTCAAATTGACGATTGGCATACACCCTGCGCACTATGTTACTGTGAAATGATTATGTCTGCATTTTTCGTCCATATTTTGGAACAACATTACTACGTGTGTGACATCTTGTCCAAATAAATCAAACACAAACCCCAACCACACACACACACACACACACACACACACAAAATCCCCGCCGTGCAGCATAGGCAAATTGCTTGTGCGCTGCTCAGATTTGTTACCATTAACTCAGGGCCATGCATTTGGCTTAACGAGAAAATGTAAATTACTCGCCCAACCTGAAATTGAAAAAGCATGCAATTTGTTGGGGAAAAGCCGAACAAGCAAGTTGAGCTATGAATGGTATAATTTTTAAAATGTCATCTAAAAAATGACAGCTTATCAAAAAAATAAAAAAATAGACAACTGCTGCGTGGCTTCCGAATCAATCAAAGGAGGAGTAATATTAATAAAATCTTAAATGAACGATAATCATATACTGTGTGTGGGAAGGTCAGTCTGAACATGCTTGAAACAGGTTTCAAAAGATGACTTCAATCTGTTTAACACCAAACAACAAATATAAATATGTAAACAAAATAAATAAGTTCAACACACATTTCATCTAATACGTCAAATTAGAAAACGTTACTCAGTACACTTTTCGGTTTGAGAACTTTGGAACTAATCGTTCATACAACTACCTATTTCAGTAATTATAAAAAACTAAATATCCTAAAAAAAAAATATAATTAGATTACAGATTGAATGTCATATTTTTATAAGCTTTGCGAACATGCTTAATCCAAAATGTTGAAAATAATAAATTTGAAGTTGCATCTGAAATCTATGCATGATAGTTGATTAATGTTTGTTTTAGACCAGACATGCTTAGATTAATAATGTATGTACCAGTACCGGGCAACAGAAGCCGGCAAACACGTAAGCGACATTACGAGTGCCATATTTTAATTTTGATTGATTGCTTGGCATCATTAATGGATCGACACCACATCAGGTAAGCGAAAGTGACCTAAACTTCCAATTCTGATGAATGGAAGCTGTCGCAGTGCCAATGATTACCAATGATTACCCAGAGGAATCAAATTGGGAATACAAAACATTGGTAACACGTGCCGCTAACTGAATTCAGATACCCGTCAATTCCACCCTATCCTTCCCCAACCCTCCCGGCCGCATTAATGTAATCGCATTTCGAAATAAATTACACAGATCAAATTCAGAAACCCACAAAGGACATAAGGCCAAATAAGTTTAAATACCCTGTAAAGGATATCGCTGAACAAGTTGCTATAACTAAATGGAATATCCTGCAGTTTGGAAAGCTGCAGATTGAGTTCTTCACACAAACACATTTTTATGAAGCAAAATGATTTTTTGCATTCTTTTTAATTATCTAGAATCCGCTTTGGGCTAATGTTGTTATATTTATTTATTCACTGTTTACTTTTAATTATATTTTTTTTAATAATATTGAAATATTAAATGGCTCTTGGCCATCAAAATAAAATAGATCAGGTACAATAAGAGGGGAGGCTGTTAAGCCATAGCCATTTGGATTGTTTGCGTTACGTGATTTATGAACACTTCATCTATGCAGCAGCCCCCCCTTGCACCACTCTACATACAATGTGTGCCACAGACAAAGTGCATTTCCATATCCGCGCGTTAATGTTGAACTTGTTTTCCATTAGTTGTTGTTATTCCTGTACACACACACACACACACACACGCACGCACATAACCAATGGCATACACTCACGTATATTTATATTGTTCCTTGACTAGATAATTTGCAAGTCACTTCCGTCGTTTGTTACTGACGTTGATGTTGTTTACAGAACGACTCGCAACTTTCTTTCACTTCCGAGCTAAAAATAATGTTGGCAGTTCAGTTAGTTTTCCCTTTAACCTTTCTTCCCCGACCAACCCACTGCTGGCCCCAACGCATTGTCTTAACAAAAAGCAAAGACATCAAGAATATAAGAAACAAACATTAGCGTCAACACAAATGTTAAAAAGAACAATAACATGCCAGAGTGGTCTAGTCGCGAGAACCCGACTAAGCGACATCATGTACGAGTGGATATACATCCACATACATACATATACACATAATGTATATGAGCATTGTTGTGTCATTATGAAAATAAGTTTACTTTAAGAATTTCTGTGTTTCTTAACCGATCTTTATCTAATTTTCATGCTTATGTACGCGTACATTGTGAGAATCGGAAATGTAAATTATAATGCGTTACTTAGTTACTGACAAAATTTAGATAATGTGCATCCGGTGTTAAGGCATGAAAGCTCAAAGCCAGCGAAATATTTTAGGTACACAGTCGTATATAAAATTAATGTCTGAACTTAAGCACATAAAATGTGAAATAAAACAGTGACCAGCCACAAAGCCTTAGGGCCAGTTGAAAACAGAGCGTTTTGTGCAGCCATTTGTGGATGGCAGCGGCTTATCAATGTTTAAACAGCGCAACAAAAAACAACAGCAGCAGCATCAGCAAGAACATCCGGATGTGCAACAGCAGGAAGCAAAACGAGTAAACTTGAAGATTTTAAGACGCAATTTTATGATAATTTCGGATGGCGCCAAAAGAACAGTTGAAGCCATGGGGATGAGAATTAGGCTGAGGATGCGGGTTCGGTTTTGTCGATTTTTTTCACTCCCTTTATTTCTTTCATGCGTCAAAGCTAGAGACTTAGCCCCTCGGGTTCGGCAACCACGTGTCGCCAGTGGATGCTCATTTGGTACTCATTTGGCTTCGCCTTGCTGCTTTTGCTCGGTTGGCCTCTTTATCTTGTTCACGGTCTTTTATGATTGTGTTGGTCGTTGTAAACTTTTGCTGTCTCTTCACTCGCTTGAAGTTCGCGTATCGCATAATTTTTTAATGGGTGTATGAATGTGCAGCGCATTAAAGAACGCATTCCAGATTCCATACACTTATCCCGTAGTGAAATTGAAAAATCTGCGACTTATGATGGCATTTTTCATAATTAACTGTCATTTTCAGGGTAAAAAATACCGAAAGCAAGCAGTAAACTTATGTGACAGTTAAAAGTGCGCTTTAAAATCAAATTTCAAATTACGTGTAAGCTAATTTATGAATCTTAGAAATCACTCTTCAGCACAATACAGATGAGACATACAACCAAATCAATTGAATGAACTTCTTAATATTGTTAACAATTGATATTAAATTGTGTTTATGTGTTCACTCTCATTTGAAACCTAATTATATTTAACTCTTTTGTGACTAGCGTAACAATTTATAGGTCCTAAACTTGTAGCGCTATAATAAATAAATAATCGCACACACACGCTATCACACTGATAGATACACAGCCACTCCGTGGGTAGTTGACAGCTTAGGTCACGCAAAATCCGTTCTTAATTAATGTGTATTTCATTTGTGTGCATCGCGCAGTTTGGCGAATTAATTAGCGACCATCAATTTGGCCTACCCACTGCAAGCTCACAGCCAGCCAGATGACACCTTGACAGTCAAGCAGGAAACCAATAAACCACCGACCAAGCCACCCAGCAACCCACAGACTTAGCTAAACAGCGACCCGTCGAGTCGCAGCTCATTTCAATTACTGAACTTCAATTGGGCCCAAGTCCCAAGCGTGGAGGTATTTCTCCCACTCTCTATTTCTTTTCCATCTCATTTTCTCTTTTTCCCTCTGTCTCTCTCTCTCTAGCCTTACTGACAATTACTTTGAATTGCTGGTGTTTTTGTTGCTAAGAAATCCTCCAGTTCTTTGGGCCACAAGCCGCAAGCCCATTGCTGCACATGGTAACCATCAAGCATTTTAATTTTAACGCTAATCACATAAGCAGTTAGTGACCTCATGCTCAACGTTGTAGTAACCTTCGTCGCACCCTTAACCCAATCCTGCCAGCGACCTAACCTGGGAGAGAAAATCTTGTGACCCACTTAAGTCTTGTCCCTTTGTAGATTGAGGCAAAAATGCGTATAGAAGCATAGCATAAATATTATCTTTTAAGGCCCTTTTCAAAAAAATTGGTTAAGGACGACTTTTAAAATTGGACAAGGAAAACAAAACGCATTTAAAACTGAATAAAATTGATGTACTTTTTGATCAGCATCAATAGCTATAAAGTTTAAGTTGCTTATGGACAACTTCTATTGTTCCTAATATCGATAACAATCGATATCGGATTGTAATAACAGGCACAATTGGAAAGGCAACATATGTATTGCAGTTGCCGGCATACCTTGTTAGGCATTCGAACTTTTATCCAAGAACTTAACTTTTAACTAATTGCTTGTTTATTTAATTATAATACCCTCTGAAAGAAACGAAAAAGATATTTATTAATTGGTATATAGTTGGACTTCAACAACCGACCGTTTCTTACGCTGATTACAGATGTACATAATTGTGCATGCTTATTGGTTGTTTTCTACACACAGTGGTTATGGTTGTTTAGGCTGCCTATTTTGTATACCCTCACCCTACTCGTACGACTTGTGTCTGCCGGCAAGTTCGTCGACTGGCTATCGAAGACCAAGAAGATTCCAAAGAGGTCAAAGCCCCAAAACGCAAGAACATATGAGCATACATATATAGTTATATAGTATCCCCAAGCATGTCTGAATACTCATTCGATGGCTGGGAATTGGGAAACATATTAAATATTTAAGCATGAAATACAAAAATGTCAATTTAATGTATTTACCAACGAAACGCAAGTGATTTCAAGATGCCAAAGTTTTAATACACTTACAATCTTTTGCGACATGGTAGTCGTGCCAAAAAACTACAGAGAATAAAACAACCGACATTCGGAGGTATATTTCCCATGTTAGCTTATACAAATATTGTGATTAGGCTGGGATTCTATTTGGTTGAACTGTTTAGGGCATTATAAGAAAACATCGAAAAAATACTTTTTTGTGTGCTTATCCACATATAGTGAAGAATATGTTCGGTTCGATCGACAGTATTCGAGTTCAGAAACCTCAAAATAATCTAATTATATTGTTTTAGATGCTTTCGAAGTAAGCAAATTCGCAAACTAATAAACGGCTCCATAAATTCTTATTCAGTTATAGTATTTTGTGTATTATTTTTAAAGGGTATTGAGCTCTTTTTGGTAGCAGCCGTCTGAGCAGTGGCCACACGCCATAACCCAATCTCCACATGCCACATGCGACAAATACTAACTGATGCTGATGAGGGTATGTGTCGGTCCCTGTTCATGCGGCTGGACCACTAATAATGTCGCCGCCAGCTTTCATTTCGGTTTGCAATTCAAATTGATACACTCCTATGCTGTGGCATGCATAAATTGCTCATCTGAATTTCGGCTCGGCGAATTGGGAATTTCTACACAGCGCCGCCTAAAAGTTATTTGGAACAGCAACAATTCACTCCTCGTCTGTGGCAATCATTTTAGTGAGTATCATTATATTAACTAAATTAAATGGCCTATGCCTTTTTCTGAGCACTTTTCTAAGCTTTTAATGCATTTAATTTTTTGACGTTGCTTGTTTACCTCGATTCCATTCTTGGCAAACAGCCGGAAAATGGCGTGGCCCCAAATGTACCTAACCCACTGCCGGCTTGCAGCAGAGCTATATCCGGACTTGCTCAGATTTTTATCTTCATTGTTGTCGCCCTTTTAAAGCGTTCCTCAATACGGATTGTAAGCTTTAAATGTGTTCGTGCATGCGTAACTTATCAGGTAGCATCGTCGTGTATTGACTTTTCGTCGTCGATTTTTGTTAGTGCAGCTTGTCGCTAACATATTAGCATACTTGCCCCTCCGCTGCATGCCACCTCAACATACGCATAACAGGCATTGCCAGAAATGAGAAGCTCCTACGCATTTTACTTGTCAACAATATAATGAAATATTCTTTAAATTATTAATTTCGATGAACCCAGAGCATGTAAATACACAATTTGTCGCAAATGTTTCTTATCACATATGTTTGTACATACATATATGGCAGGTGTTGCCCTCGCCTTCGTATTTATGAGATTTCTTGAGAGTTGTATGTGTGCTTTAAATCAGAAATTGTATTATGGTTCAAAGCTTATTTAAGTAATTTTTTAAGTGTGTCTTTATTTTTTTCAAGCTGCTTGTGTGCTCCTAAAAACAAGTTAAAAAAGTAAAAGCAAGTATGTGTACCTTTAGATTGTTTAAAATGATTAGATGTTGGCAAATCTCCCATTTTTAATCAGCAGCAATTACCAAATATTGCCATTTGCAGTTGGTGCAGAACATATTGCTTTGCGCTTTATCAGAGACTGCAATTTCTCTTCATTAATAGTGTGTACAGTCTGCGAAATTCCATTGAAGGCACTCGTGTTTATGTTGCTAAAAACTGTACTAAGCCTAACGGGACCTTGTTTACGCATTTTAAAACGGTAGTTCTTCTTCTTCAACACAGTGTTGATGCATTGAAGTGAAAGACCCGTTCGATTTTACCAAGATTTTTGGGTTTATTTTAATTTTAATGGCCAGTTTGGATGCGACATTCGAATGAAAGCAGTCTCTTTTAAGCCTTTGGAAAGTAATCAGGGCGTTATACGGATTTTCTTTCAATGGGATAATTCAGTGTACATATTTGTTTAAATTTGTATAGGTCGAAATTTGGAATGGGAAAGGAAAAAATGCTCTCGCCTGAGGAGAAGGATACTGGAATGAACAAAAGGCAAATATCAATTAAATTAAGTCGATCGGCATCACCAATTGATGTGTTAAGATTATAAAAAAAACTACAACAAACCATGCTAGAAACCTACAGCAAAAAATTATCACACAGGTAAAAATCTGGAATCTTACGGACTGGACTGGATAAAAATGCTACGGTATCAAAAATTATACTTGGTTTAAGCTAACAAGTGTCGAAACATCTTGCTTAACAAATTTTATTTCGTAGCGATCGATTAGTTTGGAAGAAATAGAAGTCAAAACCGTCTTTAACGAAGGTGCACTAGATGCCACGTTAAATTTTTACAAAAGAACACATGTCCTGGACCCAGGAGTGGCAAAATATCGTATTTTCTGCTGAGATAAAGCTTAATTTCGATGGTCCAAACGGTTTGCACTATTATTGGCATGATATAAAGAAGACGAAGAATTTTTCTTACTCGAAGCTGTGGCGATGCTTCACTTATGACCTGGGCTGCATAGACATTAAAAAAAGTCCCTGAAAGTACTACCATCAGAAATACTCTCAATGTACGAATTAATGCAGGTTTGGGTTGTATGTGTGCGCAAATGTATCTAAAGTCACCAGAGCAGAGGTGAAGACACACAAGTTAAGTAACATATGTATTAACAGCCTCAAATTTAATGTAACATGATGTTTTGGCAGGTAGTAGTAAATATACAAAGGCTTGCTGGTAGTGGATACATAAGCAGCACAAACGAGGTCCCATGTGCGTCAGTGGCCGCATTTGGCTTAAGGCATCGCAATTTGTTCTTACCGCCAAATCAAAGAACTGTATACAAATCCTTTGTGGAAGAGCGAGAGACACTCAACAGTCGTAAATTTGTCGGCCTCTACGGCCATGTGGGCCCTTTTCCAGCCATTATCTCTCTGCCTTTGTCTCTGTCACAGTCTGTCTGCCATTTGCCCTCTCTGTTGCACGCATAAGTTGCCAAAATTTTAATTTTCCACTAGATTTGCGTGAATTTTTGGCACGTGTTTTGTTTGCGTTTGTGTCTTTTTCGACTTTGCTTTGGTTTTTACACTCAGCTCTGTGTGGGTGCTTGTGTTTGGTGTGTGTGTGTGTGTGTGAGTGTGTGTGTGTGTGTTGTTTGTGCGTGGTGTGCGTCTATTGTGCTGCCCCGCTCTGAATAAAGTATGTGAAATTTATGAGCAACAGCTTTCCCCAGACTTCTTTTATCTTTATTGGTGTGCACATGCTGCAAATGCTGGTTGCATTCGCATTGTTATTGACTTCGTTCGTGCCATTTCACCAACTTTGAAGTATCCCAAGTTGAATCAAAAACAGATTGAAATAAATTTAGCTTGAGGGTCGCTTTCGCTCTGCTGTGTTCTGACAATGCGCTGTATGATGAATTGAAGCGATTTCATGAGCAACCTCTTTAGCAGAGAGCAGCAAGCACGAAAGAGCAAAATGTTGCATTAAATGTACGCTTACAGTATTGAATTGGATTTAATTAAATTAAGTTTGCCCAACTGATTTCAATCGAACTCTCCGAAACATGTACTTGAATTGTAGTTTTTATCTGTCTATTTCAATTGTAGAGGGAAACAAGTTAGTATTGCCAAACACGAGAGCTCGACTATTATATCGACTAAAACACAGGTTTAATTATATTGCCAAGACTTGTCGTTAACAGGCTCCGTTTAGTTATTGATTATTAATGTCAAGGAGCAATAATCAAAGACTCTGAATTTGCAAATGTGACTTTTATTGAAACCGATTTGTGTCAATATTCTCGAAACGGGTGAAATTTTCGATATACATATAAAAGTAAATAATATACGACGAACACGGCTAGGCCGACTGGGCAGGTTATGTTGACCAAGAATATATTATTTTTTTTGGGTTTGGAACTGCCAGTTACATACTTTTGCACAACTTCATCATACCATTTGTACCCATTTCTAATCTGTTCAGGGTATAAAAAGGGACTTGGTCGTTCGCGATTTGATTAATTTGGAGGTTCTGCCAAATGGCATGAAGCGCCACTGAAATGGTTTTGAAAATGGGGTGCAGGAGCGAAGAGGCTCTCAAACTTTTCCATGATTTATGAGTGCGATCAAAAGACGTCAGGGCAAAACTTGCAAAGGCCAAAATTAAATTCACGCAGTCAAACACGAAGCCCTACAGATAAACTCCGCAAGCATCTTATTTTTAGCCACCTCCTGCATACCCCTGCTTCTCTCTTTTTTGGCATATGACACTTGAACTGTTTTTTCCGCCTTGTCGCTTTTGCGCATATGCAAAATATTTGGATTACCGCAAAATGTAATTGAATTTTTCTTAAAGTTGCCTGCGAGTTGGCTGCATCCTGATTACTTGTTTTGCTAATTGCACGACTATGACTCGCTGACATGCTTTTCTCAAACTTCCCGAGTGATTAGTGATGGATGTGGTGAGGCATATGGCGTGTGGCATACATGGATATGTATGTGAACTAATTACAGTCCCTGTGTGATCACTGAGCTGGTAGCACACATTAAACACGCACTGCACTGCAATCAGAACGATGGATGCTGGCCTGTTCCTTGATGTTTCTTGGACATCCTACTGCTCATCCCTGTGTAAGTTCCAAATTGATGTGGAAATATGCAAACTGCGTGCGTATTATCGAAAGTTTGCAACACGCAACAGGGTTCTGGATGCCGTGTGGCTGGGTGTCCTCTGTGGCCGCGACCAGCTTCGATGGGCATTAAAATTCGCTAGGCAGCCTGCTGTACGTGCTCGTTTCGCTCGTCCAAACGAATCCATTAGCAGCTAGCACGGCAGGCAGGCATCCAGATAGACATTTATTGGGTTTATAGCTTATTTAATTATAAAATGATATATCCACGTTACAGTCTGTCCGATTCCGCTCTCAGAATCTTTATTCCTGTATTTGCGTTACCCTGCATACAAAACAGACATAAGTCTAAGAGTATAAGTTTTACTTCCCAAAAATGTCAATGTTATATGTTCCTTTAATATTATAACAATAAATACCTAAAATACTCTTTTTTATCTTTACTTCATTACTCGTACAAATCTCTTTTATTGTTTATTAAGAATAAATGTGACGAATGAGCTGATCAAAAATACCAGCTTCAAAATTTTATAAGGCATGGCATCTTATCACGCACACCCAATATCACTTCCACTTGTTATGCGCTGTTGGATTTTCTGTTTATTTATTTATATATTTTGTGTGTCATTCTGGCCATGTCATTGGCCGCATAATATCGCGAGAGGACACAGAAGCGAAGAAGAAAAAAAAAACAGTCAGTGTCGCCGTCATGTACTTCATTTACATGGGTTACAGTTGACAAGACGTGTTCATCACAAAGCTAAATACGAACAAGTAAGAATGCTGTAGTCGAGTGAGCTCGACTACGATATACCCTGAACCAAGCTGTTAAATATATTCTAGTTTTATTGGCAAATTTTCTTTAAAAGGTTATGCTTCTATGTCTTTGAAGCTCATATCATACGAGCCTAGGTTGCTGCATCCTCGCTTGGTTAAGGCAACACACTCTGAAAGGATGTGCATTGAGGATTTCTCCTCGCTTTCACATACCTTAGGGATAGCCATTTCCGAATCCGAATTTTTGCAGCTGTCAGGAATAATCGGACATTATCAACAAACATGTTGTTGCTTCGAAATTCATTCATGTCACCCTTTCTGATAACAATATACCCGCACAAATGTAGAATGTTCAGTTCGCAGCTAGTCGAGAGACAGATATCATAATTATTCTTGTTATATTTAGCGACGCATATCTCTAGTATAAGTTGTACTCTTAAATTGAATTGCAGGAAGGTCGGTTGATCCAAAGATAAATGTTAACGTCGTTGAATTTGCTTAATTGAACTCGTGTCGCCAACATCTTTACGCTTATGCCACAAACATATTATGTGGCATACTTGTATGCTTCCTTAGTTTATTTTACTGAACAGCCAGTCAACATAGTATTAGGAGTACGTTGCTTTGGCTTTTGTCAAAAACTACAACAGGTAGTATATATACAGTGTCTCACAGCTTAATTGGAAAAGTGTGAAGTAAAAAATTTATTTGCCTGCCATAAGCAAATTATTTATTATTTTTCACAGACCTATGGTAGGTACATACATATATTAACCACCAATATGAATATATGACCCCAATACACTTGCGTTTCCCCACCTGCTAGGTAGGATTATGTAAAAAAGTACCCTATTTTTTTGTTTCAGGGGCATGCTGATGTCTAGATACTTTTATACTATCCTATTATTAGTAGTATTACAGTACATTGTTGTTTTTCGACTTACATTTTCCATGGCAGCGTCACTTCTTTCACATCGTTTATCCCATAATATATACAAAAGCATCTATACCACCAAAATTTTAAATTTAGGCTTGTAGTAAAAACTGAAAATCAGATCCGCGAATGTCTTGGCTTTATGTAAAATAGAAGTGCTTATGTGTTTATATCAGACGCTTCCAGGCTCAGCACGCTGTGGGCAATTGGAAAACCTCTTTGCCAAAAAAGCGTTGTCATTATATTATGTCAAATATGTGACATACGTATGTGGACACTCGAATAATAGTGTATGTGTGTGTGTGTAAAATGAAAACAAATGACAGGCACTGTGGCGTCGGCTAACTTTGTCCTTGTGCTCTGTGCTGTTCTCAATTTAATTGCACAAAAGCCATACAAATTTGATTAGCTGCTGGTGACGTTACAAAGGACACAGGCAAACGAAGAGCACCATATCATTTGTATACCCTGGAGCGATAACGATACCCAACAGGCCAACAGAAGACCAACAGACATACGGAATCAATAGCTGTTGTAGCCGTAGGTCAAGAAAACAGATTTTAATATATTTATGTGGGAGTTGATGTGAGAGTCGTCAGTGGATTAACACAAAATAATGTAACCGCTTCTTAAGGCAAAACAAGGGCTATCATAAACATTACTTTATTTTCAATTAAATTCTTTAAACGATGTTTTACTTGACAGCTCCGCGCGACGACTGACAGTACAATATTCCATCCAACTTAGAAGACGAATATGTATAAATAATATATGGGAAAGAGCATTGCCAAATTGAATGGAACAAATGACATTGTTGTTTTGGATTCTATTTGTTCTCCTTCTGTTCCCAATCCTATGCTTATTTACATTTTCAGACTTCACCACAAAAATGCAGACTAATTTACGGATTCCACATTTATTTTTCTGTAGCATTTCAGCAAGCTGCATGTCCACAAATGGAATATCGTTTATATGAAAAAGGATTATCACTTGTGAAATCAACAAAGTGAGCGTGAGCGAGTTTTTAAGTAATTGATTCACCATTAAATCAAATAAATTGATTTGTTTATTCAACTGACTTTGCGGGCTTAATTAATGACGTGTAATTTTATATAATATAGACAATGTAAATCCCACAAATAATTACCAGCTTTAAATTGAATTTATAATCCCCATGATTTGCTCTCACATCATTATATATTTATTCAATATTTCATATTATATATGCTACCTGCTGCAAGGGTGTGAAACGCATTACGAAATCATTAGCATTGCCATTAAGGAATGTGTTACTCAACACGCATTTAATGAGAACAAATATGCTTCAACAATATTAAAAGTTTCCCAAAAGCATTACAGTCATTAAGTCGACAGACCGCAATGTAAATGTGCGAATGGAACGCTGACGTTGGATAACAAGAGGAGGGTGAAGGCCGAAGTTGGCCAACAAGAACCTCACAAGGAAGGTGGTAAGCAACGAATAGCAGTTATGTAAGATATTAGGCTAATTAATATACAGCCACGATATATGCAAATAGTTTGCCTTGAGTTTCATATTAGACAAATGTCTAAAACACCTGTTTGTGTTAAAGGTTAAAGGTGTACAGGCAATTTTCATTACAAACCCTATACGAAAACCAAAAGCAAACCCTGACAGCTGATTCCATGAATGAGCTTCTAGAGCAGATGCCTCGGTATATGCACTGATCATCGCTGGCCTTACTATTGCCATTGCTGGGAAATCACTTTCGGTTATACACTTATGTTGAGGAAACGGAAGATACTTTGGCGATGCTCCGCACAAAAGACAAACTGACAAAGGATGGCTACGTCTCAGAGGGCATACGGCTGCATGCTATATGCCACCACATGTGGCACACTGCTGACGGAATTACGTGTGTGTCACGAACTGAAAATGGAAATTTGTCACGCATTAGTCGTGCCGTTACCTTAAGAATGTTCGCTCACAAAAGCCCCACCACCATCAACCCCACCTTTCCGACGACATGGGACTCCAATTACCTTGTATAAATCATGAGTAGCTCTCATAATTTATTCCCTTTGAACTTTTAATATTGTTTTTGTTCGGCCACCTGCAGTTAATCGACATCAATATTTTTTATATTAAGGTTCATGATTAACTACTGCGTAAATATGACAAATTCTAATGCATATATTATTTAGACTGCTCTTATCTCTTTCTCAACTGAAGCTTACCGTTGACTGTTGCTTTAACACTTATAAAATTCTCTCTGGGATTGCATTTCATGGAATCTAATCCAGGTTTCTTACATTATAATCAACTAAATACAAGTTTGAATTTCAAATTAAATTGATAAGATTTTTTGGCTGTGAAAAATCAGTCTATCTATGTATATATTCTCTGAATAATTTATTACTGCCCAACGTTGTGTAAGCTGTATATTTTTCTAAAATCTATAAAAAATGTTTCTCATTTCCTGGGTGTTTTTATATGTTTATACAGAACTTTAATTTTAGCCTTTTGTTACTTATATTTTTGTTGACTTGACATGTACAAAAACAATTTAAGTAGTTTATAAATTCATATATTTTAAGTTGAAAAAAAACTTTCCACAGCAGTAGAGAGAGTAAATTTCATTACTATTTTCTGCATTTCAAAAATAATTGTTCGCAACAAATATTTGCATATATATATTTGCACTTTCAAAAAAATGTTCTTTTAATAAAACAAAATTCTGAAAAGTGGCAAAAGCCTTTATAACAATAAAAGAAAATTAAAATTTTGAAGGTATTTACCTATTATTGACATATTGCCCAAATTTCATAAAGATCAGATAAAAAAATACCCAGGTTATAGTCGAAAGTATATTCTGATATTGATCTCATTACTATCAGCATTTTATGCATAAGTATGCACGTCAGTTCTTCTGATAAAGGGACGGCAAGATAATCGATAAATATGTGTGTATATTCTGCAGCTCCCCAAAATCGACGATTGCGTTTATACATAGAAGTTAGATTTGATTGAGCAAAGATTTGTAAAAAGAAAGGCAATACAAATATAATAAAATATTTAAAAACTGTGTTCAGTGTCGTTGTCGAACCCACTCAACTTTAACTTTCTTACTTGTTTTTCTGATTGGACGTCAGGTTGAATTGCAGCGCATTGCAAACTGTCAATTGCACCATCCTCCGGATTCAACTCTCAACTTTCAACTTTGCTGAGTGTCTGCCACTCGGCGTTGAGTTGCAAATTTATCATCTGTCATTAGCACACTTCTTTCACCGTTCAACCAATTTTTCTCATTTCTTACACAGATGCACAAAGCAACCATCAACAAAGGAGTCCAGTAGTTAAGGCCACAAATGAATGTAAAGAAGTATATTCGCAAATACATAGTTTCCTTTTAATCAGCATGTATGCAATTGTTTTGTATAAATTGGCTATTTGAAAATACAAAATTGTCTGTTGGTGTGCAAACAATGAATGCCTAATGACGTTGTATGTGTTAACATCTTAATTGAGAGCTAACATTTTCAAAATATATACACACGAATTTAATTGACAAAATACTAATTAAAATTATATCCCAGTTGCGTAGCTGTGGGCAAAAGGAAAATCAAAATAAAAGAAAAATAAAATAAAATAATTGCACGCCTCTATAATTGCTTGCTTTATTGTTGCGCTTAGTGCTTGTGCTTGTGTATGTGTGGGTGTTTGTGTTTGTGTGCTGTTGTTTTAAACAAATGGCTCAAATCAATTAAACTCATTTGAACTTCTGCCATTTTGCGTACCGTCGCAGGGGATCCTGGCTGGGCTAGCACTTGGGTTCATTAGCAAAAGACTCATGAATAATGCCAGAACATTAAATTTAAAGCAGGCCGGCCATCCTGTTTATTTGTGTCTAGGGATGCTTCGATTACTTGTTAATCATTCGCATTTAAATTTCAAGTTAAACATTTTATAACCAGCCCCGCAGTCCTCTTCTCCTCCAGCTACCAAATCCAATTTGAACCCCCCCTCACCCAGTCACAGTCCCAGACCCACACTCCATCCGCACTCCGCACACTCCTGTGCGACATTCGACAACAAATGTCTTTCTGTTACGCGTAATAAAAGCGAAATCCCCGCTGAATATTGGCCGCAGGCTGGCTCTGTTTACGTGGTCTTTAGTGTCCACAATTTGTTTTTGTTGTTCCAGTGGAGAAACCCTTGTAGTAAACAAGGTAACGTCTTCAAAACGAATCTTACCACGCTGCCCATCACTTTTGATACTCACCAAAGATACTCAAAGCAAAACAAATTTAAGGACAGCCAACTTTTAAGTCCGCTCAGTTTAATTATAGTACATTGTAACCGATGGATTTAAGTATTGATGATTTACGGTCTTGTGATATTTACACAGGATGTCTCATGGTATCTGGTTGTCATTTCTTGTTATTCATATTGTTTTACCCAGTAACCATAAAATTTGAAGTAAAAACAGGGTGTCATTAAAAAAAAAAATTTATAAATTATAAAATGTAATATTTATGATCAAAATTGTAAAACTAATCCAAAACATAAGCTAGCTGCTGCCGCAAAATTAATTGATTCAATTAATAAATATATACATCCATTTTCATACATTTTATTTTAAACTAATTTACAAAGCAAATATTACTCCAGCAAATCTCTCTCAGTAACAAATTTATATTTATTAATCAAATGTGGTAATTTCATCAAACAGAGCATCTCGAGTCTCGACTATAATACTCCTACTTGGAATTTTTCCATTCTCGTTTAAATATTTTGTACTTTACCGCCACATTCAGCCGTCTAACGAGATTCTCGATTTACGCGTTGATTCTGAGAAATTGGGGTGACTGTTGATGGGAATACGTGTATAAGCCATGCACGATGATTACATAAGGAAGCACTCTTAAATATGCATGAGGCAAAAACATCCTGAATTCGAATTCAACAGCAGAATTCAGTAATTACGCTTACATTTCCTGACACCCTTTAAAAATACAGCCAAATATTGAACCATAATACAAACCTTACATAATTCTTTAATTCGGATTCATAAATTTATATGACATCTGACAATGGCTGGGACGTACGAGATACAACAGATTATTCTCTTTACCCCTATATTTTTTAAGTCTCCAAAAATACAAGCTAAATAACCGACACTTGCATTTGAAGTATAATAATTACATTCTTCCTTTTAAATTTGGTAACTCTATCTGAAAACTGGCATGGTCAATAAATGTTCTTACCGGAAAAAGCTTGTCAACTTTAGCTCTTAAATTGAAGGCGGTTTACCTTTACCTTCCAAGTTTGGTGACTCTATCTCAAAAATTGTGGAAGATATTTACATTTTCGATTTATAGATGTGACGGACTATTGATTCACAAGAAGTCTAATTCATGAAATTATTTTTTGAAATGATTCTTGCTACTTGGAATGAGATATGAGTGTCTATTCATATTACCAGGTAGGCTATACATTTAGAGTCTACGCAGCTAGTCTCGTAAATTTCCTTGCCTTCACCAATACGAGAGAAACACACAACTATTCGAAATATTTAAGACGCACATAAATTGTAAATAATCTATCTCTATTATTTAGAGATATGTTGGCTGCTTTGAATTTGAGCAGGTGGAGCATCTTGACTTCAGGTATTCAAGCTTCCAAGGAGTGCAATACCATTTTGGAGCAGCTACGCAAATTCAAGCAGCATCGCTATGTGATATTTGCCATAAAAGAAGAGAAGGAGATCAACATTGAGATTTTGGGTAGCCGTGATGCTGGCTATGATGATTTTCTAGTTGATTTACGGAAGGGGGGACCGGAAAAGTGCCGCTATGCTGTCTATGACTATGTATATCATCATCTGTGCCAGGGCGCCTCCGCCAATTGCTTAAAGGAGAAGATCTTTCTGATGCTCTGGTGCCCAATGCAAGCCAAGATAAGGGACAAGATGATCTACTCGACCTCATTTGTTGAACTTAAACAGGAGCTGATTGGCGTGCAAAAATATATACAAGCTACCGAATTGGACGAAGCCAGTCGCGAGTGTGTCGAGGGGCAGCTTCGCCTCTTTGACTGAGAGCTCCACCAATAACAACTTCAAGAGAAACAAGCCACCGAAGTTCAATTGTATTTAATGTAACTATCATTAATTGTATTATTATATATTTTTGTTACCTATAAAGAAAGATATTATATGCGCAGCCTAATCCTTCATCTATTGAGCCTTTGCCCCTGAGCCAGCATGTGCCACATCCACTTGGCGGCAACTTTATTTGATCTTTCACCCACCTAATAAGCCCATTAAACATTTGGTTCTGTGGCCGTTGACTCGGCTCCTTGATATTTGGCAAACACTGAACACGAATATCATTTTCCAGTGCTAAATGTATTTAGCTTTGACCCGTATATAGCAACAACACTTCTCTTCCCCGCTCCGCTGTCCCGACGGTATGCCCAAAAATACTTTTTCCCAGCGGCCACTGCTGCGTCTGCTTCGTCGCTGGGGAGATAAGGAAAAGTTTTACCATTGAGACTTTTTATCTCATTCATAAATCATTACCAAGTTGCGAGCATCGCCCACTTCGTCGTGCGCGAGAGTCTTCCACTTTTCCATATTGGTTCTTGTTGCTCTGTGTGAATTAGTGGGCAAATTAAAACGAATGGAAAGTGAAAAGAACTGCATAATTGTTGTACAGTAATAACAGTTCGTTTGCAAAGGCATGTGTTCTGTATAACCTATCCACAAATTTCCAACGTAGAGCTCAAAAATATATTCATCATGTGCCACTTGCGGGACTTAAGGCGCAAAGCCGACAATCAGAACTCACAGCACGAATAAAGAACACAAATAATAAATACAAAGATTTGCGAAAGGGTGTTGGCCATCAGATGGGCATCCCTTATACGTAAGTATATGCAATATGTAAAAACGTAAGCATAAAACAAAGCCAATAAACCAGAAATAGAATGCAAAAACCCACAGACAAAATCCACGCATTTACACACACCTAGTTTCACACCCACACAAATAATGTTGAATGTAAAAATCAAAGCGTACCGAAAAGGGCAAAGAGCAGCACTTGCCAAAAATCCACGCAAATCTAGTGGAAAATTAAAATCTAGCCAATTTATTTGTGCAACAGACAAGGTATGACAACGACAGAGATAGAAACAAAAGCCAAAAGCCATTAATTAATTGAATGTGGTACGCTTCCGCCTAAAAGATAAATATAGCAGCACAAACAAATAAAATCAATAAATTGATTTGATCTAAACTTAAATTTAGCTAGGTAAATCGAGCAACTAAAATTTAAAATGCAACAGAGTCTGGCAATCTAGTATCATATATATCTATATATCATTTTGGGTACAGCTCCATCATGTCGAATCCAAGTCAACATTGAATTCGTTATCTCTCTTAACACAAGTAACTTTAATTATAAGTTTGTCTTGATTAATATTACACAGGTACCGCAGCAGCTAGAGTTTGTTACTTTAATTAGTGAGTTTCTAAGGAAAAGAAAACTGAAACCAATTGCACAGCCACAAAGCAAGCGCTGGCACAACTTTGAGCTGGGCATGAACGAAGCTTGGAGGGAGAGAGAACATTACTCACTGATGCATGAGTCTCAAGTTGAGCGACATCCACTCAGCTCGTGTCCATCACTTCAGAGCACTCAAATTATTTGCCCCGTCACCAATGACAAAAAAAAAAAAAAAAACAAAATGCAAGTCGCATCGTTTCATCATAGACCCTGGCCTAGGAAGATAAATTGAAAGTATTTGCATACCATGTGAAAGTTGAAACTGCACAATACAGCAACGAATCGCTGTCTAACTACAGAACTAGTGTGAAGCATATAAAAAAAAAAAATTCTGACAGAATCATAGCCATCGTTTGTGGCGGAAAGTGCATAGAAAATAAAGTGCAAGCTTGAGTAACGAACATACTCAGGCGACTAAATGAGAAGAGCTATGGGGTATTCAATCATATTTTAAAATTCATAGCCGTACTCACATAGTTGTTGGTTTATTCCATCGCTGTCAGCAGGCCTGACGTTGACCATCATTTAAGATATTCCATATGTACGTACGATGAGTTGCAAGCAATGAAACGAAATCCAAACTAATTAGTAACTTATTTCCAAAATAGTTTGGCTAAAATAAAACTTATTTGAACATTGCAGTCTAGTGGACTCGACGATATCAAGTCCATTTATTTAGTTTCCATACAATTTGGCGATGCTCGCTTATTAAAAAACGCTAAACGTGAGCGGCTGAGGCATCTGGTAGAAGAATAGTGATCGAAAGCCAGTGAAGTTGGCTGCACTGACATTTCGATTGCACTTTGATTGCATATCGATTCTAATGGGCGTTGCCACCTGCACCAATAATGCCTGCCAACTGGTTGTCAGTCAGATATGTGCAGATCAGCTGCTCTCTCAATAGCCGCCGAGTTCGAAAATCAATATTTCAATTGGTAATTTTATTTTAATAAATACAATAGAATAAAATTATTTCGACATATTTTTTTTTTCAAAGGTATAGCCTCACAAGAGTTAGGTGGAGAATGGTTGATGTCTTAAATTTATGAGTTATGAATATGCAATTAAATTCTGTTCGTTTTTGCCTAATGAACACAACATACGAGAACATTTGCAATAATTTCAGTAAGAAAATTGAACAAAGATAAGCTCGATTTCAATAGTAGCTGCAGAGGCCAACTAATTATTATGTGAAATTAAAAAACACTGCTAATATCAAAGTGGCTTGTTTTTGTTTAAATATGAATATAGATTATAGTTGCTTTTAATATATTTTGCAGGCAATGTAATCTTTGAAACCAGTTTGCTCTTGATAATCATGAGTAAAATAGTACACAATCTTATACACTTAAACCATTTATTTGGAATGTGTTTGGTTTATGCTATGCAACACATAAGTAGTTAAAGTAGACTGAGTACACATCGAGAAGAATAATGTGCGCGGTCCCGAGTAGTAAACTTTGTGCAAAGTCACAAGCATCGCCACTAATTGAATGGGCTCCATTTGTGGCTGAGAGATAGGGAGAGAAAGAGTCGCAGAATGCGACAAAGTTGTAAGCTTAGTAATTGGGTATTTTATCTGCATATAAAATGAATTTTATGACATATTGGGCGCAGTAAACGCGTACTACTTGAATGGTCAGGGGGAGGTGGGGGCTTTCGTCGTAAATCAGCCAAAGTATTTATTGGATATTAGCTCATCTAATCGCCTAGACTATTTGGTTTCTGCCTTCTGCCAGCTTGCTAGTCGAAGTGGCCACGTGCCAATAATTTGCTGGTCGATTGCCACTGCTTTTGACAAAAGATAATTAATGTATTTTGTGGTTTGTTGCAGAATGGTCCTGTTTGCCACGTGCAGCATTATAAGTTTGTGTGAGATTTAGTACTGGCCTGCTCAAAGAATTTCTAGGATTCCTCGAATTTGGCTCAAACATAAATTCGGGTGGTCGAAATCAATGCAATAACTTTAGCATAAGCTTAACAATTTGCTTTAAAATATAACAAAAATAATATAAATAAATAACTAGATTGTACTCAATAATGGAGCGTAGACGTTTCCCTCTCATTTGAATTGTATTTTTCATTTTAAAAAAGCCGATCCATTGAATACAATCTTGTATAAAAGACATAATTACGGACATGGCGAATATACAATATGTATCAATTGATTGTATCTGATTGCTTAATTTGATTGCAATTATCATTAATAATAAAATTAAAACTTCAATTCTGTGCATTTTTTTTTCTTCAAATTAATTCAATTTATTTGAATTTTTTAATGTAATAATATGATGATAAAATGATGTTTCGTAAGTAATGTTCATGTGACAATTCAACTTTCGCCTCAGTGACCCTGAAAATTGGAGTTCAGCTTATTCAATTTAATATACGTGAAAATGGATGCGTAAAAATGCTAGAGTATTGTTTTAAAACTTTGCAGCTATGTCTAAATTGAAAAACTTTTGCTCCTTTAGCTTTGTTAACCTACACTTCGCGAAGTACTTCTGCGACAAACAAGGAGAGCCAAGCATTGTAGTCAAAAATAAATTTGATGCAAATGCGGCAATAAGCTACCAGCTGGAAAGCATCTTTTTATACTATGATACCGAAGTTATCATACTCTGTCTGTATGAATGCTAATTTTAGAGACTTGAAACTCAGAATATATACTGTTCTGTGTCCGCGTGTTGCTACGTCCGCTAGGAAGCTAGGCAATCAATAATGCCACACATCTCCCACAATTTTAAGGTTACAGTGACAAAATTTGGTTAGTAGATTATTGGCAATGTCCTTCCAAAATCGGCAAAGTTAAATGCAAAGGTATATTACTGATAATGGCCCGACTGCAACTTTCTCTTTTGTTATTAACTGCAGGAGATGGTATCAAGGTCGCTCAGTATTATGGATAGTAGCTCGACCTAGCGGAAACTTATTGCAGATTGATTTCATATTCCAGTTACATATGAATTTTTATTGATATTCTGAATGGAAGAGCTAAGCTGGATAATGCTCATCAACTACAACATAACATGCAGCCAATCATAATATATACCAACTATAAAATTCGAATTGATGTGACAAGTGCTTTTCGCATATAAAAAAAAAACAAATAAATAAACAAAACGCTTCCTCTTAAGCTTTCACTCACACAAAATAATGACAAGAAAGGTAAGAAGAGGAGTGCCCACTGATGCTGTCAGACATGTTGAGAAATCCCGCTTCGGGCCAAACCAAATATGTTGTAGTAGACAAGTACGTCTCAATCAACTTAAATACCCACAAACACAATTGAATTGTTTAGGAGACGACCGCTTGTCAACGGTAGGGTAGATAAATATATTGCTTGACTTCAAATGTCATCCAAGGGTATTTTATTGTATTAACTGTTTATTAACTATAGTGCACAGGGTCTATAAATATATATTTATTTGTTGGCTGTAGATTTTTTTTATTTTTTATTTATTTACTTATATTTTGCACAGTGCACAGTTGTTCCCATTACTTGCTTGTTTTATAAAAATAAAAAAATTATCTTAAGTTGAGCGGATTGGAGAAGTGCATACAAAAAAAAAAGTTGTGCTATTTGCCTTATTTCAATTATGGATAACTATTTTAAAATTTTGTTTTATTTTATTATTTATTTTATTTATTTTGGTGAATTATAGTCATATTAATTTTTAATGCAAAAGTTTTTATTTAATTTCAAATGAATCTACTTCTGTGGCCACCTTTCAGGATTTATTTATAAGTCAATGATAAGCTGCAAGTTTAGAGCATATATATGTATATGCGGGGAGGGATATTTATTAGTGCATTTTTACATTTTTTTTTCTAAAATATTATATTATTTTTATTTATGGGTTTTTGGGGATAATCTTGTAAATTTTCGCATATGGCAATGATAAAAAATGAATTGGGAAAATTTGATTTTTTTTTTTTAACTAAATATTTTTTTCCTGGAGTAGCTTCCAATGTTTGGAGGTTAGGGCCGTACCTCCGGATCACGTGGGTTTGCACTTCTTTGTCCAAAAGGCTTGGTGGATTGTTTCTACATCGGCCGTTAGAGCGCAGGCGACAAATTGGTCGCAACCGGTTAGTGCTGCAACTCTATATTTTCTTTGGTTGACTACTGACCATTACTTCTGATTCCGCTATGCTCCAAATTTCTTACTTTAACATTCTTAACATTCCATGATTTCTGTATTAGTCTCCATTGTTGTGACAAAAATACCGTTTGACTTATATATATAAAATAGTTGAATGGCTTACTTTAATTTAGATTTAAGACAAGATATAATCAATTTTCTCAAAACCATCTACATAAATATGTACATATATACTTATAGGCAATTGTGCGTAGCGGGGCTCTGCAGAATACACACAAAAATATATTGACGCTCCCGTCGATTATCACGTCATCTCTTTCTCACACATGCGCCCGCAGATTTACATGCATACAGAAAATGCTTGCGGATGCTGATAGAAATGGGATCAATATGATAATATCTTCTCAACTACAATCAGGTGTTTTCTTGTCCGATCTTGATGAAATTTTGCCAGTTGATTAAGAATGTGCATTTGCATATTATGTATTAGTTATATATTAGTTGCCTTTAAAATTATAGCAATAGGAATTCGATATTCCAGAATTGGAGGCAGTTATCGACCAAATAACACAAACTTGGTCTGTGCGTGGTATGCAAGAACCTTAATTCCAAATTTGAAGTCTCTAGCTCTTATAGTCGCTGAGACCCCCGAGTTCATGCAGACTTACAGACTGACGGACAGACAGACGGACATGGCTATATCGACTCGACTGTTGTTCCTGATCAAGATCCTGATCCTGCTTGTTACATAAATTTTCTCAAAACCCAAACACCCTTTTTAGCCATTGAAAATGGGCTTAAGGTACAAAAACAAAAGGATTTTCCTCCGGCTTATTGTAAAATGCACTATGCAAGACCAAAATTTAGTCAAAATTAACCAATTTGAATATTTTCCTTTCTGTTTGCATTCAGCAATAAAATAAAATCATTAAAACAAATAAATTCAGCTGCTTGTCACACTTTTCATATTCGATATGTCATCGTAAGAAACCAGAAATACTCTGAGTGTAATTTTAATATTCGTAACATACTTTAAATTGTTGAATGTTCAGAATGTTGTTCCGTATGGGAAACAGTACAGGCACCATAATTCACATAATGTAGACATTCAAGAGTGAATCGCAATCACAATGTTTGTACAAATATTTTGATTTTGTTGACTTTAAGAAAATTTAAAAAAAGAAAAAAGATAGCTTAAGTGCAGAATAAGAAGTAACGTTAACGCAGAGAAACAAACGTAGATCCCTTTTGTGAAAAGAGGTTTAAGCATGAAAATACTTAGTTGCACCTGGCGCCCACGACAGTCGTATGCTTTGTAAACTTATATCCGTTCTCCTTCGTTCGTTACTGCCACTGTGTTTTTGTTGCACAGTTAACATTTCCGGAGTTGTCTCCATTTCACTGATGCAGGAAAGGAAAGGTTGCTGCGTGAGCTTGAAACTGCATAAAGTGTCCCCAGCATCCGCTTAAGACAGCTGGTATCTTTTTTATGCACTGTCCAGGCTACATTAAAGACGCTCGACTTCCTGCTTAACTGAGCAAATGTTGGGTCTTTGACTGACTGGCTGGTTAGCTGGCAAATCAAATTGGGGCACTGAGCAAAGCAATCGCCGCCGGCATAAAAGCAATGGCAAACGGAAAAACTGCAAATCACAATTTGTTGCATTTTGTATAGACAACAAAGTGGGCAATAACAAGAGCAGTGTTGCTTGAAGTAGCAACATTTGCAGTATGAGCTGATGATAATAATGATAATCCTACTTACCGAATTCACCATGCATTATTTTATGTATGCATATTTTATATAAAAGAAAGTTATCTCCTAGTGAAGCTCGCTCCATTGGAGCATTGCTGTTAATATTTCTCGCGTTGAAAGAGAATCACAAACAATGGCCTTGGCCAAAAATAGGCCAGGTGGTGCAAAGCAATTTGGTATTATTTATTTTCTTATACGCCGTGAAATGTGTAACGCATTGACATATATATCTTCATATATTTGCAATCAGCATTAGTGGCCAAGTCGTTACAGCCATGTTCGTAAGACCGTCTGCTTCTCTGTCTGTTTATAGGTATACGATTGTTATTATGCTCTAAAAATGGATACAAAATATTTTCAACATTGGCCTAATTTCGCTCCCATATTTACAATCACAATTTACAATCAAATTTGGATGTGAGCCGGTGGCTTTTGGTCTGGAAGAGTATTTCATATTCGACCTGCCAATGTCAGCTGTTATTTCTTATTTTTGTTTTCTTTCTGTCAATTTTGTTGTTATGACAAACAGCTATGTCCGCTTTTTTCAGTTGCAAATGTTTATCTGTTGTGCGCTTCCATTTGTTTTGTTTCTTTTATTTTTTGTCGCCTTTTCAGCTGCAACTTTTGTTAGCAATTTGGTCAGCAGGTGTCGCAGCAGAGAATTTTAATAAACTTTTGGGACCAGAGCCTGCGTAATTGAGCTTTGATGAACATCGGGTCCATTGTGGACAGCAACAACAACAGCTGCCTCTTTGTGGCGACATCTACTTCCCATGCAAATGAGAGACAGCAACTGTAACAACAACAATTTCATTGAATGCCTCAGGCCACATTCATTTTTTTTGTGTGGCATTCTTGTTATTTAATCGGTTCATTCTGCGCAGCTATTCAAATTGTGAACAAATAACGTTAGCTGTAATTCACATGAAATGCATAAATAACTTTAAACTGCCAACAACTCTTTTTCCATACCAAAAACTATCTTTTGAGTCAGCGAAAGCAACAAAAAAAACGCAAAAGAAGCCGCAGAGTATTTATACCCTGTACATACATATAAATATTCTTAAGCAAATGTATGAAGAAGACGCAGAGGATGTACACATACCAAAAATATTTCAATTAATATAAATCTCAGCTGCATCTTCTGCTGTCAGTCAAGCGCTAAAAGTAAAGCCAATTTGCCGGACCAACTAATTATGTTAATGATAATGATAATGTTAATGGTACTGGAAATGAAGATGCATGGTATCAACGGATGTCAATATGTGAGAGGGCAGTAAATTTTTGGACTGACCATATTTATAGTTGAATTATCGATTCGAAAGCGTAACTCATGGCAACAATGTCTCGGCTAGTTGCTCATCCGCAACTGTTGTCCAGATAATCAGTAAGCCGTCAGCTCTCAGATCAAACAACGCCAAATCCGAGCTAATTGCTATTAATTGCTGAGGGACAAACATGGGGTTTCCAAATGAGCATGTGAGACTGAATGTGGAACAAATTGTGCGTGAGTACCTAGCCGCACGCGTGTTGGAGTAGCTTCCATTTCCAGAAGCCATGCCCGAATTGAGACTAAAACAGTTAAAAACAGAGGGCAGAGTTCGCAAAAATTCTCGTCCAGGCTGAAATCGTAGACATCGAGACACATAGCTTAGGCGTCATGGCACGTACATCCCCCTGGCGAATGTAGGCAGCGATACATATCGCCATGAAGCTAGATAATTTTATTTATTTATTTATTTGTCTTCTATAACTCATTGCAGTTGGGTCCTCATGGTTTGTTGCCCTAAAAACGAATCACAATAAAATCGTATGAACATTTTTCAACTACCCAATGCAGTCTGCGAATCTCTTCTTTATCCCTATCTTTAAATATCCCTATCAGTTGTTGTCTCTTCTTTTGTATGTGGGACCATGTCACATTCTTCTCATATTGCTAATTTATTTTTATCGTACACCCTGTGTGACCCGATTCAGCCCGGTCAACCGTTATGTCGCTTCACAATGTCCTTGGTACTCATGCCAAGTAATTTGATTGTTACAGACGCTTCGCCGTAAGTGCCTGCTATTTATGACACTATGTCGGGACGTGTTTCTCAACCAGATCTCCTGCCGCATTAGTAGCCACACAAGCCAACACTTGATGCAAAGCCCCCAATAGTGCTAGATTATGAGAAAATGCCCAAATAATGCGTGCTAATCTCCCCACTTGGATCCGTATTCCTGTTACGGCTGATGGCTGAAGGGTGATGACAGCCTGAGGCAGTCAGGTCTCATTGCATCCTTGTTTATTGTAGTAGTTTGGAATGCCAAATACAATAAATACAATCAAATCTATCTGAATAGTTTCACTGTCAATGCCTCAGATGGCTGGCGACATTATCCAATCGAATTCCAAACGCATTCCTCTTCTTTGATGTTTGTCATGTATTGTTGATCTGAAAAGGATGACTTTAAAGTATGGCACGAGTGTGTGGGATGTGTGATTACGACAAGTGCAACATTGCAACTATGATAACTAGACAAGTTAAAATGCTAGCTGCGTCTTCTGGGAGTGACAGAGATGGACATGTGGACAGAGACAGAGACAGAGACACTGACAGATGAACAGAGTCAATCAAAAAGATTGTGCTTCCTCGTAGAGCAAGAGAGAGTGAATGGAGATGTGTTTATGTTTTCCATTTACGGTTGGTTGGTTTTTGACTGAGAGGTGCAGGTTAAGAGCCGAGTCAACAACAGAACAACAGTGATATTTCTCCTTCACCACAAGTCGCCTCCCTCATTTCCGACGAGTTCTCGGCGAGCTTGTACAGTAGTGGCTCAATAATCAAGTTCTTAATTGGCTTCGAGATTCCAATGATTTTAGCTTGTGACCTGCATCCGAATTTGCAGTCAGCAAGTACATACAACCGCAATGCTTAATTGTTCAATTATATCTATTATATTATTAAATTGTTTGTTCTTTGACATGTGATTTTAGCTGGAATGAGCTGTCACTGAGAAATCAGTGAACTGGCAAAGAGCTTCCACTTGACAGCAAGTTCGACACATTAGGTGACCAAGGAAACCAATTTGAGCCAACCACCAAGCAAATGGGCGAATTCTCCCAGCTTGTGTGTATTTGCAAAACGGAAATTAAGCTTGAACGCACACCATGGCAATAGATGAAGCCTGTGGCTGGGCATGACAGCGACAGAGCTTGAACTATGCAGTTGCATTTAGTTGCCGGTTGCCCTCCTCCTTCCCGTTCAAACTTCAACCAGCAGTCCATGTGTAAATACCAGCCAGCAATAGCTGGAAACGAGCAGTTGTTGTCTGGCAAAGCGTAAATACTTGAATTCCCAATTACGAAGGCAGTCAGCAAAGTTATCGGCCTGGCCAAAAATAAAAAGCAAACGAAATAATATATCTCCGATTGAATAAATTATAAATATATTCCTCATGAGACTAAATTGAACTGTAAAATAATTTGTTATTTATTTGATTGCAATTACTTTTCAGCCTACCCTCGTATCCGGCAATAACAAATCCGACCCAAATAGAATTGCAATCGAAATAAAAAATAAACAAACCATTTCCTATCAATTTGATCACAATTGTGGTCTATTTACCAACAGCCCAAAACTGTTTCAATTAAAATAACACAATTTTCAACTTTAGTTAAGCGACCCTTTCATATAATTAGTAAATTTAATTGAATAAATTTTGATTTGTTTTATTTTTTCCGCCAATATGAAATTTCCACTGCAGACTTGTGTATTTGATCTAAAAAATTTAATTACAGCTTTTATTAAAACCTCGAACTTTTCAGCTACAATTAGAATGAGGTTTGGTTTTGATTCTGCGTCAATTGGCAATCGTCAGTCAGGATAAACATTTGCAAATACGTATGTACATACAAGTACATACAGTGTCTCACAGCTCAACTAGAGCACTGTCAAAGAAAAAAAGTAATTGCCTGCCATAAACTAATCATTCATTATTTTTCAGAAATTCCAAAGACCGATGGTAGGTACATGTATTAACCACCAAAATTAATATATGACCCCAATACACTGGGGTTTCCCCACCTGCTAGGCAGGATTATGAAAAAAAGTAGCCTATTTTCTTTGACTCTGTGCCTAATAAGCTGTCGGTCACTGTAGGTAAATACGCAATTATACATTGCCGTAAGCAGCGGTGCGAGTCTGTCTGTGGCAGATTATTCGATTGCAAATAGCCGAAATGAGTTGCCATTTTGGGCACGTGTTGCGTCTGTTGGTTATAGTGGAATAAGTAGGTTGGTTCATAGTATAGCTATATGCATACATTCATAAGTAGTTTGGTTTCGCTGAACGCGCTACCATATTTTTAATTAAAAAGTGTAGAAACACGCACGCACACGCACCTGGAGTGGGTTGATGGGAGGCAGGATGGGTTATGGCAGGACCTGTTGGGAGGCGAAGTCTAGGTAGTCTTCAAAAATAATAGCAGGAAATCAAAAATACACACAGCTGTCGCCATAAATGAGATAACAAGTTTGTAATTTCGGCATAATTGCCCCCCCCCCCCCCCTCACAGTGTGGCGCAAACCGTCGCATTGGGCCAGCAAGGATATGGATTCTGTAAGGTTAACTTCAAGTGAACGTTGACTACCGATGAACATTTGATTCCATTTTTAGCTTATCCATGCCGTTGCTGCCGCAGTTGTTGCTCGCTTTTATTAAAATCTAGCTGCTACACATTTTTATTCTCTTGCTCTGCACCCAAAGTTTGCCAAACTTCAGAATTGCTTGGTCGTTTGGGGTGCCAGGCACACACATGCCACCAAATGGCAGATGCTCTGCATGACACGCAGAAAGCGTTGCTCCTGACGACTGGTTCTTATCTTTTATCTAATTAAGTCGGCGTTAAATTTATAACTGGCAATCGTTTAGCCTTCTGTGGCAAGTGTCAACCGTGCAATGATGCAAACCGCCTTATGGCTCCGTTTTGATTACAACTGAATCAGCATATACATAAATTAAACTGTGATTAGATCTATATTGCCGTGTTATATTATGCATGTGAATGTAACTTGACTAATAATATATATATTTTATATTTTTATCGACATATATATATTTACGCATATAAAATGTAGGCTTCCATTAGTAGATAAAAAAAAATCTTTATTTAATATTTAGGTATTCTTTTGATTTTCATATTTTGCACGTCTTGGGTCTAATTACTTTAATTAAGCTAATTGCTCATTCTAATCGCATTCATAAATCCTTTTGCCCCATGCTTCCAGCCTAATCGGAGGCAAAGACAGCTTAACTTCAATTCAATTATAAACTTAATAAATGGGGGGCTGAGCTTAGCAGATTTACTGTTTGTTTGGCAAACAAGGCAAAAACCATTCCATCAACCAGATTTTCTTGTCTTTGTCCATTTCCATTCCTTTCACTGGACTCACCTATTTTTTATGGATTTTTTTGTATCATTTCTATTTTGTGGTTTTCTTATTTGATTTTGAGCCCGGAATTTAGAAGTTGGTTTCTACTCAAAAGAATTTGCGCCACAAAATATTTATTAAATTGTAAACATAATAAATAGAAAACGGGAAAGCACTTTGTTAGCATTGTTACCCCCTCGGCTTTCAAGTGTAGCAAAACAAAGAAAATATAAGGCATATATTGACATATGTAAGTACATACATGTATGTACTTTGTTGCCCGAAGCAGGGTGCATTGGTGTGGATAACATATTTGCTAAAGGGATAGACAAAGAATATTGTGCCATTGTTTACATTACAGTTCGAAGTGCAGAGTGCAACATAATTTGTATTTCATTACCTTTAAGTCGCAAGTGTTGCTATTGTTGCAACACAATCGATTATCTGGCTACGCAATTTGCCCAGCCCATGCCTCCAACTAGCCCAGTCAGCAGCAATTGGGTAGCTGTTATCTGTCCTTTTTATTCGTGCTCAACTTTCACAACATTTTCGCAAATTGAGCAGAATCAGCTTTTGCACGCCCACGTTGCAAAGAGCACCAAATTGTGTCACTTAACGCAATCAAAAGGCGCTGCTATAGCTACTAAATTGACAAACACATATACACACACATTGATGCGAGTCCTTACTTGTACGTAATCATTTATGTCACATGTCCAAGTAAGAGTAAATGAACACATGTTCTTACTGAAATGCCCTGAATACAACAAAAAAATTGTGTGCCTTTTAGAAATTCGAAATATATGAACAAATTTCATAACATTTGAAATAATTTTCCGAATGATCTAAAATGTTTGTATTTGTAACATCTTAAAATACTAATATTTAAATAAAATACAAAAATATAAAACAAAAACGAATGTTGGAGCTCTATGTAAGCCCTCAGAGAATTAGACAATTTGTTGATACATTATGAAAATAAGTAACCTGAAATTAAGAACAGAGAAATGCCGTTATTAGAAAGACTCAACATTCCGTTTTTAGGAATATACTTTCTGAATTATAAGGAGCACCAAAAGTATGCGGAGTTCCAAAATTCACCACGATTTTTTTCTCAGTACAATTTCTGAGTGAGAATAAACTATTCTGTGTACGTGTGTGTATGCGTGTGTGTGTGTGTGTGTGTGTAAGTGTGTGAGTGGTTGACGCTATGCACAATATAACCTCACAAGGAAATTAATATGGCCGCAACCTTAATTTGACCCTAGAAACCAGAGCCAGGCAACCATGCAAATAATCTCATTAGGCCAAGTGGAAGAGGTTCGTAGGTGCGGCTACAAAAATGCAAAATGCATTCGCTCTTGCAGCCCAGCATCACCTTTTCCCAGGTGAAAACACAAAACTGTCGATTTAGATCAAGCATTTTTATATTAAAGATGTTATAAATGTGAAAGCAAGCTTTTATTCCAAATTGAAAGCCATATTTTGTATGTGAAATAAACGCGTGAATGTTATGGATATAGATATACCAGTTAATGTGGTAAGGACTGCAGCTAGTTTCATAAATTGTTAAATGCCTTCGGGGCTAAAACTTACACCCAGGAATGACGTGGCCCTTCGGTGCTTGTGGGTTTATTTGTGTTGATTCTAATAAAAAGTCAATAAATAACTTTATATTAAATATTTACAAAAATGTGTTGAGCCATGGGAATGTTAGTTAAATAGCAGCCGGACGAAGGCCACTGGACCTAAGGACTATTCCAGTGACTTAAAGCGCTTTAAGTGAAGAGAAAATCAAGGGCAAAACTGAAATTGAAGCAGAAAGTGAAACTAAAACTGAAGGCAGCCCAAAACCAATGGCAGGAACAATGCGGAAATAATTTCATTTTGGGTGATATAAGTAATGTTCAAAGGTAATGGGTATTGTTGTTGTTGCTGTTGCTGTTGATGTTGATGCATTGCCATTGCCGCAAAGAAATCATTCGGCTGTAAGCGACGTCCAACTTCCACGATTTTGACCATTTGGGCCTAACAGATTCGCTAGCGACAATTGCCTGGTGCGGTTGTTGGGCGCTCAGAATGCTTCCGCTTCCGTTTCCGCGTCACTGAGTTTGACTGTGTGAAACATTTGCGGACCGAAACGCGTAAAACTGTTGTAAAACAAAGTAAGCTCCAACTGAAAAGGGACAAGTGGTAACTGCTGCCCCAACCTACACACTTAACTTTTTACAATATTGTAACATGGCAAAATAAAAAACTTCCGACCTCAAATTTCGTTTTTAACTTTAAATGTACGATTGATTTAGGGGCAAAACTATGATCAAAAAGCCTTCGCTTTTGAAGATAAGTTGAGCTTTGACGAAGTTACGGCATTTTGAGGTCGGAAGACAAGTAAAAATTATAGCCCGAAAATCGATATATCGGTGTATGGGCAAAGGTCGAAACTTCAAAATGCCATAACTTCGTCAAAACTCAACTTATCTTCAAAAGCGAAGGCTTTTTGATCATAGTTTTGCCCCTAAATCAATCGTACATTTAAAGTTGAAAACGAAATTTGAGGTCGGAAGACAAGTAAAAATTATAGCCCGAAAATCGATATTTCGGTGTATGGGCATAGGTCGAAACTTCAAAATGCCATAACTTCGTCAAAACTCAACTTATCTTCAAAAGCGAAGGCTTTTTGATCATAGTTTTGCCCCTAAATCAATCGTACATTTAAAGTTGAAAACGAAATTTGAGGTCGGAAGACAAGTAAAAATTATAGCCCGAAAATCGATATATCGGTGTATGGGCATAGGTCGAAACTTCAAAATGCCATAACTTCGTCAAAGCTCAACTTATCTTCAAAAGCGAAGGCTTTTTGATCATAGTTTTGCCCCTAAATCAATCGTACATTTAAAGTTGAAAACGAAATTTGAGGTCGGAAGACAAGTAAAAATTATAGCCCGAAAATCGATATATCGGTGTATGGGCATAGGTCGAAACTTCAAAATGCCATAACTTCGTCAAAACTCAACTTATCTTCAAAAGCGAAGGCTTTTTGATCATAGTTTTGCCCCTAAATCAATCATACATTTAAAGTTGAAAACGAAATTTGAGGTCGGAAGACAAGTAAAAATTATAGCCCGAAAATCGATATATCGGTGTATGGGCATAGGTCGAAACTTCAAAATGCCATAACTTCGTCAAAGCTCAACTTATCTTCAAAAGCGAAGGCTTTTTGATCATAGTTTTGCCCCTAAATCAATCGTACATTTAAAGTTGAAAACGAAATTTGAGGTCGGAAGACAAGTAAAAATTATAGCCCGAAAATCGATATATCGGTGTATGGGCATAGGTCGAAACTTCAAAATGCCATAACTTCGTCAAAACTCAACTTATCTTCAAAAGCGAAGGCTTTTTGATCATAGTTTTGCCCCTAAATCAATCGTACATTTAAAGTTGAAAACGAAATTTGAGGTCGGAAGACAAGTAAAAATTATAGCCCGAAAATCGATATATCGGTGTATGGGCATAGGTCGAAACTTCAAAATGCCATAACTTCGTCAAAACTCAACTTATCTTCAAAAGCGAAGGCTTTTTGATCATAGTTTTTAAACGTACGATTGATTCAAAAAAATATACAAAAAACATAAACACCGATGAAAAATTTAAAGAACTGTTTGCAGAGAGATATAAGCCAAGTTATGGCAAGATAGCTTTAAGACAGCGTCTAGTTCGCCTACAGACGGACAGATGAATGGACGCACATGGCCTTAACGACTCGGCTAATGATGCTGATGAAGAACATATATACAGTGGCCCGCACCTTATTTGGCTCAGTGTCAAAGAAAAAAAGTAATTGCCTGCCATAAACTAATCATTAACTATTTTTCAAAAATTCCAAAGACCGACGGTAGGTACAGGTATTAACCACCTAAATTAATATATGACCCCAATACACTGGGGTTTCCCAACCTGCTAGGTAGGATTATGTAAAAAAGTAGCCTATTTTCTTTGACACTGAGCCAAATAAGCTGTGGATCACTGTATATGTATTTTCAATACGTTGCAAACTTCAAAACTTTAATGCCATTCACAAGGGTATAATAAAACAAATACGAATGGCATTTGTTTTTTCAGGTGTGTGTGTTTTGGTGTGCATGTGGATGTCTGCGTATGTGTTTGTGTGTGTGTGTGTGTGTGCGTGTGTGCGTGCTCTTGTGGGTTCTGGTGTTATTTCGAAAAATACAGGTTTTTTCATGCGCAAAAGAACCCCTTAAGTTTAGTTATTGGGCGAAAGCTAAAGCTAACATTAAGTTCGAATTCCAAAACAAAACTGTTGAAAGAACTTGTTAGATAATCACACACACCCATGTTATACTTATTTATAGATACGTATGCCTGTCCACCTATGTATACAGAGTAACCGCATACAGAAACAGTGTGTCCTTGACTTTTCGACTATCCAGGTGGCTTGGCACAGCTACGAACTTATTCTCAACTAGTTTCCCAAGTGAAAGACAATGGCATTCAAAGCAATTCTCTTCAAATATTATTCTCTAAGTTGACTCGTAACTGACGCTGGCAACCCTTAAGTGGGTTAGATTATGTATTCGAATAATATAGCTTAAACAAAGTCATTCCATTTATTGCATTTACATAAATCATCTATTTGTTATACACTAAGTGGCTATTTATTCGTTTGTATCACTTGTCTTTTATTTTGGCGTACGTTTACTCTTGTGAAGGACCCACATTAGCTCAAACAAATTAGTCTTAGCCACAGGCGTCATTGACATGGAGTTTTCTTAATTGGAAATAATTCAACTTAAATAATATTAAAAATAAATATTCTGAATACCACACCTAAAAATCCAGCTTTAAAGTCTCTAAAATAAAACTCTAAAGCACTGAAATTTATTAAGTCACTCTAAAATATAAACGCTCTCGTTGAATCGTTGGTTTTTTCTAGTTTAATTATATTAACTTACATTTCCTATTCTAACTATTCTAACTAACTAACTATTCTATACCCTCTTCATATTGCCAGGATATGAGAAGTGGAGCAAGAGCAACACTAGCAGGAGATGGTCTGAAACGTCACCTAGATATGGTTCCAGTGGATGTGCAATCAAGGCACAGTCACGGTTGATGTTATATCCCACTGCACTGGCTTCTGAAATGCTGCCAGTGTGGTTGAGTGGTCTTGTTCGTGGCGGTCAGACACACGTTCAGGCCAAAATAGTTTTCATTGCATACGTGAAAAGGTGAAGAGGTGACGACTACGTACGTGCCCGGCACAAAATTCAAACGCCGTGTTGTGCAAACTATTTGCGAAGCCTTTCAAAGCTGTCTGCGATGCACATTCAAGCCAGTTATCTGTCAAATCGGTCAACATCCCTACCTAACGCAAACTGGGCAAACTGTAAATGCAATAACAGTTCATCTTCCGCCAGATCGTTAAAAGTGTGTGTACAATTTATGCTCTTGCTTTAATTTGTGCCCCGAAATTGTATTTGCCTATCTTACCCTTACCTGCCTTATGTCATTGTATTGTCGTGGTATTATCGTGGTCCCCTGCAAAAAATGTTAGCTCCGATGAAAGTTTATATCCATTGCAACGGACCAACGAGCACAGCAAAGCTCTCTGCCACATTTCAAGCGCATATTCCACAAGAAGGCGAACCACGCGGTCAAGCTCAACCTGCCACCATGGTCTATTGGACAGTTATTGCGATAACAGTTAACAGCTGGCATGGGCTCACAACACCAATGAACAACATTCAAATTGAGTGTTTATGTACTGGTCAAGAAAACACACTTTAACTAATGTAGAAATCAAATATCAGCTAAATCACTGCATTTGATTCAGCTCTTATCCTACATCTCTCAACCGAAACTCAACCGAGAGTGAGTGGTAAACTTAATGTGTGTCGTTTAGTTGTCTAGTTGCATGACCCTCGCATTTTATTTTATTTCCATTGGGTGGAGAGGATTGCGTTTGGAATTCAATTGGAAAACGACACCAGCTACTTTTTGTTGATTGTTAGAAGCACTCAGACTGTTCAGTTATATTTGATTGCACATATTCTATTTAGCATTCCAAGTAGCCGTAACAACAACAAGGATCTAAGCCATACGGAACAATCAAATTAAAGTTGGGAAATGTCAGCTGGAGTTCCAAGGTAAATGGAACCAGAGTTGGTCCGGTCGCTCAAGGTGTAAGATAACAGTAAATATGCAATATGTGAGGAATGTGAAATAGCCTTAAAAACTAAAGAAGAAAATACATACGAACATGGACAAGAATATACGACCGTGCTGAGTAAATTCGTAGACTACAATGAATCACAGGAGTCACAATGTTCATGGGAGTAAAAGGACGATGGAAAGAGAGCTTGAGGAGAGGAACGAAAGGGGTGTACATATGTGTCCTAAACGGTACTTTATCACATACTGTGTATATATTCAGTGACCATTTTTAAATGTTTCTCAGACGACTTGCTAATGCGAGCGGCCAAATTGCAACTAGATTCTAATCAAATATGCTTGTGGCATGTCATGTTTACCAGAAAAACAGTAAATAGCAAATAGCTGGCACACGGCCAGGACATGACCGGGACACACAAGTTTAATGTTTGGTGCTGAAGGCTGTTGAAATGGAACTGGCTACCTGGACTCCCTAGCCAAGTGCTAGCACTTTCGAATCGACAATTCAATTTCAACCCTACATATAGAGTCTGAGTTTTGCTTGCGGCAGCGTACGCATATGAATCTTCATCTTCATCATCATCATTTTCGTTATCTCCGCAGTCATCACCAGGGTCAAAGTTTGGCCAGCCACTTCATGCCATCAGTCGAGGGCATTCAATTGGCCCCCATCTTTGACGTTTGTTTATTTAATGATAGACCACTGGGAGCTGATGCCTATAACGGGCGACCGCCAGCCTGCCTCTTTCTCTCTTCTTCTTTTGCACTTTTTCGGGGAAGTGAACGTTGCCAGACAGAAGCTGGGCAGCTATAGTTCCCGACGCGTGTCTTGAATATTTATTTGCATTTGATTAAAGTCTCAGTTTCATTCGGTGTTTATTTGATTGAGACTTTGGACGAGCAGAAAACAATCGTAAAAACTTGGTCAAGGCATCGCCGACCATTCTCAAAGATTGAGATACACTCGAAAGTGGTCGGCTTGGTACTAAATAAAGCTGGATGATTAATAACAAAATCTGCCTCTTTAAGGCAAAAGATTTATTTATATTTGGCTCTGCGAGAAAATGGGAAAACCCATTCAATAAATCATGGATGTTACTTCGCTATAGATCAATTGCGGTTACAATTTATGCACGGTCTTGGCCAATGGCAACGGTAAATTGATGAGGTCTTCAGCACAAAAACCTCATGAATAATGTCACCTGATGCCAACAAATGGCCTCATTAAGCTGCCAATGCGCACTCGTTTTTCTTGTCTCAGATAGTATGACGACTATTTAGTCTGAGACAATGATAGTGTATACAGTATTTCTTATAGACATGTATGTATATGTATATATTTAATTGTGGCATACATGAGACCCCAATGCACTGATCTCATACATTGCAGATTTTGCGCACTTACAGCGAGTTCCACTTAGAATTTGCCATTTGCCTGGACGCACACTGACCAAACTCATTCAGTTGAACCTTAGTCCCACAACCAAAACCAAACTCAAATCCAAACCCAAGCAAAGAAAGCAAACACAAATCCAAGCATTCGAATTTACTGCCACGCTTTGAGCCAAGCAATTTTCACTTTCGCTTTCTTATGCGATTTCATACCCTTCTTGGGGTATTATGATTTTCCCAAGCATTAACATATCCAATTCCTATGTCTTCAGAATATTAAATTGTGTGGAAAACACGTTTCTTTGACAATGAACAGAATACTATGTTTTTATATTTGTCATATGCTAGCAAGGGTATCTTATATTCAGCATCAACAGGATATGTGTGGGCTAGTCGTCATTTTTTATTTTCGCCAACGCCGCACAAAACGTCATGAAAAAAGCCGCATGAAGATAGATGCAGGATTGGCGAAATAGTAAGTTATATGGTCGGAAATTCTAAACGCAGTCACAATTTGTTTTATTTCTGTGGCAGTGGCAATGTAAAAAATAAATAGGGAATCAGGCAACAACGACAACAAAAATGACAATCACTACATGTGGCATTGACAACACTTTTCCTTGGCCAGCATATGGTTTTGCCTATTTCCTCATTTACCAGGTACACTCTCTTCTTAACGTTAATAGCCTACACCCAATAAAAAAGGGCAAAATGATTTTTATGACTTTGTGCAAATCTATTTAATACGCTGAAAACGAAGATTATGCAACCCTATCAAGTAGATGAATTCCTGATTATAGGGTATCTTATGGCCTAGCTCTTTCTCGACATATTAGCTTTATTTTCATTCGTTCATTCTCTCCAGCCTGCTTGTGTGTGTATGTCCTTCTGCCCGGGAACGCGGGTCTCATAAATTAAATTACTTAGGGGACAATGAAAATGCTGAGCGAAAAACTAACAACTGCCCGTTTAGAGCCGTGCTTCTTCCGTATGCTGAAACCCACACAAACGAGAGTCAATCAACGAGTTTCTCGATTTAACGACAAGTGTTTGAAACCAATGTATTGCCCAATATGGTGGCTAGAGAGTTCATTCCAAGCATATAATTCTATCGGAATTTTGCAGATTGAACACTGAAATAACCATTTTATAGATGTTGAGCTCACAATAAAATAGGGAAGAAGAACTTGCTAAGAAAACTACTAACAAATACGTAGATTATCTCCAATACAGTGTAGTGCACACTGCAACCAGATAAACTATTACAGACAAGGAATAATACACTTAGAAAAAAGTTTGATATGAATTTTGAAAAATCGTTTTTGGCGCCAAGGGTAACTTACTTTATTACTCAGTAATAACTGTGTCTATCCAAAAACCAGTTTGTGTGTTTCAAAACGCCAAGGTTTTCGTTTTTTTAATTCCAGGGAAATTTCTTTTTTTTTTAAATTAGGATTTTCGGCGACTCGAGCATGAGTTGAGTGACGTCCTGTTGAGTGTCCACTCAGCTCGCTCTATATTCCACACCACAAATTTATAACTGAGGCAGCCCAAATGAGCGATTTAATTGCAAGCTGAACGATGACAGCAAATGCAAAAAAAAAAAATGTCAGCCAAAAGCCGATTACGTTCCGGACAAGGGTCACCCGGACTCGGTTGAGAGCCAGCGCTGACAACTGGATTGGAGGAGGCAAGACTTGTGAACCATCAAGATCACAACTGTGGCGACAATTAAAAGAAAAGACAGCAACTTAGCTTCACCTCGAATCTTATTATCAATTGTTACATTTTACGTAATGGACGTTTCCTGTCCGTTTTTATACCTTGAACCCATTAAAAATGGGTAAAAAGGGTATAATGGTTTTGTGCAAATGAAATGTAACAGACAGCAGGAAGCATCTCCGACCGCATAATGTATATATTCTTGATCAGGATCAAAAGCCGAGTCGATATAGCCATTTCCGTTTGTCCGACCATCTCTATAAACACGCTTATCTCAGAGACTATAAGAGCCAGAGACTTCAAATTTTGAAAATAGGTTCTCAAATAGCAGGCGCAGATGAACATTATTTTATCGATCAGTGCCTCCGATTCTAAAATATCGATACATTTCGATAGCTAAAATTTTAAAGGCAGAATCAGCCGCAAGCATTTTCTGTATGCATGTAAATATGTGTGCATGTGTGAGAAAGATTTGGCATGACAATCGCCGCTGCCGTCAATATGTTTTTGTGGGTATTCTGGAGAGCCCGTTACCTACAGTTGCGTGTACAAATACATATATGTATGTTTCAATGTATATGCACTCATTTGTAGCCAGTCGGTTCAAGTAAGTTCGAGCTTGCGAAAAATAATATGCGCTGGCTTAGTTTTTTTTACTCTGCACACCCTGTGCCTGCCATAAGAAAAGAGTGCACTTGAAGACTTTCTCACATTTGGGTGCAAGACTTTTCGAAGGGAAATTTGGCAATAAACTGTTTTCAGGGTATATTGTAGTCGAGCTCACTCCAAACTTACCTTCTCGCATTTGTAGTATTTTATCTAGCCGCAATGATCAAAATCAATATCACAGCTTTTATTTATTATTATTATTCGGGTATTATCTGGACTTGTAATCCATGGAAATCTAAGGCGCCAAACCACATATTTGATATATTCTAGCATAGTCTCATTTTCGACTACATTTCAATGAATTTTAGCACAAATATCAACTTATCTTATCTATATGTAATTAAATATATTTGCAAAGCTATAATTTAAGATTTGTAGTATATACAATGATAAGCTTCTACTGTCGCCGAAAAGTTGTGCTCTCATTGACTTTGTGTTTTTTTTTTTTTTTTTTAAATAAATTAAGTGTTTAACTACGTGGGTGTATCAATAATAGAGGACGCTACGTCGTCGCTCACTGATAGCTCGGACGATGGCTTCAATAAACCAGCATTTGAACGAGGCGCTTATGCCGACATATCCACATCCAGTTCCAGTGGCGAATTGCCAATGAATTCCACGATGCATGATGCCTCCTACTCAATCGTCGATCCATTCACATATGCACTCAATCCTCGTCAATCTGAAGATTCACTGATTGATCTGACTCATCTGCCTGAGATATGTAGTCCGCCTCCTCGATCTGCCCGATTGATGGAGCCGGATGCCATAATTGATTTATGCACACCGGAAGCTCCCGTTCGCCCTCAAAAGGTGGATAAGCGCAACACCAGCATCGATGATCCCTACAAGTATCCGATTTGCTTGGTAAGTGTGCTGAAGAGGGAGCCATCTGCGACGCGTTGCGGCCACGTCTTCTGCAAATCGTGTATCGTAGCCGCTACCCAGGAAACCCACAAGTGCCCGTTGAGCAACAAGAAGATAACCAAGAATTCCATAAATCGTATTTACCTGTAAGGCTGACACACATATTAAGGATCCATTAATTTCGGCAAACTAAAGACTTGTTCCTCATAGTTTTTTAATATATATTCTATTTGTAATGTTAATAAATAAACCACAGCCTACCATTCCTACGATGCAACGTTGTTTTACATTCTATTCTAATTTATTAAAGTAGGCGGCGTTATTTGACAATCAATCGTTTCCTTTACCAGTTTATTTTTTTACCAATACAAAATTATATAAAAAATCTTTTGAAATACGAAAATTCTTTCCAAATGATATCCCAGAGGACCTCCTCGCCATCGTTTTCCGCTGGAATCAGTTCATTTTGGGGAAATGTATAACCCGCGTATGAATCACTGTAAAAAACCGGTCGTTCCCTTAGGTGAATATGACGACGACGCGGAAATCGCTGATATATTTTTAACGGACGATAAGAAGAAAATTACTATGCGTATATTTCTATCAAATTTTTCGATGTATAACGCCTGGATGTGGACTGACTTGATTTTAAGTACATTTTGGCGTTGTGTCATAAGTCCCAGCTGGACGTGGACTGAGAGTCAGGTAAATAGTCTGAATTCAAGTCCTTATTGGCGCTATTGGATGAATAGGATCTGGAAGTTGACGAAGAGACTGATAAACGATATCTGGAAGTGCACTAAGAAGAAGAAGAAGAGGAAGAAGAATTGGACTAAGATAGACTAATTTCAAGTCCATATTGGCGTTATGGGATGGAGCGCATCTGGAAGTGGATTACGTGTCAACTGAACCGTCTGATTTCAAGCGATAATTAGTTAATTTTGTTTATTTTTGTTTGCAACCTTTGGAAGTTTTAATTGAAACATGAAAAGTACTTAACAGTTAGTTTAAGTAAAAAAAAAAAGTTTAAAAAAAAGCGATGCAATTTTTACATATTTACAAGCACAACTACACACAAAGAGTTCATCAGTATCCCGCATTATAGTCGCGGACTGTCTGCAGCGGTAGCACTGTTTGAATACACCACGGAGTTGAAGACCTGGTCTTGGCGGGAGCGCGTCCGCCAGGTGTCCATACCAATGGCCAGGCCGGGTGCATTGGACATGGCCGCCTGGCTGGCCGTGAGCGCTCCTCCAGCATTGGCGCCACGATTCCACGGCAAACCCTTGAACGTGTCTACAAAGGCACGCCGGAAGCTGGCGTTCATGAAACAATAGGTGATTGGATTACAACAGCTCGAGGAGTAGGCCAGCAGCTGCAGAAAACTGATCGATGTGTAGTCAATGTACTCATACAGTGCGTGTCCAATGAACATGCTCAATGTGTTGATCACATACAGTGGCGTCCAGCAGATAAAGAACTCTAGGACAAGCACAAACAGCATCTTCACCACCCGTTTCTTGCTCTCCAGCGTCTTAGCTTCGTTAGATCTGTAAAAATAAATTTGAGGTTGTAGCTAGGATCATCCATGATCATCATGCAGAGTAGTGACTTGATAATAAAAATATATTACTTATAACGGATTTGCAAACTATTTAGGCTGCCAGGTGTTCAATCCGGTAATGGAATTGGAACCGCATGTTGACCAATTGAAATGTAGAATCTGAATCGGATCCGATCTGTCTGTCTGTCTGTCTGTCGCCAATTCCGATATTTCAGAAAGTGTAAGGCCCACATCCCCCGCCCCCACGAAATGCGCATATCTTCCACAATTTGTAAGCAAGAGTCACCAAATTTTGAAAATATGTTTCTGGTAACTTCCCCAAGAGATGAATAAAAAATTGGATGGATACTCCGTAACATCTGTTAGTGTAAATCGATAAGACCGTATATCTCACTCAATTTGAAAGCTAGAGTCACCAAATTTGAAGGATATATTGATAGTAAAAATTTTGAACCACGACTACTCCGGCCCCTAAAAACGATAAAAGCTATATCTCCCGCATTTTAAGAGCCACAGTTTTTCAAAATCCCACATATCCCATGTAACATGTAACTAGCTTATATCTACCTTAATTTTAAAGGCAAACTTGGACAGCATTTCTTAGGTAGACCCACTGTGTTCCTTGCTACCTGTTACATATGGTATCAAAGTATTTCGCAGTTGGTTACGTCCGACTGCAACGTTCTCTATTGTTTTTTTTTTAGTTATCGCAATCCGAAAGTTATCGATATTTACGAATCTGATTCACTTATATGTTAAATTAAATCAATTTGATCTGTCCCTGTGTATACGATAACTTATGGTATCTAACAAACGTTTATTCATACATCTGCTCGGCTGTTGTTCCTGTTCAGAAATATATATCACCTTTGGGGTCAGAGTTACTTTTTTCTACCAGTTATACACCGTTGCATAACTTCATTATACTATTTTTAACCATTTCAAATGGGTTCAATGTATAACAAGAGCATTATTCCCGATTGGAATACCAAATAAAGTTAGTACAAATACGGGAATCTCTTTCGGAATTTTTATACCTTACGTACCAAAATCGGAATAGAAACCTAAATTCCTTTCGCTGAGTCAAAAGTGATTATATATTATAAATACATTATACAAATTGCATCAAAATACTTGGGAAAGCATCAAATTATTGCAACGTTTATACGCCAGAAAATACCAAAAATAATAATTGGCTATAAATTACCCAAAAATGAAAAAAGAAAAAAAAATAATTAAATAATACAGAAAAGTTTTAAATGTATTTAATTTGCTGATATAATTAATGATATCCAAAACAGAAAATAGCTAGGAAAAGTGGTCCGTTTCAATCAAAAATTAATTTTGGCTGACTTGTAAATAATTTATGACTAAAGCTGAAGGTGAAAGGTCAAAGATGTCGGCAGCTTACCTGCGCAGCGCTGCGTCGTGTATACGCAAACTTGGCGATGAGTTCGCAGCCTTGGCCAATGTCACCGTTGTAGGTGTCGTTGTCAATGTTGTTGTCGTTGTAGTTGTTGTCGTTGTTGATGTTGTTGTTCCGCCAGTCGTTCCGCCATTGTTGTTGTTGCTACTCTCTGCGAACAATGCATTAAATGCGCAAATTTCAACATAAATAACGTTGGGCAAGGGCGTAACGCGTATGGGCGAATGGGCGTGTCCAATACTTACCACTGTACTCGCTAATGGCGTTCAGCACCAGAACACAACTGCTGCTTCCGGGTGTGGCGGTTATCGCAGCTGTTGTCATTGCTTGCGCGCTGCCACTGCTATGGGGCATCCTTGGTTCCTTGCCCACATCCATGCCCACATACAGGGTGCGTGTGATGAGTATGTAGGCCACACACAGCACCAGCAGTGGCAGGACGAGCAGTATGAGGTCCAGCATTATATTATAGAAGCGCTCGTAGCCCTGATCGGGCCAATGTTCACGGCACTTGCAATACCCTGGCAGCAAGTCAATGAAATACCAATAATCCAGCAAACCAATTTTCAGCTAGCCCCAAAACTTTGTCACTCACCTGGCCGGCTCGTTGGTATCAATTGACTGAATACCGCAATTGGGGTCATGCATAAGATGCCACCGAGCCAAATGAAGCCGATTATCTTGTAAGCATGACTAATTGTCTGCCAGGACCTAGACCGCAGTGGATGACAGATGGCGTAGTATCGCTCACAACTGATGGCGACAAGTGTCCAGGAGGAGACAGCAACTGAAGCCGCTGTAAATGGCGTCAACGCAAATAGAACTCGTTAAATATCGATTGGGAAAATCAACAAAAATAATTTTGCTATTTATTATAATTATAAATATATATTATTATATATATTATTTATATATATAATATATTTATATATTTATAAATCAATTACAGTGCATTTCTCGAAGAACATAAAATCGCATTAGTCAACCAATTATAATATGTAACTAATCAAAACAATCTTTATCAAACACACAAAATACATTAAACAATTTGTGTTTTGTCTTTCACATTTATTTTATCCATTTTATCCAAAATGGTTTGTGCCAGCAGCAGTATTGTGTAATGAATTTGTAGATATGGCTAAAATGTGTTTGGCATGTAAATTGCCAGGCGTAGAATGTTCTATTAGCATATGGCATATGAGCTAAGACTGAACTGAAACAATCGCGACAGTATCGGGAGGGGAAATGAAGGATCTGCTGATTAAAGTCGTAATCAGAGCAAACGTAAACGGGCACGACCACAATTTGGCCATATGTCATCGAGTTTTTTGGACTTTGGCTGGTTTTGTTGCCGTGTGCGCTGCAGAAACGGATACGTTTGTGTTTTGGCTGGCTAAACAAATTTTGCGGTATTTATGCTTGGGGTTGGCCGGAGCTCCACATCGTTTGCCATGGCCTTGCCCATGCGTCGCTTTATTTGCGGCAATCAAATTTTATCGCCCAACTGACGCTTATAAATTTGGGTCTGTTAAAGCGCCTCGCCACGCATACTTATGTTTCCTTGGGGTCTGAGCAGCTTGTATATGTATATGTATGTGTGTCGTATATGTAATATGCTTAACACGTCGACGTAAATGCCTGATTTGCAATCTGAATCTGAATCGGAAAAAGCGCCTCAACCCAAAATCTTGAGGCTGAGTCGAAAATTTGGACTTATGTGGCTAAGCGGGCTTACGAGATGCCCTCAGCAAGCTGGCTGTGCGAGTTACACACAAATCAAATTCAATCAACAACAAATTCTTATGTATATATATATATATATATATATATATATAGACATATGTAAATGAAAAAGTAAACATAGAAATTGAATTTTGTGTTTCATGTTTATTCTCTAGTCTTGAGGTGTGCCTGCCGTTTTTTGCTTGTCGTATTTTGATGTCAGTTTTGCACTCGCCAATCGAATTACATACGCATGCATACACACCCATTCGTACATACACACTCACACACACACACACAATGCTTACGCCTTCCAACAATCAGGCGCTTACAAATTGCGTTTGTATTTTAAAATGATTTCATAGCCAAGGCGTTTTGAGCCAATCAATCAAACTGCTTAGCTACTTGCTTAAAGTTGAACGCACATGCACATACTCGAAAACCCACACACACACACACACACACACACATACAGGTTTAGTTTACAAGCAGAACTTGGAAGTTTTCAATGCTCAGCGATCATTACGCCTAAAAGTATGCAACACTTTTATCCACTTGTGCTGCCTATAAATGTTGCATGCTTTCGGCTGCACACAGTAAAGCCGGGCAAACGCTGGCAGTGCCGTCATCTACAGTGACCGACAGCTTATTAGGCACAGAGTCAAAGAAAATAGGCTACTTTCTTACATAATCCTACCTAGCAGGTGGGGAAACCCCAGTGTATTGGGATCATATATTAATTTAGATGGTAAATACCTGTACCTACGATAGGTCTTTGGATTTTTTGAAAAATAATTAATGATTAGTTTATGGCAGGCAATTACTTTTTTTCTTTGACTCTGTGCCTGATAAGGTGTCGGTCACTGTATATGTATGTTTGAATGTATATGCACTCATTTGTAGCCAGTCGGTTCAAGTAAGTTCGAGTCAGTTCGAGCTTGTGAATAAGATTATCCATTGCCTTAGTTGTTTGTTGTGCATAAAGAGTGCACCTGCTCACATTTGGGTGCAAATCTTTTGAAAGGGGAAATTAAAGGGGAAACCAATAAAACTAGAATCTATGTATTTATCAACTGGGTTCAGGGTATATCATAATCGAGCTCAATCGACTACGGCATTCTTACTTGTTATTTAACAGGATGCGAAAAATGTTTAGTGGCAACGTTGCAGCCAGCAACCAATTTAGCATTATGTACTTACACATGTTGGCAAGGTAACTAAATATTTGTTCAATTAATTGTTGGTTTAAATGTGTTAATAAATTCTTGCTGAGTCAATGTAGGTAAACGCCAATAATAATTAAGTAAATAACTGAGTTTCAAAATGGATTGCTCAGAGAGAGGATATTGGTTTTTCTGCAAAACGGGAATTGTGAGCTGAGAAGTGTTATAGGTTTTAACCTGTTCGATATGGTTTTCCCATAAAACGGTTCGCCTTCCATTAAATTGATAATCAGATCAATACAGGCTCGTCGAAATGTAATATTTATTTATTAATTTATTCATTGGAAAAACAATGACTGATTTGAAAAATTATCTGAAATGCTTTTAAATGTGGAATCTTATATTTAATTGTCATACAAGTAACACCAGAAGAGCTAAAGTAAAAATTGTTGTTTACATAAATTAAAAAACACACAGCAAATTTGACTTCTTTTTTTAAATTGTAATCAAAATTAAGGAAAAAAGGTTTTTTTTTAAAGACACAACCTTGTGATTTTCTGACCCGAAAAACCACCCAATGCTTGTGTTTTGCAATCTCAAAATTTAATAAAACATATTTTATTTTTTAATATTAACTATAATTTATTTTATTTGTTTCGCAATTAATTCATATACTAAACAAATTTATATGAAGTAAATTGTTTCACACTTCGCCAGCTGAATAGCTAAACCAAACTTAAAGAATTAAATTATCTTGTTTGTGACAGCTGATGATTTTGATCACATCAAGTTGAGTTAAGTTTCGTTAAGTTCTTAAGGCTTTTGCCAAACTTCAACTGTCGCTTTTTATATATGTATGTGTGTGCATATACACATGCATACATATATAATCAAAATGTTGGGTGCATGCTTTAGAATGATGAACTTCAACTCGCTAGACGGCATAATACAAATTTGCACATAGCTTAAAAAACTTTTCGCAAGTGTTCCTGCTTGAGACGGAGCAAAGTTTTGTTAAACTGATTTTCATTCACTAACATTCCCTGCCGTCGCCTCCTCTTCCTGCCCATAGGACTGTCAACTGAGTGCAGCTGCTTGTAGCAAAATGGCATTGCCAAAGTTTTATTAATGCTCAATCTCAATTCTCAACCCTCGAATTCAAGTACCCGGCACGTACCCAGCTCTTAATACTTTGTTGATACTGCGACTCTTCATCCATGGCCAGTAATATATTGAGGACTCCAAAAGGATTTCGCATATGCACCAACTTAAAGTATCGAAGAACTATTTAGCTAGCTTGAAATTCAAGAACATATTTCAAAATACTAACACTTTGGGCATTCGATTTGACAGACTATTTATATATATATGTATATATAGGTATGATAAACAGCAAGCAGACAGTACAATTATTTGACAATTGTGGCTGAGCACCGATCTTCTAGCTTTAGCCAAAAATGCCCTTAGCCTTAAATACAACTTTTAATTCGATGAAAAGGCAAATACTGAAAAAAATGCTTTACAAAAGAAAACTCGACCTAGATACGCCGCAACCAATGCCTGTCATAAAATGGACGAGTCGCAGATATTCCACCACAAACGATGAGAATTTTCAAAACGAGTGTTGCCTAGTGGAATCCCTTTTACCCAGTTTCAATAGGTACATTCAAAACAAAATGAGAGCGTTTAAAAAAACGTTTACTTTTTTTAAGTTGTTCGCATTCGAAATTGAAATTTAAAAGCGACATGGATAAAAGGCTCGATGGGAGCCCGCACATTTTGGTCACTTTTGGAATTTTATTGCTTTGGGGAATGGAATGCAATTTGCGCAAAACCAAATACACATTGTATTTATTTATTTTTGTTTTAAAATATACGGGCTCAAGCTGGGTAAAATTTAATGCGGTTATTGAAGCTTTGCAAAACAGCAAGCTGGCAAATTTGATTAAGTTCAATGGACTTAACAGATACTGCCAGTTACTGGCAGTGTTTAAGCGCTACAATGACAGTTTATTTCTCGCCGTAATATCGCTCGGAGCGAGGACGAGAAAATGTTGCAGCACTTCAAAATTCAAGTCCGGCACAACCAAAAAAAAAAATTCGATTTAACTCAAAAGTGAAACAAAGTTGGCAAAGTGCTTGGCACCCGCCTTTTTATCGAATTAAATAAGTATTTTAAAGTTTCTACGTAAATTTCATTTCTGTGCGGGTGTTGTGTGTGTAACAAAACTTTGTTTTAGCTCAGCTGAACAACCCAACCCGATGTCTATCTTCTGAGGTTTGAAGTTATCCAAGTGTTATTTAATAGAATTTGGTATTTAGCTACGCATTTAAAATGCAACCAAAAATTTCGAAACACAATCACACTCACGAACCAAATAAAAGTTGGCAAGTCGAATCAGCATCAGTATCAGTATCAGCACCAAATGCGAATTCATTAATAACTTTATTTTCAACCAAGTTTCAACGGCAGTAACTTTTGTCTGGCAACACCCCCAGCAAATGCTTACAGACAACCATCTGTTCAACTGGACGGGTATAGAAACCCAAAGTCATTGGCCACAAAAAGAAAAACTTTAATTTGAGCTCACTGGCGTGATATTTGATTTTTGAATTTGTTGCATATTCCAGAGTATTAACAGTTGGTATTTGCGTATATGCGCAAATTAATCAATAAGATACAAAATATATCAGTTTCAGTAACAATAAATGAGTAATTAAAATTGTGATATGGACTCAGCTTATTTTCATTATTATTAAATACAAAAAAAAACACATAAGCTGCAAATAGCGAAAAACATATTTAATTAATAACAATTGAGAATTCTGTAGTCGAGTGAGCTCGACTACGATATACCCTGAACACAGTTCTTAAATGTATTATAACTTTATTGACAAATTTCCCTTTGAAAAGTCTAGCACCCAAATGTGAGAAAGTCTTCAAGTGCACTCTTTTCTCCAGGCAGGCACAGGGTGTGCAGAGTAAAAAAAACTAAGCCAGCGCATATTATTTGTCACAAGCTCGAACTGACTCGAACTGACTGGCTACAAACACGTGCACATACATACTCTCACACATGCACGCGCATATTTGCATGCATAGATAGAAATGAGATCAATATGAGAATTCTCGACCATTTCCTGGGTGTTCCGTATCCGATGTATGTAAGTATTAATTACAAGATTCCGTCTTTAAAATTGTAGAATTAATCGCAATCGGAATTCGAAACGTGGCAGTTATCGATCAAATAAAGCAAACTTGATCTGCGCCTGGTATTCGAGAACCTATATTCCAAATTTGAAGTCTCCGGCTCTTATAGTCTCTGACGGACGGACAGACGGACATGGCTATATCGACTCGGCTGTTGATCCTGATCAAGAATGTATATACCTTATGGGGTCGGAGATGCCTCCTTCTGCCTGTTACATACATTTGCACAAAACCATTATACTCTTTTTACCCATTTTTAATGGATTCAGGGTATAAAACGAGGTCACCAAACTACAAGCAATCAACTCACAAACATCAAAATATTAAATGCAAAAAAAATCAGTTATCATTAATATTCAAATCAATTAAATTACAAATAATTGCCTTAAAGTATATTATATATAAGTATATTATAATTTAAAATGAAAGCAAAATAATGTGAAATATAAATATTAAAATGGAAAATGAATGTTAATGAAGACAAATGATTTTGAAAAATGTTCAGTTTGTGATTAATTGATCAGTTTATTTAAGATAGAGCATGAACTCAAAAGTGTAATCCTCATTTTTTTAACTTAAGTAAGTATAAAACAACAATTTAAATTTGATAAAAAAAAAAATCACCAATTTTCTTTTTTATTTACACAAAGTTACGTAGACACAAATTGAAGTCAACTTTAAATGTTGTTTTCTTTGCTTCTTTTGTTTGGTTGTTTCTATGTGGGTTGTTGCTGGTGGGAATGTGGCATATGTTAAACGAAAGTTTTAATATAAAAAATGCAAAATGTGTTTTTAGCTAACGGCAAACACATGGAAATATGTGTGAAAAAGTGTGTCTTGTGTACATATGCGGCCAAACAAAATAACAAGGACTTAGACCCGCACTTTTAATATATACTGGTTCATAGTCAGTCATGAAATAACCAGAAAACACTGCTTCATACATTCTCCTCGGTCCATATTCACCTTTTTGCACAATTTTTGCTTTTATAGTGGCTTAGATTGCTGTTGCACAGAAGCAGAACAGCAGCCAGCAAATACTGCACACAGAAAAATTTCAAAAACAATCTGAATTTAAGAAAATCGACATACTTTTTTGGCGTAAAGTTGAGATCAAAAAGTAAATTTCTAAAACGAGGGTTTTTCTTCTCTTAATTACATTGTTTATGAAACATGTAATTTAATTTTTTGAATTTAAGAATTCCTTATTTTATTATTATTATTATTATTAAGAAAAACTTTAGGAATATTTATGTTACTAATGCCAAATATCAAAAATGCTTCTAGTTTTCAGGGTGTTTTTTAAAGTTCAAGACGATACTTTTTCCATGTGTAGGCAAGTTTTACAATTTGCCTAATGAGTTTTTGCTTGGACTCAACTTACTCGCATCTCTTTCTCTGTCTCTCTCTTTCTCTCTCTCGTGCGCTTTTTTTTCTCTCGATCTTACTAGCTCATATTTCTTGATAGCGCAACTTTTGTACAAGAAAATACCTGAGCTTAGGCCCCGATTATGATTGTGATTGTGTCGCACAAGGGTACAATGGATTTAGATGCCCCAACGGACATTAGTAATGGCCAAATGCAAGCGCCACTTGCTTTAATGGCAATGTAAATGAAATGAAATTAAAGTACCGTCATTAGCACAGACGAGGCGAACTGAGCCATGCCAAGTCGAGCTGAACCGATCTGGGTCGAGTTTCATTGCCGAGCGAAGGCTATTAAGGCTGAATGGCACTACCATCGTCCTATTCAAATTGATTGCTAATAAACGCAATTACACCATAATCAAAATGATATATTTATTTATTATATATACTAACATAAATCGCCAGCAGAACTAGAAACTGAGTGTACGAAAACAATTTCTAATACTATAAAGTTTTTTTTTCTAATTTCAATTAACGTATTTCTTATTCATAAAAAATATTTTCATTTAAAGTTTAATTGCAAAGTCCTATTTTTAGAAATATCGATTCTGAAATTAAGAAAGGGTGACGAAATTCGATCTCTCTGAGGCTATATATTATAGTTGCAACAATAAAACAACATATTTATAAATATAAATATACTTTCTGAATAATAATGTGAGTTACCCTTGGCGCCAAAACTTATGCGATTTTATTTGAGTATACAGTCAAATGCTTGCATCCAAATCTATCCACAATACAAAATCAAATCCAATGAATCAACAAAATTCACATGATCCAGAAGTGATCAGTTTACTGGAATACAACTATCGCCGATACATGTAAGCAATTTATTTATTTTTTTTATTTTTTTCAAACGCAGCAATAAGTGCCATCTTATAACTAGATTTTTATTGACCATTTTAGGGAGCGTGTTTGACTTTATTCCAACTGCTTTCCGTTGCTAAATAGTGTAAGCCAATTATAATAATGGAACACTAAAATACAGTCACGATGGGTTTCTCTGTATATATATTTATGCTTAACTCCAAGCGATGCCTTTAAATACTCCCAATTATCAAAAAGGACAAATATTCAGTCGGGTAAATGTGTGTGTGTGTGTAATAAATAATTTAATTTGGAAAACCGCTTTATTAAATTTTCCCTGACCTTGAAAAATTAAACGCTTGTGTCCGAATTCCAGCTGAGTACCATATAAAAATTCAATCTGATTAATTGTAAAATGTCGTAGCTGGCTGGTTCGTCCTTATCTTTAAAAATGCTGTATTAAAAAAATAAATAAATAAATTTGGAAAGCACCCTGAAAACTGGAAAGTTTTTCTTGTTAGAATTGTTAACGTGCAGTCGAGCAACTATTTACGTTGCAGCAGGACTCAGCACTGTTATTGTTGTTTACTTGGGCTTGGTGTTCATCATATTGTTGTTCTTGTTCGTAAGCATTGTTGCCACTGCTGCTGCTGTGGATGTTGCCACGCGTACTCAGTTAGAGTCAAGAGTCCTGGCGCCGCGACGCGATGGCGAAATGCAACACCTAAGAAAAGGAAGCCGCAAAAGGGCAACAAACAGCAAATGTAGAGAGAAACAATAAAAAAAATCAATGTAAATAAGCTCTTAGTTCAAGTTGTCCAGCAGCAGCAGCAGCAATAGCAACACTGCAGCTGAAAAAAAAAACCACCAACATCAAATGGTGTGTGTAAATAAAATGGAATGCATTTAGCATTGCCTCTAAATTAAAACCAAATAAAGCGTCCTCAATATGTTGACCATAAAAAAGAAGCCCTTACGAAATGTCTGCAAGAAACTGCAAAAGCAACACAAGAACTCCACAAAATAATGGAAGCGAAGCGAGGCGGAAGAAAGGAATCCAACTTAAGGAATCCAGCTTAACTCATTTCATGTGGTTCGCACACAGTTGCCAGCTTGATCTATTTAAAGGCACCACACACACAGCTGTTGTCTAAACTAGGACTTTTCAAACATTTCCGCACATTTTTGAGTTAATTCATTTATTGCAACGAATTCTTCGGACAAAGACAGACTTATAGTTTTTTGATATTTTTCCTTCTGCAGCTATATATGTATGCTATACGAAATTGAAATTGAAGAGACTTTGATTCGAATACATACATTTAAAAGGTGAATTTTTGAATACCATTGTTAAATGTTGCTAATTGTTTATTCGATAATCACACTAGTTCTTGATTTCAAATGACTATATGTTTCAGTAGATCTGCCAATATCTAAGTTTTACAATAAATTAAACAAACAAATCGACCGATTCCTCTAAAAGCTAAATGATTGAGTTGTCTGATATTAAGTGATTTTGGCTTAGATAACTTGCTTAACAAGAAAGTTTCGAAATTGTGGAGAATTGGTTTTACTATTATCGGGGGTTCATGCCTTTCCTGTCACATTTAAAATGTGTAGTGCCCCATACGAGAATATGAAAATTTATATTTTCCTGATCATAGTTCACATACCCAGCACAAAATTCATCTAGGAATATTTTTATACGAATAACAAAATGGATTTACGCTCAGGACGTCTTGTACAATTGGAAAGACCCCGGCGTCGAGAACGTCCGAATCCACCTGTCGTTCGAGAAAGCGATCCAGTTCCCAACCAAGGCGGAGTAGCTATAGAACAAGCTATAGCTGAACAAAAACGCTGGCCACAGGTATGTGAAGGCTTAATCTTTAACATATCGGTCTATGTGAGCTGAACAACAATCTATCCCCAGGGTGGCTGGAAGCTTTTATTGATCGGGCTTACGATAATATGCTGGCTTGTCATACTCAAAATGATATTTATTTAATTATTTGGTTTCTATTAAATTATAGCACTGAATCTGACGCAGATGCTGAAGAACAGGCTGAAGTAAAACTGGTACGAGTTTTCATTTAGTATTGCATATTTAAGCAATCGGTGAACTTGTCCAAATTAATCTAACTAGCGGAAGGAATCTGACGCCATTTTGTCGTCCTTGCCATGCAGCTTGTTTTTTGTTTGCTGCACAACGGCTGTGGAACGCTTAACACATTTCATGTGGTTCACACACAGTTGCCAGCTTGATCTATTTAAAGGCTCCACACACACAGCTGTTGTCTAAACTAGGACTTTTCAAACATTTCCGCTCATTTTTGAGTTAATTCATTTATTGCAACGAATTTTTCGGACAAAGACAGACTTATAGTTTTTTGATATTTTTCCTTCTGCAGCTATATATGTATGCTATACGAAATTGAAATTGAAGAGACTTTGATTCGAATACATACATTTAAAAGGTGAATTTTTGAATACCATTGTTAAATGTTGCTAATTGTTTATTCGATAATCACACTAGTTCTTGATTTCAAATGACTATATGTTTCAGTAGATCTGCCAATATCTAAGTTTTACAATAAATTAAATAAACAAATCGACCGATTCCTCTAAAAGCTAAATGATTGAGTTGTCTGATATTAAGTGATTTTGGCTTAGATAACTTGCTTAACAAGAAAGTTTCGAAATTGTGGAGAATTGGTTTTACTATTATCGGGGGTTCATGCCTTTCCTGTCACATTTAAAATGTGTAGTGCCCCATACGAGAATATGAAAATTTATATTTTCCTGATCATAGTTCACATACCCAGCACAAAATTCATCTAGGAATATTTTTATACGAATAACAAAATGGATTTACGCTCAGGACGTCTTGTACAATTGGAAAGACCCCGGCGTCGAGAACGTCCGAATCCACCTGTCGTTCGAGAAAGCGATCCAGTTCCCAACCATCCCGTAGGCGGAGTAGCTATAGAACAAGCTATAGCTGAACAAAAACGATGGCCACAGGTATGTGAAGGCTTAATCTTTAACATATCAGTCTATGTGAGCTGAACAGCAATCTATCCCCAGGGTGGCTGGAAGCTTTTATTGATCGGGCTTACGATAATATGCTGGCTTGTCATACTCAAAATGATATTTATTTAATTATTTGGTTTCTATTAAATTATAGCACTGAATCTGACGCAGATGCTGAAGAACAGGCTGAAGTAAAACTGGTACGAGTTTTCATTTAGTATTGCATATTTAAGCAATCGGTGAACTTGTCCAAATTAATCTAACTAGCGGAAGGAATCTGACGCCATTTTGTCGTCCTTGCCATGCAGCTTGTTTTTTGTTTGCTGCACAACGGCTGTGGAACGCTTAACACATTTCATGTGGTTCACACACAGTTGCCAGCTTGATCTATTTAAAGGCTCCACACACACAGCTGTTGTCTAAACTAGGACTTTTCAAACATTTCCGCTCATTTTTGAGTTAATTCATTTATTGCAACGAATTTTTCGGACAAAGACAGACTTATAGTTTTTTGATATTTTTCCTTCTGCAGCTATATATGAATGCTATACGAAATTGAAATTGAAGAGACTTTGATTCGAATACATACATTTAAAAGGTGAATTTTTGAATACCATTGTTAAATGTTGCTAATTGTTTATTCGATAATCACACTAGTTCTTGATTTCAAATGACTATATGTTTCAGTAGATCTGCCAATATCTAAGTTTTACAATAAATTAAATAAACAAATCGACCGATTCCTCTAAAAGCTAAATGATTGAGTTGTCTGATATTAAGTGATTTTGGCTTAGATAACTTGCTTAACAAGAAAGTTTCGAAATTGTGGAGAATTGGTTTTACTATTATCGGGGGTTCATGCCTTTCCTGTCACATTTAAAATGTGTAGTGCCCCATACGAGAATATGAAAATTTATATTTTCCTGATCATAGTTCACATACCCAGCACAAAATTCATCTAGGAATATTTTTATACGAATAACAAAATGGATTTACGCTCAGGACGTCTTGTACAATTGGAAAGACCCCGGCGTCGAGAACGTCCGAATCCACCTGTCGTTCGAGAAAGCGATCCAGTTCCCAACCAAGGCGGAGTAGCTATAGAACAAGCTATAGCTGAACAAAAACGCTGGCCACAGGTATGTGAAGGCTTAATCTTTAACATATCGGTCTATGTGAGCTGAACAACAATCTATCCCCAGGGTGGCTGGAAGCTTTTATTGATCGGGCTTACGATAATATGCTGGCTTGTCATACTCAAAATGATATTTATTTAATTATTTGGTTTCTATTAAATTATAGCACTGAATCTGACGCAGATGCTGAAGAACAGGCTGAAGTAAAACTGGTACGAGTTTTCATTTAGTATTGCATATTTAAGCAATCGGTGAACTTGTCCAAATTAATTTAACTAGCGGAAGGAATCTGACGCCATTTTGTCGTCCTTGCCATGCAGCTTGTTTTTTGTTTGCTGCACAACGGCTGTGGAACGCTTAACTCATTTCATGTGGTTCACACACAGTTGCCAGCTTGATCTATTTAAAGGCTCCACACACACAGCTGTTGTCTAAACTAGGACTTTTCAAACATTTCCGCTCATTTTTGAGTTAATTCATTTATTGCAACGAATTTTTCGGACAAAGACAGACTTATAGTTTTTTGATATTTTTCCTTCTGCAGCTATATATGTATGCTATACGAAATTGAAATTGAAGAGACTTTGATTCGAATACATACATTTAAAAGGTGAATTTTTGAATACCATTGTTAAATGTTGCTAATTGTTTATTCGATAATCACACTAGTTCTTGATTTCAAATGACTATATGTTTCAGTAGATCTGCCAATATCTAAGTTTTACAATAAATTAAATAAACAAATCGACCGATTCCTCTAAAAGCTAAATGATTGAGTTGTCTGATATTAAGTGATTTTGGCTTAGATAACTTGCTTAACAAGAAAGTTTCGAAATTGTGGAGAATTGGTTTTACTATTATCGGGGGTTCATGCCTTTCCTGTCACATTTAAAATGTGTAGTGCCCCATACGAGAATATGAAAATTTATATTTTCCTGATCATAGTTCACATACCCAGCACAAAATTCATCTAGGAATATTTTTATACGAATAACAAAATGGATTTACGCTCAGGACGTCTTGTACAATTGGAAAGACCCCGGCGTCGAGAACGTCCGAATCCACCTGTCGTTCGAGAAAGCGATCCAGTTCCCAACCAAGGCGGAGTAGCTATAGAACAAGCTATAGCTGAACAAAAACGCTGGCCACAGGTATGTGAAGGCTTAATCTTTAACATATCGGTCTATGTGAGCTGAACAACAATCTATCCCCAGGGTGGCTGGAAGCTTTTATTGATCGGGCTTACGATAATATGCTGGCTTGTCATACTCAAAATGATATTTATTTAATTATTTGGTTTCTATTAAATTATAGCACTGAATCTGACGCAGATGCTGAAGAACAGGCTGAAGTAAAACTGGTACGAGTTTTCATTTAGTATTGCATATTTAAGCAATCGGTGAACTTGTCCAAATTAATTTAACTAGCGGAAGGAATCTGACGCCATTTTGTCGTCCTTGCCATGCAGCTTGTTTTTTGTTTGCTGCACAACGGCTGTGGAACGCTTAACACATTTCATGTGGTTCACACACAGTTGCCAGCTTGATCTATTTAAAGGCTCCACACACACAGCTGTTGTCTAAACTAGGACTTTTCAAACATTTCCGCTCATTTTTGAGTTAATTCATTTATTGCAACGAATTTTTCGGACAAAGACAGACTTATAGTTTTTTGATATTTTTCCTTCTGCAGCTATATATGTATGCTATACGAAATTGAAATTGAAGAGACTTTGATTCGAATACATACATTTAAAAGGTGAATTTTTGAATACCATTGTTAAATGTTGCTAATTGTTTATTCGATAATCACACTAGTTCTTGATTTCAAATGACTATATGTTTCAGTAGATCTGCCAATATCTAAGTTTTACAATAAATTAAACAAACAAATCGACCGATTCCTCTAAAAGCTAAATGATTGAGTTGTCTGATATTAAGTGATTTTGGCTTAGATAACTTGCTTGACAAGAAAGTTTCGAAATTATGGAGAATTGGTTTTACTATTATTGGGGGTTCATGCCTTTCCTGTCACATTTAAAATGTGTAGTGCCCCATACGAGAATATGAAAATTTATATTTTCCTGATCATAGTTCACATACCCAGCACAAAATTCATCTAGGAATATTTTTATACGAATAACAAAATGGATTTACGCTCAGGACGTCTTGTACAATTGGAAAGACCCCGGCGTCGAGAACGTCCGAATCCACCTGTCGTTCGAGAAAGCGATCCAGTTCCCAACCATCCCGTAGGCGGAGTAGCTATAGAACAAGCTATAGCTGAACAAAAACGATGGCCACAGGTATGTGAAGGCTTAATCTTTAACATATCAGTCTATGTGAGCTGAACAGCAATCTATCCCCAGGGTGGCTGGAAGCTTTTATTGATCGGGCTTACGATAATATGCTGGCTTGTCATACTCAAAATGATATTTATTTAATTATTTGGTTTCTATTAAATTATAGCACTGAATCTGACGCAGATGCTGAAGAACAGGCTGAAGTAAAACTGGTACGAGTTTTCATTTAGTATTGCATATTTAAGCAATCGGTGAACTTGTCCAAATTAATCTAACTAGCGGAAGGAATCTGACGCCATTTTGTCGTCCTTGCCATGCAGCTTGTTTTTTGTTTGCTGCACAACGGCTGTGGAACGCTTAACACATTTCATGTGGTTCACACACAGTTGCCAGCTTGATCTATTTAAAGGCTCCACACACACAGCTGTTGTCTAAACTAGGACTTTTCAAACATTTCCGCTCATTTTTGAGTTAATTCATTTATTGCAACGAATTTTTCGGACAAAGACAGACTTATAGTTTTTTGATATTTTTCCTTCTGCAGCTATATATGTATGCTATACGAAATTGAAATTGAAGAGACTTTGATTCGAATACATACATTTAAAAGGTGAATTTTTGAATACCATTGTTAAATGTTGCTAATTGTTTATTCGATAATCACACTAGTTCTTGATTTCAAATGACTATATGTTTCAGTAGATCTGCCAATATCTAAGTTTTACAATAAATTAAATAAACAAATCGACCGATTCCTCTAAAAGCTAAATGATTGAGTTGTCTGATATTAAGTGATTTTGGCTTAGATAACTTGCTTAACAAGAAAGTTTCGAAATTGTGGAGAATTGGTTTTACTATTATCGGGGGTTCATGCCTTTCCTGTCACATTTAAAATGTGTAGTGCCCCATACGAGAATATGAAAATTTATATTTTCCTGATCATAGTTCACATACCCAGCACAAAATTCATCTAGGAATATTTTTATACGAATAACAAAATGGATTTACGCTCAGGACGTCTTGTACAATTGGAAAGACCCCGGCGTCGAGAACGTCCGAATCCACCTGTCGTTCGAGAAAGCGATCCAGTTCCCAACCATCCCGTAGGCGGAGTAGCTATAGAACAAGCTATAGCTGAACAAAAACGCTGGCCACAGGTATGTGAAGGCTTAATCTTTAACATATCGGTCTATGTGAGCTGAACAACAATCTATCCCCAGGGTGGCTGGAAGCTTTTATTGATCGGGCTTACGATAATATGCTGGCTTGTCATACTCAAAATGATATTTATTTAATTATTTGTTTTCTATTAAATTATAGCACTGAATCTGACGCAGATGCTGAAGAACAGGCTGAAGTAAAACTGGTACGAGTTTTCATTTAGTATTGCATATTTAAGCAATCGGTGAACTTGTCCAAATTAATTTAACTAGCGGAAGGAATCTGACGCCATTTTGTCGTCCTTGCCATGCAGCTTGTTTTTTGTTTGCTGCACAACGGCTGTGGAACGCTTAACTCATTTCATGTGGTTCACACACAGTTGCCAGCTTGATCTATTTAAAGCCACCACACACACAGCTGTTGTCTAAACGCCTTACACTCACACACACATACGTTATTCTACGCTTAAGCAGAATGGATAGATTTTTAACCTCAGCTCAATTTTGCAGTTTATTTTTACGTCTAAAGCCTAAAGCAATGAAAACAGTTAAAGAACTGTAAGCAAAATGCATATCTTATGTTTGTACAAACAGACTGAGAGAGAGAGAGAGAGAGAGAGAAACAGAGAGTGAGTGTAAAAGAGAGAGAGAGAGAGAGAGAGAGAGAGAGAGAAAGAGAGAGTGAGTGTAAAAGAGAGAGAGAGAGAGAGCTTGTTTGGAGAGTTCGTTGGAGAGCAATCCACCTGCAATTGCACATTGCTAGGGCTGCAAATTTTAATATTATTATATAAACAGAGAACCATGTTCGCTACCTGGGTATGTATCTGGACATGAAACTTACCTGGCGCAAACACATACAGATCACCGCAGCAGCGTGTAGATCCAAGAGGGCGAAACTCAACTGGTTGCTGAAGTCATCCAGCAAACTCAGCTTGAGCAACAAGCTGCTGGTGTACAGGAGCATCATCGTGCCCACATGGACATATGGGATTCCATTTTGGGGCACAGCAGCAAAATCGTGGATTAATCAAATTCAAGTTCTGCAGAACAAGGTGCTAAGAGACATCTCTGGTGCTCCACCCTATGTGAGCAATTTGACGCTGCACAACGACTTCTGTGTGCCGACAGTTTTTAGTCAAATAAACCGACATACAAGTCGTTACAATGACCGGTTACATAACCATGTTAACCCATTGGCTTCGTCACTAGGGTCGAATACAATCCGCAGACGCTTAAAGCGCCTCCACACCAGCGACCTCTGGACTATTGGGCGTTAATATTTTTCGTTAATGTGCAATAAATGTTATATTTAATCTTACATTTGATGTTACGTAATATTGTAATATGTTAAAACCAATTATTTGCTTATGTTATTAATTTAAATTCCCCGTTATTATGTATTCAATCTTCAAAACAATATTTTATAACCTTTCAGTAGATTGATCAATATTAAATTAAATTGCTAAATTAAAAAAAAATGAAAAAAAAAAAGAATTCTGATAATACAAATCAACCTGGAAATGTATCACTTTTTTTTCGAAGTTTTACAAGAAGTGTTCCCTGAAACACAATGGTTTTTCGAAAAACACTACCTTCCGTTTCAGGAATATACTTTCTGAATAATAAGATGATGCCCAAAGACAATTTTCTAAAATTCAGGACGATTTTATTTCTGAGTGCTTCAGCACATTAGACGATTATTTTGAATTAACATATAGGATTATGGAGCAAAGTTAAACAGTTTGTTTTATTTTTTTCGAATTTTCTTGAGACATACAATTCGAAATTCTTAAATAAGTTTTTCACCTATTTCACAACTTTTTTCCCCTAACATCCAGTTTTCACCTATGGCTGTGGAGTTGACTTTCCCAAAATATTTGTATGCTTTCGCTTTTGATTTTTGATATTGAAATTTCCTCATTCTATCGACAAGATGAATGTAATACGAAACTTCCTTTTAAAACCTGAAAATAGGGTAGCGATGAGTCGAGAGCTCGCTGGTTTGTATTGTGTTGGGATGCTGGATTTAAATTAAATGCTTTCGTTGACTTGTGGTTGTGTTACTAAACCCGCCATTGTTGACCATTGTGATATAGTAGCAGGATAAGCTTGTATACATGTTAGCAAGAGCCCACGCAACGAAATACCAATAAAATAATTTCACATTAAACACGAAAAAAAACGAAAAAAATAAAACTTGCTGCCAAGTCAGATTCTATTAAAAACACATTTGCCACACAGGACTCTGACTTGAGTGTTCGTTTCAGCACCCTCACTTCGTGGGTGCAAAGTAATTTGGCGTCACACTTTTGTCAACTTAAGGCTCGCCAGAAAATGGAAATGAAATTTATTTTGAATTCTTGGCAGCTTTGGGAGTCGAACGCTTCAGCTTCAGCTGGCCAGACAATTAGGCGGAATTAGGTCTCAGCGCGCTGCTTATTGTTGCTTATGTTTATGATTATGTTGTAGGCGCATTAGCAAGCATACACTTCCACACAGACATCTATACACACACACACACACATCAGCCCACACACAAATTTATGACTACTGTGGCCTCTCAAGGCCGATGGCAAATTTTATTTAGAAACTTATGTAAGCGCCAAACCAAACAACAAAGACACAATGAGCCTAACTGCTAGCTGAGACTGCTATAGTACGGCATACTCGACGGTAGGTTACCCTGCAGTTCTTCTGCTTCTTCTCAGTAATTGTGTTGTGGAGTTTAAAAGCGAATCAAAAGTAATAATCATGAATTTCGTTTAGATTTTAGAATTTCTTCTAAGGTTTTCAACATAGTAAGTTTCAATCTAATGCTTTAATGACTTCAAGTTGGCTACGCAATTTTTGATGGTTTAACGCATCATGGAAAAACTCGTTCAGAGTTCAGAAATACTACACACATGCATGCTTACACTTTTTTTAATATATAATCTCAGAAAAAAATGGCTCAGCATTTAAGGAAACACCATAGTCGCCAAGGGTAAGTCACCTTATTATTCAGAAGGTATATTTATGAAACCGAAGTTTGCGTCCTTCTAAAAACAAGGGTTTCTCATTTCGTAATTTCAAAATAAATTTTTCTAAAAGTTAGAAAAAATATATCGAATATCCTGGATATGCTATTTAGATGAAACTCAAATTCACGAAATTCACAGAAATTTTGTTCGTATGCTTGGAAATTATTTCTAACAAGCAAAAAATATTTGTAGTTTGCATGGCGATTTGGGATGAAGAAAGACTGATGCGGGAACGTAGCTGGGCAGAGACACCAGGACTCCGACAAGCCAGAAGTCTCCTAGTTGGCTATAATCAAAAGCGATTTAAGCAAATGATATCCATGGGGAAGAAAAGACTCAGAATACTCACAGGTCTATTGACAGGACACTGTAGACTGAGAAGTCATCTAACCAAATTAGATATTTACAGCAGCAACGTATGCAGGTTCTGCGGATACGAGGAGGAATTCTCGACGCACATCCTTACAGAATGCGTCGCCTTAACCAGGAAAAGATGCAACATCCTAGGGCAGCATATCATGAGGCCAAGGGACATAAAAACCCTCAACCTAACAAAGATTCTAGCATTCGTGCAGGAGTTGGGATTGATGGAAGAGCTGTAGGCTCAGTAAGGGGGCACAATAGACCTTATAGGTCGCAGTGTCAACTTTTCCCCAATTATAATAATAATAATAATGGCGATTTTCTAATATTCAGTACATTTTTTTGTGAGTTTCGTGTGACAATTATTTGGGCATATTTTGAATGCATAACAGTCAAACTTATGACCGAAAAAGTATGCTTTAATAAGTGTATCGACACAAAGAAAAGCTTTTCGTTTTGATGGCAAATCTTGAATAATCGCATATTACATGCAGCAATATATAAATGTGTCTTCATTTGTATGTGCAACGCATATGGTACTTGAAATTGGTGGCACATGCTTAATAAGTGGCAAATGGAAGCGAAAATTAATACAATTTCCGAAAGGTTAGTGCAATACAATAATATTGTAATACGCAACACGCTTCCAGATTTGATCTTCTGAAATATGATGGCATATAATAGGCATAGAATAATATATGTATAAGAAGCCACATTGCGTATACGCAAAGTGGTCCCCGACCAAAGTGAACAAGTGAAGTGGACGCTGGACATGGCAGCGCCGACGCCAGGCGTCTGTGATTTCATTTTTCTTTTTTTTTCAATTTATCATTGTTTCCCATTTCTGTGTTTTTGTTTCCATTCCTACATGATTGTTCTGTTACATGTTGCTTGTGTGACGCCTTCGCATTTGCTTTGCATGTCATTTGCATGACAAAAGAGCAGCAAAAATGAGAATCGGCACCACGAATCATCGTGTGGATAGGGATGCCAAATGGCAATTGCAAAAAGAGGCGACACAAAAGGCAGAAAGGAAAAAGTTAAATTGAAAAGAAACACGTAGCAAAAGCTTTCATACGCACGCCGAATATTACATGCCCTTCCACAATGGTTTCAAACTGCCGACGTTTAAATTTCATTGTAAATATGTCAATCATTGAGAATAACGACGATAAACGCCCATTATATGTTTTGTGAACTAAGTTTTGATTATATTTGTATAGTAATATTGTTACTGATTAGATACATACTTATACCTTATCGTATATTGTAACATCAGTTGTGATAATACTTGGAACGCCAATCTCGATCATACAACTTAAAACTCATCTTTCGGCAGATTATGGCTATGACAGCTATATGATGATGATGATGACTGTTTCGATTGGCAAATGTGACGAACAACATAATACGCTTGTCTTCCGAGTTTGATCTGGGTATCTTGTCAAAATGAATATTCTTCTCATACTAACTCTAATACACAAAGATATTCCAAGAAACAAGAAGAAACTTCTTAAGAGACAGGACTCTTAAATCTGAAAAAACATTTTCTCATCTTTGCTCTTCGCAGCTGGTACCAACTGTCTCATAAGCTAGGCATTATTTAAAATTATGTTTATCATGAATATACATATCTATTCTCTGTGGAGTCGAAGACAAACGCAATTTGTGTATGATATATGAGCATCTGGGTACACAATATTTGATTCTCCCTGCTGGCACTCTGATATTCTAAGCACACTTTCAGCCTGCAATTGAAAAGCGCAGAAATTGCGAAGCGTTTTTATTTCTTTGTATATAAATGGTTATTTAATTTGAGCAATTTTAATAGGAGTCGCAAATGTGACACACAGCAGACACCGGACGTGCACAACAGGAGGAGGGGCGCGGAGTGTTATAATTATAGAAATAAATTTCATCCCCTACCACTCTGCCACACTGCCTGACGTTTCAACTAAATAAAATGAAACAGTATGGTAGGTATATACACTTCGTTTGGTTGTCAGCTATAACACGTACCTGACCACTAAACACCTACCCGCACTCCCCACACACACGACACACACACACACACACTATTTGCGGCACCTCAAATGTCAGATTTGCAAAGCCATATGAGATTTGATGTCAAGCTTAAGTTAAGTGTTTTAAGTTAAGACAAAAAACATTCCCCCGATAACTGCTACAGCAATTAAATACTTATATCTCATTGCATTCATCTGAATTATTGTGTATGCCTAAAGTCCTGCTCCTATCCATAAATAACACTAATTTTCAATCATTGAAATTTATGCATTTCACTTAATTCACTTTCAGACAAACATTTAATTATAATGTCGTACTTCAAATTAGTTAATACTCGTGGAACCCAACAAAGGATTTATCTTATATGCATGTTAAGTTCTCTCAATCTTCAACAAAATAATATTTAAAAGTTTGGAGCAAGTTAATAACATAAAATGTATATGTATGTTGCTTTTAAATACGTGAATTTAAAATTCAGTTGTCTGTAATTTGACAAATCCTGCATCGCTTATGCAGAGCAAAAGCGGCTGACAAGCATCTACTAATAGCAAGCTTCTGGCTAACTTTGTAATACTCTTTTAAGCCCTTAGTCATGTGGTCACGCACTGCAAATGTTTATTTGTCGGTTGCAGTTAAATAAAAGAAGGATTTGCTGACCTTTTGTAAATGAAGCTCATTTGGTCAATGTGCAAAATGAAATTTTATTTTTACTTATTTTTTCTGTTTATTTTTTTTAAAAATTTTTAAATCCTTTTACACAAGTATTACGTACGATTCCAATTTGAGATGTGGCTTTAAACTGAATATTCTACATTTGTGTAGTTATATGTTGTATCAGACATGGCAGATAAAATCGAAAATTTGAGTTGTGGCATTTTGGCTTGGTGGTGCCAATTTATGGCATGTGTACTGAGTTAAACGGGTCACATAACATAATCAAGTCATCCCTAGTTACACATCATTAGTCACACATCCGTAGTTACATAATTACCGCCTCAGTCCGTTCACACACAGCACACACATCCGCGAAAAAAACGTGGGTGAACTATGTTGTGAACATTCAAGATTGTAATTTCATGGAAACTTACCCTGCGAGAACGGTATCAGCTTGCAGAGGAACTCGCCAAAGATGAAATTGCGCAAGAGTGTGCCAACGAGGGTGACCGGCATGCAGAGGACACCCAGCAGCATATCCGAGATGGCCAGATTGAGCAGATATAGATTGGTAATTGTGCGCATGCGGCGATTCTGCATTAGCGTCGAGATGACCAACAGATTGCCAACAATGGCGCACAACAGGATCACACTGTAGCTGGGTATAAGCCAGGCGGGCATCTCAGTGCCCCCACCACCACCACCAGCACCACCGGAAGCAGTAGAACTACCACTATTACTAATACCACTGCCACTTCCGGCTATCGATATGCTCGCCTCGGTGATGGCAAACAGATTGCCAGCGGCAAGGGCATCATCATTCTCATAGATGGCGCTGCTGTTGGCGCTGTTGCTGCTGCTGCTGCTGATGCTGCTGCTGATGTTGACATTTGCCGCGTCGAGTGTCTCGTTCAGCGGCGACAATGTCAGCGAGACAATGTGACTAGCAGCGCTGCGTGCATTGGCATAATAATCAAGCAATGCTTTGTAGGTGGCCGCCATTTTGGCAGCATCCTCGGCGCTGCCACTATACATGTGTGCGTTTATGTGTGTGTGTGTTTGGTTTGGGTTCAGCAAATATCGTTAATTGCTTGCACTTCTTTGTTCGATTTTTGGTTCTGGTTGCACTGAATGGAAAACCATAAAAAAAATAAACCACAAAAAGTGTTGCGCGTCGAGTAGTGTGCGCATCGCTTGGCTTCTCAATGAGCGTGGAGGACAATGCTTGGCGAGAAGGTTGGCGTTTGACGATTTACTTCGTAACGGACGTTTATATGTCCACAATGTGTACGAGGACAGCGATACGCCCACGACAAGCGTCGACGTCGAACGTCAGCGTTGTCGCTTGCTGACCCGCTTCGGTCTGCCTGCGTTACCGTTGCGTTGAACGAGCCGTTGGCAACTAGTCGGCGCAAATGGGCACCAGTGCCGGCGCCTGCGTTGCGTCTTTACGCCAAACTCACCACATGTGGCAGCAACATGCCGCACATCAACATGTTGCTGGCACTTATGACCAACCAGTGGCCGTGCAAGCTTGCATGGGTATTCATCAAATAATCACAATTTGTTATCCTGACCAAAGGTTGTACAATATGGTATTCAGGCCAAGTTAATTAAATGAAAATCTGATTTATATTCATCTTAACCAGAATCAAACTGCATACATCGGACGGACAGTATGTCTGCTTGCCTCAGCTTTCCTGTGCGAGCCAGCAGAAGCGGAACAATCGGTCGAAAGATTTACAATACATCCATACCTCGCATCACGGCCAAGACTCGTGCCACGAAACTTGTCCGCAAAGCGAAAAGTCGTATAAGAAACCAAATATTCCCATACAATACTAAATCTTATAGTTGCCATGGGAAAGAGTTTTAAGTTGTGGAATCGAGGCAGGCATAGATATAATTATCACAACTGCTCTTACAATATTACCATAGATTTTTAAATATTTTAGAAGAGCTTTGAATTTTATTCCAGCAACTTAATGTTTAATAAAATTTAGTTGCCAGCAGTTTAGCGCCTGCGTAGAAGGGTATGTAACCTTCGGCGTGCCTGTTAAAGGCCAATCGAAGCAAATCTTTCACAATGAATTTGATCAAATACAAAATAAAGTATTAAGTCTGTGGTGCAATGAAACACCTTTAAGCTAATGTTGTGGCTAAGCAAATCAAATTCTATACTTTGGTGGGTTAATAATCCATCAGTGAGAAGATATACCTATTACTTGATATGGAATAAAGGGTTCAATTATATATTCTTAAAATAGTCTTGTACAAATTTAATGTACATTCAAATTATAATACCTTCGTTATATCAATAATACTTTCAATTTTTTATTATATTATTACTATATATTGGAGTTTTTTTAAAATTTATATCTAAAATAATTTTACAAAATCTTTAAAAATCGTATCTAAATCTAAATTGAAAATCGTGTCTTTCATTTGTTACTCCAATTGAATTATTTTTTCTTTTTCTTAGTTATTATCTTGTTTTATATATTTTGTTTTCCTTTTCGCCAAACTGATTGCTTCATTCACGTTGAGCTGCTTGCATCCCCGTCCGATGGGAAGACGTGGATGACGCTGCCGACGATAAGCTCTGCACCGGATAAACCGTTCCATTGCCCCCCGCTTCGACCCGACCCGACCATTGCACAAATGCATACACACACTCACTGACACACACACACACGTCTGGCTGATACGTGCGCACTTGATTGCAACGTGCAACGTGCTAGGCATCAGTTAGGGAGTCAGTCTCTCAGTCTGTCAGTCCGTCAGTCTGTCAGTGTCAGTAACAGTTTCATTGGCCTTGCCAGTCTAGGCTTCTTCTCTCAAGGCTGAAGTCAAGCTGGTGCGCTGATTGCCTTTGGAAGAATCCGTTAAGCCTGCACCTGAGCTTCAATTGGCCGACCGGTTAATACGCAACTGGCTGTTGCCGCTAAGCGACAGTCTGCAACAAAAAAATAAAAAAGAAAAGCAAAAATACGTTATTCGCAAAAGAGAAAAAAGATTTAACAAATCCTAACACATTCAGCTACATGGAGACATTTTGCTTGATATGTCTGATATTTCTGTTAATTAAATAATTTTCTGCATTCATGTGTATGTATGTTAATACATTTGTATGTTGTGATTCCCCAATTAGCAGCTGTAAGCCTAACGTAATCTGCCAAAGCATAAACTGGACATTGTAATCTTTGTATATGCGTATGTATGCATTTGTGCAAATGCGTATGTGCATGCTGGGTACATGTACATACGTCTACATACATATGTGAAGTCGTCGATCAATAATACTTTTGCATAGTGCTGCTGCATCCTCACACAGATACACCCCACACGCGCAAACACACTCACACTCACTCACAGCGGCCTCAAACATTTTGTCAACGGCGCCGTCGACGTCGCTGCCCGCGCACTTTCAACTCTATAACTGAAAATAAAACCAAATGCGGTGGCGGCGCCGTCGCCGTTGACGTTTCATGCTAACACTATCTCTCTCTGTCTCACTCTGTCTCTCCAGTGCTCCCACTAGCGCGCTCGCTCGTGTCCGTTGGCACTGCTGACTACACTGCTCGCTTCGTTTTTTGTCGTTATGCTTTGTGCTGCTTGGTGCGCTGCTTCTGCGTCAGCCACTTCGTTGGAGTTGCACACGCTGCCGGCTCGCATTCGTGAGTAGCATTTCGTGCGAGTCGGACGGAGTCGGTCGGCTATTTCTCGATCCCTCCGATTATATAGCCTGTGTCTTTGTCTTATTATTTTAAAATTTATCTGTTTTTTTTTTGTATTTTATTAATTTTTTGTTGTTTTGTTGTTATTATTTACCGTGACTCTAATTTACTTCTGACGTTGTGTGCTCAAACTGTTGCATTCTCAATTTGAAGTTGCACCAAAAAGCCAAGCGGCACAAAATTCATTGAACTCTCCGTTGAGTTGCAGCAACAGCCGCCACTCACAAAGCAAAAGAAGAAGAGCAGCGCAGAGCAGGAGCAGCCACAGCATCCCATTCAGCCAGCAACATGTCAGACGGCATTGAAGTTGAACAAATTGTGGAGACCAAGCCAAGAAGGGTAAGACAGCCTACACACACACACACACACAAACACTCTCACACATTTACACTTGCAAGCATACTGCATACACACACATTTATAATGCATAGAAACAAAGATGTGCATATAATGTTATAAGAAAATATTAAGTGCGGCCACAGACGACGAACAAAAAGAATTAGACTTATAAAAGATGCGACAACAGGGCAGTCAAACACCAGCAGCAGCAGCAGCAGCACCAACAGCCGCATCAGCAAAGCAAAAGAAAATCTGCAGAAACAGATAGAGAGACTGACAGGGAGGCAGAAAGTAATATATAAAAAGAGAGAGATAGAGGGAGAACGAGAATGAGAATGAAAGCAAGAATTGTGAGCGGGAGAGTGCTCAAAGGGAAGAGGAAGAGCGCACAGACACAGCCTCGCCAAAAGTTGGAGCCCAAAGTCAAGTGTGCGTTTGTGTGTGTGTGTGTGCGCAAGTGTTGAACTTTAAATAACTGTGACTCCAGAAGAACCGGCCAGGGCCAGTAGCAGAGCAAATGCCGGTGCCGTTGCCCGTTGCCAGACAACGAAAAATCAGAAAGAGAGAATCAGAAGAAGAATAAAAAGAAGCGTATTATACGTTCAATGCGGGGGAGGATGCAGCCCGCATGCATATATGCACACATATGCACACATACATACACACAGCAGCAGCAGCAAAGGGGTGACATAGGCAGGCAGAGATACTCACATGTGGGCATGGTCATATCAAACAACAACAACACCAACAGCAGCAGCGACTATGCATATCAAGTTCAAGTGCGTACATCACTTTACGCACACACACATACACTCAGGCATACAAATGCAGGATATATAAGCGCATTTCCCCCATTCAAATGATCGACTTTATAACTATTTACGATTTTGTTCATATTTGTTGTCAGACGCAACTAAATTGAAGTTTGTAAGCAAGAGTAAGAAAAATATTTTATTACAATATACTCCACAATTAATACCATATCCAAATCAAGTAAATGAATAGAGCATGAATTTAATAAGTTTTCTAAAATTAATCAAAAAAAAAGAAATGAAAAAAGAAGCTAGATACGCCCTTGCTGAATACACTTGTAGCTGTATCTTATCAAGCATTGTAGCATGTATCAAGTAATTGTTGCGGTTTCGTTGGGCCAACAACTACTCGCATCGAACATCTCTCGTATCACTCAATGGCAACGCCAAAGTTGTTGGCTACTGTGACGGTATTCGATTGCGGCGCTGATACACTACTGTGATACGGCTCTGAGTGTGAGTGCGTATGTGTGAATCATTTCAATCGACTCCCCGATTGACTCGCAGTAACACACGCACACACTCACCATACACAATTAACTCCCATATTAAGCAGCTGTCGAATCGTCATGACTCAAAACTTAAAAATAAAAAAATGAGATTTGGTTTCAGTTTTGTTTCTGCCACAGAGTTCAAAAATAAATTGAGTCGAATTTGCCTTAACCAAATAAAAAGCACATATGTATTTGTTGATTGTTGTCCTCTTAAGCCAAAGTCAGCTTACTTCATTTATTGAAAATGAATTGCTTTAAATCAGGAACTAGTTTGTAAATTGTACAATGATTTTCGTGCAACACCTTTTTGTGCAGTGTAGTCATATCGATTAAGTCGTTCAATGCAATCGAATGAATTCATCGAGTAATTTCATTTACAACTATTAGCGTACATACATCCATGTATACATCCCACCATACATACATTCATACACACATATGAACATGCTCTATGTGCGTATGGCTTATGCCTAATCTATCTGAACAGAGGCGTACCATTTACGGCTATAACTCAATCAATAAGTCACACAAAACGCGCACAGCAAAAGCCATGAAAACTGAAACGAAATGCATTCAGACAGGTGCCACAACAACAACAATAACAACAGCAACAGCAACAATCGACATTATCAATGCCAATGGCAATAAATAATATTGAATATCGTATATGCGGCGTATGCGCAACGTCTCCAACTGCCCCTTGCGCCTGCTTCTAACGATATCAATGGCATAATTGTTGGAATGACAGGGTCGTAATTTTATTAACTATTATATATAAATATATATATATAGAAATATATATAAATATATATAGACTATTATTAAGTATATAAATATATATAGACTATTATTAAGTTTTTAATTAGGGAAATCAATCATGCATTGCATTTGCCCGTCCAGCGCAAAACACACACACACACCCGCACCCAACACTTCCTGTCCCGTAGCTTCCCGATTTTCTTCCTTCTCTGATTATTATTGCTCAACTCTTTGTCGCTCTCAGGAATGAGTCATAAGTCACACAGATGCATGAGCAATGCCAACCACCAAATAAATAAAAAAACAAGTTCCTTTGTTTCACTGCAAATCGACTCAAAAAAGGAAAAACCACACACATGGCGGCACACACATCTGAAAAGAGCAACTCATAAAAGAAAAAGAAAAGCACCAAATTACACCCCATTATGCCGGCCTCCATTCCCCAACCCCACCCCTCAATGGGGCGCTGATTCAGTCAATCAGTTTGTGGGCATCAGTTGCATTTTGCGAGCAAAGTTTTGTTCGCGAGAAGCGCACTCATTGTAGGTGGCAACAGAGCAAGCTGATATTAGAAATGTTACTTGTTGGCTTATCTGATTCATTATCAAACTCTTAATATCCGCTTGCCAGCTGCTTTAAACAGTTGTGTTTACGCTGAACAAATTTGTTAACCTTTAGAGAGTTGTTTGATAAGAGTTGTTTGATAAAAGTGTTCTAAACAAAAAAAACAAAATCAAAATGCACACATGATGAGGTATTTTCGAAAAAAGCAGTACAGTTATTCTAAATGACTTCTTCCTTCTGGCCAACACTTGTACAGTTAGCCAGAAAACCAGTTTGTTTTCGGGACAAGCAAACATAACACGTGTCTCACGTTCCTCATAATCAAGACGTTAACTTTCAATAACCAGGCAAATGCACACACACATGGTCACACTTGCAGATGCACTTTAAATTTACATTACGTGTATTCATTTGTTTAAGCTTAACATATAGCCGGTCTGGGCCATGGCTTAAGAAAACAAACAAACAAACAAATGCTTCGCAATGACTCACACAATATGTATTTGCATGTGTGTGCTTGTCGCACTTGACGCATGTTTCTCTTGGGCGACATTTTGTTTTGAATTCCTGAAACACACACACACACACACACACACGCACACACCAAAGCTGATTAGCTTGTGGTTGCTTTGCACTATTTTTGGCTGTAAGCCAAGTTTGATTTATGTGGAATTTTATGTGAGTCGACCTGGTATCAGAAAAGCATTAGTGAGTACTAAACGATTTCAAGCTTTGCTTATGTTTTGCTTCAATGTAGACGCACATACACATGAATATGTGTGTGCTTGTGTGTGTCCAAATACATACATTCCACATATCATAAAGCCTGCTGACTTTTGCTTTCGTCGGCAGTTTATTTATATTTTTTTTTTTTTGTGTCCCGCTGCATATTTTTGTTGGTACGTTATAACAAACGCCAAATTAATGCGCTGATACAGATAAAATTATTGATATCGGTATTCGTAGACAGTGATACGAATTTTCAATACAATTCCCATATATATTTACCATTATCGCATTCCAGTTCAGTTGATACAGACAAACATAAAAAAACCAAAAAAAAAAAAAAAAAAAACATAAGAACATTGCAGACAAGGATAATGATATGGACTCGATTTTTCCATTGTGGAGTGGGGCCTGTACATTGAGTTAAAACCGTCATGCCTCGTACACACTTACATTGAACTATTGGAAAATGTGATTTTCCCTTACGTAGATAATGAAAAAATGTTGAAAACCTCTTCCTTAGGTGACATTTTGAAATGCTCACAAGTTGTGTTAATTATTTTCTTAGAAAGAGATGCGCTTATGGAGACAAACACTTATAATTGGATGCCATTTCTTTTTTATCAAAGACCACAAAAAATGTATAATAAATCAATCCTAATTAATGTACTTCAATTAAGTTTAAATTATTACTTGTTTAGCTGTCGAAGTGCGCCAGTCTATACTTTGAAGTCAGTTAAGTTAATTTTGACATGAATTTAGCCTGTTTCTCTTGAATTTAGTTGACAGTCTTGTGTGGGTGTAATAAGCTGGGAGGAATTGCATATATTCATATGAATATCCCACAAAAATGTCACCATCGACTTAAATGAAATTTCTAGATTGGCACCGCTGACGGTCAGTGGATCAGCCCACATTAGCACTGCAGTCGCCATGGACTTGAGATAAGAAAGACAGATTAGAAAGATTGTAGGCGACTAACTTGAAGTCTGATTAAACAAGTATACATCAAAGCAAACACTCAAAGGTGTTGCCCGGCATTGCATGGGCAAGTTAAAAAAAAATAGAAGATATACAAAAAGCAGCCAGACTGCTATTTTCCTGTAGATCTGTTCAAATTATCGGGAGAAAATCCACAATGTGTAATGCAACTCATCAATGAAAAGTACGGTGAACATTTTAATTATATATATATATATTTGTTTATTTGTGTATAGATGAAATGCACTTGCAGCAAATCAAAATTGCGATAAGAAAACCAATCGATTATGGTTTTCCCCTTTAAAATATCTGATTACAAATCGTGTAAGCGAGAAACATAAATAACTTTTACTTTCTTTGCGGGCCACTCCAAATACACAATACACACATGCATGCAGACATAGATAAGTATGTACTGTGTACATACTGTGTGTGTGTGTGTACATATATATGCAGCTGTAAATGATGTGCAACTATTTAATTATGATTTACACCAGCACTAATTGTCACGAGCAATAATCAAAGCTATCAGAATGAGGAATGAGAACCAGGAAGCACAAGATGTGAGCAATCAAGGCAAACAAATGCCATAATGCCATAATGCCATAATGCCATAATGCCATAATTCTATTTCGATGCGTGAGTCGCCGACTTATCAGGTTAACATAAAGATTAGGTTTACGTCAATGCTGCACCCACGAACGCACCCTCGAAGAAACACAACATGCCACATTGCAATTAAGACTACATTTTATTAGTTATCAGGCGAGCCCAGTCAAGCCGTGCGTGTGTGTGCACATTTGCAAAGATACTCTACTCGTCTTATCAGTGGCAAACAAAATATAAAAAAAAAAAAAACCAGCAAGAAAAATTATGGCAGCTGACAATGTGGTCACTGAGCCGGTATTTACTCATAAACGAATGTTCTCAGGTTCTGTATTTAATTTTTGTATTTCTCTTCTTTTCATTCAATCTTTTCGGTTCTTTCCGATTGCAAATTGGTTAGGCGCACAAATTATAGCAACGGTTTTATTTGTTTATGTATGCATGTATTTCTTTTGCTGATTCTTCTCTTTCGTTTTATAACAGTTTGCATAATTTGGCTTCTGCTTAATTAAGTCAGCTCAAATAGTGGTTCTTCAATGTCCACACACACACACACGCACATGCATGTATGCGAACAACAGTTTTTCGTCGTGAAAGTCAACGTTGAAATCAAATCTTTTATCTTACTAATTGTTTGTCTCTTGATGCCATATTTCTCATAAGAAAACGCACTTTTCTAAATTGCTTGGCGCATTTCTAATTGATATTTCTCACACACACACACACACACACACATACACATATACAAATTTCGGTCAACGAACGCATTATGATTTAACCCTCTCAAATCCTCTCATCTCTCCTCTCCCCTCATCCATCCATATGAAAAGACATTTTCGATGCTGTTATTTTAATGCCCGAACTCTTTGTGTGATATCATTCTTGCTCTTGACTCTCCCATACGAAGTCAAGTCAAACAAAATACACACAGGCACACATAAATATATATAAATATATATAAATAAATATATATATATATATATATATATATATATACTGCATACGGCGCTGGAGCGACAACAAAATTATCTTTAGACCGTTTTTCATCTTCGTTAATTTTTTTTGTCGGCAGCGTTGCTGATTGAAAATTGTGATGCTTAAATTGTTTCAAATGGAGCACACATAAACACACACACACACAAATCGAAGCACATACACAACACACACAGAGAAAAAAACACAATACATAAACCATGATTGAAGTCGTAAGATCAGCTGCTCTACAAAATTAGCTGCTCCTCTTGGGAAAGCAGCAGTACATACATACATACATACATACGTATACAAATATGTTTGTGTGAAATTAGATACAAAATTGAAGAATTCCATTTAGTACAGAAAGCTCACTAATCATATTAATGTACATAACATTGATAAGGGAAATCAAGCAAGAGTGTCAGAGTCCAGTGCGAGCTCGACTGCCAGATACCCAGTCTAACTGCAACTGTTCTCACTGAGTGTTCAATTTAAGAGTGTCCGTCCCGAAAATACTCTGTACACAAATCCCACATATTCTCATTATATACACTTTTAACGAGCGCATTGCATATGTTTTTTTTACAGAAAACATATATATAATAATTGGCATTTGTCTGTTATCAATAAAATTAAACAAGACAAGCTGCTATGAATTGTGAGTTACACGATTTGAATTATAGGTAAAATTCAATTGTTGCATACAATGGAGAGAATAAATTAAACTTTTTATAGCAAATTTGTCCTTAAATACATGATTTATAGCAGATATTATACACTGCTACAACACGCCAGGTATTATTCAATTTGGTGTACATTTTATGTGTAGCTTTATTTGGCATCGGCTGTAACAACAGACAGTAAATTTACGTATGTGGCATGCAACACAAAATTCAGCACAATAAATTCCCATTATAAATAAGTAAGAATGCTGTAGTCGAGTGAGATCGCTACGATATACCCTGAACCCAGTTGTTAGTTGCGGCTGCTGATAGAAAGAAGTTCAATATAAGAATCTACTTTCGCCTATAACTTCGGTGTTTCTTAACCGATCTTTGATGACATTTGAACAGTTGATTGATAATATGCCTTTGCATATCATGTATTAATTAGATGATTCTGCCTTTAAAATTGTGGCATTTATTGTTATCGGAAATGTATGGATATGCTAGAAAAGGAGGCAGTTATCGATAAAAATAATCAAAACTTGATCTGCGCAGGGTATATGAGAACCTATATTCCAAATTTGAAGTCTCTAGCTCTTATAGTCTCTGAGAGACGGATAGACGGACATGCCGATATCGACTCGGCTGTTGACCCTGATCAAGAATATATATATAGACTTTATGGGGTCGGAGATGCTATATTCTGCTTGTTACATACATATGCACAAAACCCTTCTTACCTATTTTCAGTGAGTTCAGGGTATAAAAACGGCCACTGAATATTGAACATTTTTTTTCCGGGCTAAAGATAAAAACAAACAGAAAATACATATTTTTAATTATTTTTTGTAAGATTTAATCCGTTTGTCGATTTTAAGGAAACTTAAAAACGTTCGTTTTTTATTTGTTGCATATTGATAATTTATGCCGCTTTCCGAGCTTAACAAATTGAAGAGCTTTGTGCAAAATGCATTGGCGTGTTTAATTTGAAATTGAATTGTTTACGTTCGTTTTTATAGTTATAGTTATAGTTTCGGCACTTGGCACGGAACCGAATCGAAAGCGAAAGTATCTGAAAGCACCTTTGGTTGGTGCTGCCTGAATGCGCAGAGACGCCACATAGATACAGCCACAAAATGTTAATTCAACACAAAGCAAACGAGATAGATAAATGCAGGGGAACAGGTGGCAGGGCAGGACTCATTAGGAGGGGGCGAGGGGGGGGGCTCTTTTTCCGGTCTGCAGCAAATTGCACATATTACACAAAAATATAAGCAAAAATAAAATAAAAAAATGTTGATTACAATTAATTTTGTGTTGTGTTTTGTTTCTCGTTTTTGATTGTCAGATGCCGCAGGCGACATCGGTCGACAAGGACGCCATACGGGAGGCCTACGAGGATGTGCGCTCCGATCTCACAGACACCGAGTGGGCTGTCTTCAAATTCGATGGGGCGCAGATAATTGTGCATGCGCGTGGCCAGTGCTTTGAGCAGTTCCGCGAGCAATTTGGCGATTCGGAGCGTGCCTTCGGCTACATACGCATACAGATGGGCGATGAGATGTCCAAGCGCAAGAAGTTCATCTTTCTCACGTGGATTGGCCAGGAGGTGGGAGTCATACAGCGCGCCAAAATGTCAACAGACAAGGCGCTCATCAAGGATGTCCTGAATGTAAGTCCCTTCTCCCCCCTCCAGCTAAAGTTGTAATCTAAAACTCTACTTGCAGAATTTCGCCGTGGAACTGCAGGCGGGCGTGGAGGCTGAACTGGACATTGAGCTGTTCCGCGAAGCGTTGAATCGCGCCGGTGGCGCCAACTACGGCACTGGCATCCGGGACAATTAAGTCGGTTGATCGCCATCGGTGTATCAACCATCTTCTTAATTTTTTTTTGCGCACCTCTTCATTTACTTAAATATTATGAATTAATTTTATGCGATCTTAACATATTTACTGTACATTTTTTGTAATATGTAATAAACATAAAACAAGAAACGAAACAAAGAAAAGCCCTGGATTTATTTTTACTTTTTTTTGTCCTATTCAGGATTCTTTTTAATTTGTTTGGAGATGCCCTTACTATATGTGAAAGGGGAGGAAGTGGTTTTGTGTAACTTTAGCAAATCAATGTGCCCAGAGAACACATATATTACAAGATAATACGAATTTATCAAAAGTGTATGGAGGAATAATTCAAACTTGCTCATAAATGTGTTCGCTGGACAATTTCTTTGTGTGTGTGTGTGGCTGTTTGTGTGTGGCTGTGGCTGTGTGTGTGTGTGTGTGGCTGTGTGTGTGTGGCTGTGTGTGTGCGGCTGTGTGTGTGTGGCTGTGTGTGTGTGGCTGTGTGTGTGCGGCTGTGTGTGTGTGGCTGTGTGTGTGCGGCTGTGTGTGTGTGTTGTACATCAGTATTGGTTTAAGATTTAGATAGGTGACAAGAGTTGGTAATTGTATTAGATGGAGAATAATGTTAGTCTTATAATTTACGCTTGTCGGTCTACGTTGTAAATGCCAAAGTGCGTCTGGTCGCGACTTAAATTATTTAATTTTTCTTAATTAATTCTTATTTTTTGTCTAGCGATCCCGGAAGAGCACCGAGTGCAACGCATCAATATCCACCTCCACTCCGGATGAGTTTGTCGTAACGGTGCGAGAGCTGCAACATTAAAGATGACATTGTTAACATATACATATTTGAATATACAAACATTAAAGACATTGTTATCATATATACAGTAGGTGTACAGAAAAATTTGAAGTGCATACCTGTCCCAGTGAGTGACACGATTGGAAGAGTGCGGATTGACCAGCACACAGTGCATAGGCTGGCCATCAAACTCACGCTGATGATAGGCATTAACAGCCATTTCGGCGTGCTCCAGAGACTTGTAGATGACCTCCGCCGTGCCCCGACGCACCACGTGCGCTTCGTACATGGGCCCAATGTCATTGAACAGCTCCCATATGTCGGCAGTGGTGACATTTGTGTGCAGATTGCTCACCAGCAAACGATAGCCCGGCTTATTATTTGCCACGCTCAACGGCATCGGCATCGACATCGACGGTGGACTACGACGAAGGCGCATGGACATGGACTGGCGTCGAGACTGAGGTGCATTGAACGACCCAGTGCCATTCTCTTTGGCATAGATGCCATGGGAAAGGCGAGGGTCTTTATGTGGGCTAAATAGACGCCAACGCATCGACTCTGGCAATTTGGATGCCATCAAATGACGCTGACGACGCTCAAAGTCCTTTTCCAAATTATCCCCAAGGCTGACATGTGACGACGGTGACATGGTCAGACGCTCCGAACGATTGCGCGACGTCTCGTAATTTGAAAATGGATCGTTGTCAATTGTGTTGCTGGGTGGCAATGGTATCTCCACACCATCCGTAATCAAGTCATAGCCAACATAGGAGCGTCCATGACGACTCACCGACTGGCTATTCATGTGCATCGTGCGTGAAATCTCCTCTGTGGGGGCAGATTGCAATATCATTTTTATAATCGACTCTATGATTTGTTAAATACCTCAATCGGAAGATGAATGTAGAACAGTGGAGATTAACCGCAGCCATTGGACTGTTTTGGGTACAGTGCATCTCGTAATTGGTAACGCTCGACTGTTCTTAAATAGTTGGCAAATACACTTACCATCTTCAAGCTGCTGCATGTTGTCATAGTCGACGTAGCCGCGCGGCACAAATGGTTTGTTGGAGGCGCTTAATCGACTTGACAGATGCGAGGCGCCTGAGTTGGACTTGTAGCCGCTATGGGGATCAATTTTGCCTTTGGAATCCCACCAAGGCGTTGCCACCAACTCGTCACCGCGATTGCGCTGGCCAAAGCGGCCTTTGCGGATGATAGCACTATCACCAGCACCAACATCACTACCACTACCACTACCACCATCATTATCATCACCACCACCGATGCCGGTCACTCGCAGTTGCAATCGTGATGACTGCTGCGGTGGCAGTGGCAGTGGGATTGCCATGCGCTCTTTCTTACGCTCGATTAGCCTGTTGCGGGCGATGCCGGAGTCGCGTATGTTCTGGTTGAGTACGTCGCGTGCGTCGACAATTTTAGCGCGCGCCTTCTGGATAATCTTGTTGCGGGCGTCGTAGGGGCGCAGGTGCTGGCCCGGATTGTTGGTCTTGTTGATCCACTTGCGTGGCTTCATTTGAGCGTGGTTAACATGGCTGTGACAATACCGGTGAAAATGCAAACTTTAGCAGCGCCATTTTCTTTTGGGCAAGCAGTACTTACAACTTTTTGCCGTTGCTCCGTGGGGCGTTATGTCCGCGCCTCTGCTTAATAATTTCGTCTAGTGTAAGGTTCATGTCCATTGTCGCAGATAGGCTCGTCGCGCACTCGTAATTGTTGATTCACAAAATGCAGCTGCCCAAGCAGATATTCGTCAAAATTTGTCGGGGATTTGATGTTGCAGCTGTCGCGTATGGAAGCGGAAAGAAAGGGTTGCACTACTTCTGCCTACAAATATCGATAGGTTTTTGTGTCGATTTCCTTAGACAGTATCGATACTAATTATACCATCGTAAAATATGAGTTGCAGTCCATTTTTGTCTGAAATGACTGTATTTTCGTTATTTGGCGTCATAAATGTATGTCCCTAATGAAAAATGTATATATTATATTGCCATCCATAATTCGCATTGGCTCAGCTTTGTGACAGCTCTGTGCCGATACATCGCATGCATTGTTGCTTGCGACGTATCGTATCTTTGCGACGATATTAAAATTCGATAGACACTGCAGACATACATCACTAGCACCGCTGCTGTTTTCTGTTGTCAATTATTCTTTTGGTTATAATTATTTTCACATCCATCCGCTAGGCGAGCTCCCCAACTCACATCAAAGGTGCTCCTCGCAACAGCGGCTGCGACTGCGACCACCTGCGGCAAAGTCTATTATTAAGAAACTCTAATTACAGCTCGACGGCTGGAACAGCGTACGCCGCATGCAAGAATACAAGAAAAACACCCGAACAACAACAAACACAACAACAAGATGAATCCCTGCGTGGTCCCCACAGCCGTGCCCGATGTTGACGGTGACAAGCGCTGGCAGAGCATACATCGCCGCTTCATATCCGATTGCCGCGAAAAGGATCCGGACGTGATCTTCCTGGGCGATTGCATATTCGAAACGCTGCAGGACACTGACACATGGAATCAATACTTTGCACCGCTGCACTGCCTCAACTTTAGCATACGTGACGATCGGACCGAGCACGTGCTGTGGCGCATTGAGAATGGTGCCCTCGACAATGTTAATCCCAAAATCGTTGTCCTCCACGTCGGCACCAACAATGTGGCGAACACTGCAACCGAGGTGGCCGAAGGTCTGCTCGAAAACGTGTCAAGGATACGCCAAAAACTGCCCGGCGCCTATATTCTGCTACCGGTAAATGAAACAACAACATGCACACGACTTCTTATATTAACATCATGTCCTTGCATTTATTTTTAATTGAATTTGCAGTCACTTCTGCCACGAGGCCAGCAACCGAATGCACTGCGTGAGAAGAATGCGGAGATCAATGAACTGATCAAGGAGCAAACAAAGGGATTGGATCGCGTGCAGACCGTTGCCATTGACAAGGGCCTGGTGCAGGGGGACAGCAGCATCAGCCACCATGACATGTTCGACTATAAGAATCTAACCAATACCGGCGCCAAAAAAATACTCGAACCATTACACGATTTGCTCTCACAAATACTCAATGAAAACGAACCGGAACGCGATCTCACTCCATCCGAATAGCTCTGAGTAGCACTTAGCAATTGAAGCAACAACACATAACCCACAAAACGAAATGCAAATCCGACCCATCCGCTTGATCTTAGCAATGAAAGTATTTACTCGTGTATTTAACGGGAATCCGGAATTTTTTTTCCCCACTATACAAAAAAAAAAAAAAATAACGCAAGTTTCCTTAACCAAGAATACACAGCTTTGAAATAATAATATATATATATATGTGTATATATATATTTATCCCACAAACTTAGGTTTATTGGCTTAAAAGTGTTTTTGCATAAGGCTCAATATGCGCAACACGATATACAAAAAAACACGCATGAAATTTTGTATTTTGCATTTATACTAAATATAATTATAATTACATACATACATACATACACACATACACACACATATATATATATATAAATTAATATGCATATTAGTCATGACCAACAATGAAAAACATACATTCCCTGCATCTTTTCAATATAAATAGGTTTTCTTTTTAACAAATACATATTGATTAATTATTTTTAAATTATAGTTATGAGGTATGTGAAAGAACCTGGTGTAAAGCTGGTGAAATTGTGAATATGTGCATTAAACGGAAATCTGCGGCAGCGAATCAAAACTTATGTTAATGATTGTATGCTGTAGTCTTCAAAGGATAATGTATAATGTAATAATAAATGACTCACGTGTGTGTGTTCAATGCTATTGCTCAAAAAATTTGTATTTGCTTAAAAAGTTTGAAAAATGTTGCCTGCTTAGTGAAAACAGTAACTGTTAGTTATCGAACATGTATATCGATATATCGATTGATGAGTCAGAGCGCTGATTTTGCCTAGTCTTTGTTTACACTTTCATGCTAACAAAAATAATCAAGAAATTTGCAGTGTCTTTTTTTTGTTGTGTATTTTTGACAATACCCACATTATGAGCTGTTACGGCTGCAGCCGAAAATATGGACTCTTCTGCAAGGAGGTGAACCGCTGCCAGCAAATTCTCCATATGTTCCCAATAAGTAATTCTAATTGGATTATTTCAGCACGGTTGCCCCAACTGCGGCTATTCCTACTGCGGCAAGTGCCTGAAGAGGCCAATCACTGTGCCTCGTCATGACAGCAAGGTGCTCAACGTGTGCCTCATCTGCTTCGACAAGCTGTCCAAGATGCAGGCTAACGCCGATGCCGACAAAGTCATTGACTGCGACGCCCTCCCCGGTGATCTGGTGACCAAGTTGCGACTGCCCTCAAAGAACACTTCGTCGCCTGGCGCCGCCGCTGAAAAAGCCGATGCACTTTTCGAGTTAGTTGCCAAGACTATCATAAGCAGTAAGCCAGCTTCCGTCGTCAATCCGCCCCTAGAAAATACCCTCAAATGAGACCAGTTTCTTAAAATGAAAAAACAGTTTACGTAGATTTCAGACTAAAGCAATCCCTTCCTATGGAAGCTGTGCAACTGAATGTTTTGCAAAAAATCGTAGAATCGTAATGACACTCTTATACAATACAAATGCAAACCTTCTTGTGTATACATTTTTCAGTAATGTGCTGCCCTCTGAAGAACTGGCTGCAGTGCTGTCGCCTACATATAGTGCTGAGACCGGCACAGCTCAAGACACAACAGCCACCGATATTGACAAGAATCTGGACAGCGCTATTAGCAAACGTTTGCAGAATCTGAAGGCTGTCGACCCTACCAGTGATGATGAGTTGCGAGCGCGTCTGGCCAATTTGAGTGGTATGCCGCATCAGAAGAACTATGATAAAAAGGATCTGCTGTTGTCGACGGACGAACGAACCGATCAGGATAAAATCAAAGATCTACTACAGCAGTTTCTGGGCGAAACGCAGCTGGATCAACGTGTCAACGATGACCGAAATGATGCAATCTCTGACATTGAGAAACGTTTGCGTGCACTACGCGATGCACCCATCGATAATCCGATTGGACCGGGATCGGGAGATACAGCAGCGGTCTCAGGAGCGACCAATACTCCAAGCGACAATGAGGAGGAGAACGACGAAATTGTTTTACAGAATATCATGCAAAAGGTGTGCCATAAATAATTGAAATCACTTTTGAATTGCTCTCATCTCAGTCGCTGCCATTTACAGTATGTGGCCGAATCACGTTTGCAGCCAGTGGCCAATCCCTTGGAGGACGAACTGGGCATCACGAACATTCCCAGCAGCAGCAATAACGAGGAGCTGCCCTGGTGCAACATATGTGATGAGGATGCAGTCTACCGCTGCCACGGCTGTGACGGTGATCTCTACTGCGCCCAATGCTATCGCGAGTGCCACGACGATGAGGAATACCGTGCTCATGCCAAGGAGAAATATAGTGCGCCGCCCAATTTTAAAGAAAATCATTTCTAATGCAACTTGTAGACCATGCATATTGAATCTTATTTTAATGATCATTTTGTATACCCAAGCGTTATGTTTTTATTATTATTATTATTATTTTTGTATTTTAAAAGTATTTCGTACTCCTGGATTAAAACAGCTTGTTTTAGGCTAATTCTTACATTAGACGAATGTAATAAAACTCAATATTAAAGAAATTAGATATAAAGTTAGCTATTGATGTGTTGCCAAGTCGTAATTCAAATGTATTTACATAACTATACAGTGCGCATCATAAAGACAGAGAACGAAATAGACAGACAGAAAGAGAGAGAGAATGCGATACATAGATTAGAAGAACGATGTCAAGAAAGAAATTCTTAATGCGAGTTTAGATATCATTTGCGCATATATAATGGCATATATACGTATAATCCAAGAGCATTTAATCTAACAATAATAAGGCGTTTCGAGGTAAACAAATAATTATGAGCACAATCAATTTAAGGGGCATAACAAAGGCAGTTCTAATCTATAACTCTGTGCATTGAGTATTTGATGACAACAATTTGCAGCTAGCCTGCTGCCACAGTTAGCAAACATATAGAATAACAATTGTGTAAAAAATCTAAAAATTAATTGGAAAACAATTGTGAACTGTTGCTGCATAATCCTACAAAGACACACATACATCCACACATATGGCTTTTAACTATATAGTTGATATACAGCTAAGTATCGTAATGTGTATTATATATAGTAAATTGGTCAGTTAATGTTCGCTTTGCTTACAACTAAATTCGACGCTAATTGCACAAAACAGCAACTGGAATTATAATATGTATTTTTTTTGTTTTTGTTTTTCTTGGAAGCACCTCTAAATAGAAATGCGCATCTTTTCCATAAACTTGGGCACCAAATGCTGAGCCGAGTAGCGCTCAAAGGAGAAGTAGTCGAAGAATTTATCGCGATGCCGGCGAAAGAGTTCCGGATAGCGGCACCAATTATAAAGCATTTTAATCAGCGAATTGGACGTATTGTAGAGGTTCTCCTTGGGATAGATCTCCGGATAGACGAGCTTGTTGGGCGCAATCGGATAACAGCCACAATAGGTGGCCTCCAGCATGGCCACGCCATAGAATTCGTGACCAGCCGTTGAGATGACGATATCGCCGGTTAGCAGCGTTTTAATGTACTCCTCGCGTGTTAGGTGGCCAAAGTTGCTGAGCTTGGCGCCCAGCTTCTCCTGGATGCCTTCGAAGTCCTCTGGCATCGTCTGATAGCTCTCACCGCATATTGTCACCCGGAAGTCAACCTGGCGCTTGTTCAACTCTAATAGCACCTCCATCAGCAATTTGGGATTCTTGTCGTGCTCCCAGCGATGTGGCCAAATCAAATGCAGACACTCAGGCCCTCCATTCATATCCGCATCCATCATGTGTCGCTTATTGGGAAAGGCATGGAACTTGATGGGAAAATACAGCACTTCACATTTCTTCTCGATGCGCTCTCGGATATGCTTCAGCTTAAAGTCCGGCTGAATGTTTAGAAACGGCTGCACATTGTCCAGAAATGATGTCCGATTGAAGTTTGAATTAAACAAGACAATATCCGCAGCCAAGCTGAAAGGCCCAAAGGGTGCATTGGCATTCGAGTTGGAAATATCGACAATGTTTGTCTTACCACGTGAGTATCTCATTGAGGCCATATTGACAGTCACGCTCCTTGACCTCGCGCACCGGATAGACTAGTTGGTTCTCGTGAAAATAGACAATCTTACGGCAGATGGCGAGATCGGGTCGTACACCAATCAACTCCGCCAAGTTCAGTACGGAGCTCGTTAGAAGAACTTTGTAGTCGTGCTCCGGTGGGATTAGCTGCGAGAAATATAAAGCAGAGGTCCGGGCTCGCCAGTGCCACTTCTTGGCGGGCAGACTGAAGATCTCATAGTCGCAAAGGTTCAAACCTGCCGGAATAATAAGCAATTTCATCAACTAAAAACAACAAAAATCATAATTATATTTAATATTAGAACGGGCACCCCTTCTCAGGCTATAGCTCTTATATCAGACCTAATTCTTGCATGATTTCAAATACGTTGATTGGGTTGTGTTCCGAGCTTAGGATGTGTTTTCCTATAGAATACTACATGTTCTTCTGGCTTAGCAAGGCAGGCTCTGCAGGGCGACAGCTTGATCCACTGGTAGGAGACGATTGCTCCTGCTTTCTTGGGACGGGTCTAACCCTCAATCAAACTTTATTTTTTTTACTCCACTCAAGGGGCTGACTCCGTATCGGAATCTTCATACCGGAAGTTACACAAATAACTATAAAACTTGACTTACACTCGATTAACGTATCGATGAGCTGCTTGTGGCTGCCGCCGAAGAAGGGCTCAATAATTATAATCTGCGGCTTGGCAGACATTGCGCTGTACGGTAGACTTAGGCACTTGGTTAGTTCGGCTTGGATTAATGTTGTTAAATTGTTAAGTTAAATGCATTAAGTTGAACCTTAACCCTTGGCTGAGTTAGCGGCACATGCATTCAACATACTCCCACTTGAAATATGTATGTATGTTAACGAAATTGCGAAGTGATTACATACTGTGAAAATATTTATGCATTATTATTATTTTTATTATTATTATTAATTCTGCGCACGTTTCGAACAAACTTCTATTGAGGTTGATATCAGATGGACTTAATAAACGGGTTAACTCGTTATAAATTAGCCATTGGTGTTAAACAACAACTCTTCCCACATGTGCAAGTGAGACGCAACACAAACAAAGCTGAGCGCAATGAGACCAATAGATGCAGTTAAACATCGATAGGCCGATATATTTGGTTCTTTATTGTTAAATAGATATCGTATTGGGAATTTCCTTAAAATATTAATTAAATTGCAAAATAAAACCTTATATCCTTAAGTTACAGAACTAGCTCAACTTTATTTTTGTATTGCTAGCTTCTGCTCCAACTCGCACGAATGTTAAAGTTTTTCTAGTACAAAAGTGAGAATATCGCGCACAATAGTATCGGTACAGTATTGATGGTGTGTTGAAAACTCGGTTTGAATTAATCGATATATCGATAACATCAAGCATCCCTCGCTGTTTTTCTCGACAACTCTGGAAGCGCCTGCACTGCGAAAGGTCTCAATTTTCGTTCACCGTGCAAATAAGTTGCGAAAAGATTTATCAAGATGACCAACGCCTGGAGAGCAGCTGGAATTACGTAAGTAAAATATGCGAACATAATTGCCGAATGCATAATTTGTGCAGCGGCGACACTTCAATGTCAGCACTCTGCACCAACTGCTTGATGCGTTACGTAATTGTTAGCTAAAATTTGCCGAACACAATGATTTAATGGACGACTCATGTGATACTTGTTTGATACTCGGCAGTTACATCCAATACTCGAACATTGCGGCCCGCGTCCTGCGTGAAGCACTGCGTACAGAACTCCGCGCCGCCGCCAACAAGCGCAACGAGTCCCACGTGAAGTTCACACCTTGGGCCAACGGCAGGCCAGCACGTAAGTAATCCGTAATCCGTAAACCTAATCCGTAACCGTTGTGCAATCGAAGGGATCCGAGATACCAATGCGAAATGTGATAATCGATTATATAAATCGCATATATTTTATATTCGTGCCCAAAATGTAGACAATTATTATACAATTGTTCTCTGTGTATTGCAGATGAGAAGTAATATTTGTCATAAACAACGAAAGTTAGTCATGTGGCAAGGTGTAAGTTATTGAGTTACTGCCCAAGAACAATAATTTTGTTGTCATGCATCTGTTGCTCCATAAAAAAACCAAAAATAATAACCGAAATTAAATACCAATCCGCCGGCCTAGCAGCTGCCTAACAATACTCCCAAATAGTCAACTAATGTTGTTTGGTTTTCCTTTGCCCCAAATGTGTTCAAAATTTAACCATTCTGAGTATTTCACCAAACAAGCTCTGTATCCAATATCCCCATTTGCCTTGAAATGAAAAAAGCGCACAGTCTGACTGAGCGAATGAGATGGAACCACTTAAAAATCTAAGACAAAAATAAGATTCTTATTAACAAATGTTGCATCAACTTCCATTCCGCCAATTGCCGAAATTGTTTTTAACTTACTGCAAGCGCTGCGTTATTTTTTGTCTACCTGTTATCCAACTATTTTACTAACTTTTTTATTTCTTTATATACAATTTGTGTAGCCCGCAAATCGGAAACTGACGCATCCTAAACAACTGGCGGTCTTCAAGGAGCATTGGAAAAATGTTAAGATGTTTCCATAATTAAATAATACGAATTAAAACAGAAATTAAATATGAAAACAATTTAAAAACTGACTGACAAATATCTTATTAATGTGTTTATATTTTAACTGCGGTTTTACGCAGATTTAAGAATATTTTTATCATACCTATGTATTTATGTATATATGTATATAATATTTGTTGCTGTTTTTGTTGTAATGTGAACAGAAATGCAACAGAACAAACACGAACACGTAAAGCAAACATAGTTATTTGAACGTGACAATCACCAATATTCATATTTATCGGAATCCAGTTCGTAATGGCATTAAATACTAAACTGCTATGGCCCATCCTGGGCAATATTGTAGAAATGCGGCCACGTCTGGATCTCTTCGAATAGCTGACGACCGGGACTCTCCGTCGAGTTGCATTGGCAGTGGCAAATGAGTCGATAATCTGTGGTAATGTGTCCTTCTTCGACGCCACGGGCTAACAGATTGCGGCACGTGTTCAACGCATCCGGCGTGGGCAGACTGCGCATGAAACAGCCAATGAAACTAATGCCGAGGGCAATTTTGTTGTAGCCCAAGGTATGTGCACCCAATGTCTCCCAGCCGCGCCCCTCATATATGTTGCCATCACAGCCGATAAGAAAGTTGTACGCAATATCATTCCAGCCACGACTCTCGATGTGGAAACACTGCGCAAACACCAAAAACACAATTACAAGTTTAAAATCAATCCGTATCTGCAACCAGAAGACACTCACCTGAATATCGCGTATTAATCGCACATTGATTGCCCGCTTCTCGGAGCTCTCCGTTGCCGTGTGTACTGTGTTGGTGCAAAGGTGAAAATGGAATGTTAATATGTTAGGTGTATATATATAGGTAATGATGATACTTGCTATCTAGTTAAGTACTAGTAAATGGTTTTTATTAGCACGGCAGCCAAATAATGGACGGCACTCACATAAACATTTTATATATGGGATGCCCATGTGGAGTTGAAACAGATATCTTTAGTTTGCCACACCATATTTTTTTGTGTAATAGAAAACAGGAAGGACGAGCAATCTATTAAGTTATTCTATATATACGGATATATCTTACAGGCTTCATCGAGAGAGCTTGTATTGATTTGGCTGTTGTCTATGAATAATATGAATATATATGCTTTGTATCCTCTGCATTCGTAGTGAAATCTATATTTGCCACTGCCTCCGCCGAAGTACTTCACACTCACATATAACAACATATTTAACGGGACGCTGCAGCTTCACAGGCGGTTCGATGGGCATTTGGGCTAGCCAGGAGTGGCGTGGCACAATGGAACACAGCTCTTTCGGTAATTTGAATTCTGTTAAATATAAATATAAAATTGATATTAGCAAAGGATTTATGTGTTGTGGTGTTGCAGCTTACTTTGGCTATTGATAAAAGCATCGGAATTGATACGCTCCTCCGTCTCGTCCAGCTCCTCCTCGCGTTCGTATCCACTTGGATCGGGTGATTCGTCGAGTGAGGCTCTTCGACGCTCCGTGCGTTTGCTTCGCGGGCGGCTGGTCGTCTCTGCGATGATCTGTATATTGCCGTTGATGTTGGTCACATTGCCAATGTGCACATTGGTGGAATTACTGATGTTCACATTGCCAACGGTCTGAATGCTGTTGATCGAATTCAAGAGATCGCGCAGAGTGTCTCTTATAATGGAACCTTTGTTAGCGCCTGCCCAATGTGTGTATCAATAATTAATCATATTGCGCATATCACTCTCTATATTACAGTATGTGTATGCGTATGTGGTCAACTTTTATCACTTACCCGTTCGTGTGCCCAGTGCAATGGTGCTCACTTCTTCTTCACCAGTATCGTCATCATCATCGTTGTCATTGTCGTTGCCATTGTCGTTGTCTTCCTGCTCAGATGTGTATGTTTGCTCGCTGTAGTCATCCAAGCTGTCCACCACGGATGACTCGGCAATAGATTCCAGCTCATCCTCCTCCTGTGAGGCCAACCACTCGCGGGTGCGCTCCTGAGCCGCTGTCATTGTGGGCATATTGGACATATTTGGCCCTTATATTTTGCGTGGTAAGTCTAGAGTTCGAACGCGTGACGTCGCTCTAAAGGTTTGTTTATCAATATTTCTATAAATGTTGAATGTTGAGAACATTGAGAACACATGAGCACATATGTACATAAGTATTGGTACCTACTTGATAAGAAGATAAGATATGGGGATATCGCTCCCGGCTGGTCAGCGCGAATTGCAAAAATTTGTTGCTGCCGACAGGAAGACAGGAAGAACTCGATAAACTCAATACATGCACACATATGCCAACTGATTCGCAGTTTTACATATTGTGCAAAAAAGCAAAGTGATGGTCATCCGAGGCTAGTACGCTGCTAATTGATAAAATGAGTTTCATACGTAAGCCTTGCTATTGCTGAGCTGAATTAATTGTATATTTATTGCTTTTATGCAAACATAAAATTGCAATTGACACAGTTACTCTAATGGAGTATTGAATTAATATGGAGTAATAATAATATCATCTTGCTCGCATAAAATAGGCAAGTAACGATGTGAGCGGCATACTTAGCTACAGCTATTGCGATGTTTTCCTTTGCTGATATCGATATATATAGATGTCACATACAATCGTTGTCGCTCATGGATGTCATAACCTTCTCGTTGGCGGCGACCGACTCTGCTCTGCTGAATTCGTAATTTATTTACTTGAATAGTTGTGAATTAAATATTTTAAGCACTGAAAATGTTGACGCTGCGACGTGGAGAGCAGCTGCGTGCGCGTCTACTTGCGGTCTGCTGCCGCTATCTGACCACCGGTAAGGCAGAGCCACAGGCAGCGGCAGCGCCAGTGGCCGAATCTGAATATAGTGTGGAACCGGAGTATCCGGCTATTAGGGATCTCACCTACAAGGCGCGCAAGCAGCAGACGGCCGCTGAGTGGCACGAGCAGATACGCCAGTTACCCACCGTCGAGGAGAAAATGATCAAATTAAATATGCCGCGCTACTACGGCTACAAGGTGGTCGATCTCAATGACACTAAGGTGCCGTTTAACGCCCTGCCGCTGACGCAGCATTACACGCGCACCGTGCTGGAGGAGGAACTGCAGCCCGACCAGAGTCCCGCGTCCGAGCCAGCCGGAGCCGTCGACGACAGTCAGATGGATTTGGACGCCATTGTGAAGGTGGCGCGTAATGATATTATTGAAGCGTTGGAATATGCCCATGACTGTTACAAGTAAGTCGAACAGATCAACCTGCAAAACGGTCCTAATCCAACTTATGTGTTGCAGACATCAGCTGACCCAGCTGGCGACACCGCTCGATTCAGTTTCAAGCGAACAGCAGCTGACCCAGATTATTGTGGAGCAGATAAATCGTTCCGCATTGCAAGTGCTTGGCGCTGATTTTACGCATTTACATGACGTCGAGATCGACTACAATCCGCGGCACGAGGCCTTTTGGGCTGTCGGTGGCGTTGATCCGCCTAAGAATGTAATCAAATCGAAGGAGGGCCGCGAATGGCAGAAGGAGGATGCCAATGACAGTGTTGACCGTCTGGTGCAGTATACTGGCGAGCCGTATTTGGCGCTGCGGCATCATCAACAACTGCCGCCGTGGAAATCGGCCGAGGAGAGCGAGAATCTGACACTGGCCATGAAAGTGCCGCGCTACAAGCACGATGCACGCACCTTGGGCTACAGCACCAGGTATCAACATGCTGCCAACGTGCCTGGGTACTGGCCAAGCACAAATGCGGCCAATTTCGGATTGCTCTCGTTTCAGTCGCGGGCACATCTACAGCTGCGTCCGAGTTCATACGGACAACGTGACCAGGTGGAGGCACTGCATGCGCTGGCTATTCAATCATCGTACGCATGGCTGCTGGCACAGGCCAACTACAATGGCTTTAATACCTACAACGAACTGACCTATCCGCTGAACACCCAGACTGTGATCACAAACGGCCGCGAGTGGAGCTTCTATGAGTATCAGCTGAACACGCTGCTGCTCCATGGTCCACATGTGGATGCAAATGCTAAGGTGAACTTCTGTCGGGGCACAGCACCGCAGCCGCTCTATGCAGCAATGACGCCGGAGGGCAAATGTGTGGACTTCAACGATGCCACATTGCGGCGGCTACTTGGCGTTTACATTAAGGCGCCGAGCATTTGCCGTGGTGCCGACGAGCTGTTGCCCTATGTGGGCGGAGCAACGTTGCGACGTGCCGCCGATTATGAGAATGGGGAGCAGCGTGAATTTCTCGAACGAACATTCAAGCATTTGGCCGCGAAGCGTCCGCGTCATCTGGAGCTGCCCGAAGTTTATATGTGGGAGAAGCTGTACAAGATCGATAACAAGACGCGGCCGATGGAGGCCCGTCGTCGCTTCTTTGAGCGGGATATTAATCCGTGGAGACGCACCCTCGACCAGCACGACAAGGAGTATGTGCCGCGTGTCGTGCGGCCAGGTGGACGCAAGAATCGCGAGGGGCGCTTCAAAAATACCTATTATCCCTAAGTGTTGCCACATCCGCTCAATGTTGCGGTTCCATTAATTTTATCTTAAATGAGTTTACCTACTACAATAAAATTGTTTTGTTGGAAAAAGCAGCAATTTTTAATTATAAAATAAAAAATAATTATGATAAAAAATAATAAAAGGACTTATTTGAAAAATATATAATTGCTCATATCCTTGTAGAACCTATCAAGCCCTGTGCCAAACATATCCTTTTTTGACTAAGCCTGTATCACGTCTAATTTTTTTCCAGTTTTTACTTTGTCAGATGGCCCGATCGTTGAGTACAGTTCTGGTCCTGGCGATCATTGCGCACTTTATCCTTTCTAATATCTGCAAAGATACGGGAGAGTCATGCGCTGTTCTCTACTCTGTTTTTACCCTTCAAAACATGTGAACTTTTACTCAATTTGGTAAGAGCGGCAGCCTGCAAAGAGTGACCATATTTCCCAGCCAAAATTAGTGTAATTTCCCGGTGTTTGCTTGGCCCTTAGCTCTTGTGCTGAAATCCGTTAAGCCAAATAGTAAAGTGAAAAAAAAAACGACGTAAAATGCATTTTAATTTAATGTGATCGTTTCATATAAATGAATAGAGCCCAGTAAAAAGAATTTCTTCATTTAATTCCATATGGATTTGCATTCTTTAATATTCCTTTTTTTATTGTTTAAAACATTTTATTTAATTGCATATTGTATCGTTTCTTGCGTTTTATTTACTAAGTTAACATGTTTGCCGTTGAGTAGTTGTTGGCATTTAAATTTTTATTGTTAATTTTTTTTTTGCATTTTTATTTATATTTTTGCTTTGCTTTTATTAGTGTTAATTAGTTAATGCATGTATGTGTATGTACGTAAATGTATTTTGCTTTTCTTTCGTTTTTTTTTGTTTTTCATTTATTGTGTAATATTTGTCTTAGGGTTTGCATTTTATTATTTTAAATAGTTTCCTTATGTTTTCTGGTATTTTAGAGTTTTACTTAATGTTTCGTCTTGTTTATTTGCATTCTAAAATCATGTTTATTTTAAACTTTAATTGCTTGTGTATTTTTAGTTACAACCGTACAACCATATGCTTCTTTTTTTATATAATTCATTTTGTTGCATTCATTGTTTTGGTTTTGTTTAAGTTTTATCTTATTTATTTTTTGCAATAATGTATTCTGCTGAATTAAATTGGAATTCGAGTAGATGTGTGTGTATACATCAATCGAATAAGCCATATAAAATATTGGTAACTACAATTTGTGGCATTGTTGTGTCGATTTATTGTCCTAGACCAGTGAAGTGTATCTTTTATAAGTGTTATCAATTTCCAAAATTTGTAAATCAATGGCAACCATTCTTGATTGACTATACCAAGAGAGCTCCAACTGTTTGATGGAAAACATGCCAACAATTATGCAAAATTGTATGGCATACAACATTTACGCAAAGTGTTCGAAAACGAAGGATCTCGAAAATGATGATTATGATGATGACGTGCATTTTACAATGCCCATTGAACATTGAACATTGAACATTGAACATCCATTTGGTTGTCAGGCTATTTGAATGAACTCATTGTTTTAGTATGTGCTGTAACAAACTGTGTAATCAATTCAATTCTAATTTCACTTTTAGATAAAGGACTTTGTTCTGTCTTGTATATGTGTGTGTGTGTGTGTGTGTGTGTGTGTTGTGTTGTGTGTATATGCTTAAGTTTATTTTATTATAGTTTTCATTCATATTTTTCTACGGTTTTGTCTTTAATTACCATTGGAATGTAAGTCACGAGCTCAATATGTAGCATTGGCCTAAACATTAGTTTTAGTTATGTATTTATGCGCTTATTACATACATACATACATTTGTATATCATATGCAAGAAAATGTATTTAAATTACATTGTTTGGCTTGTATATTTGATGTATTGTTGTCATTTAGCATTCAATTGCAACACTCTGCTAATAAATATGTTCTATGCACTTAAATATCAATTTACTCAAATGAATTTGCCTTATAGCTAATATATTTGTCTTATTAAGCCGGCCTAAACTAACTTACTTGTTAACTCATCACCAGCGAAAACACTCTTTATATATATATATATATTTATATATATATATACATATTGCTGTCTGTGTGTCATGTGGTCGTCTAAATGTGTGTGTGTGTGTGTGTTTAACTCTGTCACCTTAAATATTATTGTTTAGATAATTGCTTTACACCAACATCATTTGTAATTATTTAGTATACTCAATTTATTGCTGTTAAACGTTAGTATTGGGCAAATCATATGAAGACCTCAATTCCGCAAAGAATTTCAAATGTGTAACACAAAATACAATTGCTTAAGTGAATATGTACGATGTTTGAACCCATATAAAAATGACTTAATTATGAACAGAAACTCTCACAAAACTAGACCTTAACTTAAGAAACTCAACTTGAATAGTATTTATATATATGTATGTACGTATGCATGTGCCTGCTCTGATATTCAAATGTTGATACTATGAAGTTACAAAAGAAATTACAAAAATATGGCATATTTATTTTGAAGGTCTCACAGGACCCATATACAAAATGGCAAGTGCTAATGAGTATGTTGAAAAGAAATGCACAAAAAAGTAAACCTAAACTTAAAATATAGTTCCGACTTAGAAAGTTGACAGTTGAATAGTATTTAGTACGTGTGTCTGCAGTGCTATATTCTTCGATTTTCAAATGTTGAGACTCTGAAGTTAAGGAAATGACACGAACATGGCATATTTGTTTTGAAGGTCTCACTCTTAGTATATTTATTATCAAATATGTTTGATTTTCAATTGAATGTATTTCGAACAATTTGCTTAGATATGTGTACAAATCAAGCAAAGGCTGTATAAGTAGTTATTTATATTTATTTAAGTTTTCATGTATGTTGAGAATAGTTCTGTACGCCTAGTTGGTATCATCTACTCATGCGTGTGTGCGTGTGTAGTGTGTAGTGTGTGTAGTGTGTGTGTTTGTGTGTGTGTGTGTATCTTTTATAAGTCCATCCACACTTTTTCTTCTTTATTTGAAATGAAAGCAAGTTCAATTTGTTTGGTAGTTCGTATATGTTTAGAGTAAGTAGCATTTTTATTTTTTATTTTATTTTTTGGAAACCGAATAAAGTTGAGGTGCTCATTGAGTTCGTTGAGTAAGCCGTTTACATATGTATACTCGTAGTTGTTTATACTATTGTAAGTGGATGCCAATTGAGTGTGTCTTAAATTCCTGGCATTTCAAGTAATTAAACCATTCTAAAGGGGCACACAAAATATCGAAAAATCGAAAACTATTTCCAAATGTCAATTATCAATACATTTACCTATGTATGTAAGTAGTTTCATAACCTTTTCCTATTGTCAAAATGATATTCATAGTATTATTTTTGGCGATTGTCTATACATATTCGTATATGTGATATTACCTAAATGGTAAATGGCTCAAACATTTTTTGTTGGTAAAGAAGAGCTGGAATGAATAATTTGGTTCTATAGCTAAAACAAAAAAAAAAAAAATAAATGAATAAAATTGCTTGCAGCAATTTGTAGGTATTCTTGTGCAAGATTTTTGAATAGATCTGATGAACAAATATCTAACTTAAATTGATGATTACTCCTGCTGATTTGATTTTTTTTTTTTTTTTTGGGGGGCAAGTTGAGCTATTCGGTAATCCTGTAAAAATCTGTGTGAGTCCTTGAATGTGATTTGATTGGGACATTGTCATATGTATAAAACGCAGTTGTTGCTAATATTCGTGATTTTGAATACTTTGTGTGTGTTTGAAACCATTTACATTATTAATACATATTTAAAATGTAGCTCTTACTAACAAAAAAAAGGATTATCAAAACAGTTGTTTTGGGTTTTTCATTTCTTGTTGTTGTTGTAAATTTAAATAACTTATCTCAATCACAAATAAACAAATTGTACAACAAAACTTTTTGGCAATGCTACGAGGAAAAAATTACCCTTTAGTTGTTTTTTTGTTGTTATTATTATTATCGATACACTGCATTTTTTATTAGGCTTTAAATTTTGCGTTTCCTTTCGGTTTTCTTTTAATTTCAATTAATTTTTGTTTTAAACTGAATTGCTTTTGGTAGTAAATTCGCTGCCGTATGCATTTCACATTAATTGGCTCTAGTATTCAAGCAACATTTAGTTAAAGTTGATTTAAGTAGTTGTTTTTAGTATTTGAGTTTGTTTTTTTTATTAATTGTTGTTATTATTTAAATTGTAGTTTCGTTTAAGTGCGTAAATCAAGCATTTTAAATTGCATTTAACAAGTATTATATATATTTGGAGACATACATAATCCAGTCGTTAGCCGCCGAGCATGGTCATAAGGGCTTGAAGCTATATATGCATATATATATCTATATATATATCTGTATATAATCCAAATCAGTGTAAGTAAGAATGGATAGTGCAATTGCAGATACATATTTCACTAATATTAAAACTGCCCTTGTAATTCAAATCTAAATCAATTGCAATTCAAAAGTGCAAAAAGTAATTTTTCAAAGTAAAAGCTAAAACCATTTTTGTGTAATTAATGCAATAATTGTTTTTTAAATTGCCAATTGCCAAACAATGGAAAGTATTTTGAAAATTAAACGCAAATTACACGAGATTCCGAAATGGCAAGGTTATTAAAGTATTTAGGTATTTGAATATCCAAAGTATGGATTTCATGAAATGTATTCTTAGCTTACTATAAAATTACCTTTGAGCAAAAGTTCGCATTGTCTGCAGGTGTGAGAAGCATTTTGTTAGTTTTCTAATATATATATTCAGTTTCCAGCTTTATAGCTTCAAGCTTTTTGTGGTCTTTATGCCAATTGGCTGCGCAAGCTTTAGACCAAAAGTGTTTTATGGCTACATTGTCAGCTTTGGGGCAGAGCTTTATGTGCAGTCGCTAGACGACGCTAAAAGCTCCGCTGTTAGGCTTACAGGCGGCTAACAGCATTGTGTATATTTTTTTTTAGTTTTTAACAGTTTTTAGTTTTTTTTTTTCGTTTTTACTTTCGAACGCTTTAGTTAAGTTTTCATGCATTTTAAGTTGATTAGGTTTATAGTATTATTTTCTTTTAAGGTTTTGGTTTAAAGGGTTGGGCTTAATGTATTTTTTTCTTTCAGTTTAATAATTAGTAAATAAGCTATATATTAATGCTCTTTCCTTTACTTTCTTATTATTAATATTATTCTTTTTGTTGTTGTCTTTAAGATTAAGGAAGACCGTTGCTTTTGTGCATAGCCCCTAGCAGCTTTTGGTGTTTCTTTTGCAGCTGTTTATATATGTATGTATGTATGTATATGACTTTCAAATTGCTGAATTACATGTAATTGATATTCTTATGTTAGTTCATATGTATTATATATGTATGTATGTATGTATGTATGTATGTATGTATGTATGTATGCATGTATGTGTGTTTGGCTTTGACTATAAAAATACGCTTACATGCATACAAATATTGGGTGTCTTACATAGCTACAAAAAAAAAAAAAAAAAAAAAAAATTCCTTAGCTTATTGAGATTTAAATTAGAAAATTCGCTATATGTATGATAATGCACTGATCTAATGCTAATGTAGGTATATATATATATATATATGTATATAGTATTTGGTAATAAGAAGCATGTCAATGTGACACAAGAAATTATAATTCGTTTACAGCGCAATTGTATTGGGTTTTTTCTCGTTTATTTTTTGTATGTGTTTTTCAATTTGTGGTTGTTTTCTTATGTTATGCAAAGCAAGATACATACATATGTATAAATTGTCTACATTTTTTCTATTGTTTTCTTTCTGTCTGCAACAAGTATTCTCATTAAAAAAAAAAAAAAAAAAAAAATGACATACATGTCTGATCTAAGTGTGTATACATATGTGTGTTGTGTTGAATATTTGATTCATCTTATCTGTAGTTAAATACTTTTTTTTTTTTTGTATACGCTACGCACGAATTTGCTGTTAACTTTTTGCTGTTCTTTGTTGAAATTTCGTTTAAAAATTTGTTTGTCTAAATTATATTTTTCTTCTGTTTTTTTTTTCCACATTATTTATTATGTTACTTAAGTATTTGTCATATGTATATTTGACTAACCTCTTGCTTTATACTTTATCTAATACTTATGCTAAGTATTGTAATTATTATTACCTTTTTTTGTTAATTTGTTTAGTTTATTTTTTATAAGCATTTTTACTTAATTTCCATTTGCTTTCTCTTGCATTTATATGCTACATGCTTTTATGTTTTACACATATATATATATTTATATGTATATATATAATATTTAAAAATAGTTAACTTTATACTTTGTTTTCAACTCCTCCATCCTCATCGGGTATGCCGTTTAGCTCCTCAGCGTTGATCTTAAACATGATTTGCATTTCCCTTTTCAATATTTTAGCTTGTTTTGTTTGGTTTTGTTGGTGTTGTTGTTATTTTGACCATGTTGTGTGTTATTTTAGTATTCAGATGTTTAGTTGATCCAGTAACAGCAATTAAAATCGACTTCTATTCGATTTTTTACAAGTGTTTGGTTGTCATTTATTTTCATCTTTTTGTTTTATTTATTTGATAAGTCATTTTTATGTTTCATTTAAAGAATACGGTGCAAATTGGGTGCTTAAAAAGGTTGACAATGCTAAATAAGTCGGTACAATCACGTTTTGTGTGTAGGGACATGGTACAATTGAAGCTATGCAACTATACATAATAGTTCTTAGTAGATATACATAAACAGATTGCGTAATGTGCTTTTGGTACTGAGTGCCAAGCTGATTTCAAGTGCCAATTACCAATTTCATTGTTAAAAAGCCAGATTTGTAACTATTTCTCTAATTACTCAATTTAAAATATTTTCTTCTTTAAGTTTTGGTTGCTGTTTGAAAAACAAAAAAACTTAAAACAAACAAAAAGTCCAAGCAATTAATCGGATTGCGTGTGTGTGTGTGTGTGTGTGTGTGTTGTATTTGCATTTACTTTCTTCTTCCCGTGTTTAATTATTTATTTTTTACTTTTTTGTTTTGTTCACTTCGAATTTCAAATTTATTGTGACTGGTTTACGTTTTGTTCATACAATTTTCTATCACAGCAACATATTTGTATACGCTATTTTACATACTAAAAATAAAAATCATAGAAAACATGAAAATACTTATAAATAAACCATGAATTATTTTACAGTAATAAAAAACACAAATGTAAATTATGAAGTCAGTAGATAAGGAAATAACTAAAAAAAACCGCCGTACAATAATATATTATTTAGTATTTTATTGTTAAGAACAAATTATCTATACATTTTAGTAATATCTTGTTATAACTATACTCAAGTGAAAGGAATCGAATCCAAAAGAACATTAAGTTGAAAAGCATTCATTTGTTTATGTATTCTTTACAAGTTTTTGTTTTAGTTGGTATTTTGCATTTAAATACATTGGTTTTCTATTAAAATTGTACAAAAGTAGAAACAATATTTGTACGACTTGTCTCAAAACGAAGGGTTGTGGACACTGTTGAGAGTTGTGTGAAGCGTTTACGGGAACTGGAGAGAACACAAAATCAAATCAAATCACAATAAAAAGGCCAGTTGAAACCCATTGACTACTTACAATGAAATGTGGTGCCGAAAACAATACAGCCAGCGTGGCTATAATTGTGAAAAGTGTGAAAATAATAAGGCACAAACGATCCACGACCATTGCGGCAAATTTCCAATCCCGCGTAATATCGCCTGTTTCATCCTCTTTCTTTAGCTGCAAATAATATCGATTGGCAATCGGCATTTGACCACAGTTCAGAAGTATTTACGCACCTGATCGGTTATCCAACGTAACTCCTTCAGTATCAGGGCGAGCTCATATTCGGCGGAGGAGCTTAGACAGGTATGCGAAATGGCCTCGTGCATGCGAGCATCGGTTACGGCGGCAACGGGTCCAACTTGGCCCACTTGACCCACTGGACCCACAGGGCCCACACTGCCATCGTCGCCTTGCCTGTGAAAATAACTCATTGAAAACCATTTCATCAATATGCCTTTCACGTTAAACGCTCGACGATTCTCAATATTTTATGTATTTACAATGTATATATATGCATACACTCGAAAACAAATCACCCGGAATTTTATGAAATCGCCACTTTATTATTCGCTTTTCTTTACTTCATTTCGAGGCACATTTGTTTAGAGGGTGTTTTCAATTGCATTCTTTGTTAATTAAATTATAATTAAACATTGGTATTGTAAGATATTACATGTACCTACAAGAACTTGGGTTTTTCCGTATTTGTTCATTTATTTTATTTTCTATTTTTCGATTGACTTCCCACTGAGCTTCTTGGCCTATAGCGCGAAACTTATGTTCAGTAGAGAGAGCAAATTACGTAAATAATTTGTAGAAGGGATTTTTTTTTCCAAAAATAACGGTTTACATTCAAATTTTTTTTTTTTTTAAATATTTTCTATTATTTAAAAATATATAGACAACAAATTCTTTTTAATTTTTTTATTTTGAATTTTCAAATTATTTAAGATAACCAGAAAATGTGCTTAGCAGAGCAGTTTCCAACATTGCATGGCAATTTTTTTTTCCAAGTGTATGTAGCATACGGCACCCACTTATTTGCTTGTTTGCAAAGTATTGCTATTGACATGGCAAACACTTGAGACAGTGATGCGATATCCTTAGTCTTTTCATTTTGTTCGCTTTTGTTCTCGCTGAGTGTCAGACTTAAGAAACTGCACCGCAAGACAAAGATAATGCGAAAGAGATGGAGAGAGAGACAGAGAGAGGGAGAGAGAGAGAGAGAGGGAGCGGGACCGAAGGTGCTATATTTTATATAACGATTTTAATATACAACCCGTTAAACAAGAAAAGTTATAAACATTGCGCGCTACACTGGCACTGGGCACATTCATTGTAATAACTCGAGATCGTATCATTAAGAACCACTAAGTATTTTGGAAATGGAATTTAGGACTATGTATTTGAATTACAATTATCATTGTAAATTGAAATTGATTTAGTTATACGATTTGCAACATATTCATAACAAATCACAATACTATTTAGTTTCAATACTTAAGTGATTGAATTGTCTTGGAATTGGAATTGGAATTGTCTTGCAAGTGGTTCGTTGTAGAGCAGATGGGACTGTCTGCCAATTTGGACTCGTTCTTGAGAAGCTCATATGTAAGCCAAGTCAGTAGGTTTGTAGGCGTATGAAATTGTGACGGGGCTTGTACTAGCCTATTGACCCAATATCTTTGTCTATTGTAGATGGACAAGTGAGCTCAGCAGAGCTTTGTTATATTGTAGACTATATTCTGTTCTGTTCTGTTCTGTTCTGTTTAGTCTTTTATATAACGACTGTATTTATATTTTTCAGCTGTAACATTTGTTCATTGTGCTTGTCACATAATGCGTGTCCTTGCCATTTGCCACTACTTTCTCCTGGCCTGTTCATCTGCTGGTATGTTTTGTTGCTATAGTTGCTTTTGTTGTTGTTGTTGTTGTTGTTGCCGTTGTCTCTTTGTTGTTGAACCATACATATTGTCATTGTCATTGTCATTGACTGTCATTCGAGCCAGTGCTGAATGGGGATGAGAATGCGGATGCGGATAAGGATGTGGCTTGTTGAAGTTTTTGTTGCTTGTATTCGTGTTGTTTTTTTTGTTTTTTTTGCTTACCAATGTCAATTTTTCTTTAGTTTTTGCCTATTTTTGATATCGATAACCGTTTGCCACAGAAAGTGCGGTATCATAAAGTTTGACTGTCGAGAATACACTTCTATATAGCAAATACAGCCTACAAATTTGAAACACTTTTTCAATACTTCTTTGCCTTGAACTTGAAACTCATAGAACATGAGTTCGAATTTATTAGCAAGATTTTTTACGTCTAAAAGCTTGACTCTTGCGAATATATAGGAAACATTTGAAAACACTTTTCTAATACTTCTTTTTGTTGGTCTTAAAACATCAGTTTGGAGCCAGTTCCTTTCAATATTGAATAGCTTTACATATAACTTTAAAACTGACTTTTGAGCCTATTGACTGAAGTCTGCTCATATTTGGAGCTGGATTTGGGATGCTAATATATGAACAGAGTATGCAGCAGTCCAATTTTGGTTATTTTTGTGCAATGTTCACGGACCATGACATCTAAATTCGTATCATTTGTGTTAAAATGATCACTGATTGCTTTAAGAACTTTTGATTGAAAATAAAATGATGGCTTCATTTGTAAACTTTGCTCTGTAATTGTAATCTGTCAAAATACAGAGTGTGGAGCGACAATCATTCGTGTCGTTTGACAAATACCTGAAACTTACCTTGCAATTTTATAAAAGTTAACATTTAACATTTTTTTTGTATTTTTTTTGTATTTTTTTTATAAATACCTTTCGTGATGAGATATCATTTGCTGTTCGAGCATATCGGAACTCACCTAAACATTGTCCGGTAGTAAGTGGGCTGATGGGGCAAAGTGGCACTGGTGCAGCGATGATTGCAGCGAAAGTCATCATCAATGTCGAGTACATTGGCGAGCAGCGATTTAGAGGATCTATTGCATAAGTGTGAGACATTATTCAATGGGGAATCAGTTCAGTTTAGATAGATACTACAGTTATATAGTAGTATCTATATGTTAAGTACGAGCATTTGATGGATGGTCAGCTGCTGGTCAGAAAGTGAATGTGTCACAAACACAGAGAGAGAGAGAGAGAGAGAGAGAGGAGAGAGAGTTTGGTTACCTTTCCTTGAGCTCAACGTTTTGTATCTGTTGCTTTTTGTCACCAGCATTGGAGGAGCCCGAAGACGAGGGCGGCGGCGGACATTCGTAGCCAACCTGTCCGGGTCTTTGCATGCGCAATATGCAAGGTAACCAATAAAGGAATATTACTCTTATCTGTGTGTGCGAGTTCGACAGAGAGACGGAGTGTGTTGGGTAATGCGGTTAAAAATAATAGCAATAAGTATATTTTTGGAATTTTTTTTTGTATAAACCGTATTAGTTTTTTTTTTATAATTTGTTACATATATATATATATATATATATATATTTTTTTTTTTGTTTTCAAGCAGTTTATGTTATTGTTTAGTTATTCGATTAGCAAGTGTTTTTTTTTTTTTTATTTATTTTTTATTATAATTCGTAGTGTTCATAAATATATATAATGGAATATGTCGTTATTCATGTTTGTTTCGTTTGTTGATGAAATTGTTACGAAACACGGCAGTCAGAAAATATTTTGTATGATTTGTTCATGTCCAATGAGAGATTTATTTATTTGAAATTTAGGTTTATTTATAGGAAAATCGTTAACGTTGGAGAATGTTAAGAAATTTCGTATTATTATTTCAGTTTTAAGTTGAGTAACGTTTAGAATATATTGTTTTGTTGTTTGGTTTTGGATTAATTGTTGTTGTTGTTGTTTTGGTTGATGTTGTTGTTGTTAAAGTTGTTAATAACACATTGGTCATATGTGATTGTGAGGGTGTTCAGTGAGTAGGAGTAGGATGGCAAATAACACGCGCGTTTCGTGGCCAAAAGCAAGTGCCGGCCACGTTAAGAGTTGTAGATGTTGTTGTAGTTTTTGTTATTGTAGTTGTACGAAGATAGTTAGTTAGTTGCATAGTTAGTTAGTTGCATAGTTAGTTAGTTGCATAGTTAGTTAGTTAGTTAGTTAGTTAGTTACAGGGGGAGAAAGAAATATTTGAAGAGGCAGTTGAGTTGAGTAGTTTTTTTTTTTTTTTTTTTTTTAGCGTTGAGAGTTGCCAGTTAACGTAGATGTTGTTGTTGTTGTAGTTGTTGGCCAGAATTTTTGTTGGAAAAATAAAAATTTGGTGTGATTATTGTGCTTTGATTGTCATATGTACATATGCAAGTAAGTAAGTATAGATAGAAAGACTTATAATGCAATCAAGTATAATCTTATCATTCATAAAAGATACAAATCAGACTGCTTGAATTTACTAGATATGTAGATATAAATATATATATATATATGCTATGGACTTTTATTTTAGAAGTTTAAAACAGACATGGCATAATATTATATTTTAATTAATCTGTATAATGCAATGATATATAAGTTCAAAATATTTATTTAAAAGCATTTTTATTTAATTCATTTTTTTTTTTTAATTATTGGCATTTAAGGAAACGTTTAGAATAATTTTGTTTAGACGGGTTTGAAGGACGCTATGTGAAGTTTTCGTTGGCCAGATTTTTATCAAAAAGACAATTCTGAGCCGTAAGAATTACAAATTTTGGTTGTTACTCAATGAGCTATATTTGAAACTTTTAATTTGTTTTTAAAAAGGTATTAAAAACATTTTTGTTTTATTATAATTTAAGAAGCCTGTTTTTGCAAGCATTTAATAGCAGAGTGAATTAAATGATAGTTCGTTCTGAACAAGTTTTCACATTTTAGTGTCAACTAATTGTTGCAATACAATATACATATATGTATATGTATATATGTATTTTGTGCCTATAAAGCTATTTGATCATTTGATTAGGCTTTCCTTCCACATTTTGTTGTTGTATGACTTGCAATATGTTTTGCATGCAGCGTAGTTTAAAAGTATCGGAAACTAGTTTGTGCATATGACTTGAGGGTAAATGTGTATGCGAGTGTATTTAAAGTTAAATTCATGTCTAACTGTTGAAATATGTTTAGTTTGACATTAGCATGTATGTATATAGAGTTAGGTATATATGTAGGTATAAATTGTATATACAATGTGATCTCCATTTGGACTACATGTTTTATTCTTTTGTTTGTTGTTTTGCCGAATGAATGTCTGGAGCGTGGAGTGTGGACGGTGGGATGTGGAGTGTGGGGTGTTTGATGTAAGAATTGGTATTTCAAATATTTTGATTGAAATGGTCGTTTCGTTTTGGAAAAAGCAAGATTGAAAACGTATCTCAGAACGCTCAGAAATAAAAATTCAAATTATGTAAATAGTTCAACTCAAAAATGCATAGTTTTTTTTTTGTTTTTTTGTTTTTTTTTGGTTTTCAATAAGTAAGTAAGTAAGTAAGTAAGTAGTTAGCAAGTAAGTTAGTTAAGTTTAGTAAGTTTAAATATAAATATTACCCATTCACTCATTTCATGCGTATCTGGATTTCTATGATGATAATTGAGGATAAGTATGGTTGACACAACTGATGAGGCCACCATAAACATAATGCAATTGAAATAAGTTCCTAGAAGGACACAAAAATTACACAAACATTGTGGTAATATATCGATTTATCGAATTCGCTTTTCGCTCATTCTACATGGTATACTATATTTTGTAATTTGATTTGATTTATTTTGTTCTCTTTTTGTTGTTGTTGTCGTATATGAATTATACATTATACGACGTTGGCCGCCACGTCTTTAAACACCTATAACGTTTTGTTTAATGCCTTTCCCTGATTTATCGTTATCGTTAAGTAGTTGTTGGTATTGTGTGTGTGTTTGTTGTGCTGTTTGTTGTTTATTGAGTAAGAACTTTATACACATTAATGTTTATTTGCTGTTCTATGTACAAATTCGCATTGTATCTTACATAAAATTTTGGAAATGACAAAAAACAAAAAAATAACAACAGACTGTTATTAAGTTAATTTTTTTTTTTTAGTGTATTGTTGTTGTTGTTTTAGTTCTTTCTTAATGCTTACTGAAGTTTACTTGCGGCGAGTAAGAGTAAAGTTAGAGAAAAAGTTCAAAGCAGTATATAAAAGAAATTATTAAGTTTATAAACATATATGTATGTATATATGTGAAATATATATATATATAATTTTTGTTTTTGAGTTGTTGCTTGAGTGAGAATATTAGTTATTTTACAGGTGTTTGCCTATCGAATAATACTGGGTATATATTAGTAGTAAGATAAGATAAGAAAATTGAAAAAGCTCTGCGCTACATATTGAATGCTGCCTTCCCGCCCCGAAGAACGCCACAAACTTGTGGCCCAATTCAAATGCCGCCAGGTTTCTCTTAGGAGGTGCGCCTTTGAACTGAACCGCGCGTTTGAATTGGTTCACCTTCAAAACTGGGTCTAAACTTCTAAACTGGGTCTTGCTGCTGTTTGGCCGCTCAAAATTGTTCAAGTTTTTTGCTCAGTTCTTTTTTTTTTTTTTGTTTTTTTTTATTCCTGTAGCTTTTGGGTTTTGTAAATATTGAATATTTATTTTTGGTTTTTTCTTTTTTGACTTTGTGCACAACCAATTATCCGCAATCATCATTTTTTGTTAAAAATCGAGATCTGATTTTGTTCTCCATATTTGTTGAGCTGTAAATTGATGAAAGACTTGGGTCTTGGGCAAGGTGTGGGTATTCTGTATCGCTACGACTTGTGATACTTGTGGTTGTTGTTGTTATTGTTATTGTTATTGTTATTGTTGTTCTTGTTATTGTTGTTAGTAATGGCAATTAAATAGAAATGTATCTTGTAAGTTTCTTGTTTTTGTTTAGTGCGTTAAAATTTGACTGCTTGGATTTATATATACATATTTATCTTATACTATTTAATTGCATTTGTTTAAATTATGCACAGTGAGGGCGCAAAATTTGATGAGCAATTGGAAATGAAAATTAATACATTCCGTAAAACTGCGAAATACTTTTGTTATTTGAAATTATAAAAGCAACTAACGAATAGCTTTTCACTTAAGATTTGTATTCGATTTTTGATAAAGCCTTAGAGGCCTTGTTTCAATGCTTAACACATTGATTTTTCCAACTTAATTAAAAAACAAAAATAAAAGAAAACAAATTTTGCCATTTCACTATGCATATTGATTAATAAAATGGCATATTAGCTTTAAATATGGTTAAGTTTAGATTTTGGTATTGTTGGTTGTTGTTGTTGTTGGTTTTTGGGGCACATACACTCCACTATTTAATTGTAGAATTTAAGGCGCACAAAGCGTATGAATGAATGGTTGTTTGTATACAGCAACTAGTCGCATATGCATGTTGAATATTCTTGTGGAATTACCTTAACGATTGGGCAAAAGTTGGCATACATCACAGACATAAGTCTGTACATACCTACACATGTATGATTCTACTATGTACACATATGCATATGCATGTATGTATGTAAGTATGTATGCTAAAGGTATCCATTAAAAAAGAGCAAAACATAAAAAATGTAATAAATACAACATCGTGTGTTTTATTTACAAGTGTGTGTGTGTGTGTGTGTGTGTTTTCAGCTAATTGTGTTTGATACTTGTGATGTTCTATGTGTGTGTGTGTGTGTGCGACTGTGTGTGTATGTATGTGATTAAGCATATGTGGTATTTATGTACATATGTATGTATGTATGGTACGGTAAAGAAGCGAAACACCATCAAACACATAATCAAACACGAGATATGCAGTTAGCAATAATTTTGTATAAGGCATTGGGGTTTATAAACAACAAGAGTTAGTCTACCCACTACGTCACAGAGAATTCCAACAGAACTAAACCAATTTGTAAAATTGTTAAAGCAAAATCGATAAGCAACACAAAAACTGTAAGACAAATATGTACACATACTTAAAGTAAGAAATTGCTATTCGTAGAGCCCATACCAAATTTGAGAATAAGAAAATAACATATGTATATACAATCGCTAATCCACTGATTCGCTGATCCAGAAGCCGCCCGACACCAACCAAACTATAAAACTACCTCATCTGTATGTATATATATATATATATTTATATTTGTATTTATAGATATATACATATATATATAGATATTTATAATACAAAAGAGGGTAGTCAGTTTCCATTCCCCTAGCAACAGATTTTCATAACTTGAGCTGACAAAATATTGCAATATCACATGCAAACGATTAAGAAAAAAAATGTTGCTGTACAAATATTGTATTTTTTATTTTTTGATTTTTGAATGTGAGTATTTGGAGAGCGAGCTAAAGATTAATATTACGACAGACAGAGAGAGAAAAAGACAGAGAGAGAGAGAGAGAGAGTGAAGAAGATATAATTATAGAAACAGACAGAGTTTGTTGGTTTGGAATTAGTTTTAATTATTACATTTCGTTTATTAATTACGGACATTAATTTATTTCTATATTTATTTACATTTCTGTTCCCATTGGCTGTCTATGTGTTTATGTATGTGTGCGTTTTTGTATGTTTGTATGTGTATATGTATATTGACAAGATTCAAAAAATCAATGCAAATTGGGCGTTGCGTTGAAAAGTTTGACCATCTGGAGACAGTGGTGCAAGTTCAATAACGTTTCAAGCATCAATTAACGACGGTCGCTGTTCACATTGAAGTTGACGTTAAAGTTGACGTTAACGTTAACGTTGACGTTGACGTTGGCGTTGACGCTGCCTTTGCCCCCATTCACATTCACGTCCACACATCCCGAGTTGGAATGTGTATATTGCACGGATTGCCGCTTGACACATTCATATTCATATTCATATTCATATTTGTATTTGTATTTGTATTCATATATTGTATGAATGTGCAATACAAAATTATTTGATACATCAAATGTTTATTTATCACATGGTTCACATATGTGTGTGAGTGTGCGTGTGCGTGTGTGTGTGTGTGTATGTGAATGTGTCTTTGTCTCTCTGTGCGTTTGTGTATGCGTGTGGTGTGTGTGTGTGTGTGTGTATCGGAACAGGGCGGAGCGTGGGGGCCGGGGCATGTCAACAGTTTATAGGCATTTGTGTTCTTGCATGCCAACAAGAACGTTTTTTCTTTACATTATGTGGTAGTGGTCCTTGGCAATATCTGACACAGACATTAATAATGCGAGCACTCGTTGTACGCATAAAATCCAAAATAAATCACAGAATCGAAAACAAAGCTCTACACAAGTTGTAAATAAAATATACAGTTATTTGTGTGTGCGTGTGTATACATACATACTATATAAATACTTAAGGTTAAGAGAGAAACTTGGTTAAGTTGCCTAATACTCGACTCGACTTGACTCGACTCGACTCGACTCTCTCGACTTTCTCGACACCCGCCGACTCATGAATCTGGCCTGTCACTTTTGTTATCTTTTTTTGTTAGTTTTTTGTTTTTTTTTTTTGTTTTGTTTTCGCAAGTTTTTGCTGGATTTCGATTAACCAAATACGAGAGTTTGTCTATCGAAAGGTCCAGAGTGCATGCCTTAAGTTTAATTGCCATACCAGTCCTCGATACGATATAAGATTCAACGGATGAAATTCAAAATACACATTCTACATATGATAGGTATGAAATTAAATTAATACGTACGTATGTGTGTGTGTGTGTGTGTGTATTATGAGTTGATGTATACGGTTGTTAATGTGTGTTTGCGTATTTGTGTGTGTGTGCGCTATATGCATTATCATCTGTGCACGTTATGATATCTAAAATATTTTCAAATACTAATGTACACATAAGATCACAATCATATTTGGAATGGCATGCTTAAATAGATGACGGTGATGTATTCAACGAAACATATATATTATTAAATCGGAAATATTGAGAATTTTTGTAATTTTTCTTTAACCCAAATTAATTGAGATCTCAATTTAAAGCAGATCAATTTTGGGATGATTGTTGTCTTCGGTTGTATGACTTACACATGACTTACCTTACTATTAAGCTACAAACGAAAGAATTAAAATCTGAGCACTTCATTAAGGATTATTATTATTATTATTATTGTCCAACTAAATTTTGCAATATTATCATGCTTCAAGTTGTAATACTTAATTATGATAATTCAACAAGTTACCTAACTGATATATATTTATAGATATATATGTATGTATATATATGTATATGTTTATATATCTGTATGTATATGCTTCGATACGCAAACTTTTCTAGTCATGGCATTAATGTGGCTTGTTGTGTGTATGTATCTAAATTGTGATGACGGCGTCACCTGATTGGATCGCAATCCGTTCACCAAATGTGGGAGCATACAGAATGATACAATATACTTACATACACACATCATACATGCGCACACACATACACATGTATAAGTATCACTTTCACACTTGCGTTATATTACGGTTTGTATTCATGGAAAAAGACGATTTTCTGTTTAACAATCCAATTCAAATAACGTTCACATTAATAATTGTTAATTACAAATCTAGTTTTATTTACGCGGTCAACACATACAATGCATATTTGCTTCAGTGTCTGTCCGCATGTTGGGATAAATCATCTAGAATCTATATCTTTGACTAAATGCTGCACACGCACACTACACTAATCTAAAAGTATTTATAGATTCATCGAACTATCCCCATAGAACTTTCTAGACCCTTTCAAATAATAAGTATAGGGAATCCATGTACAAATATTTGAATAAAAAAAATTTAAGCAAAATTGGATGGATTTGATGTCTATAAAACAGCTTAACTTTTTAGAATTAAAAACAAATTCATTTTTTGACTGGAGAAAAGATAATTATTAAAAATAACATAAAAATTAATATTTGGTACTACGTTTAATCGGACAAGGAACAGAAATAAATGCACATTTCTAGTTCTAGTTCTACGGGGCATAAGATATCACAGCAGTCATCTACATTCCACATTCGTATTCATAGTAGGGTGCTAAGGGATAGTAACAACCACAATAGGCACACTAACTAACAAATACCCATATGGTTATTATATTGATATTATTTGCATAGCGACTGGCGATGGTTTGTGCAAAGAGGGAACTACTATGCTCTGCATATTCTACTCTCATATCAGAGGGTGCTCTTAACATTACGTTAGACCACATATTGATATGCGTGTCATTATCAATCGTACACAGTTGGACTTTTTTATATGGCTCATTTAACTACTTTCTCTTACTCTTACTTCTATTCAAATTAAACAAACTTTGAAGCCATTTTGTATATATATTGTGTAAGATTCTCGGCAAACCATTGCCAAAACTGTGCCCCTCATGCTTCCATCTGATGTTTTTCAGTGGCTATCTTGGCTCACGTGCTCATATTTATTCATATTTTATCTGAATTACAGACTTCGAGGCATCACGAACAAAAAGTATCTTCATATTTATCGCTACACTTTCTTGAATACTTTTTAATGCATTGGGAATTCAAATATGTAGTTTGAGATGTGTGTAAATTTTTAAGCTAAGAAGTGGAAAAGTTGGGTTATGCCATTTGCAACGGTTTCTGGTGTGCGTGCAACTTGGGTTTGGAAAATATATGATCTATGCACGTGATTGGTCCAAACTTGAGATGTGTGCGTCGCAGACTACATTTTGAAAGTTCATGAAATGGCTTAAATCACGGCGAACGGGGATGTTCCCTTCCAAACCAAATGCGATGGTGGCCTTGCTATCGATATCGTTTCCATTTGCCGGCCATTAAATGAAATATTGTGCAAACAAAGAGCAAACACCAGAAACTAGACACTAAAAGATTTTAGAATGCCCGAGCACACCAGCATGACGGCATGGCAGCATGGCAGCATAGCAGCATAGTCGAGAAAAGTTCTCCTGCGAAGTGGGAGCCTTGTTGTAGGTGCGTGTAGCTGTATGAAACTTGAAACGGGGCAATTTGTATTACGTGTTTATAGCTTACAATCTGGCAGCAACAATAAGAAAACTTCAAATTGGAAACTAATAGCTGTGGAAATCTTCACCGAGAGAAAGGACTTGCGCTCTGATTTCATAGTTTGTTGAAAAATATTGGTTTTGTTCCTATTGCTGTTGGCAGTTGTTTTTGATTGTGGTTGTTTCAATAAAGAGTACTTTTAATTAGTTTTCAAAAAATATATTAGCTCTTGTCAGGATTTCGAAGATACACACAAATTCATCATGTCTTGTTGAAGTGCCCATGCGTCTAAAAGTTAAACTTGCGAATCGCCCTTTTTATAATATTCCATTTCATTGCTTGCATTCGTCACCATAGTATATTTCAGCTCTTTGCTGAAAATATTTTTAGCCTGCGCACAAGCAGTAAGCAAAAAAAAGAAAAAACCAAAACTGATAGAGCCAAAAAAATTGTTAATAGTACGCGAAAACCGGTGGCGGCCGTTTTTGAGGCTGTGCGGAAGGTAAAAATCTTAGCTGATTAGTTGCAGTTGTTGTTGTTGTTGTTGCACTGAGTTGAGTGTGTGTTCATTTGAAGTCATTGGGCTTCCATGGCTAATTGTCAGCAGCCAACGCCAGATGGCGTTGCCTATACTTACCAAGCAGCGGTACGGCATCGGAAGTCGCTGGCATCGTTTCCGCTACCATGTTCAGGAAGACTGTGAGCGATAGTAATATAGTGACTCCTGCAAGTATGCAGCACAAAATTATTGCGCGCCCCGTTCGTATGTGAGCATGTGTGTGTGTGTGTGTGTGTGTATGTGTTTGTGTATGTGTGTGTTTATGTTTTTAAAAGATGCAGGAGAGAGAGAGAGAGAGACAGATAGAGAGAGAGAGAGAGAGAAGAGAGAGAGAGAGACAGAAAAGTATAAGGAGAAAGGAGATAGAACAAAGTAATATTATTATTAGTAGCTTTCTTTTTTAAAACAGGATGCGCTTGCAGAAAATTCGCCAAACTAGAAATGAGTACACGAGCACGAGCTGTTCCATCTAATCCTGCCTGCTGCTTCCTGCGTCGTCAGCTGCTGCATTTGCTGCAAGGATGCATTTATGATGTAATTGCGACTTGTCCCGCTTTTGTGGCATTCGTTTTGAATAAAAAACTACTACCGTATTTTCTGCGCTGAACCTCAAGAAGTCCGTCAATAATTACAGTACGAATTCCACATGTGCTAACGTCAGACAACAACAAGCTCACACCAACACACACACACACACACACACAGAGATAATACACCACAACACATTTTCCATGGTCTTGTGAAGCCTTATGGAATTTATCATTATTTATGGGTTCTCTTGATGCTTCCTTGGGGCAGCTGGAGTTTGTCAGTGAGTGCTTAGCTCTATCAAGGATTTTTGTTGTTGGTTCCGTTTCTATTATTTTATTGTATTTCTAATATTATTTTCGTTGTTCTCCTCGTCCTGTGCATATTTGATATGCTTGCTTTTTGAGCCTGTATAAATTATGCCAAAAATCAGATGGTTGTGAGGGGGAAACGCGAAGTTGGGGACCTCGACGAAAGTGTCGGGCAAACATAAATTAGCCACAGAGTTTTACGCAAACTTGTCTATTATACATGAGCCACGGCTGGCTGCCATAATGCGTTTCCTTTAAACACACACATACACACACACACACACACACACACATATCGTACAGGGGATGGCGGTAGGTTTTCGTATGAGAATTTTTTAAAATATGGCAATTTTTTCTTTTTTGGCAGCTGCAAGCAAAACTTTTCTGCTGCTTGCGCTCATAACCGCGATGTATTTATGTACACATTATATGTATGTATGTACATATTATATACTCAAATAAGTATTTTTCTATAGCAGTATTGTATACGTATTGCCATGCACCATATGCCGCGTGTTCAAAGTACGTGATGAGCCGCAGAGGCAACTACTTCTACATCAATTCACTGTGGCACAAACTCTCAATAAAGTCTCTAAAGTCTTTAAAATTTTAACATTAGAAAGAGCGAGATAGCGAGAAGGGAAGAGAAGAGCATTAATAATCTCAATACTTTAGCAAATAACTTGCCCTTTTTATTCGAACTGAGCCAGTAATGATTTTAAAAACAACCCAATAACACTTGATCATTTTTTTTTTCAGGAATGATTGAAAGTTTCCCTCACTTTCAAATTCTGTTTAAAAAAGTAGACTTTGGTGCCACAGTGCAGTGGGCAATGTATCTTTAGAGTCGCACATGCTCAGGAGATGAGCTGCAAAGTATTTTGCCACATTTTCGCATTATTTTCTCAACTTTATGTGTGCATATATGTGTGTGTGTGTGTGTGTGCGTGTATGTGTGTGCGTGTGTGTATGCGCACGCTGACGCGAATGTGTGCGTGTGCTGTCAGTTGCCAGAAACTGGCAAGAACGTTGCCGAGAGAAGGCAACAAAATGATTTTCATCAATCGATCACAGTTTCCAGATCAATTTTCATTCAACTGGAATTGTAAAGTGCGATTTATAATTTTAAGCAACTCTTTCAGATCCGTGCTTGTCGAAAAGTATATGCATTATATCTATCACATTATATTAGAAATATATCGCATATCAGAAGTTAACCATTATATCATGCTATGTACAAGTAATTTAAGTAATATTTATTTTTCTTATTACGTATAAGGGAAAATTCTTCAAAGTATATTGTGAGAATGTTTGCAAAGTTTTCATAGTATCGATTAAAATCAATATCAAATCGATACATTTTTAGCATTGCAAATTAGCTTTAGGAAACTTGTTCAAAGTTCTCTCAGTGCAATTGAAATTCAGCGCATATTGTTGTTGTTTGTTGAGTTGAATGCATTAGGATGGAGAAAGTTTATATTGTAAATATTTGTATTTTAACTACGCTGCTTGACATGGTTAACTAGTAGTAGTTGCAGCTGAGGTTTAAGGGTTCAAGGCTCTGTGCTCATTTCACGTCCGTCCGCTGTCGTCTGTCGCCCCGTATTTGTGCGCTACTCTCATCCTGAAAGGTTGGCCAGCAGCTGTGCCATATTTTTCACTTTGCCAACGTTGACTTTGATTACAAATGATGGTGACTGTTTTGTGAGCCGTGGCTCACACTTGCGAGCTCTTGCTTTGTTTGCTTGTTGCCAGAGTTTTTATTGCCAACGGCCATTGGATTGCATTTGCATAGTTAGTCAAGGATCTGTGGCGTATATTTAATGTGGAATATATATGGTGGCAGTCAACTTGGGTCCTACTGCTAGCAGCCCACCGCAGCGGATTGCGTTCTGTTTCGAAATAACTTGATATGTTTACATACATGTATATGTGTTGTAAGCTATATTGTTAAGTATGTATGTGGTAAATAGTAGTAGACGGAGTTCGGTTTGTAGAGCATGCAAAGATTCCTACAGAAAATCAACAATTAAACATATCGAAACACTTTGAAGCGTTAAAAGACATGGGATATCAGTTGCGGTTTCAGTTGTAGTTTGGTTTTTGGATTGTTTCTGCTGTGTATTAAATGGACACTTACCAAGCGAGAGCTTTTCACCAGAATCTGGTGGCAGTGTGAACCCTAGCAGTGCCATCGATGCGATCAATACGCACGGCACAATTAAATTGAAAAAATAATATAAAGTTTTGCGTCGTATCAAAATGGCGAATGTTATGTCAATATAAGGTTCTGGGCAGCAATTATAGTAGATTTCATTACGTTTACCGGGCACACCTGGTTGGGTATAATTTTGATGTTGTTTGTTGTTTTTATATATATTTGGTTGTAGTTATTGTTGTTGTTGTTGTTATTTGTATTGTTGATTGGTAATTAGATGCAAATGAGATGGGCGTATGCAAAAGAGAAGATGAGAATTATTTATAGTTATTAATTAGTAAAATATTTACTCTATTTTTTTTTTGTTTTCTTTTTTTTTTTTAGCTTGTTTAGTTATTTACAGTTTTAAACAGTTCTTTAGTCAGTTTAACGACCTTAGTGAGTATGCATGTATGTGTATGTTGACAAGTTAAATAATACTTAGCACAGTTTTCACTGCCTAATTTGAGAACAACTCACCTAACAAGTCCCATTCGCCATTGGTTATGAAACTTGAGATGTCGCCACCAGCTTCATCCTGTAATTGCAGGTCCAGCTGTAAGTGAAATCGAACAAAAAACACACAAAGGCTCATGAGATTTGTGCAAAACGTATATGTACAATATTAAGTCCCAAACGCTCGTACTTGCAAATAACTACATATATAATGTTGTCATTCTTATATTTTGCGGGGATTTGTATCAAAGTCCAGCATAGACTAAGTTAAGCTGTTGACCAAAAGGGCTGCAACATGGAAGAATTTGATCACCATAACAGCAGCTTTGTCTTGAGTAACAGCATACTCACATACATCCATACATACATACATACATACATGTATGTTCACACGTTCGTATGTGTAGATACACCATATACACATGGCGGAAAAATATTGATTTCTATATATTTTTTCAATTTTTCCAATATTAAATATAATTATAACGATTTATTTTCTTATCGTGGCTAATTTTAGTATTGAATATTAAATTTGTTGCTTGCACGTATTCCAAATTAACGCACAAAAACAAAAAAAAATTTCAGTTTTAGTTTTGATTTATATATATAAAATTTTTAAATATTTAATTGAATTTTCAGAGTTAATATTAAGTATGTAAGTATATATTTGAGATATGGCATATTTATTATTAAATTTGTTCTACATCATTTGCGGGTGATAAAAACAAAATTAAACATTTCAATTTATCTTAATATATGGCACTGCAAAATATAAACTCTTAACTTTTTCTCTCTATGTATAAGTATAGATAGACATACTAAATACTGCTTAAGCTCGCTAAAAGTTCTCATCAAGACCGCCAATCGGTTACCCCAAAACAAAAAAAAAAACAAAAAAAAAGTAAGTAAATCACATACTTATATTTGTGTTTAGGCACATACATATTTGTGGGATATAGACGAGTAGTAGAGCAGTCCCACTACCACTTGGGGACAGCCAAGAGCCAAGTGGAGTCCAACAAGAAAACGGGCGAAACTTGCCCCAATTACAAATTGATTTATCACACTTTTGCTTAACAACACTTTATGCGATTTGGTTTCTTAAAGTTTTTTATGGTCCATCGAGAACAGCAACTTACTGTAACTAACATAATAGTATATAACGATATCTAAATAAGATTAGGGGCTACACAGCAGTAGAATACTCTGTGTATACACTTGTCGCAAAAAGAAACTTGCATTCATGAAATTAAATATATGCAGAGCTGATTGCCAACTTAATTTCCAAGTTAAAGTCTTGCACTAACAAACATTCGTAGTTAAGTTATAATTATTAAAAAGAAGAAAATTTATTTTTGTTAAGACGAATATCTTATTTAAAATCCCTAATATAAAATATAAAATAGTAAAAATATGAAAATTAGTCTTTAAAATCAAATTGAGTAATCTGTCATTAGTGACTCGTATCTTAAATAATAAGCTTTAGCGTTTAGCACTGATATATAAATGAATATGTTGTTAATTACTCATCATCTTATCTGCATCATCAAATACTTATCAAAAGTATATCAGATTTCAAACAACTTTTTTTCTTTCTATTATTAATGACATTATAAATTAAAAGCGGACATAATTCACTGGTAAGGCTTTATGTGGTGTATCCACGATTGTAATTTCCTTTGCACAATTTTCAGCATTTCTATTCGCGATGAGCCAAAATGGGGTTGAACTAAATTACAGGGTATACAGAAATACGTAGTGCACTTGACTCGTACTTCAGTATCATTATGTGGCTGGCAGCTATATAATGCTGTCATTTTGTCAATAAAAACTCGTATAAAACTCACGCATAACTTGTGTGTAACTTGTACAGTTCAGAAAGGCAAACAAAAAATCGTTTTTCTTAGTTGTTTTGTGTTGTGTTTTTGGGTCCAAGCGAGAAATTTTTGATACTCTTAGTCCGATGTGCGTCATTTGGTTGTTTAGTACACTTTTAGACCTTCTCTATATACAAGTTTATCTAGGCATGTGTGTATCTGTGTCTGTGTGATCGTATATCTGCCAGTGTGCGGCATGTTAAGCAGATTTCGAGTTGGTAAACGTATAGGAGTGTAGAGGAGCGCAGCGGGTGGCGGGGTGGCGGGGTATGGGGGGGGGTCGAATAAAAGTTTTCTCATTTAAATGTGCCAAACAAAAGAGGGCGCTAAACAAACAGAAGCATCTATTTTGCTTTGTACAAATCAAGTCAAAGCCAAAAAGTGTTGATGTTGTAGTTGTAGGCAAACAGTTCTACACACACACACACACACACACATACACACTGATAACATAACATAAATATAGAAACTTAATAGTAGTAGCTCTTTGTGTGTATGTGTGTGTATACGTGTGTGCATACGTGCTTAAATTTCATTCATTTATTTAATTTGAATTCGCATAAGAAATTGCCGAAATGAAATTCAAATGGGGCAGCAACTCTTTGACTACTATATTGCATACATACATATACACTTTTTAATTAAAAGTATTTAAGCTGCTTAGGCATTGTCATAAGGATGGGACAACATATAAGTTTGAGCGTGTGTTTGTGTTTGAATTTGTATGTGCTTATGCACATTTTATTTTTGATATCATAATTCATTATATTTCTAAGACATTAACTCAGTGATAACAAAGACTAGAGCGATTACTCTATATATAGGGCGTCGTTTCAGTTGCCAAACTTTTTATACACTCTGGCAGAAATCGTCATTCTTTTGGCAGCAAGGTTAATTCTTATTATTCAAAAAGTATACTTCTAAAACATGAGGTTGTGTGTCTATTTTTATTGAAATCCAAGTTGCATTTTTCTTAAATTTTCTAATATTCAGGGCGATTTTATTTTCTGAGTATATGCTGATAATTACTTTGAATACGTATGAATGTAACAATTCAAAATTCTTAAGCTTAAGCACTCATACTTGTTATATCTGCTACAGATCAACAAATTGTACACATGTCAAACATAATCTCACAATACTTAGAAGCAAGTTGGATCATCATCTGTCTGATTTGGACTTGTGTGATTGTATTCTGACTTGCGTTGCGAGCTTGTGTCAATATGCCTGACAAGTGACAACGTCGAAAATATGATCCGTGTGCCGAAGTGTGTGAAATTATTTGGTGCTAAATTTTGTCAACAGGCAGTCAGAAATCGTGCATTTTTTTTTGGGGGGGAGAACGTGCGGCTTCCTCGCCATCAGGACTTATGCTGTAAGATGCTGCAGTCGGAAATTGGGTGCGGCTGAGTTGTTTCGTTGGCTGGCCCACTTCGTGTTAGTTTGCTTAATGGCTTTTGTTATGTCCGTTAAAAGTGATGCAACATTTTGGTCTTTCTTTTACCAGCTGCGGGCCCCTTGGCGCCAATTTCCCCCATTTTATTTTATGGCCATAAGGGCCTCGCTGCTACTCGCTGCGTTGGCTTCATTAAAAATTGAGACGCCCGCAGACAAGACATTTACTTTGGCTGGCATCTGATATTACAGTGTAACAAGTCGTCTCTCTAATGAATATGCAAAATTAAATTGCTTCCAGCTCAAAGGCGGGAAGGTTGGTTCAACGTAACCGGTCTAGTTGCATATTTCACATAACATTTTCCAATATTGAAATAATATGTCTTAATAAACCATAAAAAATCGATGTAATATTATGTTTTTTTTGTAAATTGGTAATTTGGCCAATTTTAAGAGAGGGACTCAACTCAATCTTTGATGTTCCTTAAATCTAGATTTATTTGAGTATGCTTGTTTGTTTGAATTAATGATTTTTTGTGGCAATAGATAGAACTCTTGGAAAAAATCCGCTCTGATATTTAGAAAATAGTATTGAAATTTGCTCTCTACACTGTTATGTTAGAGCTTAAAATACAAATTCTTAATAATAATACGAGAAACAATAAATCGACAGTTAGACTTCTCCATTCATACATATGTATAAGAAACCAGTTAAAGTTAGACATATTTTTTCCAATTTGTATATGAATTTACTGAATCCTTGGATTTTGATAGACACAACCTTCCGTTTTGGGAATATGATTTCTGAATAATAAAGTGAGTGAGTTACCCTTGGCAAAATTCTAAAATGCAAGCCATTTTTTTTCCGAGTGTAACTAGTTATTGTTCTCATTTGAAACTTCCAAGTTAAGCTTTTATTCCACTCATATATTTTATAGGTTAGTTTCTCGATAAGATCTCATTTTCTGGTAGTCAAAGAGTGCTTTCCATCTTAAAGTTATATCTACACTTACATTAAGACTCGGATAACGCTGATTAACCCCCAAGACAAGCTGCGTTTGTAGTGCTTAACCCTTGTTACCTATTTAACTGGTATACGCACACACATGCTGAGTGTGCGAGAGCAATGATTAGCATATTTTGCTGTGCCCACATAAATAGACTTGTATTTCATATTTTCATTTTCTTTATTTACCATGAAATACAAGTCTATTTTATATATAAATAAATACAAATATATACTGTATACATACATATAAATATATATATAAATATATATATATATATATATATTCAGCAGCCACTCAATAAACTTGAGCACGTAAAGTTTTTACATCAACATAAAAATAAAACTCAAGTCGTTGGCAGCGCAAAATTTGCTAAGCTGCGTTTACGTATTTTTGGTAAGGTGTAACGTTGACGGGGTAATAGGGTAATCGGGGGACAAGGGGAGTAGTGGTAAAAGGGTACGCAGCTCCAGCTCCAGCTCCAGCTGCTGTTGCCATTGCCGTTGGTGCGCAGTTTTAAAGTTTTTTGTGCGCTGTTAAATTTGCCTTTGACATTGACGGCGTCATTTCATGGCAATGCCAAAAGGCCAATTGCGTACGTTTGGCCCCAAAAAACTTTCCCATATTATATAATTAGCTTTAAACAGTAATTAATGCTGCATATTGTTGTTATGGCTTATTGGACTTCTGGGAACTATTTAACAAAGCTAACCGAAACAATGGCAAACAACTAAGCTCAGCACCTAAATCATAATAAACGTAAGTATGTTTAACTAAATAGAATCAAATATGAATGAAATATAAATATATTAATTAGACCCATATGATTTTATGACCGTTGCAATCTTAGCTTAACAATAATGTGAGAGGTGTCCATTGGAGCGGCAAAGATATTTCATTGTTAATAAATTTACTTGTTTTACTGCAAGTAAGTATAGAAATGCATTCAGTTCTTGTCTGATCAGAGGAATGCAACCACTCAAGTATTCATCATCATCATTATCATTATCGTCATCATCGCCATCGTCATTAAAAACAATGCGCTGGCAGGCAAAATTAATCTCTGGAATGGCAACAGCATCGAAATCGACTTTTTGGGAGTTGGGTTTGCGGAGGAGGAGCGCTTGAGTGCAAAGTCAAATGGATTGAGGCGCCGTCTTTGGCTGCACAGATAAGCACTTACGACTGCAACGCAGTAAGAGCCATTGTCAAAAAGTTTTAGCGATTTCAAATGGCGCTGCTTCGGCAAACTACTTGTCATTTGGCACCCCGCCCCCCGTCCCCTGGGGCTAGGGCATGCATAAGGGTGACATGCCCCATCCGTTTCATCGACCATATCTGGAATAAGTTAAAGCGTTGCTTTCCTTAGCCTTTGTGGCAGCAACAGTTCATCTGACATTGAATTAATTGCAATTGCAAAGACGAATACAGCTGCAGCAGTAATTAATGGTAGTGGCAGCAAGGCGTTCCAACAATTTACAGTAGCTGTTGTTACAACACTGTTTTTACATTCGCATCTAGCTATTGAAGATTAATTAACAAATTAATCAGAATATTAATGGCTGCTTTTGTGGAAGCAATCGAGTTTAGTAAGGCTTACAGTAAATGTTGAAACAGCATTAATAACAATAGTAGAAGTGCAGTTTACTGTAAAAAATGAGACAGTAACAGTAAAAATATCACTAGCATTAAACAGCAGAAGTGAGTCAATCGAAATCATTACCAATGTGATACTAACAGAGCAGTAGCAGAGCAATAGATTAAAAAGAAGAAGAAATAAACAATGCGCATTCTTTGTTTATTGTTAGGAACGTCAAAGAGAGAAAAAGAGTTATTTTGTTATTCTGTTAGGTAACTTTTAGTTCAGAGCCTTATTGTTGAATTGGTTCTTATTTGGTGATCTCTTTTTATAATTTGAATATGTCTTTCACTGGCTCCAACTGAAGCTTTTTATTTATCTGCTTTTTTTTTGTATACCGTATGTCTATCTTGAATCCACTTGCAACTGGTTTTTGACCATTGTTCCTATGGCAGCTATTTGACATAGTGGTCCGATGATAGTGTAGTAATTAGTTTTCGTGCCATGGCGACTATATTATTTTCGAAATAACTTACATAATTAATAGAAAGTGTTGGGCAGTAGCAGGAGCTGAGCTCCCACTGTAAATAGTTTTCTTTTTGGACCAAGAATTGAAGAAATGTAAATGTACATTTGGTTACAAGGACACAAGCAAAGGACTCACACCGAAATTGCCGTCAGTGGCAAAATAATTAATTTATGTAAATAATAGCTGCACGAAGTCTTAGATTGTAAAGCACCAAAAAAAAGAAGAAGAAGAAAGAAATTGTATTTTTGGTCGTTGTTGTGCTGAAATTTTGGTGCATTTGGCACAATTAAATGTGGCCAAAATGTCTTTTGCGACAGCCGCATATGTCTTGGCAACCCAAGTGGCAAGCGGAGCGAAGTAGGGGTAACTGGTATTGTTTGTAGGAATACGAGCACCGCGGGTACTTATCAAAGTTGTGTGGCAAGTACGAGAAAGAACATATTTTTGACGACACTTATTGCTGCACTGGACAGCCGTGGGCTTTAGTGGTTTGTGGCTTGTGGATGGACGACCGACCCGCTGACCACTCAAGGTCGCTGCTCGATGGCCCAACTCACTTGTCGCATATTTATCTTGTGGCGCATCCTTCGACTGTTGGGCAAGCCCCCATTAAAATAAAATTCAACACACTTGACAAAACAGTTTCACTCTTGGCTCGTACTTGTGTTTCCCCATCCCCCCATCATCGTGTTCTCTATTCGTTGGCGTACATCTGTTTTTTATCTCAGAGTTGTACAACGAATGCTATTAAAATCGTTGAGCTGTGTTCATATTGAATAGCCGAGATGAAATTAGTGATTAATGGGTATTGAATAAAGTTAACAGCTGCCACTATTCACCATCAAATTCAGCTTAAGAGTGTACGCCATTCGGTGTAGATCTGCAGTTATTCCACTTCATTGCTTGGCCGCCCAAGTGCTTCAAAATGCTATTCACAATGCAGTTTCACATCCAAAAATGTGTACACTCTCCAGCTATGCGGTATTTATTTAACAACGTCTGTTGACGTTGCTGTTGCTCTTGTTTGTTGTTGTTTCTAAGTTTATTTTATATTTGCATACACTTTCCTTACACTACTCGTAATTGGGCAACTTAAATTGTTCAAACAAAGAAAAGTTGTTTTCCAAATTTCTTTGCAGCTCACTGGAGTATCCACAGGGCCCTGCTCTTCTTAAGCAGTTCTTCTATTCTTTAGAAAAACAATTTACTAATGTATTTATTTATGTGAATCCATTGTTTTATGCAAAGCTACTTTTCATTTCTTATTTTAAAAGTACAGCAAAGGAAAAAGAAACTCACTTTCTCATACTGCTAAGAATAATTTCTAAATTTATGAAATTATTTATTTAGCTGCCATGTCCTCAAACACTGAAATCTGAAATATTCTTAAAGGTATGAAGCGTTTATCATCCTCCTTAATATTTGTCATAAGGACAAATAACAATTATGGAAAACAGATTTCTTACAGATATTGCTAACATAATTAAAGTTTTAATAATAAAACTTAGCAAAATCTAATCTAACTTACCATAACTCAAGCTAGACTTATAATCAGCCATTGTTTATAGTTGTTTGTTCTTTAAGAATTACATTGATAAGGACAAAAAGACCTTGGGTTAAATGGCACAAAGTAACGTTGAAGTTTAATTGACCAACCACAAAAAGCATTTAGTTGTCTGTATGTAGCTAAAAGTAGTTTTTGGATTGCTTATGTGTAATTGAGGAATCATCTGAGCTGGAAAAGAAAATTCTTAACCAAAATGTTCTCAGCCAGCTATCGTCACATTATGTTACACTAATAAAGCATATAATGCTTGTGCAATGCTCAAAAGCAGTGGGTGTGACAGTTGCGACGACGACAACACCTACAACAACAACAACGAGAACAACAACAGCGACATCAACAATGCTAACAACAATGGCAACAGCTGTAAGTAAGTGGCTAAGTGAGTATGGCCAAGAGTGCTTATTTGTTCAAGTGCGCTTGAATAAGAACAGCAGCAAAAGCAGAAGCAGAAGCAGAAGCAAAAGTGACAGCAAAACGTAGTAGGCAAAAGAATGCTGAAAAATTATAACTACTCGCACTCATCGCTAGTATGAGCTGTGAACTCAGACTCTGATTTGAACTAGTCTATATATGTTTGCGAAGCTTATAGGCTGCTCATGGCTAGGTTGTTTTCTGTGTAAATAGCTGAGCTGATGTACTTTTGTTGCGATTATTGAGATGATGGCAACATGTGTAATGCATTCAGATGTTTAGCATACGAATTTTCCAAATACATCTTAAAATCACATGTATCAATCAATACGGATATCACTGAACAGAGAATATTACCATAATATTGGTATCAATTGTGCCTCTATCTATGCAAATGTATTCAAGTTCTTAATCAAGAGAGTCCTCATTTCAGTAATATTGAGAATGCAAACACTAGCTCAGAGAGTCTCAGTCTCCTAATAGCAGGCCGATCTTTCAGTATATGTTCTAGAGTACCGTCAACTTTAAGACAGGGTCTGCACGTAGCATTCTTCCCAATTTAAGGCTTGCGGACAGTGCAAAGTCTCGTCAGAAAATCTAAAGAGAGTTTTTACGCATGCCTTATAATCTTTTGCTATATCTGGCTTTATGACAACCTTCCCAGTACAAATATAACACATAATATATGTATGTAAATCTTAATCTAAATATTTCTTGGAAAATTCCTATGAAATAAAAAACAAATTGCGTTCTTTTTGTCTGCTACTCGGGCTAAAAAAGAGTAAAGACGAGAGCTAACTGCGATTAAATGAAACACTTATGGCTTACACAACTACATTAATACTACATATGTATATGCATCTTGTGTACGCTTGAAAATATGTTTGCGTTGCAAAAAAGAACAGTTTGGCCATTAAATGACTTTAGGATGGTCTTTGTGGTCCACAAATACGATACATTCCCAAGCACATTGCGTCAAATAAAACTCAAATTGAAATTGCATCAGCTTTGGCAAATAGCTGAGAGTGTGTGCGAATATGAATGGGTATGTTTTGTCTATGTCTGTGTGTGTGTGTGTGTGTGTGTGTGTGCAGAAATATGCACACAAAGTTGCTTATGACACATTTGGAATGTCAACATTTGGGTTGCAGGTTTAGTTGCTTGTCTTCCAATACCCCCCGCTTGGCTCATTCGACAGCATTTTTGTACAGCTCTCCCAGCTGCTAGCCTGCCATTGTTTTCGAGCATTTTTCAGATAAACGAGTGAATAAAACACCACTCTCAGCTTAAATCATATAAAATACATATAGTCTTTTGATCAAGCAATTTATTTGCATAATGCATTTATTGATGTGCAAACCAAATGTTTGGACTTTTCACTTGTCTATAATTGGTTGGCCAGCAACCATCTGTATAAACACTTTGATAGTTAATATGGATTGTGATGTACAAATAATAAAATTCAAGCCTTGTGAGATCGAGCAATCTTAATATCAAAAGTTTTGCAGAGATTTCCAGGACTATTGTAAGAATTGGTTCAACATTATGCGGACTTTATGTTTTTTATTGCCGCATTGCTTTTTATTTTTTGTATGTTGAAGCTTTGTATTTGGTGCGCCAGCTGACTGTGCTGCCAACGGCTTAATGACTATTTTGTTGGCGCCACACTCAGCACAGTTTAGGCAAATCCAGCACTAGGAATGGATGAAAGGATGCACATGATAGCCAGGATGGGGATTAAGAAACTCAACGGATGGTCACTTTCTTTTTATGGCGATTATTTTTACATTACTTAAATATTTCTACGATTTAATAAATCATAATATGAATTAAGTTGCAAATACAATATATTCCGATTATGAAAAATTATCCAAAAAGAGAAATATATATAACTATATATCTAAAATTGTATAATATTTAATTTTTCTTAGGAATTATTTTAAAGGGAAAATGTTTTGGAAATATTTGTTGTAAATTTTAGAAATTGTTGCGAACAAATAGAAAAAGATTTATTTCTGGCTTTTAGGTTGATATTCCATTTTTTAGCTCTTTTTTTTGCTGGAGTGTAGCCGGCAAGAAATAACATCAGCAGCAGCCTCCATTTCCTGCCATCGGCTTTCGTCCGGCAACCGTTGGCCGTTGCCCCTCGCCCCTCGCCCTTCGCGCGTCGTCCATCTAACCGTTTTTTGTCAGTATTCCAGTGCAGCTACAGCATTTAGGTATAAGTAAAAGTTTGCTAGATGCGCCTGATTACTTGCCACCCCTTTCACAGAGCCGTATACTGCACTCAATTGCCTTGGCTTTAGCTGCTGCTGCCTTTCGATGGAATTCACGGAATGCTGCAGAAAAAGACAATAGCAGTCCCCCTCTTTCCATTTTCCACTTTCCACTTCCCACTTTCCCCTTTCTCACCCGGCGCACCCGCACCCAAAACTCTCGGTCCCCTTGTTCCGGTTTTGGTGCTGTGGATGAGGCTGACGGTAGTGCTGGGGAAAAGTCAGTGTAAATTATAAAAATACTCTTTGCTCGTAATTTTTTTGTTGAGCCCTTGCGCTAACGCTCTCTGTCCCAGTCTAACACACACAGACAGACACAAAGGGAAAGAGAGGGAGTGTGTGTGTTCTGTTCTTGCAAGTTTTCACTTTTTGCTTTACGGCGTTTTTTCTTCGCTTACTTGTGTTATAATAATTTTCTCTGTCACATTAAAATGCGGTTGAAATGAGCAGGAAATGCGCGCGAATTCTACTAACCCAGATAATCTCGGGGCTGATTTAAGCATTTTCGCATTCACAATTTTAACTGCTGTAAAAAATAAACGAAAACAACCAGAGAAAAACTCAACGCACAATTTGTGCCATCAGTCAGTGCGCCTACATTTTATTATACTGCACTTTTCATAATTTTCAATTTCGTTTCTGTTTTACTGGCTTTTTTCAAACTTTGTGTGTGTGGTTGTGCGAGTGTTGCTGAGTGCGGCGCCTACGCCAGAGTTTTTTAATTTAATGCAACATGCAATTATGCGCAGCCATCTTCGGGCTGCCGCCTGCTAATTAGCCACCAACTGAGTTTCCAATGGGCGCCGGATAGAGGCGTGGCCATGCGCTTTGTTACCAACGATAACGACAACGACAGTGACAGCGATGGCGCATGCTGCGTATGAGCAATGCCTGCCTGTATGTACATATATATGTGTGTGTGTGTGTGTGTTGATGTGTATGTGCATGATTGCGCACAACAACCTCAGATGTGCGTGTGTGTGTGCTTGTGTGTCTGTTTGCTTGAATTAGTTTCGCAGATGCGGGCTTGCAAAAGTTGTGCCTTGTAATTGCCCGACTCGGCAACGTTTTCGGCCAGTTAACTAGCCGTAAAGCACAGAGCCAAGCCAGTTCTTTCCTTTGTTGGTTTATTTATAAAGCTAAGCATCAAGTTGAGTTCTGTTTTGTTCAGTCTGCTTGCATGTAGTCTACACGCTGTCAAAAAGTCAGTTACGCTGCATCAATTATGCAATTGCACTAAGAGCTTAACACACTGCCCAAATTCTAATTAAATATTTAAATTTGGATTTTTCTGCTACTGTCTTCCATTTTTATTGTAGACTCATTTTAATCGCAGCACATTTTGCTCATATATGTCCGATATACATACATACATTTGTTCATTTAAATTGTTTTAATTTGTACATTTTTTATACGTATATATACAGTGACCGACACCTTATTAGGCACAGAGTCAAAGAAAATAGGCTACTTTTTTACATAATCCTACCTAGCAGGTGGGGAAACCCCAGTGTATTGGGGTCATATATTAATTTAGGTGGTTAATACCTGTACCTACCATCGGTCTTTGGAATTTTTAAAAAATAATTAATGATTAGTTTATGGCAGGCAATTACTTTTTTTCTTTGACTCTGTGCCCAATAAGGTGTCGGTCACTGTATATATATATTTTTTTTAGATATTTAATAAATATTTCTTGATGAAATCAGTGCTATAATTAAATTTAACTTTCAGTTCAGGGGTCAGTTCAAAAATCGAGAGCCGCATTGAATTTCCGTATACACTTCTTCTTCGTGTCTAATTTATCTGTAGTTAAACCATTTACAATTTCGGCTCAAATTTAACTGCCTTTTACCTTTGGCCTTACGATATTTTAGCGTCAACTGATGCATAATAGATGATAACGTCAATCAATGGTCTCAGCTTGTTAAGTGTTGATGGGGCCTTAATACGAACTTTGCTGCTACCCCGTGTCCTAAATTAATAATGAATAGGCCAAATTCGATATGCAGCTGACCTTTCACTTAATAGCTCAAAACGATGTTGTGTTAGTTGTGCTATTTTGGGTACATTATCTGACATGCAGTGGTAATTTGATTGAATTAATTTCGTTATTTGATTTTTCACTCTTTGTAAGCGACATTAATCAATGCAAACTTTAATGAAGCTGTATTTTTACCACTGCAGCCGATGAAACTTTAATTCATATTGATTAGTGCGTGCATACAACGTTTTCCGGAGTAAAATAATAAGTGCGCACAGAAGAAGGGCCATTGGTTGATAAGTGGCCAAGGCTCTGTGGTCCTCTTACTGCCAAATATGCTCCTGAGAGCTGGGCGACGAGCAGCGAGCAACGACTACAACGTGCCGACCATCTATTATGTGAGTCAAGCACGTCCGGCCCAGAGCAGTGCTCTCATGTCCTTATGCTGTAACAAGTATTTGTGCGTACTTTACGAGCCGCAGTTAGCCGACTATTCCCCACAGCGGCATAGGACCCATTTGCGACCCTTTTGAGCCGTGCTAGCAGGCACAAGGCTTAAACCTCTTAAGACATTCCGTATTAGCTCGTCTACCTAGTCCCCAAAATAATCCCAGATAAAACTTATGGAAGAACACCTTTCGAATGTGAACTGCTTCAATTAGGATAGTCAATAAAATATTTTGTGCTCTTAACTTCATCAGAAAAAAAGTTATAAAATAATATTCAACTTAAGTGATATTTAAAAATGTACATATTAAGGAGCAAAGAAAAAATACATATGCTTTACATATATTTAAAAATAATATCCATTCAAATCATCTTTCGAACAAACCAAAAATTACAAATATTTTTGTAAACTTAAAAATGTAAATATTGAAAATAAGTGTCAAGTGTTGCTTAAAATAAACAAAAGAATCAAATACTTTGTATTTCACTTATGCCTTTTTCTTCAATTTACTGGAAACTCTATTCATATATTTCATAAAATATATGTGATAAATCTGTAATCGCGACAAAGTCAATACTCATTTAATAGTACAAGCCTGAGCGTGATAAATATAATATGAATTCGGCTTGCGCATTTTTTTGGTTAAGTTCTGCCGAGTCTGTATGCCGAAATGAATGTTGTGAAATGGGAGCACTTCACATTTGCCGTGCATGACGCGGTTTTTACGGGTAATACAATAACAATACCATAATAGAAATAAACTAATTCACGCTAATGGCGCCCAATTACATTTTCGGGCAATATCATTCAAAATCCGAGTCACACTCGCTCTTGGAATCTGAATTAGAATTCAAATCAGAGTCAAAGGCAACCTTAATTTCGATCAATTTGGCTGTAACATTTGTGCCTAACACATCCTATGAACTGGCAACGTCATTGTGATGATAATGTGTAAAAGAATGTTAATGTGGCTGTGGATGAGAGTGTGTATGAGATTGTGGATAAGTAGGACCTCCTACAGTTGCTGTTTGCCATTTGTGCATTTCACTTTTATGGATTTGGCACTCAACGTCACTGAGCCATCTGCACAAATACGCTTTTGACATTGCATGCGAAAAAACATGATTACTTTAGAGCATCTCGACTTCAGTTTACCCTATGAACAGCAACGCCAATAAGAGCAGTTGTTTGCTTTTTAAATTTCTCAATTGATTGCAACACAAGCTGTTATTACGAATATAATATTTACCACTCCAGAATTATTTTGTTTTCATGTTGTAAACGATAAAATACATTTATCATTTTTCATCTTTGGCCAAAGTATATGTATGTCTGCATACATAATAATGCTCGATTTATGTCTCCTCTGGTAATGTCGTATCGATATACATTTGAAAACGCACTGATATTTTGAAAAACGCTCTAAAATGAAAACCTCTCTGAAAACTAAAAAAAAAGGTTTTTGATTTCTTTTCTTTTTTTTAATAATATCTTTCTTAATATTAGCAAACTTTTTTGAAAAATTAAAAGGGAAATAATTATTTTTAGAAAAAATTCTTTCTGAAGACTGCTATGTTAGAGTAACCATAAAATCAAGAGTTTCCTGGCATTTAAATATATGTAATCTTAAAAAGTACATAAGATGTTTGAATACATCAAATAATAATGTAATATTAATAACGTAAGAGCTCATACAAAACATCTTGGAGATTACACATACATTTCTCTAAGCTTTACTAAATTATACCCTAAAATTATATATATTTTCAGGGTACATTTTTCTAAAGGTTAGAAACAAATATCTCTAATTTCAAGGTGCTTAAATCACATCCTTCCCGTCTGAAAATATTATTTCTGAATTATAAGATGAGCTAAGCTTGGTCTTCAAAATGTTTTCTAATATACTGGCCGATTTTTTGTCCGACTGTACGTTGGTAAAATTGTTGGATATAATTGTATTTTACAAAGAATCCAAGTTTATTTTACTTTATAATTATAAGCTAAAATCAAAAATTAAGCCATAGTATTCCCCTCCATCGGATATCCTTTTAGTCATCTGCTGTCTTCAGTGAGCAATGGGTATAATAAGCTGCAGCAGTGGATGCCTGAAAACGCTGATGGTTTGGGACGAGATGAGTTAGCTAAGAGAAAACTCGCTTGGGCAAGGCAAGGCACAGTTGAGCTGAGCTGAGCTGAGCTGGGCTTTTATGTATGTGTGTATGTGTGTGTGTATATTTGTGTATGTGTGTCTGAAAATATAGTACTTTTAAACATATGTATATGTAAAACGTCTGTCGGCGAAGCTGCTGCTGCTGGCTGACGAATTGTCTGCCGGTCTTGAGTCTTGACATTAACGCGCACTGAGCTTGGGGCGAAGCCAGAAATTTTATTGCAATTAGTTAAAGCATGCAGCTGGTTGGATGTTGGGGGCTCCAGTTGGTGGTGGGGCTAGTGGATTGGTGGGTAATCTATTGGGTTGGCTGACTGCTTTCATTTTTGCACTTTCGAATGCAATTAAAAGCTTTGTCAATAACTGGGTCGAAAGGATTTATTGAATAAGCTTGGGCGCTGTCACGATTTCGTGACTTAAGCTACGATAAATTGAAATGGCCGCCGATTGACGGCAAAAACGCTAGCTGCCAACTGATTATCAAGGTTTTTGTAACCCCTCAGCCATTATGCTGATTGATTTAAGCATGTCGCTCATTTACGGTTGACTCTGTAACACAGTCGCCATCGCCTATGACAGCCCGACTAAGCGGCAGGTGCGTAACTGCCATCTGGGCATGACATTGTGATATCTGCCCCAACACAGCGCTGCGCCTTTTTGCCAGCTGACAAATGTAATATTTACGTTGATATTAAAATACTTGACAGGCCGATGCCAGGAGAGAACAGACAGGCAGTGAACGTCTCTGTTTGGCCAACTGCTCCTCACCAACTGCCACCCGCCACTCCACTGCCCCCCTGCCAGCCAGCCAGGTGCCCTTTTCGTTGGCTGACTGCTTTGTAGTAAAACGCTCTGACTGAGTTCGCTTTGGGCTGCCACACGTTGTGAATGTGATTCCATCATGGATTTCGCATTTTTGATTTGTACGCGACTCATATTTATTTTTGATTAACTTGCACGTTTATTGTCTCGTTTATCAGACAAATCAAATAAAAACAGAAAAACGATGAGGTTATTCACGCATTGACTCAAAATTACAACACGTGTTGCCAATATCTTTCGATTATTCAGTTTATGCACACATTCGATTCCATTCTTGAAGTAGTCTGTACAGAGAGATCATGAAAGAGCGAAGACATATCACAATGTCTAGCAATTTTCTTAGTAATGAGTACCATCCTTGGGGTTGGCCAATTATATAAATGTAAAAAAAGAGTTCTGCAAGATTAATTTAATTTAGTTTCTAAGAATAAGGATAACGCTTTTGTTTATTGGCTTTATATTTTTTTTTAGTTGTGGGCATCTGTCCTTGTTGGTAGATATTAACGACTGCTTAGAACTCCAGTTAGTGCCAAATCTGTTGTTGCCCTTTTTTGCGCTGATTCCGGTTTTTTATTTTATTATTACTCGCTGCGCCAAAGCAGCCAAAGAACCAAGGCGCATCCTGTTAGCTAAGCAGTTTGGCATGTTTTTGGAACACAAGAATGTGGAATGCGTCTCTCTTGTATTGTGTGTGTTTGTGTATGAGTGGGTGTGTGTGTGTGTGTGTGTGTGTGAACCGCAGAGTTGAGGCTTTGCGCTGCAAGCGACTATTTTTTTTTTTGTTTTTAATATTTTACGTGTCAACTTTTGTGTGCCAAAAAATTTCCCAGGCTTAAAGAACGATGGCAACATAGTTGCGTAGACTGTTATGAGAAAATTCAAATCTCTTCTTTCCCTCCTGCCGCCCTCTCGCACTCGCTCCCTCTATCTCTCTCTCTCTCGCTCTCTTGCCTGACTTTGAGTTGGCAGCAAACTTTTGGCTTGTTCTCCATACCATGTCAGCATCTTGCCATGCACATTAATGCACTGTGCAATGGTGTATGACAAGTCAGTGTGTATGTGTGTATGTATTTGTGTGTGTGCGTGTGTGTTTGTGTGTGTGTGTGTGTGTGTGTGTGTGTATATGTGTTAGTGTGCGCCTGCTAATATGTGTTTGTCTTCAGTTTGGCATGCAATGCCAAGTTGGTTGCCAGTTTTTCTGCCAATGGAATTTTGCTGATTAGAGTTCTCTTATACAAGCCACATACGCACCAACTTTGCATATAGTACATACACACACACACACACACACACACCACACATTTACAAAAGAGTTCTGTTAATGTGTTTGTAACAAGTCTGGCTGCAATGACTAGAGTCCCAAAACTGTCGTAATTTGTATACACTGCAAAAAGATAGTAACGAATTTCTTAAAATGTGTGCAGCATACAATTACTTAATATTAAGAAACAAAAAAATAATGTCAATAGAAGTGCTTTGAATATTTAAAATGTAATTAATTAAATATTGAATCAATCAAAGTCTCTTTAATTTGATATTATTAATTGAAAATAATACACAATAATGGCAACACTGCAGATAGTCTACTTTTGGCATAACACAATCAATTAGCATCGACAGCAAATAAGCTAATTTGTTAAAAGCAATTAACTAATTGGACTCATTATTTATTTAGCTTCAGATATGTATACATATATACTAATGGATGAGATCCGATTCACTGGATAATAACTTAAGCGGTGCTTAACTGCACTGAAGCTCGAGCTGGCGTCCTTTTGGCAAGTGCTTCACATTCTTACTTGCAGAGTTTTGCATTTGTATTAGCAATAAATGTTGAAGAAATATATGCACATTTGAATTATTTAGGTCAACTGGATGCGGGATACTCTGTTTGCCGTGTCTCATTCAATATTTATGGATTGTAATTCCGGATATCCGGTATTACAAATTATGCGCGATGAGCGCATTGAATGACTTATGCGGATTCACTGTGAGTACATTTACATATTCATACCTGTATGTATTCAAATGTGCTTGTCTCTGTGCGTGTGTGTGTGTGTGCGTGTGTGTGTGAATCAGAAGGAGCTCGATGAAGAAATCACAAGTGTGCGTAGATTTTTTTATTTGCTAGTCAATGTGGAGATTCTATATGGCATATATGCTAGTCATCTTCGATTCGGTATGTGTGCATTTGGAGGTTGTAGTTGCTGATATTTAATATAATTATTGGTAAATACATATGGTTGCGTACCACTATATGTAGCTGGCAACTCAATTAAGTTTTATTCAATGCCCCACCCAATTTCAATCAATAATATAATTTGATCAATGGACAATTTAATTTATACGATTGCAGCATCAATTGACAGAGCTCATTACTTTTATTCGTACCTACTGGTTTTGGGGTTTATTATTTTGCTTGATCAAAATGAATTAATGGTATTTTACTATTTTGCTGCAGGGTATATGCATTTGCACCATTTGCACTGCTGTTGAATTGTTCATTGAATTGCGTAAACAAATGTTTGTCAATTTGTCAACAGGCTGCGTGTTTGGCATTTCACTCGGCCACTAATTGAACTGTACACGCATGCACTTAACCTAATTTGCACAAATTATGATTGCAATCAAATTTGAATGAAACCAATTTGACACCAATCCTGATTATTTGAAATAAATTAGAAAATCAAAGACATCAAAAAAGAAAGTGCCTTACAGCACTCAGACGAGATAATCATTTCTGAAATTTCGGAAATAGCAATGAAATTTTCTCTCCCGTCAGCCATGCTAGAGCGTAGCAGCAGTCTTTTAATAGTAACTTAAGTAGCAAAACCGCCAATTTTGGACGAAAAGAAGCATAACATTATATTGAAGAGCAACAGGGATTTTCAACTATGTCAAAGGTTGATCGCATAAACACATGGCTTTAATGACTTACATAGCTATTGATGCTGATCAACAATATTAATATATGGTGTCGGCAACGTTTGCTGCAATGTGAGCAAATTGTAATACCCTCTGTGAGATTATGAAAACTGTTATAAACGTATGCTGCATGATATATGATGCATAATATATTACAAATGTGGCAATCAGTAAATAATACGAGACGCTTTGCGCTTACCTGAAAGCCGTCGTACGTCCAGGAGCCAAACTTCATCTCACAGCGCTGATCATCGAAGGGGAACCAGGTAATGTCGATTTTACACGTGGACTTAAAGATGCCAGGTGGCACGTAAAGGCAGCTGCCATTGTTCCGCACCACCACATTGGTGGCGTAGGTGCCATCGAAGCCTTCGTCCGCGCTGCAAGTATAGTTGCAACGTATATGTATGTAAATAATGTCTTAAAGTACTTAAATATAATACATATACATATGTATATTTGTAAGTATAAATATGTGTGTGGCTGTGTGTGTTGGCCACGTTGACGCATTTAGGACTTTTCATTTTTATAGTCGAATACCCGGAACAACGCATATGGAAATTTATATGGCACACTTTTGAGCATAAATCATTTTAGCACTGGCAACAGCTAACTGGCTTCTCCAAGCTGCCATTGTGGGTGTCTTCTTCTGTATATATGTGTTTGTGTGTGTGTGTGGGTGTGTGATTATTGATTAATCTAAAGGCAATGCGGTGCTTGTATTGTATTCTTACAGCTCAATTTTTACTTCTGGCCAACTAATTTAATATTTATTAATTGTACCCAGTAAATCCAGTCGCCTTCGGTTGGGTATACCACTGGCAAAGTGCCGACTTGTTAAATGTGTGAAATGCATATTTTTTTTTTTTTTAGAACATTTTAAAGTATTTTGCCTTTATGACTGCTTAGCCATGTTCTCTATTAGAGAACATCTTTGCTCAGTGGTAAGTAACTAAACTAGAGAACGAAGGGTTCTGCGCTAGAATCGTCGTAAAGTCTGACATTATTCCAAGTTAAAATACATCAATTTTGTGTGTTTGTATATGGGAAATCGAAAAATATTTATGTTTATTAAAAATATAAACAAAAAAAATATGTTTAGTGTTAGAGTTCAATGTACACATATGAGAACAGTACCCTTGAAATCAGATATTTTCTTTCTAAATCTTAAAAAGATGTTCTATGGAATTAAGATAAAAATCCTCAGTATTTTAGAAATACATAACCTTCCGTTTTAGATATATACTTACAAATTTTTATATTTAAAAAGTAATTCGCAATATTCTAATTGGAACGATTTATTTTCTAAGTGTAAGAGCTAGTAATCCTTGGTATTCAAAAATATATGAATAAAATGAAATAAAAATAGAAAGAGAAGAATTTTTGACTTTTTCGTCATATGTTGATTTGATTTGATGATATAACCGAATAAAGTGTAGCAGCTGTGAAATATTTTTTTTGCGCTAATGTTTTTGTCTCTGTCATTATTCCAACCCAAAACAATAGGCAGCCCCCGCCACGCCCCCGTCCAGCGGACTGCCTGGTCATGTCAACAGTTAAATTATGATTCATTATGCTGGCGTGCCATCTACTCGTATTGTAGTCACATCATCAAAATCTGAGCCATCTTGACACTGAGGCACAGCACAGGGCACAACAAAAAGCTGAGAATGGCCGCTCTTGCTCCCATGCAAGTAGCTATCATAAAATCCTTGTAGTCCCATGTATATATGTGTGTAGGTATGCATGTTTGTGTGTGTGTGTGTGTGTGTGTGTGTGTGTGTATTTATGTTGGTGGCACTTACAGCCTTTGCTGGCATTGTTCTTGCTGTTCTCGCTGTCGTTGTTGCTGATATTGCTACTTTTCGCATTGTGTTGAGCACTTTTACAGCATCCCCTCTTAATTGCACCTCCCGCTACTCAGCCTTTGTTCCAGCAAGTCATTTGCTTTGTAATAAAAACTTGCCCAAATACGCATTAAAATTTGTGCGTTTACTGTGCGGCCAGCTGCTCGCTTCTTGGCCCCTCTTTATTTGTCATAAAACTAAAATGCCACTCACACAATTTTAAAGAGTATACCGCATGGCAATGGATTATGCGGTGGGTGTCATTGATTGACATTCTCAAAATAGCAACTTATTTTTAAGTGAAGTGAAAAATGGACAAAATTTAAAGCTACAAATTGATAAATGACTGCATGTTTTAACAGTGGTGTTAGCTGTTTTTATATTTTAATATACTTATTTATATTTTGTTGCGGCTTTGTGTATAATAATACTTTAGTTCAGAATACCCGAATATTTGCTAAATATATAAATGAAAACTGACTTAAACATGTTCAGCGGCAGAGCACGTAACTTGTACATATTTTCATATATATTGAATTCATAAATACAAAGGAACAAAAGGCTTGGGCGTGTTGACAATCAAATTGAAACCAGCAAAAATAGGACAAACTAGCACGATTACAGGATTGCCGACGATAACATACACTGATAAATTGATGTTTACGTAAATAGCCTTAAAGCCAAGAAACTCATTTTCATAAAATCAAACCGAGAGACAGGCATAGCCATGTCTGCAACTCAGCTGATCAAGTATACATATGTATATGTAAAAATACAATTAGGAGCCCGGATACGCTTACACTTTACAAAACTAATAAGAATACCTACTGTAAGGATATGAAAAACGGTAAAAATAAGTATATTTAGATAAATATATATATATATATAGAAAACGTAGACAAACAAATGGCAGCTCATAAGCATGGAAGGGCTTAGAAAAGAATAGAAAAAACACATATTTTCATTGCATATTATCAAAATGTTGAAAGTACAAATAAAATTATATGAATAAAGCAATAAAACCACAGACACAAAGCCAATAATGATAGCAACAACAACAACAGCGACCGCACAGGGTTTTTATTACAGAATGATAAAGAATTGTATGGGCACGGGAATTGGCCATAAAAATAGATAGTCAACATAAGGCCCAATTGAATTGTTTCTCTCCCATCAAGATGGTAACATCATAAGTCTGCCAGGATAAGCGCAAGGTGTCTAACCGCAGCATCAGTCATAAAGAATAAAATAAAATTAAAAAATGTTTATATTGTGCTTTACTTACCTATTGTACATGAGCACGTCCGGTTTCCACAAGCGATGAGGCGGTATACGTAAGTCGCGAACACCTCCAAATTCACTGGAATTCCAACGCAGATTCATGTCGTTCCATTCCTGTGAAATACACAAATAGTTAAACATAAATAATATAACCTGTAAATATATACATATATACATATATATATATATATATATTTATATATGTATACATATTTAAATAAATGCGTTTCCCTTTGTTTCAACTGTATATAAGCCAGAAGGTTGGAATTTTGTTAAACAAAAGAATTTCACTCGCTGGATTCCGGCTTAATTAATTAAAGTCTATTTGTGAAACGAATAATGGAAATGTGAATACAAAAATCATTTTCAAATGAGACCTGCTGACAAATTGATCCATTACTTTAAAGAACTGAACTTATTGAAATTTTGCCGATATAAACTTTAGCTTAAATTCTTCATAACGATTATAAAATCGAACGATATGTAAGAGGTGAAGTTACTTGTAATTAACAGGTAAACTCTAATATATCATGAGAGAGAGCAAATTTCATAACTATTCTCCGAACTTCGGAAAGGATTTTTTCATAAATGGATTCAATTTCTTTTCATTATTAGAAATATTTTCTATTATTAGGTTTTCAAAATCCTTTTTAATATTAATTATTATTTTTCGGATATTCAGAAATTAGTTCCAAAACTAGGTTATTTTTCTTAGTTCTCATTTTGTTTTTTCATTTAAGGGTGGTTTTAATTTTTTTTTTTTGAGTGTTGCATAATTTGTGGATATATCTAACCAATAGCTTAATTCTCATCTTGAACCTGTTGTGTGGGCCATTTACAAGTAACGTATTAATTAGACGTGATCGATTAAATACTATGCCAGTGTCCACCCATAGAACAAGTGGGCAAGTATTGTGGACTGGAAAGGTGCGTGAACCATCAATCATCGTAATGTGCCCGCTTATGGATAGACGGCCATAAACTAGAGCCGTATTGAGCATGGAATTGGGTGTGAATGCTTGGAGTAACTATTTTGTGGGGGTTTGGGGGCTGTCTGACGCTTATCGTAATTAAATTGGTTGCTTTTGTGACACTTAAGGCGATTAGCGCATTGATTCGATGCCAGGGGCTAATGTAATGGTAGAAATGGTCGTGTTTGCATTTGATCGCATCGATTAATCAAATTACAAGCAATTACCATCCACGTACCTAGCGCCCAATTATGGGCATTAATCATTCATATATTCTTTAATTGCTTTCGACTGAAACTCGCACTTGGCCAAGAATATAACGTAGGGAGAGCAATCAAATTAATTGGTAACAGATCTTAATTGCTAATTAATTGAATCAAATCGTTATCAATTTGGACTACACCTGTGCACATTTAAATATGAATTTCAGTTGAAGTTTAATGCGAGTTGAAAAACATCATTTGAGGTAATAAATTTTTGTCTAAATTGAGTTTTAATATTTTTGGATGTTTAATTTGATCTGAAATGTAAGTTTAATTTAATTAATCAAATAATTAATGCAGATCTTTGCTTGAAAATATTTGTAGAACAATTGACTGGTTAATTTTCCAACAGCAAAGATATCTTTTGATAAATCGAAATTGAATGAAAACTCCATTATTATAATCAAAATCATTATTTGGATTTTTCTTTTGATTTGTTTTCCTAAGTTACGCAGTCAAAATTGTATTAATTTGCCAACATTTTTCTAGCAGCTTTTCATTTCAACCAATTAGTTGGAATTATAACATTTGCGAGCTATTTCTTTTAACTGGAGCTGATTTCAGAATACAATTACTGCTGTTCGTGGCATTTTTATTTTTATTTTCATTTTCATTTTGAATTAAAATGAAAGTTTCTTGCATTTGCGAGCAATGGGCAATTATTTTGTCACTCGATATGCCAATTATGCCGAAATAATCTTGATTTTTGTGAAGCCGATAGAGCTAAAGCGGCAGAAATGACCAGCAGCTGGCTGCTCACTTGCATGGGGCACATACCACACATTTCGCTGACGCTGCCTCCTACGAATGCTGTGGGTATCACAGAAAAGAAATAAAGCCGACGAACTGACTAGACATTGAACGCACTTTTTGCCCAGCAGCTTGGATGGCTAAGAGGGTGGCGAATAAAAGGATTTCTACGGCTCAGAGTTGAAGCAGCTGCGGATGGGTGAAGTGCAAATGATAATAGAAATGGGGAAAGGAAAATTAAAATGAATGCCCAACCCCACGGTAGGCCGCATTTGTGGAATTTACGCAATTTACGCATTTTAAGCTATTAAGTGATTTCCTTAGCTTTTTACTCAAGTGCGAGTACCATTTTTTTGTCAGTCTGTCTTTATCTTGTATTTTATTTTGTTATTTTCTTATTTGATTTGTTTTTTATTTTGTTTTTTTGGATTTGGCTTTTGACAAATTGGGGCAATTTCATTTGTTGCAGTGTGTGGCTGTGCGTATGAGAGAATTGAGTTTTAGACCGACACACAATTTATTGCCTGAAGGGCAACAAATCTTTGGCCAAGACTCGTGTGTGCGATGGGAAACCGAAATAATTTGTACTCGTATTTGAATAATGCTCCCTCACTTATTATTATTGTTTAGTATTAAGAGTTGCCGAGAACTTACCAATTTAAGCCAAATATTTGTGATGAGTAGCTGATTCTTTTCGTCCTGCAATGAAAAAGAATGAAGGAACATAAATTAGAAATTACAAAAATGACTTAGCAGGTAGAGCATAAAGACTACAATTGTATCAACTTCAAATAAATTTGTTTGATGTCACATTTGAATATTTGGAAGGCACTTAGAATAAAAGACTGAATCACACAATTGAGAGCATGCTCGAGTTGCTACTGTTCGAGATGTAGTCGAGGTAGACCAATCGAAGGTAATCGAAATAAATTGAATTGAAGTCAAAATAAAGCATTTTTCCTGACCAGCTTGGCCATCTTGCCAAACAGTGCTCTGTTTTGGTCCTGTGCAAGCACACGAAATCAATAAAGCATGCAAATGAAATTCAAACATCTCAAATACTTATCAAACTTTTTTGGTCAATTTATAATGCAAATATTACAATATTTGTTTCCGTTTAACTTAATTCATTTTATTGACACATAAACAGCTCTAAATAAAAAATATTTTTGATTTGAAACTATACGACAATCATTATTGTTAAATAAGGGGCTTATTGGCTGAAAATGCCTTTCTTTAGCAGACTGGCAGACGTGTCGAACGAATTCTTATAAAATTCAAATATTCTCAACCACAGATTTCTTCAGAAATTTGAAATGAGTTTATAATTCGCCAGCTGTCCAGCTGTCCATCTGTCAATTTTGTTATGTTAATACAGGACACTCTGGTATTGATAACGAAATTAGTCGGAAGTGAACAGTAGCCATAGAAAGAACTGCGTAATTTTAGTATTAAACTGACTTCTATTAAAGCGCAATCATCAAAAGCCGACGGACCTGAAAGCTTCTGAGTAAACAATAATATTTCTCAATAAATGAATGAATAAATATGTATTTCGAATTCAATGATTACACTTGCCAACAAGAAAAGAAATATATAAAAAATAGAAATAAAATATCCAATCCCGGAATCCAAACAAGGCCACAGTTTTTCCCTTGGAAAAAATATTCATCTCTAAATTCTGCATTTTGGAAGGATTTTTTTTTTATTGGTTTTCTTTTCTACTTTTTAGAAATATCTTTTCTTTTTAGGGCAATTTTCTAAAATGCCGGCCGAATTTTTTTCTATCTCGTCTTTTGAAATATAGACCATAGTCCAATTTTGTAAGGCTGTGGAAAATAGCTATAAATATCTGTCAAACTTGAAAACTTTAGCTCTTTTAAATCCATCAAAATATTGTATAAATAAATCAGATAATAAGCTAATTGTAGTTACTATTATTATTATTATTGCATTCGGCATTCCTTGTGCATTACAACAAAGCAGTTGCTATCTAGCCGGCATCAAAAATGCTGTTGGCCAGTGTAATCATTCAGTTATGTATACGCTCCGTTAGCCGCATTGATGATGAGTGCACACAAAAGGAGCCCAGTGTCTGTCAATGCCAGAGGTGGGCAAATGATGTTGTTTGTGCTGTTGCTCTTGTTGTTCTTGTTGTTCTTGTTGCTGCTGTTTGTGCTCATTAAAGAACGGAAATCAAAGTAGACAATGAGATGGCTAAATTGCATTCGAGACATTCGCTCCGTTGATTCATTTAGCGAGCAAGGCCATGATGGCTATTTACATGGCATTTTCATATTCAAACTGAAGACAGTTTTTTGGATTCTGTCTCTATTGTTGTTGTCGGATTTTCTGTAGTTGGCATATTTATGTAGCGCAATGATTAACATATAAATTAAAAAGGAATTCATCGGAAGTGACGCTTTTGTTGGACACTGCCAGGCTGCCGGCCATTTGCCAACGTGCACGGCATTAAAAGTTGGCCAGCTGACCGGGTCTACTTTGGAGCCAAAACAGGCAACTGGCCAATTGTAGAGTTCTCTCTCTCTCTCTCTCTCTCTCTCTCTGATTTTGGCATATATTCGCCTTGTACATTGGTAACAATGTTTGACCTTTTGGCTTATTAGGGTTTTGCTCTGAAGTTTCTGCTGTTGCTGTTGCCGTTGGCGTTGCTGTTGCCGTTGCTGCGGCTGCTTTTTGACCAAACGAGGGCATTTTGTGGCCAAAAGCCAATTTGTAAGTGGCAACAACAGAAATCGACAAACAGACAAATGGCAAACGCCGCCCGCCCCACTTCGCAAGCCAAATCCTCAGTTTAGGTGACGAATGTGTGCTTGCGGTCTCTTAAATGGCAACCTAAAAGCGTTGCGCCCAAACAGGAAATCAAACCCTACAACAGCAACAACAGCAGCAACAACAGCAACAACAATGTTAAGGAACTGTTTAAAGGCGAATGTATGCGTACCATGAGTAGGGAAATGCACATGATCTGTAATAAATTGTAACAAGGTATCCCCGACACATATGTATATGTACTTATACATATACATGTATGCATATGTGATATGCAATCAATCACAAAAACCCAAACACCGAAGCGCGCCGCAATTGACAACACTTAAGATTTTGCCTAATTTGTTAAATATGAATATGTGATTTGAAGCAAATCTAAATTGCCTACATTTACTTGGCTATCGATGCTGATAAAGAATATACGTTATTTGGGGTCAGAGATGCTTCCTGCTTATGCTTGATGCATTCGGTACCACATCTGACATAGTCTCCAACATTGGGTTGATTAATGGGAGATTAATGCCATAAAAATAGGCAAGGCTGACAAAATGGTTGCCTTACAAGAGAATTCCAGCTTGTGTTTGTCTCATGGATAACTTGATACAATCAGATAAAAATCGCCCTGAGTTTTCCCTGTAAACTGGAAACTTTTTCATGTTTTGGAAATAATATTAAAATATAAGAAAACAAATTTCTAAAATTAAAAAGACTTCTGTTCTATTTTCAGAAAAATACTTCTTAATAAAAGAAAAATCTTGAAAAAGTAGATGAGTAGTGCACACTTATTTTGGAAACTATAAGTATCAAAAAAGCGAATGATAGAGTTCTGTGGACACATAAAAAAGCAAAAATAAAAAAAAAAACATACTGAAAAATATACATATTTTTGCTACGCTTTAGAAAAATATACCCTGGAATTAAGAAAACAAAAATCCTAAGTTTTAGGAAGACGCAACATTGGGTTTTAGACACACACAGGTTAGTTTCCCTTGGCGATTCAGGGTGATTTTTTTTCGGAATGTGCCAGTGCTAGTATTTACATTGTTTATGATAATAATATAAATAATAGGCGTTGTAACTAGTAAATCTTACTTGTACTACTTCCGACTAGAACTATTAGTTCTGTTTAACTTAGTTAATTGCTATGTTAAAAGCTAAAAATCTGATTTTGCTCATTCAAAAGCTTAAAGCTAGAAAATACGAAAGTATGTGTGGCACATAGCATGTAGCAACATCATCAGCAGCAGCAACAATAATAATGGCATTAATATTATCATTAACAAGTCATAATGCTCTATAAAAAAGTGTGTGACTGGTAGATACCCTGTACCCATCTGTTAAGTATATTAGAACGCTGAGGCCGCCGATTAAAAAGTCTTCAACACTGGAAGCATTGTCGAAACTGCCTGCATCTGTCAGTTTATCAATTTTTAATTGTTGTAGGGTATCATAAATACAATCGTTGACAAATGTCATTACAACATAATACATATTCAAACAACAATACCTGTGCGTGTCAGTGGTATTTCACAGGAATAACAGCAATCGCTTGCCGCATGCGAGCTTGTTATTGCTCTGATTGAATTGTGTAATGATTATTAATCAATAATTTTCTCTTTTTGTAAATTGGAAAGGGCATTACGATTATGAAGAAATTATTATTTTCTCAATATTTAAGGCATACTTGTTGTCTTGAGATTTAGTTTAAATGCTTTGCATCATGGACGACAATTACGATTCAAAGATAGTAATCAACTTTGGCACAGGGTATTTTCGATGCGAGTCTGTTTGTCTGGAGCACTCTTAATTTTTGTCAGCGTTGTCGTTTCTTTCTTCTTCTTTTTTGTTTTCACAACTAAATGTATGTCATTTGTCATGCCACATGCGAATTACATGTTGCCAGCCTCCCAAGCCCTGCCCCCAATACCCAATACCCAATATCCAATCTCATCCACTGCACACCATAAATCTCTCTCGCATAGTAATCAGTGCAAATTTGTTTTCCTTTTGTCAGTCTCGTCTCCCCTTTGAAATACATACGTGTCTCCGATATGAGTTTGTGCTTGTTGTATTTGGAGCATTTAGTCATAATTACGGAAGAAGGAAAAAAATGAAAACTAATTACGAAACACAAATTCTGAAAAACGAATGAGAGAGCGAAGTAATCAGTAGAAGGCAACGGAATGGAATATTGTTATTTAACTTCATATGCAATATCTTGAATTGAAGAACTGTTTTGGGACAAAGCATTTCCATAATGAACGGAGGAGATGTACTGTTATTTCTCCGCATTGCTTACGCTTTTCACAGATTTCCAGAAAAGTAAACTTTAAATTTGGTTTTTCTTTCTTCAGATTTCAATTCAATCCAAAAATGATTCAAATGAATATCAGAATATTTAAATTTGTAAATGACGTTGTTTGTTTGCTCAGCCTATTTACTTTTGATGGATTAAACGGTTTTATTCATGAATGCCAAGTTGTTTGTTGTTGCTGTTCAGCTGGAATAAATCAAAACATCATAAAATATTTAACACGCTCAGTGAACCAATGCCTATCAAACAGGATAGCTGTCAAGCTATTAAACCTGACTGATTGCCGATTATCAATAATAATGACTGTTTATCAACCCAAAGGGTGGAAATTTGGAGGGCTGCAGGCTGGACTGTATTATTATACTGTAACTTTGCCAAACAAATCTAATTCACTCACATTCTCAATTACACTTTTTGGGCAAGACATAATTAGGCGCATTCATTTCAAACGTACCTTATTTGTTTGATAGATTTATTTTTAAAATATTCTTTTTCTGAATTGGCTGAACATGCCAACGGATCTAAAATACTTCCAATTTATTTTCTCGCTAATTTACCATTCACATTAATTCATCTGTGGCAAATAAGAAGGCATTTAAATATATTTTAAAAAACAAGGAAAAGGATCAGTGACGAACCTAAGTGGAGAGCTACTCGGACTCGGACTCGGACAATCCACGCAACGGCTAAACTCTAATAAAGCAGTTGAGAGACTAGCTTAATACCTCTTTTATAATTTTAAGATAATTTTCAGAAATTATTAAGACATATTAAGAAATTTGTTGTATTTGTGTAGTTTTCAGGGATGTTTTCTTAAATTCAGGAAGATTTTTTTTGTTAGTGTAATTCAAGGAAATAATTTCTCTGTTGGATTGCTGGAATCTGCAGCCTGTGAATAAGAGAAGCGATGCGAACATTTAGTATTGTTGAAGTATCCAGTGACAGCTGCTGATGGCCAGCGTTGAGTTGGTCAAGTCACGTTACTCTTGGCCTTGTCACCCAGCAACCGGTACTCGCTGGCCAAGGACTGTGGCTGAAAAGGAGGACGGATGTCAGCAGCGCGTGCCACTCGCTAAATATATACAAACACACAAACATACATACAAATATACACTGGCCAAGCTTTCATTCACACGGGTATCAAGTGCACTTTTTAAATCACAAACTCAAAACACACAACCTGCAACGTAGACGCCAGCAGCGCCGTCGCCATTGCCATTGACATTGCTGTTGGTGCTGCTTCTAAGGCAATAGTTGCTCTTTCCCTCTTACTCCTCTCTTCCACTCTCTCTAGTTAGGTTACGCTTTGAGTTTCGTTGCCATCTCGTTTTTTTTATACAAAAGTATTTTATTTTTCACTTTTTATTGCCATTTCTTTGGCAATTCGTGCAGGGTGATAAGTTTTCTTCAAAGGAAATTAAAAGCGAAACGAAGAGGTCCCATTTTGGTTTGGGGTTTGGCCTGCCTGCTTGCACATTTCCGCTTGTGTGTGCATGTGTTTGTGTGTGTGTGTGTGCGTGGGCGGACTGCTGACATTTGCCTTCACCTTGACTGGGTCGAGTTCACAGTGTGTGTTCAGCTAGCACACCTGCTCCCCTATCCCACATACAACCAAAGGTACAAATGTCTGTATACATACATACATACATATATATATATATGTACATATATATATATATATATATATATGATATGGCAAGACAAGCTGGCGATAAAAGTTGCTTATTGGAAAAGTTGAGCGCTTGCAGCTTTAAAGCCAATTGGTCGCCTCACGCTGATAAATTTCCAATGATTTAATGTACGACTCGTCGAACAGTCGAACTAAATTCACATACATAGATACATCTGCGCAAACATTTGGCTTTGATTTCATATGGCGAAACTGTGGCCACAATGCAAATCAAAGGCAATGCCAATGGCCGCCAACCAGACAGAGAACCAGAGAATCGCGGCTTTGGCCACAGTCAATGCAATGCAGAATTTGAGAAGAATGGAGGCATTGCATTAGTGTATTGTACTATCTGACGCATATATATGTATACGCATCAAGCTTCTTAAGCTCACGTGGCGCGAGCTGTGTTTTACAATTGTCTGTGTAAACAGTAGCTGAACGCGATGGGCGGGCACAAAGCTACCAGTTGTGGAATGCAACGACGGGCGGATACCCTGTATTTGTAACTTAACTAGATATTGTACGTTCTACGTATCTGACATATTTCATTTTGAATTCGAATTTAACTATCTCTATTTTTTTGTTCATTTATGTAAACCTCTTAATTCAGAGAATTGAAAGAAATGAATGATTAAGCTTTCAGCTGGATGCACTTACATACCTCTTTGAGCACATTATAAACGGGTACAAGGTATGGTTAAAAAAGCACGCAAAGTGGAGCAGCAACCGAAGAAGGAAAAGAAAAACGGATGCAAAGCTAAATAACAGCAGAAACCACGACAACAGCAAACACGGCAGAAAAAGCTACAACAACAACAACACAGCTGCACACAAGCGAGCGCAGCGAACAGATGCGGCCACGCAGCAAAGAGTGAGACAGCGAGAGAGAGAGGGACAGAGAGGGAGTGCATAAGAACTTGTGGGTGAGCAGTCCAACAGCAACAACTGAAGCTCAAGCTTTTTCGCTTTCTTTTCGCGGCTGTTCTAACTCTCACTGGCCAGCGATAATTGAATAAAACCAAGTGTGCTCATGCGTGTGTGTGAGTGTGTGTGTGTGTGTGTCTGTCTGTGTGTGCTTCTGTTTGCGTTACACAGATGTACATATATGTTTGCTTGCTGAAATATGTGCATGTATGTGTGCCGGCATTGCTTCATTTAAAAATAGCTCCTTTGTTTATGTTGCAGCTCTATGTGGGTTGTGTGGAACGCACACGAACACACACACGCACGCACACACACACACACGCACACACAGCCCTTTGCAGATGGGTTCGGCGAAGTTAGAATAGCATCACAGTAAGTCATAGATTGAAATGAAACGGGAATGTTTAAAGTGGCAATGGCCCAGTCGATGCTCTTTTTCTTAATCAACAGTTCGAGCAACTTGTGTCCTTCGGCAATAAGCCAGTTGTCTCCAGGACAGCCGGTACACAATCATGTGCCACGCTTGCTTTTATGTTGCTCTGGGTCTACCCCCTGGAATACCGCCCGCTCTTACGGATTATACGACACCTGAGCTGACAGTTAGCCTTAACATATGGCATGTACGCTTGACAGCTGGGCGAGCGGAGGCAGGCAAACACACAAGTCCTGGCAGCCCGTCGATGCTTGACGGAACCAGGCTGCTATCGAAAAATGTCAATTATTTTGAAGTTAATTTAATTTTAATATTCTATAAAAACCCAGGCACAGACACCGACAACTAGAGGCATTCAGCAAACATATGTGCGCGGTTTTTATTGTTACAATATGCTTATACTTTTGTTTGCCTTGTACACTGACAAGAATAAGCGTGTATCTAGTTTTGGATTTGATGTAAGTTATTTAGGAAACTGTAATAAGCTGTTGATAAATAATAATCTATGCTAGTGTGTGTATTTGTAACTGATAGACTTTAGTAGTCTTTATTGTTATAATATTAATTGAATACAACTTATTTTGTATTATTTTATTTTTCTCGCTCTCTGTACATGTAGCTTTGTGTGTGTCTATCAAAGTAATGGATTGATGACGACGCCCAAATGGTTGTTTTCGGTAAGCGCTACATTGCCATGCCATAAATTTGCAACTTTAAATATATACGTAAACAGCCATAAACAGACACCCAACCCAACATATGTCAAGTGGACTAGGGGGTGCAGCTCCCCAAATAAATTATTGTGCGGTTGCCCTTATTCTATGTGCCAATAATATATTTATTGCTCTTACACTTTTGTTCACTGAAAAATGTTACTTTCAAAATTTGGAAAGTTTTTTTTGGTTTGTGCTATTAATTTCAAATACCCACTACAAGTATATAAAAATGTTCGTAGAAAAATGTTGTTTTGAATTACATTGTTTGGCTGCTGAATGGAAAGAAAAAATAAATACAGAGCCTTGCAGAGAGTGTGTGTGTGTGTGTGATGAATTTGAATCTCAATACAACAAATAATAGCGATTGATTTCATGTAGTAGCAAAATTAAATTTACCACAACGACCATCAGGCTGGCTTATTTATTTATTTTAATTGAATTTGTTTTGTACCACCCCAAAACGGCAGCCACAAAAAAATGTGGTAATCGGACTTCCCCCTCGTCTCTTGGCTTTGCAACACTGATTACGCAATTATGCACTAAATTGAAAGCTTTCCCATGTGTGTGTGTGTACTATAAATTTGCATAGTTCCAATTGCTAAGCAAATTTGTCCCAAAAAAAAAAAAACCAGAGAACGTTGCAAAAGAAAAGCGATACTGGCAACGAAAACGGAAAATGACGAGAGGGGGCTGCCTCCGATGGGGGGATGGCGAATGGAATGTTGGGTGGCTGGCTGGATGGCAGAAATGATTGTTATTCGGACGAACTGTAAATGTATTTTCGTGCAAATGGTAAAACACACAAATGCCAAAAGACAACTGCTTGTGGAATGGGCCAAAGGACAAAGTACAAAGGGCACAATGCAAAAGAGATGCGATTGTGTGTCAATGTGCGAATATTTGTACTCTAATGCCAAAGTTAAAAGAGTATATTGGTTTTGTGCAATTCTTGTCATAAGGTCCCTTCATCTTTCTTATTTTGAGACTAGGAACATATACTCTTCTGTGCTGTCAATGGATAAATTGGTGAAAATTGTATGCTAGGTCCAATGATGGGCTTTAAAGATTGACACCGCCGCTAGTTTTTAATAAGCTCTCTTAAAGATCGATAGAGAAAATGAATGGGCACGCCCAATCCCGCCCGCTTAATTGCAAAAAAATCTATATATCTGATAGGCCCAATCTATAGAACTGCATTTGAAACTAAAGTGCCAATTAAAATTACAGCCATCAAAATTGGAATACATATTTGATCTCTGTTAAAGGTCGACATATTAATTTTCGGGCCACGCTCAACATGAAAGGCGAATTCCGAGTAAACTCCTCCCAGGATTGGTAAGATTTCATGGTTATGATTACCAAATTTGAAAAGCTTATTGATGATTATTCAGTGGTCGAGGCATAAACATCCAACCCCATAGGGTTACTTGCTGGCATATTGCTGATATTAGAGTATTCCGCAGTCGTTAGTGCCCGACTGAAACATTCCTACTTGTCTGTTGTTTCTTTTGTGGGGCACTATGTAAAATGCGTATGTGTATGCGAAATTGAACGGACGAATTCAACGTGGGGTCGATGGAATGGGTCAGATGGCGATGGACATGTTTCTATTGGCGCTAAATATTTTGTAAATTGGCCCGCATTTTGTTGAGCGTCAAATGCAATTTTAAATTTACGTCTGCCATACAAAGGCAGCCAGCAGCGTGCGGTGAGGCAATGTGGCAGTGTTGCAATTCAACAATTAATTAGAACGCTGAGCAAACCACAAAAACACACACGCACATCACGTAAACACACTCCAATACTCACACACACACACACACACATGTGGCAGTCAGCCTCCATTAAAGCGGTTATGTGTGTGGGGAGGGGGGAGAGAATGTGTGGCAATGCCCCAAATTAAAATTGTTTGCATTTGCTATTCAAATTGGTCGGCTGCCTAATTTGAAAATGCTCATATTATTTTATGAATTGATGCAAAGTTTTTTGGAACCAACTTTAACTATTCACTTTACGTGTGTGTATAAATAAATCTGCAAAAGTTTTAATAAATATACGTATATATTTGTATATATGTATGTATATATTTATTAATACTTTTAAAAACTTTTAATGCTACTGTGAAATTGAAAATACATATATACACACAAATATTAAATCATATTTTTAATACATTAAATAATAGTATCACTTGCCTCTTGCAAAATTGATAAACCATATTGATAAATAATCAAAACAAAATAAATAAAAATAAAATTGCTTTCGTATATATGTACATATAAGCTGACGGTGCATTACGGGTAATTATACTTTATAATGAGGATAGCGACTGTTTTAACACTTCATTGCCATATTATTATGAATATTTATATTTCTTTTGTGCCATGAAGCATTAAATTAATGACATAAATAAGCGATCGGCCTTTAAAGCGTTTATGCGAATGGCATGCAATTAATTTTTTTACCTTTTTTTTATGATTTCTTTTTGCATTGCTTGCCAGCTCGTTGTTGGTCTTGTCGGTTATATAAACAGAAGTAAACAAACGAACGATCAGTACTAGGGATGCACGTTACGACAACAGAAACAGAAACAGCAACAACAACAACAGCAACAACAACAGCAACAACAACAACAGCAACAACAACAACGACAGCTACAGCAGCAGCATAAGTTCAATAAAAACCGCAATGACAACAACATCCAAAAATTGCGCAAACTGTAAACAAGTCGAGCAAAAGTGCCGTTAATAAACGCCGCACACTCCGCATGCACACCCAATAACAAACGTATACTAAATAAAAGAGCACAAAAATTGAGACTGCGTTATGTTTGATTATGTATATACATACATATGTACACATGTACATACATATATCAGAATACATTGAATGCGTAGAAGTATGAGTAAATTCTTAAGTAATTGAATAGTTGTGAGTAGAAATTTCTGAATAATTGAGTTGTGTTGTATCATTATCTCAAGTCCATTACCTTCTTCCAGATTCGATTAACTCTATCCGCAGCATCAAGACTTGCAGATTAATATCAATATGACTAGATCTTGAAATAAATCGTTGAATTATAAATTATCAAATACAAATAAATGGAGCTAGCAATGAATTTTAAAGTAGTTGAAGTAAATATAGCGGAAAACGAGAGTTTTCGAATTCTAATTTAGAATATCTTTTTCTTGCTTATATTACTATACATTAGTATTTTAAGATTTCAAATATAAAAACAGCTTGGATAATTTATAAGATCACCTAATTTGAAAAAAAAAACTTAATATATTGCTATGATTCCAGCTCAACACCTCTAATTCGCGAGTTGTCTGTTTGGCTTCGAATGCTGACAACAGCCATACTATACCATATAGCAGTCGAAAGAGCTAATTTCGATACTGTTTTTGTGTGTTTTTTTTTAGAAATATTTCTTTGATTGGAAATATATTTCTGAAAAATTGAAATAAGACTTTATTTTTATAATTTAAAGCTATTCTTAAAATCAAGAAAAACTTTAGAGTTTTCAGACCGAATTTCATTTTAATGTATTTTTCTAAAATTCTGCAGGATTTATTTATTAAGGGGCTCAAGCAAATAAATATTGAGACGTAATCTATACGTAATCTATACTGCGATATAGTATTAAAAACTTAAACAATTAGACAATCGGGCAACTTGAGTGCCAATTAAATATATTATGGCATAAAGTATGTTTGTATATGTCTATAATTTATGGCCACTGCCCATTTAAGTGGGCGGCATGGCCAGTCTCTGCCACAGTCTGACATGCAGCCATAAAAACAGGAGAAACACACACAAGCACACACACACACACTTGCACATGCAAATATTACGCTAGAGTAAAATGTGTAGCATACTTATGTGCTGCGTGCGTGCTTTAATAATGCCCTTTATTCTTTTAATATGTTAAACAGCGAAGGCATGAGATAGGGATACGAATGACAAGTGCACATGGCGCATAGGTTTTACTGTGGTCAGCCACCGACAAGTGAGGGGGCGTGTCCGAGAGAGCTGTAGGGGGAGGGGCGTGCGGTGAGATATTGCCCGGTACGTGGGCATTTCACTGCCATACGCGTATGCGTAGTGTGTGTGTGTGTGTGTGTGTGTGTTGGTGTGTACTGGTGTGTGTGTATGAGTGCGTGTCCTGTATTTGTTTGGCCATCGTGTAATTTGATATGGCAAAGTTTTTCGACACTCAGTGAAACATATTTCAGCGACGTGCCTTCATCCATATATAATTGCTTTAATGCTGCCAGGATTGCTATCCATCCTGCCTTGTGGCACTCTAACAAAAACAAGAAACAATAACTCAGGAGGGGGACTAAAATATAAACACAACTCGATTATGAATTCATATAGCAAAAGTCAACAAGCAATTAAAATTCGTTAACTGTATTACTATTTACAATAGACGAAAAGTGGTTGAGAAAGAAAGTTTTCTAAACTTACAAATTTCTTTAATCAAAGAGTAGTGGGTCTGCTTGCCACAATTGAGTATTTGCTGTCCGTCTTTGTAATTGCAATTATCTCTTCAACTATAGCAACTATGTATAACCAGTTTGAGCACAGCAAATTTGCTGACCAACCTCAATATTTAAATATGGCATGTGTTGGAGCAGCCATTACTTTCAACTGTCACTCAAAGTCAGGCTTTGTGTGTGTTTACCAGCTGCATAACGATGCGTGCAGGGACAATTACACGCTTTGTGTGCGCCGGGAGTGTCACACATACGCACACGCACAACCACTCACACACACATACTACCATAGAGCGGAATAGACATGCAGAATAAGAACAAACATTAGGTTTGCTAAACATAAACGCCACATAAAGTGTCAACAGTTGACAGTCTCAACTTTGCACAATTTACGACATTTTCTAGGGGTTGGCCAACCAACCCCCAATACGCCCCATCTTCACCTAGCTTACTGCTGGAAGAAATGTAGAGTTGCCAATTCGGAATTACATTACCATCATGCACACTCGCACACTAACACATATGCACAATGTCACGAGCGCATGTCAAACCGCAATAGCTCTGCTCATCTTGGCCATTGCATTGTGACAGAAAGGGGAAGTAGGGTGGGGGCGGGCGTTATGGGTGTTACAGCTTGAATAAGCCTTACTCTTCGGCTGGTCATTTATTACAAAACGACAGAAACACATCACGTTAATTGCCAATTAGAAATGTGAAGCATTAGTTGGATATTTATACATATACATATATATAGTGTGTGTGAATGTTTAAATGTGTCATGTTCTTACTGGTTGGCTAGTTGTCGACGCATGATTGAACGTCCTCAACTAGTGTAGACAGCTGCGTAATTAATACAACTCCAACATATTTATTTGACGCCTGTCATTTCTATTTCTAAGGTTGGACGCCAAACCAGTCCACATCTCGTCTTTCACACACTGCTCATCACCTGTCGAGCAGCCCTGCAGTGAGCGTGATTAGTTGTCAAAAGCTATAGAATATTGTGATATTTAATGTTATTTATGCACACATAAGCAATTCTGGTTTATTTTTGATACAGCGAATAGTTGAGCAACTTAATATGGTACTATTGGTATGTTAACTGTGTCTAAGTTGCGTTGATTTGCAGTCAATAAATGTTAAAAAAAAAACCCAACTTGAAAAGGTACGAAATCTTTTTCAACATAATGGGAATATAATCCTAAGTTGTCAAGAAGTACCCTTTTGGTTGGTGTCATATCTCTCTCTTTTTTAACGGATATGTATTACTAGACCTTAAAGTTGGTCTGCTGACATCTAAATTTTAGTCCGGTGTTCTTATGTTATGTTTTTGTATGTATATATATTGTATATAGTTATATTATATTGTATCTTGATCTCACATCTTAAATGTCACATATCTCTTAAATCGCATTTACCAACCGATTGTTCCTAAAGTAGGTGTATGTTTTGGTTGTCCGGTCCCTTCGGTTCCTTCACCAAAAGATTTATCAAAATTTTTAACGAGATTGCTTTTAAATTAAGAGAGTACAGCGCATATGGACATGGCTATATCGGTTCGGCTGGAGATGCTGATCAAAAATATATATATATATTCTATGCGGTCGCAGACGTCTCCTTCAAAACGTTTTAAAATTGAAAATATGATTAAAATAATTAATGATTACTTGAATCGCGTTTGCTTTTTATCAAAGCTCTGAGTAAACTAATATGTATATATACATATGTACATATGTATATCATCTGTCATTCGGTTACAGTTGTCCCTTTTTGAATTGTAAACAAAATCAAACCCATTTCCTGAAATTCTATTTAATACGGAAGATTTCCAAACTAATCCGCTTTAATTGAAAATATTCCATTTGTAAGATCAGGTTTTTTAAGTTCTGAATTGATTTATGTTTGCATAATTAGGCAGCTTTTGTGGTCTTAATATCCAGGAATAAATAAGTTAATTATTTTATTAATTTATTTATAAAACCTGTAATACATTTATTATTACAGTTAATAATGCACGTAAGATAAGTCAATAATATATATTATTTGAATTGTTAAACACACTATTTTGCTGCCAAGCTTGTCAACCAATATTGTACACAAGAAAAATATTTAAAGGCATTTCCACGTTTAAATCCTTTGAAGAGTGTATGCCTACTGCTAACTAAGTGTGTGTGTGCGTGAGCGTGTGTGTGTGTTTGTGTTTGTGCAGCACATAACGTATTCAATTAATAAATGATACTTTCAGAGGTAAAAAGTTGCGAAAACAACAGCGACTCTGAGAACAAAACGGAATTGCGTAAGCGCCAAGTATGCCAAAAAAGGTTTGCAGCCAAATTATTATTATGGTGTGTGTGTGTGTTTGTGTGTGTGCGTAAGTGTAAAGATTTGCCTGCATGAGGTGTGCTACGTGATGTACATGCGAATGATGCCACTAAAATGATAAAGTCAAAACAGTGGAAGCCCCATCTAAAGACACCCTATCCAAGCAAACTATGGCTACCCTACTCATTCGACGTGGAATCTGGACAGTTTATGCTTGAATTGAATTCATATTTTTAAGTATGTTTCAAAATGCTTAGAATTTGCTTTTCAAATTTGTTACTTAAGCATATCTGAAATATATTTAGTTACTATTATTTGGTGAGATAATATTCTAAGTATTTCTCTCTTACTGTTAATCTCTCACTTTGTATCTGCTTTTTTAACGACTTGAATCTTATTTATTAAAAGTTTTTTTTAAAAATTGTGAACTGTTTTCATTAAACAATAAATAAATAAAAATAGAAAAAATAAATTGTAGTTCGATACTAGTTACAATTATATTGGCGAAAAATGCCCTGGATGAGGATGTCATTGAGCCATTGACTATTTGTAAGCTCGAGCTTGTAACGCGGATTTCATAAGAAAACTAGATCAGGTCACGCTATGACTATGTTCTAATAATAATGCTGACTAGCTAAATATGACACCAGTGGCCGGAAAGTAAGTATAAGGATACTCCTCAAATCTTCGAGCAGATGGGGAACGAGGTGTATCTGCTTGGATAGTGTATTTGGGTTAGCCGGTGGCAGGTCCATGTTAACTAGGCTTACCTTGGCCATAAAGAGTTCTGGGTAATAAAGCGCCAGGCGGCAACTTAACTCACATATTCAACACAATAAAAGCTAACAAATCTGGTGAGAGCTCTGCATCTTATCGCTCAGATAGCATTCGATTCGATACATAAGAATAAGCCCACGCACATCCACACACACATACACACACATACGCAGATACGCACACGCACATACACACACAATGTAACATTTGCCAAGAACCGGAAACGGATACAAAAATTTCGTATTTTTTGGTATTACGAACTTCATCTTGCTAGGATTTGCTGGCATATCCATACAAAAGACGTCAGCAACGGGCAGGTGTTGGTTGCTGCTGTGAAGCTTCACATCGCAGCAGGGGATGAGCTGCTTAGGGGTTGAAGGGTTGAGGGTCGGAGGGTCGGAGGATTACGCATCAACGTAGACAAATTGCGTATAAGGCACGTCCCACACAAAACATTTGAAAAATTACTTTAAAACACTGACAGACCGAATGGAGAGCAAACGATTTCCCGCTGATTCTGCTATTGCTGTTGCTGCTGCTGCCAGACATAAATGTGGTTATATCTTGCGATATGACAGACAGACAGACGGCCAGACAGACAGAGCAAAGCGAACAGAAACGCATAGTCGACTAGCTGCTGAAAGTTGAAAGGTTGAGAGCGGAGCAGCGCGAATAACTCGCTCGGACAAAATGGCAAAATGTTCTTTGACGCATTCTGTGCGAAATTCTCAGAAATGAAATGTGGCAAACAAAAAAAAAAAGAGCGCAGCATTTTTTGAAATGTTTTGTGCGGTAGCGTTTAGCTGGCCTTGAACTCATGAGCGCTTTTAAAAATAGAATAATTTTCAGCGAATGATGTCATTAAACAATCAGCAGTTGCCACGCCCATCACGTCCACGTTGACGCCCATGCACTTAAGCGCTCTGCTGAAGTCATCTCAAGTGTGACAAATATTGTTGATGCACACTTTCGAGCTATTAAAATCACTCATTCGCAGCGTGTTCACTCGTACTGGCTTCACCGTTCCATTCCGTTCCTTTTCTTTTTTGCTTATTTTTTTTTTAGACCTCATCCTTATGGAAAATTGGTTAGAAGGGGGTAAAAATCATAACATCTAGTGAATGAATATGTGGAATAATGGTCTGCAGATTTTTTTATTTTTTGTTCTCTCTGATTTTAAATTTGTTCTCTCACTTCGAAAATATCGGTCTATTTCGTTATCCATTTATCAAGCAGATCTGAAAGTCGTTGTGAATAATACTTATCAAGAATATTAAACTCGACATTCAATTCAAAACTTAAGATATTTCATTATCAATTTTCGATGTCATCCTAATTCTATTGAAATATTATTACGAAAATAATTTTTATTTTTTTTTTAAGGAGAAGAAGAAGAAGTGTTTGTGTGTGTTGTATGTAGTATTCGCTGCACTTAGTTTTAGTTTGACGCATTTACGAAACTACGAATAGATACTAGGCCTGGGGGCAGAGTATCTCCTCGCAGGAACTTTGGATTAGAGAACTCTGGGCATTTTTGTTTTTTGTTTTTTGCACAATGCTGTATCCATTAAACGTCAAGTGCAAAGTGCAACAAAAGTGCTGCAGAAATGACGGTGTGCGTGTGTGTGTGAGTGTGTGTGTATATATAATAAAAAGGCAGGTTTATAGGAAGACCTTTATATAGAGAAGGAAAGAGAGCAACAAAGAGAAAGTTTGAGGGATGGAAACTCCAGAGATCTAGAGGGCTTTCGGTATAAGGCTTAAGGCGCTGCAGCTGCTGCTATTGACAATTCTAAAGAAATTTATGTTCGAGTGAACTTAACAAAAAGATGTGTAACTGCACACACATATACACACACATATACACACGCCCACATGGTACACCCAGAAGGATGAGTACTTGGCTGTTGCTTTAGCTGACCTGATTGCTGTTTAGCTGATAAGCTCCAACATCCTCGCGCCCAGTTCGCACATGTGGCACAGACAGCCTGGCAGCCTTGGGGAAGCGGAGGCGTCACTTATCAAGTGATTTATGCTTGTAATTTACTAGTGCACTTTACACACACACACACACACAAACACACACACACATACACACATTCAAACATAAAACAAGGGCGAGCCAGACAGATAGATAGAGAGAGAGAGAGAGAGTGGGAGTGAGAGTGAGAGAGACAGAGAGAAAGTCCCAAAAGTCTGCTATGGCAAATTGTCAAACAATGCAAAGCTTTTATTTAGAAAAGTCAAAGCACTGAACTACTACAGCCAGTGACCAGCGAGTCCCCGTTCCAATCCCAATCGCAATCCCAAGCCCAGCCTCAGTTCGCATCCCAACTCCCAGCTTCAGTCCCTAGGCATTCCACATTACTATTACTGTCAAGTGACTCGGCGACGCTGCCCTCGCCCAGAAAACGTTATTAACTGGCTCACGGATTCGGCTAAGGCTACTAACTTAATTAGCAGCTAAAGCCAAACACAGCCAAGTTGTAATCGCTGTGTCCGGAAAACAGAAGCAGGTTATCAAAAGTCACCAACTTTGGCAAAACGTGAGAGAAAGAGAGCTGTATTTGGAGAGTTTTATTTATAATTTTAAGCGCTTAAAGAACAATGTCAATTGTTGGCTACAAATATAATTATATTTGCAGATAATGCCACTATTTTTATTTTGTTTTGGATACCATGAAAAATTGTATAAAGAACACGCGGAAGTATTTCCCACTCCATAAGGTATATGTATTCTTGAACAGCAGCAACAATGGATTCGAATTAGCCATGACCATCTGATATAGATATAGGGATATAGATGGAACTCGTACATCGAACATTTGACTAGTATGTATTTATTTATTGTTACTTCTGAAAAGGAAATTTAATTATCCTTAATATCACATTAAATAGCACAGGTTTCACATAGACAGTGAAGATGATACCGCCAGAAAAATGCTTGATGTACGAATTAATCGTAGGTTGCATATGTTTTTATAATTTTGTTAACTAAAATGGATGATATGGATACAGTTATCGATAGAAATCAATAAACTTATAAAGAAGATCATCCCCAACCAGAGCCACAGGTTTAAGTTCTCACTACTGAAAAATGTTTGGTGAAAATTGTAAATTTAGTTACATTTTGTGGAGAATTGGTTTTACTATTATTGGGGGTTCATGCCTTTCCTGTCACATTTAAAATGTGTAGTGCCCCATACGAGAATATGAAAATTTATATTTTCCTGATCATAGTTCACATACCCAGCAGAAAATTCATCTAGGAATATTTTTATACGAATAACAAAATGGATTTACGCTCAGGACGTCTTGTACAATATGTGGAAAGACCCCGGCGTCGAGAACGTAGGAATCCACCTGTCGTTCGAGAAAGCGATCCAGTTCCCAACCATCCCGTAGGCGGAGTAGCTATAGAACAAGCTATAGCTGAACAAAAACGATGGCCACAGGTATGTGAAGGCTTAATCTTTAACATATCAGTCTATGTGAGCTGAACAACAATCTATCCCCAGGGTGGCTGGAAGCTTTTATTGATCGGGCTTACGATAATATGCTGGCTTGTCATACTCAAAATGATATTTATTTAATTATTTGTTTTCTATTAAATTATGGCACTGAATCTGACGCAGATGCTGAAGAACAGGCTGAAGTAAAACTGGTACGAGTTTTCATTTAGTATTGCATATTTAAGCAATCGGTGAACTTGTCCAAATTAATTTAACTAGTGGAAGGAAGCGGACGCCATTGTTTTTTGTTTGCTGCACAACGGCTGTGGAACGCTTAACTCATTTCATGTGGTTCACACACAGTTGCCAGCTTGATCTATTTAAAGGCACCACACACACAGGTGTTGTCTAAACTAGGACTTTTCAAACATTTCCGCTCATGTTTGATATAATTCATTTATTGCAACGAATTTTTCGGACAAAGACAGACTTATAGTTTTTTGATATTTTTCCTTCTGCAGCTATATATGTATGCTATACGAAATTGAAATTGAAGAGACTTTGATTCGAATACATACATTTAAAAGGTGAATTTTTGAATACCATTGTTAAATGTTGCTAATTGTTTATTCGATAATCACACTAGTTCTTGATTTCAAATGACTATATGTTTCAGTAGATCTGCCAATATCTAAGTTTTACAATAAATTAAACAAACAAATCGACCGATTCCTCTAAAAGCTAAATGATTGAGTTGTCTGATATTAAGTGATTTTGGCTTAGATAACTTGCTTAACAAGAAAGTTTCGAAATTGTGGAGAATTGGTTTTACTATTATCGGGGGTTCATGCCTTTCCTGTCACATTTAAAATGTGTAGTGCCCCATACGAGAATATGAAAATTTATATTTTCCTGATCATAGTTCACATACCCAGCAGAAAATTCATCTAGGAATATTTTTATACGAATAACAAAATGGATTTACGCTCAGGACGTCTTGTACAATTGGAAAGACCCCGGCGTCGAGAACGTCCGAATCCACCTGTCGTTCGAGAAAGCGATCCAGTTCCCAACCATCCCGTAGGCGGAGTAGCTATAGAACAAGCTATAGCTGAACAAAAACGATGGCCACAGGTATGTGAAGGCTTAATCTTTAGCATATCAGTCTATGTGAGCTGAACAACAATCTATCCCCAGGGTGGCTGGAAGCTTTTATTGATCGGGCTTACGATAATATGCTGGCTTGTCATACTCAAAATTATATTTATTTAATTATTTGTTTTCTATTAAATTATAGCACTGAATCTGACGCAGATGCTGAAGAACAGGCTGAAGTAAAACTGGTACGAGTTTTCATTTAGTATTGCATATTTAAGCAATCGGTGAACTTGTCCAAATTAATTTAACTAGCGGAAGGAATCTGACGCCATTTTGTCGTCCTTGCCATGCAGCTTGTTTTTTGTTTGCTGCACAACGGCTGTGGAACGCTTAACTCATTTCATGTGGTTCACACACAGTTGCCAGCTTGATCTATTTAAAGCCACCACACACACAGCTGTTGTCTAAACTAGGACTTTTCAAACATTTCCGCACATTTTTGAGTTAATTCATTTATTGCATCGAATTTTTCGGACAAAGACAGACTTATAGTTTTTTGATATTTTTCCTTCTGCAGCTATATATGTATGCTATACGAAATTGAAATTGAAGAGACTTTGATTCGAATACATACATTTAAAAGGTGAATTTTTGAATACCATTGTTAAATGTTGCTAATTGTTTATTCGATAATCTTGATTTCAAATGACTATATGTTTTAGTAGATCTGCCAATATCTAAGTTTTACAATAAATTAAACAAACAAATCGACCGATTCCTCTAAAAGCTAAATGATTGAGTTGTCTGATATTAAGTGATTTTGGCTTAGATAACTTGCTTAACAAGAAAGTTTCGAAATTGTGGAGAATTGGTTTTACTATTATCGGGGGTTCATGCCTTTCCTGTCACATTTAAAATGTGTAGTGCCCCATACGAGAATATGAAAATTTATATTTTCCTGATCATAGTTCACATACCCAGCAGAAAATTCATCTAGGAATATTTTTATACGAATAACAAAATGGATTTACGCTCAGGACGTCTTGTACAATTGGAAAGACCCCGGCGTCGAGAACGTCCGAATCCACCTGTCGTTCGAGAAAGCGATCCAGTTCCCAACCATCCCGTAGGCGGAGTAGCTATAGAACAAGCTATAGCTGAACAAAAACGATGGCCACAGGTATGTGAAGGCTTAATCTTTAGCATATCAGTCTATGTGAGCTGAACAACAATCTATCCCCAGGGTGGCTGGAAGCTTTTATTGATCGGGCTTACGATAATATGCTGGCTTGTCATACTCAAAATTATATTTATTTAATTATTTGTTTTCTATTAAATTATAGCACTGAATCTGACGCATATGCTGAAGAACAGGCTGAAGTAAAACTGGTACGAGTTTTCATTTAGTATTGCATATTTAAGCAATCGGTGAACTTGTCCAAATTAATTTAACTAGCGGAAGGAATCTGACGCCATTTTGTCGATCAATATTAAATTAAATTGCTAAATAAAAAAAAAAAAAAAAAATAAAAAAGGTTTCTTGAAAGTCGATGACTTCAGCTTGGGTTTGCGTTGCCAGTTTTTTTTATTTTTTATTTTTAGATCCTTTGTTTTAGTGGACTTAATAAATTGAAGTTCATCGTAACTACTAACCTCTAGTTCTGCGGAAAATTAAAATGGCTGATTTAGTTATATTTCGACATATCCTAATATTCCTTTATTCACTGTAAATCAAAGAAGATGTTAAAAATCTAGCTGGGTTTAATTTTTCGTTTTCACTCATAAAACTTAAGCAATACTTTACTGCATTGGCCTTACTGATTTTAATTGGGGCTTAATTGGAATTTCTTTTCGTTAATTTGGCAGGCGCCTCGTTACTCGTTACTAGATGTCTGCTGCTCCTATTTTTCGCGGTTTTGCTTAGTTCTGCTGACTGGCACATCTCCAGGTACTTCTCTCCTTTTTGCTCTAGTCTCCATTCAAATCACAACTACCTGCATCTCCCCGCTCTCCACATTACTCACCCCAGCACCAACTGCACTCGACACTCATCGTTCAACGCTCGCTTTGTGATCAAAAACTGTTTGCAAACTGTGGTGAGTGGTGGTGGGGATGTGGGTGTGGGTGCGGGTGCGGGTGTAGATGTGGATGTGGGTGTGAGCATTTGTGTGCGGGCAGCGGCCCTTTTAATTAGCGCACTTCGCCACTCACTTTATCGGCTGCAGTGTGCACAGCACCATGCGCATCAGGGTTGAGTCTGAGAGAGGAGGGGCAGCTGCAATATTTGTCTGTCAGTTATCTTTTATCTCATTTCCGTTTCACCAAATTACAGTCGCTTTTTTACTGTGTATACTCGCTTTCTCCAGTTGCGGTTATTCAAATGATTTATTTGTTCCCAAACCTACAAATGTACTAACACTCATAAGTACACACCAGAAAATGGGTGCTTTTGTTTCTTAAATGTAATCTTCTTCGCGATCACATATTGTCATGTTAAATATCATGTGAATATACATATTATGATATACATATATGGCATAGCTATTCTTTAAATACTTATTTTTATGGTGCAACTTAAGCAGCTTGTTATGGTTGGAGTTGATATAAAAATTGTAACATGAAAACCGCCGTGAAAACTAGAGCGTCTTTATTGTTTTTGAAAATCATTTCTAAACACACGAAAAAAAAATGTGAAAATTAGAAATGCTTCTCTTTTTATTGAAAATATTTCTAAATAGTAGAAATTGCAACCCTTGAGAACGGTGGGTCAGGTGTTCGAATTTTCATTAAATCTGAATTTTTTCAAATTAAATTATATGCATTTGTAAGCTATATACAGAATGTGTATGTTGAAAACCTAAAATTCCAATGTTAAATAATATAATATTTAATAAAACTGTGTTGAAAGCGTTCTTTATAGGTTGTGTCTTTTTATTTTTTCTTACATTTTTCTGGACTTAAGAAAAATACACTGCGGAACGATGGAGTCGAAATTTTCAATAAAAAGTCGCCAAAGTCCTTAGTGCCAGAAGTTGTCGGTGCATCGTGAAAATATGTAAGTCGTTGTTTTATAAAGTCAAACATTGCGTTTTAAATCCAATACTCTTATTTCACGGTAAATTACTTATACCTATAAAATTAATAATAAAGAGGACTTAATTAGTCCCTCGTACAAAGCCACAAACAGGTTTTCGAATTAATGTCTGCATTTGTGCATATGTGACCTCATTATAATCCTATTATTCCTGCCTGAATTTGGATATTACACTTGACAAGTATAAACACACATAAAAATAACACCAGCTACTGATTAAAACTAGTCGAAATTTGATCGAGGCTGCATAGCTTTTGCAATAAACAAATAATTGTGCCTGAATGAAACATGTATTAATCAAAATTCATATTTCGTTTGAATTATTGCTTTCTGGTCACCCTGCCGTTCCATATACGGTATTCGTTTCGGTTTACTGGAATGCCATCAAGTGGAACGATTTGCAGCCCATTCACATGCTCTAAAACAAAAATCGTCATTGTTTCTTAGCTCTTGACTCAAGCATATAAAGTACGAGTGAGTAAATTTGACAATTTTAGTTTCGTGTGTGTGGCACTTGGAACGCCTCCGTTCGCCTGCCTCTAGTGCTTTCGCGACTTGCCCCTCCAGCAGCTGTGGATGCTGTGCTGCCGCATAATCTTCGACAGAAGCAACTTGGCACTTTTGGCTAATGGCCATAATCTGCACTCATGGCATAATTTTCGGTTGTCTTGCACGCGTCGCTTGTGTATTTTAGGTTGTGTATTTGGAAATTTTGGCATCCCTGGCGCATAATGTCGTTCCTTGGCATTGCCGGCGAAAAGCACATAAATACGCACGCAAACACTACACCAGAAACACACTCACATACGAACACGAATTGGGTCACAAAGTCAGTACTCGAAGTTGGTGTTATGCCATCATTTGCCAAATGGTTGGCGACCGTCAGCTGAGCTCAGCTTTTAGTCTTAAATGGTCCCAATCCACACACAACAAAACATGCCTAAGTTCGTGTTACCAATACTAATACGAATCAAGAACGAGACTCCTTGCTTATCCATATTCCTTACACTCAGAAGAAAATCGTCATCAATAGTTCTGCTGCCAAAGGTAACTAACCATTTTATTTAGAAAGTATGTTTTTGAAACGTAAGGGAATATTTTATATTAGAAAACGGAGTTGTTCTTTTCTTAATTATATGGTAAATAATCTTAAAATGTAACAAAAAGATGTCTCATTTAGAGAGTGTTCTTGATTTACCTGGCATATACAATCATTTTAGATAGCTCATAAATTCATCAAATTTAATTTGAAAGAAACTTCGAATTTTATGACGAAGGGGAGACCTTTCATTTGAGAGTTGAGTCGAAAAAGGCGATTTTCTCAACTGCAGGGCGAATTTTTCTGAGTGCATTGTCGTTACTATTTTATGATTTCAAATCATAAAATACATATCGTAAATATTAGATAACCAGCTATTTAAGACTATAGTGCTGTAGAAATAAACATTTGCCACATATTTGATCCCAACCACAGAAATTACAGTAACAGACAACGAAAGGAATATGTATAGGAATAAAATGAATCAAACTCTATCTGTACATTTTTGGAGAATAAGGAATATTTTGCAATAATTTAATAGCTTGTACAAATATCGATTTTTGGTGAGATTCAATAATTACAGATTGCCTGTGCAGCTAAATAGTGAGAACACTCAGTGGTCAAATTCAGAAATAGATTTTAAGTACTCACCACATCTATGATTTGCATTAGTGTTAAACCGAAACTCAGTTGCAATGGATCGGATTCGTTGACCACGGGGCGCTCCAAGCTGTTGTAGTTGTCCAGCAGGGCGTGCAGTAAACGCTTCTCGTGCGGTCCAGCTGAACAAGCTGTAAGAAAAAAGAAACGAAAGTGATACTATATTTATTTTTGAAATACTCTCCTTTAAGGATGTGCAGCAAGCTCTGGCCGCTAATACATAAGTCGCTGCTTAAGGCCAGCATGCAACAATGTTATGAGCCCAATAAGAAGCTTGAACTCAACCTCGAACTGAAACTCGCAACTCAATTCCATTTAATGAAAGTGTGCTGTGCTTTTGCCGGTGTGTATGGGTGTGTGTGACAACGTTACAATGACTTTTCTGGGCTTAGAGTCAGGCAGCCATGGTGGCAGTTAACCAGCATTAACGTATCGTTGTCATTGTTGCTGTCACTGTTGCTGCTTGCCCCTGCCAACTGCCACCTGCTACCTGCCACCTGCCACCTGCCACCTGGCTGCTGCTGCCAATTAAATTTGTTCAACCAATAAGTGGCATTGGTTTGGTTTGACGTTGCCAACAGTATTAGCCTGTGGCTGGGGCAACCCAACAGCTTAAGCCACAGCCACAGCCACATCAGAAGCACATGCTTCTGCTTCTGCTTCTGTTTCTGTTTCCGCCTCTTCAGCTTTTAAGGGACGGCTACAGCTCCATGCCATAGCAGGGATTTGGTTGGCTTTTTTTCTTCTTTAATTTTAAGTTTTGTATTTTTTTTGACCCAACCTCATAGCGGCAAGCAAGCATTTTCCGTATACACGTGCACAGATACATTTGAGCGCAATTTATATTGTCATTTGTATCGCTACCGAAGGAAGACAATGAAGAGGAGCGATTTCGCATAGATTTGATTCCCGGTCAGAGGACAGTTGAGAACATTTATTTTTCACAAATTGAAATTTTCTTTCCATGTCTGTAATGCTGTCTGTCCGCCCGAATTAGCAAAATATTTTATTTTTGTTTATTCGTGTCTACGTCACATCAAATGGTATAGTTTTTGAATACTACTTATAGAAGAGTTTGCCCAATTCATATGCTTGGACCTTGCAATAATTTGCTTGAGCTGATAAGAAGAACCATTCACGGAGACTTTTAATCTACATCAAATTAGAATCTTAAAGTCCTTTTGCTGACTCCACGTCAATTGTTTTGTTTTTACATTCGTATACTCCAATATAGTTCTCTCCCTGAACGAATACCGATGGGAATATAATCTCCGTGAACGAATACCGATGGGAATCTCGTCTCCCTGAATGAATACTGATGGAATTCGAAATACATACATATATAAATATTTCGCTAGAGCCAACGAACAACATTTTTTTTAATTATAAGCAGAGGTCACAAAAAAAAAAAAAAACGATTACATTAATTTAAATTGCCGATTAATTGACCCTATCGGCGCTATAGGATAGAGTCGTTTGAATTGACTTTTTATTTTATTTTTACTTTGACTGCCATCGCTAAGACGAAAACAAGGAATATCAATTGCAATGCCAGCTGGCGTCCTAAGAATTGTCGAAGCCACAAATTTGTGCAAACATTGTGGGCACTTTTGTGTTAAGTCGAGAGCCTTGGGTGCCAATTTGGTACAGCTACTGCATCAAGTCAATTTGGACAATTAGGACAATTACTTATGGTCTAAAATGCAAACGGAGCAAACTCCACCGTCTTGCGGTGCACATTAAAGTACAATCAAGGAGTCGGCCAGTGTGGAACGTGCTCGCAACTGACCAAAGTTTGGACTGCAACAGCCAACGAAAGGCATCGATTCAAATCAAATGGAATGGAGGGGAATCTAGGGCAAGTGCTAAATAATTCATGGCACGCTTAAGGCACATTTCCAACTGTTGGCGCCCCATACACCAAGCAAGTTTTGTTTATTGATGTACCAAAAACTTTGCATCATCCTCAAGCATGTGGACCTTGAGCTGCAACAGCTGCCTGAGACAGGGAAAAGATCGAACTACTTTACAACTGCTCACACCTACTAATAATAATAGTAGTGGCAGTAGTAATAGTGTGCGTGTCAGCAAGTACAGTTCATAACTATTTGCATCCCAGCAAAGAACACTCTTTTTTTTGGGCCAAAAAGTTTCCCACTGCCTGTGTGTTAAGTTAGAAATTTCCATAAATATACACATTGGTGTTGTGTAAATATTGATAGATTTTTAATGGTTGCTGACTGCCATATATGCGCCAGAAGCAAGAAATTTTATAGTTGCAGCTCGAGTGGCTCCCAACTTGAATACTTAGTCCATTAGCTTAGTGATAGATTGACAGTTATTGGACATAAGGGTGATATACCCAAGTTAGTCTGAATATGTTAAGTTAATATTTAAAAATAAATCTTTTAATAGAAATCTAATAGTTCAAATAAGGTACATATTTGATGATTATAATCACACTCAAAAAAAACTCACTCTAAAACGAAAAGTACCCTGAAAAAATAAGAGATCATAAGCGACTAGTTGACCTTGAAACATGTCAATGAATATCATATAAAACGCCTTTTTTCTATCATATAATGGTCCTTGCCAACACCCACTCATACACCCACATAACTGCGCAATCTGTTGGATTACAATTTGGGGGCAATAAACAGGGCAAATCACATCACGTCGGCCACGTTTTAATGTAGATTCTGGCTCATATGTCTACATACAGAATATGTGATTGGGTTGTTTGGCTAATGCTCCTCGAGGCGGAGGACGAGGAGGAACCCAATCTAAGCAGGATTGAATACCCACTCCATTGTTGTTGGCTGCTCGTGAAATACATCAGCAATAGTCTCTGGGCCTTATTAATGAATGCATTAACGGGCTACGTGCGGCTTTGTCCTTTCAACTGACTGGGGCACACTCGAAGCCAGCTCGTTGGCCATGACAGCCACTAAAGTGTCGGCCATTAACGATTGCATGTCAGATGGCTGGTACAAGAGTCTGAAGTAATTATGGGCAAAACAATGCCACGTACTGCGTTGACTTGCATGGGTGCATGGCAGCTGATGAAAAGCTAACAGGCAACAAGAAAGTGCGCATTAACTTATAATGGCTAATTGCAATTAATTGCTCAATTAAGTGCCAACACTTGAAGTGGGCTCAAGGGTTGGGCTGGGTTGAACTGGGTTGGACTGGGTTGAGTTTGGGTTTGGGTTGGACTTTGCCAGTTAGTTGGCAGACACTTGAGCACTAGCGTCAAAAATTGACATGAAACAAATCTACGCGCATCTGCTGTGCATTTGTTTGGCCTAAACGTGGGTGGCCAAAAGGGGCTGGCTTATACACTGGCCAACGCAGAGTGCCCTAGAGCTTGCGGCTGCTTGCCATAAATTATGCATGCGACACACTCTGTGGCTACTTGGCCCCACTTGACACTGGCAGTGGCAGTGGCAGTGGCAGCAGCAGTGGCAAAAGTGGCACTGGCACTGGCCGTGGCAAGTATCATTTAGCGAGAAGCAAATGGTAAGTGGCAAAGGCAAAGTAGTGCATTATCATGCAGGATATGTTAGAATCGCAATACATTTGATTACCTCTGAAATAAGTTGAGTGTGTTTTGCCTGTAACCAAAAAGCCTAACAAACAGCAGCAGCTAAAATCTGCTTTGTCGAGCCTAATTATGCGTTTAATATACAAACTGTAAATGTAACTGCAACTGCAGCAGTTGGCGTGGCCAAAAATCCGATTGCAAAGTTGCCCAAAGTTGTTTGGCGGGCAGAGCATTAAAATTGTGCGCGTTAACGGCCAAATTATACGAAATCATTTTCGGAATGCTATAAATGAGGCCACAAGTTAATTCGACGACGCTGCGAAAATAAAATGTAATGTCTTTTGGATGGCGCTTTAAATGAGCATCGAGCAGACGCACACACACACACACACCACTTCATACACCCCACTGAGTGCCTCCTCATTCTCCCACGACACACGCTTCCATGCTGCTAGTCATGGCCGATAAGCTGCGTCCGTGCCACAAATTTAATCGAAATTGCTCTATGACTACATACACGCCCCCAGAATGCGATCTGTGTGCGTATGGGTATGTGTGTATGTGCGTGTGTGTGTGTGTTTATCTCTCACGAGTATTTGGCCAGTCGTCGGCAAACATCGCCAAAGCGTTGCGCAACTCCCCAAGCGGACCCACATAATAATGTATGATGTGCAGGTATACATACATATATATATATATATTTGTGTTTGCATATGTATGTAAGTATCTAAATAATTGTTATTATGTGTGGAAAATTACTTGCATGATTGAACAAGGTAAATGAGAGAGAAAGAGCCCAATTCCGTCTTTGATCGAATGTATTAGGAAAAACAAAATAACAATCATAAGTCATAAATCCATAAGTACGACGAAACATAATTCATCAATTCAATACTTTATTTAATTTGTTAAATCAATCAGTAGACAGAAACAGTTTAAAATTCTAAAAGCTTAAAATCCCAATCCAGAAACCACTCACGACTGGCCCACGACACATGTTTTGCAGCATTATCCCGTTGAAATAAGGCATTTGGGTCTGGTTGATGCACCATAAAGTTCACTAAAATTTCGTCCAACAGGTGTATATAACCTTGCAAGTTCATTCGTCCAGAATTTTTACATATCGGGGTCCTGTTGAGATGATTGAATTTAGCCCAGATCATGAGCTTCGAGTTGGAGAAAATCTCTCAGACTTCTTTACATCATGCCAGTAATAATTTCAACCGTTCGGATTATCGAAATTAAAAGTTATCTTCTATAAAATCCCACATTTTGCCACTCCTGGTTCCAGGACATGTTTTCTTTTGCAAAATTGAATATGGCATTTGGTGCACCTTCGTTAAAGCCGACTTTGAATTAAATTTCTTCTAAACTAATCGATCACTACTTGATTAAAATTTATTGAACACTCTGTTTCGATATTTTTAATATTAACTCAAATAGAAATTTAGATGCAGTGGAAAAGGAAAAAATCCAAAAATCTTGAAAAAAACGAACGGAGCTTGCAATCCAATGCATTATAACAGTGTAAGAAGAAGAAGCATCGTTATATGTTTTCAGTGTATATTGCAGGTTCTTATTTGTCGATAGCATACATAAATTGTGTCTTATATTAAGCTTTGTTTGTGAAAGTGCTGCTAGTACTAAGCAATCGTTTATAGTAAATGCTTAAAGTTGTTTAATTACAGGAAATGACAATTTAGGAAGAGCCACCTGTCTGTATATTATAAGTCGTCTAAAAAGTGTTTATTCGAAAATTGAAGTCCATTGTGAGCCTTGGCGTTCTTAACTCCTGTCCAAGTAGACGGCGCTCATTATTTATTTTATATAACTGCCAACTGTGCCAAGGCGCTCATTGGCCATTGTCGCTAAACTTAACTGACAACTGGCAAGCAGCAGGCGAACATAAATTACACCACAATACGCAGCAGCATTAAGCAACAGCAGCAACAGTAACAGAAGCAACAGCAACAGCAACAACAGCCACAGCAACAACAGCATTAAACGCTAAATAGTTTCTCTAGGCAACTTTGTGCCTCCCCCCTCTTTCCAATTGCTTGGCTATGTGGCTGTGTAGCTCTTGGCCGACTTGGCCGTAGTTTATTGCAGCCACTGTGTCTGTCTGCGACTGCAACTGATTTAATTTTAGATACGCATAATAATTGGTTCACGCAAACGTGGCAGTTCGGCGTCTGATACGGATAGGCGGTTGGGGCTTGGGGCTTGGGCCTTGGGGTTTGCGGGTTGTGGGTTGGGGGCGTGGCATATATTTCAAGGCTTGCATTTGCATTTTTCAGTGGGATACCCAAACGATTTGAATGGGTCGTAACCAGATTAAGTAGTATCGAGGCTCAAGAATTAAGCATATGGCAGCTTGATGCACAGCATTTAATAATGACAGCAGCCGGTGAACTGGGGCGGGGGTAGGTTGAGCTCATCGGGTGGCAGTTGGCAGCACGGTGTATCGGTCACTTCCGCCACATCCGTCAGAATAACATTCAGGCAAGCATCACCAGCTTCCGCTTGGACAGGCGTCGCTGTTGCTGTTGCTGCTGTTACTGTTGCTGCTGATGACAACTCGTTAGTGTTGGCCATTTGCACAGTGGCAAGCACCGAAATACTGATGCCTACGTCCAGGTGAGTGTTGGGGCATATAGCAATTACCTGACGCCGGAAACTGTTGCGTCCAAATTAATGTTAACGAGCCAAGTTAAATGGTTAAATTGTTTCTTGCCACATTGCCACACACACGACAGCAACCAGCAAACAGCAACAGTAGCAACAGCTGACAGAGGCGCAATGCGGGCCAAGGGTTAAGTGGCAGCCACATACATAGCATCTTGGCCCCACAATGTTCTCAGCTCGCTGTCAATTTGCCTACAGTATCAGCTGCAAAAGTTTTGTTTACTCCCTGCACCTTTTTGTTTCACCTGTTTGCATGCGCTCTCCACTCCACTCCACTTCACTCCACTCCGCCTCACTCCTCTACTCTACTCTACTCTACTCTCCTTTCCCCGTCCCTCCTCTGCACTCCAACGTTTGTGCTCTTGCCGCTTTCTTTGCGCTGTTTGTCTGTGTGCGTGTGCGCTTATCGCTTACAGCCTTCAATTTAACAATTTCACTTTGTCACGCGCCCGGGCTCAGATTGCGCACCTGCCACACCCACTACCACTCCCCACTGCATCCACACTTCACGCTCAACCCCAACCAGACAGTTGTCTCCTAAAGCCAAATATGTATTTTTTTTCTCTTTTATAGAGTTTGTGTGTTTGTTACTCTCGTGCTGCCAAGCCACGGATATCAAATGGCATCTTTCCAGTTGGTCATTGAATCAGTTCGCTTTCCACGTATCCTTGGCCCTGTGTCTGCGTCTCTCAATTTCATCTACTTGAACTTCTGGCAAACAATTTCATTCACTGCAGTGGATCTGTCTTCAGACTGCAAAATTTATTTTGTTAATTGAAAATTTGCTTAAGCCTTTGATTGAAATGTTCGACAAGAAAGATTTCTATCAAACAATTACTTTGCTTAATCCAAGCTTTTCATACAACTTCCATTCGAAATCGACAAAACACTTATTCAATGGGATTTTGATAACTTTTTGGTGACAGCTTCAATTATATTTGTTCTCAAATTTGTCGGCTAAATAATAATAGCAAGTGTGAAAAGTTGAGCTTACAAGCTCTCAATCAATCAAACAGCAATCTACAATCTACAATCTACATCAAAATACATACACCCAATAGAAGTTGACATCGGATTATGGAAAATGGATAAAGTAAATAATTAAATTGTGTGGGCAAAGCTTCATATTACGTTAAAGTTTATATGTATGTCTATTTTTATGTATATGGCTTACAACTGAATTTGTATATTGGCTCAATTACTGGTTTTTCGTATTATAGCACAATAGCAATTTAAAGACGTTGTTTGTGTCATAAAGCAAAGTGTTGACAGACATCAAAGTTCAAGAAACTTATTAAACGTCTTAGAGCACACACACACACACGCCCACAGACACACACACAGATCCACACACGGACACACACAACTGCTTTTAGCCACTTAGCGTTTGACATGAATGTGTCACTAACGAGCAGAGTGTTGCGAGTGGCGAGTGCGGCAAAAGCCAGCGAGACGAGAAAATCCCAAGCACATTCACACTTGCAAGCATATGTATTTGTGTGTCTGCCTATGTGTGTGTGTGTCGCTTGAATTTGAAACGACTGAATAATGTCGTTAGCTTGTTTATGCAAAGGCATTTTGGTTGTATCTATAAGCAGCCAAGTCCCCATCAATTTGGTGACTCCGACTGGGAAGATCACAGAGACTGCGACTGTGATTGTGACTGATTGTGAGTGATTGTTGATGTAGCAGCTAGAGTCTCATAAATCGTGGGAAAAAGTGTGACGAGTGATAGTCTTAGAAAAGAGCAACTTGCGCATACCACTAGAGAATGAGAAAGATAGCGCGCGAGAGAGTGAGAGGGAGAGATACAGAGTGCAATAGAATCAAACAGACGGAGAGCGACTGATAATTTAAAATGTGTGTACTGATAAGCGGATGTGTGTATGTATTTATAAATATATGTAAGTTTTTATGTGTGTGTGTGTGTGTGTGTGTGTGTGGTAAGTGCATAGTTATAGAATGTGTGTTAAAGGAAGGGGAAGTTGACATGACAACTATGCAATTGCAGGCAATGAGCAGAGCAATGTGCAACTGTTTGGCAGACAAGCAACACGCAACGTACAACACACAACAATGTTAATACGCTTAGGGAAAGCCAGCTTAAAGCTCGCAGATACTACGATGCATGTGTGTGTGAGAGTGTGCGTGTGTATTGCATAATGGTACACTCTTCAAAATGCGTTGACGCTGACTCTTTTTGTTCTCAAGTGCCCAGTCTCATTCTCCCTCTAATTCTCCTCTGTTTTTGTCCCTGTCTCAGTCTCAGTCGCAGTCGCAGTCTCTGTCTCAGTGGCAGCCTCAGTTTGCCACGTTCTTTTTTTCTATTTAACTTCGTTTTGGCGCTGACTATCTACCGCTGTCTTGCTCTCTTCTATTGTATGTATCTTCTCTGTCTGCCGTTCTCTGGTAAGGCATAAACTTTAAGGCCCGTGCTAGAGAAGTTTATTATGCATGCAACTGCCAATGTATTTTTTTTTTTTGTGTTGCTTATGCATTGTGGCACAGCATTTTGTTATTGTTGCTGTTGTATTATGTTTTTTGTTTTGTTTTAAGTTGGCTTCCAAACGGCGCTTCACAGACCTCTCTAGCTCCTGCTTGAGTCTTGTCTGCGGTTTTTGTACCAGCTGCCATTCAAGTGCGGAAGTTGTTTAGCGGCTGCCATTCAGCCATTCAGGCGCAATATTAAGTGGCATACCACCATACATTCCATCTTACCCACCCATCTAATCTCATCCCTCCCTACCCTCTCGCTCGGCTGCCTATCTGAGCTTTATAAACATAAATATATGGGGTTTCGATTTAGTCCGTGATCCCGATTCGCTGATCCTGCAATGCGCGCCAATGAACTTGAAAATTAAGCAGACTTTGTTGCATTTTGTTTTTGTTTGTTGTTAGTTAGTTAGTCAGATATTCTTCTTACTCTCAGTGGGCTGCTCAATTTACCGAAATTCAACTCCTGCTCAAGATAACATTCTGCTTTCTTGTTGTATACATAAATTCAATTCCAACAGATGTATTCAATTCGGATTGCACGTTTCAATGCAAGCATTTTTAAATAATAATCCATCGAGAGGCAGACGCATTGGCAATACTTTACAAAATAGTGGACGAAAGCAAATACATTAAAGCAAAATAATTCAACAACTTTTTGCATTATGTGCAGTAAAAACAAAAAACAAGTAAGAGTGCTGTAGTCGAGTGAGCTCGACTACGATATACCCTGAACCCAGCTTTTAAACGTATTATATTTCATTGGAAATTTCCATTTAAAAAGTTTTGAACCCAAAGGTGAGCAGGTCTGGCCCTAACGGGCTGGTGTCAAACGGATACAAATACATACGTACATATACACATACGCTATCGTAGGTAATGGGACGGTGGAGAGATACGCACAAACATATTTACGCTTGCGTTGATTATCTTGCCGTCCCTTTCGCACAAATACACGCACATTTATGCATACAGAAATTGCTTCCGGCTGCTGATAAAAATGATATCAAAATGAGAATATATTTTCTACCATTACTTGAGTGTTGATGAATAATATGCATATGCACATAATATATTAATTAGAAGATTCTTTTTTTTTTTTGTTTTAATTTAGCAATTTAATTTAATATTGATCAACCTACTGAAAGGTTATAAAATATTGTTTTGAAGATTGAATACATAATTTATTGCACATTAACGAAAAATATTAACGCCCAACAGTCCAGAGGTCGCTGGTGTGGAGGCGCTTTAAGCGTCTGCGGATTGTATTCGACCCTAGTGACGAAGCCAATGGGTTAACATGGTTATGTAACCGGTCATTGTAACGACTTGTATGTCGGTTTATTTGACTAAAAACTGTCGGCACACAGAAGTCGTTGTGCAGCGTCAAATTGCTCACATAGGGTGGAGCACCAGAGATGTCTCTTAGGACCTTGTTCTGCAGAACTTGAATTTGATTAATCCACGATTTTGCTGCTGTGCCCCAAAATGGAATCCCATATGTCCATGTGGGCACGATGATGCTCCTGTACACCAGCAGCTTGTTGCTCAAGCTGAGTTTGCTGGATGACTTCAGCAACCAGTTAAGTTTCGCCCTCTTGGATCTACACGCTGCTGCGGTGATCTGTATGTGTTTGCGCCAGGTAAGTTTCATGTCCAGATACATACCCAGGTAGCGAACATGGTTCTCTGTTTATATAATAATATTAAAAAGAGGCTAATTTGCAGCCCTACCAATGTGCAATTGCAGGTGGATCGCTCTCCAACGAACTCTCCAAACAAGCTCTCTCTCTCTCTCTCTCTTTTACACTCACTCTCTCTTTCTCTCTCTCTCTCTCTCTCTCTTTTACACTCACTCTCTCTTTCTCTCTCTCTCTCTCTCTCTCAGTCTGTTTGTACAAACATAAGATATGCATTTTGCTTACAGTTCTTTAACTGTTTTCATTGCTTTAGGCTTTAGACGTAAAAATAAACTGCAAAATTGAGCTGAGGTTAAAAATCTATCCATTCTGCTTAAGCGTAGAATAACGTATGTGTGTGTGAGTGTGAGTGTAAGGCGTTTAGACAACAGCTGTGTGTGTGGTGCCTTTAAATAGATCAAGCTGGCAACTGTGTGCGAACCACATGAAATGAGTTAAGCGTTCCACAGCCGTTGTGCAGCAAACAAAAAACAAGCTGCATGGCAAGGACGACAAAATGGCGTCAGATTCCTTCCGCTAGTTAAATTAATTTGGACAAGTTCACAGATTGCTTAAATATGCAATACTAAATGAAAACTCGTACCAGTTTTACTTCAGCCTGTTCTTCAGCATCTGCGTCAGATTCAGTGCTATAATTTAATAGAAAACAAATAATTAAATAAATATCATGTAGAGTATGACAAGCCAGCATATTATCGTAAGCCCGATCAATAAAAGCTTCCAGCCACCCTGGGGATAGATTGTTGTTCAGCTCACATAGACTGATATGTTAAAGATTAAACCTTCACATACCTGTGGCCATCGTTTTTGTTCAGCTATAGCTTGTTCTATAGCTACTCCGCCTACGGGATGGTTGGGAACTGGATCGCTTTCTCGAACGACATGTGGATTCGGACGTTTTCGACGCCGGGGTCTTTCCACATGTTGTACAAGACGTCCTGAGCGTAAATCCATTTTGTTATTCGTATAAAAATATTCCTAGATGAATTTTCTGCTGGGTATGTGAACTATGATCAGGAAAATATAAATTTTCATATTCTCGTATGGGGCACTACACATTTTAAATGTGACAGGAAAGGCATGAACCCCCGATAATAGTAAAACCAATTCTCCACAATTTCGAAACTTTCTTGTTAAGCAAGTTATCTAAGCCAAAATCACTTAATATCAGACAACTCAATCATTTAGCTTTTAGAGGAATCGGTCGATTTGTTTATTTAATTTATTGTAAAACTTAGATATTGGCAGATCTACTGAAACATATAGTCATTTGAAATCAAGAACTAGTGTGATTATCGAATAAACAATTAGCAACATTTAACAATGGTATTCAAAAATTCACCTTTTAAATGTATGTATTCGAATCAAAGTCTCTTCAATTTCAATTTCGTATAGCATACATATATAGCTGCAGAAGGAAAAATATCAAATAACTATAAGTCTGTCTTTGTCCGAAAAATTCGTTGCAATAAATGAATTAACTCAAAAATGAGCGGAAATGTTTGAAAAGTCCTAGTTTAGACAACAGCTGTGTGTGTGGAGCCTTTAAATAGATCAAGCTGGCAACTGTGTGTGAACCACATGAAATGTGTTAAGCGTTCCACAGCCGTTGTGCAGCAAACAAAAAACAAGCTGCATGGCAAGGACGACAAAATGGCGTCAGATTCCTTCCGCTAGTTAAATTAATTTGGACAAGTTCACAGATTGCTTAAATATGCAATACTAAATGAAAACTCGTACCAGTTTTACTTCAGCCTGTTCTTCAGCATCTGCGTCAGATTCAGTGCTATAATTTAATAGAAAACAAATAATTAAATAAATATCATGTAGAGTATGACAAGCCAGCATATTATCGTAAGCCCGATCAATAAAAGCTTCCAGCCACCCTGGGGATAGATTGTTGTTCAGCTCACATAGACTGATATGTTAAAGATTAAACCTTCACATACCTGTGGCCATCGTTTTTGTTCAGCTATAGCTTGTTCTATAGCTACTCCGCCTACGGGATGGTTGGGAACTGGATCGCTTTCTCGAACGACATGTGGATTCGGACGTTTTCGACGCCGGGGTCTTTCCACATGTTGTACAAGACGTCCTGAGCGTAAATCCATTTTGTTATTCGTATAAAAATATTCCTAGATGAATTTTCTGCTGGGTATGTGAACTATGATCAGGAAAATATAAATTTTCATATTCTCGTATGGGGCACTACACATTTTAAATGTGACAGGAAAGGCATGAACCCCCGATAATAGTAAAACCAATTCTCCACAATTTCGAAACTTTCTTGTTAAGCAAGTTATCTAAGCCAAAATCACTTAATATCAGACAACTCAATCATTTAGCTTTTAGAGGAATCGGTCGATTTGTTTATTTAATTTATTGTAAAACTTAGATATTGGCAGATCTACTGAAACATATAGTCATTTGAAATCAAGAACTAGTGTGATTATCGAATAAACAATTAGCAACATTTAACAATGGTATTCAAAAATTCACCTTTTAAATGTATGCATTCGAATCAAAGTCTCTTCAATTTCAATTTCGTATAGCATACATATATAGCTGCAGAAGGAAAAATATCAAAAAACTATAAGTCTGTCTTTGTCCGAAAAATTCGTTGCAATAAATGAATTAACTCAAAAATGAGCGGAAATGTTTGAAAAGTCCTAGTTTAGACAACAGCTGTGTGTGTGGAGCCTTTAAATAGATCAAGCTGGCAACTGTGTGTGAACCACATGAAATGAGTTAAGCGTTCCACAGCCGTTGTGCAGCAAACAAAAAACAATGGCGTCCGCTTCCTTCCGCTAGTTAGATTAATTTGGACAAGTCCACCGATTTTTTAATGAATACAGGGTATGCAAAGTTGATTGAGTGCAATGCACACAGTTGAAATTCCACCTGATGCAGTGACCCACCGAGCAGCCCACACCAATCATCCACCATACAACATACAACATAAAACACACACCATTCACCCACACCCCTAGCTCCTTGAGCTGAAGCACATTTTAATCTGAGCACGGGGCACTTTAAAAACACTTACTGCAAATAAAAACAACGAACGCGTCGCGTCGCATCTTCTTAAAGAAGATTCCGTCTTTAAAATTGTAGCATTTATAGCTATCGGAAATCGAAATGTATCGATATTCCTGAAACGGTGGCAGTTATCGCTCAAGTATAGCAAGCTTGCTTTGCGCCTGGTATTTGAGAGTCTATATTCCAAATTTGAATTCTGTAGCTTTTATAGTCTCTGAGATCCGCGACAGACGACTCGGCTGTTGATCCTGATCAAGAATATACATACTTTATGTGTTCGGAGATGCTTCCTTCTGCCCGTTTACCTACATTTGCACAAAACCATAATACCCTTTTTACCCATTTTTAATGGGTTCAGGGTATAAAAAGAGTAAGTAAAGTTTGTGTAATTTGGTGTAGGGATTATTAACATGATAAAAACTTCAAATTTTTTGTTTAAAAAACATTTTTATTATATATGAAATCATTTTCATTACATAAATGGAAATTCTTTAAATAAAACTAAGTTGCTAAATTCAAATTTTAAAGTTTTTTTTTGAGAATGTATACAACGCAATCAGCGCATAAGGTTAGTACAAATATAAATGATTTTTTTAGTTGTAATTTTCTTTATTAATGAATCGGAAAACGCATTTTACTACTTTGTGGAAGCCTTTTAACCACATGGGCTCTGTCAAAGCACTTCAGCACCGAAAGCAGTTGAATAATCTTTCATACAAATATAACGCTATAAATATAAGTGCTTAATGTAAGCCACCCATCAAGTTGGATTCCTTTCTTCCGCCTCGCTTCGCTTCCATTATTTTGTGGAGTTCTTGTGTTGCTTTTGCAGTTTCTTGCAGACATTTCGTAAGGGCTTCTTTTTTATGGTCAACATATTGAGGACGCTTTATTTGGTTTTAATTTAGAGGCAATGCTAAATGCATTCCATTTTATTTACACACACCATTTGATGTTGGTGGTTTTTTTTTTCAGCTGCAGTGTTGCTATTGCTGCTGCTGCTGCTGGACAACTTGAACTAAGAGTTTATTTACATTAATTTTTTTTATTGTTTGCTGTTTGTTGCCCTTTTGCGGCTTCCTTTTCTTAGGTGTTGCATTTCGCCATCGCGTCGCGGCGCCAGGACTCTTGACTCTAACTGAGTACGCGTGGCAACATCCACAGCAGCAGCAGTGGCAACAATGCTTACGAACAAGAACAACAATATAATGAACACCAAGCCCAAGTAAACAACAATAACAGTGCTGAGTCCTGCTGCAACGTAAATAGTTGCTCGACTGCACGTTAACATTACTGGAGCCGAAAGCACAGCTCGTATACTTCGTTTAATTCTTTACTTATAAAATTTGCTTTTATGCTGGCATTTATATTTCTTCTAATTTTTTTTTTTCGCTCTCTCAGAACTGGCAGGTTGTTTGGGCAATGCCATGGTGTGGCTGCTGCTGAAGCGTTTTTATGCTTATGTGCTCGGCAGGCGACGTAAACCGGCAGGCAAAACAGCAGCAACAGCAGACGGACAACGGTGCGTATGATTAATGCAGCGCATTGCTGTCACGGCCAAGGCAAATGCATTTGGCCAGTCAAGTGCTGCCCGAGCCATACTCTGTCAGCAGTTACTACCATCCCTCTCCCTCTCCTTCTCTCAATGTCCCTCTCTCTCTCTCGCTCTGTCTCTCTCGCTCTCGCTCTCTGTCTCTCTCTCTCTATTTGTGTCTAGAACTTTTTGTCGTGTCCCTTCGTTTGGATTAAAACAAACTTCTTGTAGCCAAAGTCTTGGCAGCTGCATCGCTTGAGGAAGGCGATGGGTTTTCCATTGTGTTTCGATTTTGCCTTTCGAGCAAAAGTAGTCGCTGCACTAAGAGTGAGATCGAGAAGGACAGCAGAGACGTTCACTTTGTGCATGTGTATGCTATTATAAATAAGTTATGCTACTTCATAATGGAGAAACGACAAGTCTAGAAAGAGTCATCTAAGAAATAATATTACATTTCTGCACTTTAATAATTGAGTATTGAGTGATGCGTACTTGGGATGATCTATATTTTAAATTTGTATGTCTATATTCACTAACTGGGGCTGCTGAACTGATGATACTGTTGAGAGCTTTACAGTTTGCTTATAAAGTTAATCAAACGTTGGTTGTAGTGGCTTCAAGTGTGTAAACGCACGTAACGTAAGTCATATTTAAAATGAATTATTCATTGAGACTTTATGGTTCTATAAATCGATCTGTAATATCTGTATGTGCAGATATCAAAACATTTTTATGTAGCTTAAATTTAAACAATAACTTTTCCCCCATTCTGGAGATTGAATTGCTTAAAATTCCGTCTTAGTACCCACATACATCATAAAACGAAACTAGTTCTGTGACAAATGCAGTCTTTTAAGTAAGCTCTTAAGTATCTCTTCAGCATACAGAAAATAAACTCGCTGAGCAATTGCAATTCTTTTTTTGCGTCAGCTTAGATAAGATCCGCTGATTTTCATTTGAGTTGCATCTCAGCGATTCTGTTTTTTCTTTGACACACATTCACTGTGCATAGCACTTTAATTTTCTAATGATGCCTGTTTGCTGACTTGACCGCCACAGCGCCAACTTTGAGCACGAGTAATTCACTCGGACTTTTTTTGCTTTTGTTTTTCTGTGGCTGCTGCCTTGTATCTATCAAATTGTTGGCTCATGTTTGCAAAGTGGGTTTTCTTGTTGGCAACAACCTCAATGAACTTTGGTATACGCATATACACACAGGCTCACACACATGCACAAACATCATCATCTTCACCATCATCATCCTCAACATGTAGCCGCTTCAATGTAGGCAATAAAATGTGAGCCCCACACAAGCACACTGGCAGCAGGCCGTGCCAGTCCTGCCAGAGTCCTGTTAATAACAGCCGTTATTACTTAAGACTCTTGTTTCATTTCAATTTAAATCTTTTTTTTCCTCTTTGCTTCGCTTGCACATTTTTATACTGGCTCACATTTACATTCTCCATCGCAGTGGCAGTGGCAGTCGCAGTCGCAGTCGCAGTTTTATTTTTATTTTTTTCCTGATTTAAATATTAATCATACGCCTCATATGCTCTACTTATTTGTACATATTACAATGTCAACTCGAATGACAGCTGCCTGACTGTTGGCTGCTTTAGCTGGTCTGCTGCATTGGTTGCTTTTACTTAGCTGTTATGCAATATATATATGCTTAAATTGCGTGGTACCATTCGCCCTCTCTGCCACCGTCTGTTGCCGACTTACTCTCAAAGCACAGACCCATGTCGGTTTTGTCATTGCATTATCATAAAAATGTTAAGTCGTTGTAATGGCAACAGCAGCAGCAGCAACTGCTGCTGAAAAAACCGAGTGGAACGCTTTCCATCCACAGTCTATTCAGTTTTTGGTTAAGTGTGATTCTATTTTAAGGAAATTGATTTGGTTTTGGCACCAGCCGAAAGCTTAATTATGCACGACAGCCATAAATGCTGTTCATCAGTTCTTCATTCTAGCCCTACTTTTTTTATAACACGCACAGTCGATTGACTGTTAAATTAATACCTGTTATTAATATGCCATCGACGAATAGAAGAATCCGTCAGTTCGGTAGCTGACCGGCGGACAGGAATAATTAACTCATTCTATGTCAAGAATTTGTATAATTCAATGTATTTCATAATTATATGCTCTGACTAATATACTCAAATCGAATTATTCATATAGCTGCCGCGATTATCGTTGCAATTAAAGCGACTCACCGTTGGCTGTTTTCCAATTATAATTTTGCAAAATAATTGTTACATTAATTTGCGGTTGTTGCAGGTGCAGATATTGCATTCCATCCAAACTTGTGTGGTTTATATATATATGCACGTATATACATTAGATACAAGCAGAGAAACACACACATACATACACATACGTATCCGCACGACCTCAAAATAACGCCAAATTGACTCATACCCACTGATCATCCAGTTGATAGACGGATTAGTGAAATTCCAATATTAATTTACATACTTTGCACTTCATTGCCGACTGCCCGCGTTATAGTCAAGCCAGACCGACAGACAGACAGAGAGAGGGAGAGAGAGAGAGAGAAAGAGAGATAATGCACCATGCAATGCATAAGCCTATGAACTGAGATACAGCATATCCTCCCGCAGCAGCCCCTATCATATCACCCAACCGTCCACAGCCGCAGCTCTCATCCGGTGCCGACAAAAGTAATTTGCATACAGAGTCACAGTTGGCAAATGACTTGGCAATTTTGGGGCCCCGGAATGGTTTAGAATGGACGTGAATGGAAACGTGAATGGAGGTGAAGTGGGAGGCCGCTCTGAAAGGGGGCATACAAGCTGCATGCAAAGCTCAAATCGTGAAGTGCAACAGCGCAATTAATAACAGGCAAACGGCATCTCAGCATCGTCATCCTCGTCAGCATCAGAATCAGTAAGCCACCAGCAGTAACACCAATACAAACACCCACCGATGAACCTTTCCCCGGGAATAGCCTCAAGCCTCATCCACAAACTCACACACACACACACACTCCCACTCATAGGCAGCGCCAACCCAATCGAGTGTCCTTGCCTCAGTTGTATTTCCATGCAAATGGCTGGTTAGATTTTTACGGTACAAAAAAAAGTGGAGAAAGGAAAACTTATCCGTTAGGCTGCGTTTTATGTGCTGGTGAGCTGCAAGCCGATTCAACCATGAGATTTGTAAGTGCCACCAAATAGTATGCTAAGGTATCCATTTAAAACTGAGATCTTCATCAGATATTTTTCAGCTTCCTATCTAGAATGGAATCACACAATTACTACAAATTACAAGTCATTTCAACTTAAGGCAGAGCAAGCATAAAGGTTTACCTATTAAAATAATGATAATAATTATTATTTATTCTGCTCTATTCTGTGCAGTGTGCACGGGGTTAGGGATGCTTCCTACTTACACAACTTCATTCAATTCTTTTCACACATTTCAACTGTGTCAAGGGTATACAAATTATCAAAGCAAATGACATTCATACCTGACCCGGCGATTTGAGGCCATATCATCGCTGTTTGGTTGACTGAGTCTCTTAGGCAACGCATTTACTGACTGCACAGATTTTGTTGAAAAATAATAATTATTGGTTACAACGCAGGAATGCGAATGTCAAGCTATTCAAAGCTTGGTCGCAAATACCATTTACGGGGAGAAACGAATAATGAACTTAACCTAAACTTTTTAAAGGTATTCAAAATATTGTTATCAAATTGGCTCTCTGTTGAGAAAGAATTTTTCACAGAGCTAAATAAAGAATTTATTTGCATCGACAAATAAGTGGACCAAAATGATTTTATTTTCAATTGCAGTAATTACAATTGGAAATATTTGCATGGCAAATCTATAAATTCTTATTACAAAATTAGTTTTGTTGAAATTCATGACGATAACAGGGGAATACTGTAACCAGTATCTGATATGCCTTGTTTTATGCTTGTAATTTGCTCTCAACTTTTGTTCATTGGGATTTCACAGTACTTAAACTGAAAATTAAGCAAGTGAGCAATAAACTTAACAATATGCCAGTGATATGTAAATGTTATTGCTATAGTTAAGCTACATCTCTTATGAAGCTCTTCGGTATTAACACTTAGGAATACCCTTAATTATTTTCAAGTTGTTGTGGTCGTAAAACAAATAAGTTGACAGCAATTGAGCTGATAATTTATGAACCGTCAAAAACATACTTAATGTGCATAGAGTTGGCTTATTGTGTTTACATCTCGGATTCCATGGGCCAGATAAATATATCAGTTAGTCGAGCACCAAAGAAGAAATTGAGATAACAAATTTGCTTAGCTCCTGTCGCAATTCTATTTTTGTTTTCATGCTGGCTTGCCGTAAATGCCTGTTACAGCCAGCAGATGTGTATTGGGTGAGTTGTTTTTGCTTTTTTTGCTGTTACTGCGTTAATTAAATTACAACTGCTAGCTGTTGCCAGCGACATCTCGAAGAGATTCTAATCGACAAAATGAGAAGCATCCCATCCACCCGGTTTATGGGGCTGCTGCTGCTTTTGCTGTTGCTATTGCTGTCTGATCTTATCATGAATTTCCATTTTATTTTTAATGCTGCTTACCTGCCATTTTGTTGGTGCAAATGCCATGTAAACGCCCACACACACACAAACACACACAAAGCTACACATCAGCAGACCGACAAAAGCGCTGCCATTGAACCCCGCCCATCACTCCCCTGGTTCCATTTTCAGTTTTAGTTTCAGTTTTAGTCCCTGTGCGGTATTGTCGCCTGATTGACAGACTTTATGCCCGTAAAAGCAAAGACACACCTACTCCCACAGCCACATCCAGACTTACACCCACATCAACACCCTCGCTCACTCCAATTGTAGTCGACTTACATTATAGTCAGACTCATAATTAAAATGTGCACAACGACAAACAACAACAAAAACAACAACCAAAACGAAATCTGCTCATGTCTGGGTTGCATTTGTTTGTGACATAAAAAATCTGTGCAACTTCAATACACTTTGGCTGTTGCCCATGGGCGTGGCATTATTGAAATATGTTAACATGAATCCGAACTCAAAGTTGCGCTCGGATTTGGTCTGAGATTGCGAGTCGATGGATTTTTTGGTCAGCCTATTTCAAGTTTGAGCTGCACATACTTTTCTAGGGTCTCCTCCACACTTACATGCAGCGTGGGCATCCTTTGGCATGCAACAAACAGTGTGATTACAAAACTCAACCACATTCGAGCCGCCCACTCTCTGACTGTGGGCTTGTGTTGCATATGTTATGGCGCGGCGCATTTGTAAGTCTTTCCTGTTACTGCCACATCCACAGCATGGCTTACAAAAGAAAAAAAGAGGAAAAAAGCCGTTTACCGCTGCCAAACCAATTTCAATATTCATTTTCTTTTCCCCTTCAGCTTCAATGTAAAGAAATTTCATCCTTAATCTAGGTTTATGCAATTATACTCTGCTGTCGAAGCTAGACGAGCATATACATATGTTTTGATCAACTTGATACTTTATTTACATATATACGCGAATATGTGTGCGTCAAACAAATTGCTGAAATTGATTAAAGCTAGAGTTGGCTAATTTTGAATACAGATTTTTGGATTGATTCAATATATGCGCCATTAAATGTCGGACATTTCTTCTAATTAAGTTTGGAGCGCTTTGCTGTTCTTTTCCTTTATGTTCCAGAAGCCCATTTTTCTTTTGCTTTAACGTACACACATACGTATTACAGAACATACGCATTTTTGTACAATGTTTCAAGTACGGAACGGAGTAAAAAAAACCCATTTAAAATGAGTGATAAGGGTAAATTACAGTTATGCAAAAGTTTATAATAAGTTTAATAAAAGAAGCATGCCCGTACGCATAAGGTATATATTTTCTTAATCAGAATCACCGAGTCATCATGTCATGTCCGTCTGACTGTCTGATTCTCTCGTATACCATGATTATTGAAAATATAGATACAAATGGATAGCAATAAGTGCACATATTTTGGGGGTACAGCTTTATATTTAATAGCTGGCTTCAGGGTATGTCGTAGTCGAGCTCTCTCTATTTAAACTTCCTCATATGTTTTCTTTTTGCTGAGTGTAAGCGAGGTACCCGCTTCCTCAGTACACCACTGCCCAGCACTGTGCTGGTTGCAAGTAAGTCAATGCCTTCAAATTGTTCGAAAATCTTTGGGTTGCCTACAGCGCACCCTCGTTGAAAAGGCAAAAGAAGGCAGTGCGAGCGCACAGTGGCACTGATGTCATTTTCAAATTCCCAAATACGTTAATTAACACTATATATAACATTGTATTTTATATACATCTAAAAAGCTCTGACCAAATTAGTTCATTTCTAGAAGGAATTGAGTTCCAAAAATCTGTTAAGTCTTTAAATACTTAAGAAATTGCAGAAATCTTAAGTTATAAATAAACTAGCAAATTTTGTGGAGTATTCATAAATCAAATGTATTTTTTTTGAATGTACACTTTTTCTAAATATATATATATAACCGTAAATATTATATTATGCTTATGTATATAAATACACTTGCAGAAATAATTATAGAACAGATAGTTTGAAACTTTCGCTGTGAATGTATATATACATATATACATATATATAATTAAATTATAACCGCTGATCTAGTTCTTACTTAATTTTATTACAGGCTACATACTAAATACTGAAATCTAAATAAAAGCGTTGAATTCCTCTCGTTTGGTGGCACTGTGCACAGTTGCCATAGCTGTTGTTTCTGATGCTGTCATGGCGAATACTGCAAGATTAAAAGCAAACTGCTTCAACGGTTTCTCAAAAAAAAGAAGAAAATATAAATAAAAGATAAGAGGAGAGGCCGAAGCGAAATCGGGTGCACATGGAATGAAATAAAATGATGGAAAAGTCTTAAATGTCGGCTTAGTGCGGCTCAGTAAGACGGCTAAAGCGAAGCGGGTGCAGGACCTGAAGCTGTGGCCGGGCAAGGCGCAGGCTTGGCCAGTGGCAGAAACTGAGGAAGGGGTGTTGCAATTGGACTGCCACTCCCTTAGCATATCATTGCTTTGTGGGGCCTAGCCTTTACTATTGACCACGGCTGTCAGACTGAGAGCCTGAGAGGCTGGCAGGTATAGGCCAGTTTAGCCGGCTGCCAGCTTTGCCTCAGTAAAGTTGCTCAAGTTGCAGCTGGTGCAGTCTCCCCATTTTGTGCATAGCAAACATATTTTGCAATTTTTGTGATTAGCTTAATGGATTTATGTGCCACAGCAGTCGCCAAATTAGCACACAGAGTTGCAACATGGCCAACACTCGCCTGCAACTCTCTGCATTCTGTTGGCCGACATCATTCCCAAAATTGAATTTCCCTCATCTTTTGAGCAGCCAAATTGGCAGTTCAAAATACAAAAATAAATTTAATAATTTGACTGTGTGTGTCTGTATAATGTACACACAAAACACATTAAGCCAATGCGGCCGGCCCCATTCATGGAAACCAAATTTATATGTTGTTTCAACTAACACACATACTGTAGTTATGTGCTAATCTAATCACAGACAGTCTAATTAGGGCCAACACCAAACAGTTAAACAACCAACCAGCTCGTGACAAAGTGTGCTGTGTGTCATATGTGTACTCGTATGTGTTTTGGGTGTTGCAACATGTATGCCACAGCCGAAAAGAAAAATAACAAAGAAAAACATACTTCTGTCTGCCAACACAAATCAGCTTAAAATGCAAATCTGTATATGTACATATATAGGAGTGTGTGGGCGTGTGCTGTTTGCAAGTTGGAGTTGCAATTGTTCTCCTTTTTTTGTTGTTCTTTTTCCTGATTTTTATCCGCACATGTTTTTTGTTCTTTATTAATATTTTTATGGCTTGACGAAGTTACTTTTTGTTGCCACTGCTCCTTTGATGCCACAAACGAGGCTCAAACATAACAAATTTGTATGTTGCTGTCACGAATGATCAGTTAGATACCCTTTATTCCGATTGTTATTCATTTAAAAATTACATTTATTATCTAGACGTTGAGAAATGTGTATATAAAAATAAATTCATGACATTTAACTAGACTTGAATGAAGAATGAACGTTATATTAACTACATTCACTTTTTATATCTTGGCATACCCTTTGAACTATATTGCGGAACTTTGGCAGGATTGGATTGAAGCGATAAAAAACAAACAGCCTAAAAGTGCCAATCCATAAATATTAATGATCAAAGAATACTACTTACTACTTTTGTTAAAATTTGCTTTTAATTCGGAAGGTGAATTGATTTTAATATATTTTTTGTGTCATTTTATTAAATCACAAACAATAGAGCTATACAAATTTTACAAAGTGCAGAAGCTAAGTACTTGTATTGTACTTTCATGTCTGTTTATCTTCTGTGAAGTTTCTATAGCTGGCAGCAAGTGTTCACCAAGAGTGTGGATTATTTTCTTTTTTTTTTGGGAAAACCAAATCTCCTGCACGAAGCAGAGACGAGGCGCTTATTGTTTGATATTTATTGTCCGTATCTTGATTGAGCGCATAAATGAGAATATATTTTAGTTTGCCTTGATTGAAGCTAGTTTCAAGCAATGTAGTTTTCTATATAATATGCAAATATGATTGCAAGCTATAGTTACAGTTCATTTTATTTATTTATTATTTGTTGTTGCCACAGTTGATGTGGCCGTTGTTTTCGTCCCTTTTCAAATTGATTGAACGCCGCTTTGTGCGCTGTCTATCCGGTATTGACAACGGAGAGAACGGTCACAATTGGGGACACCGTTGCCACAGTGTTGATTTTTGTGCTTATTTATCTTTCGACTTTTTGTACCCTTGCCTAGGGTATATCAAAATGCTGACCCGACAAGGCATTTATATATATTCTCGATTAGCAATCGGTCGATAGATAAAGTGTCGTCTGAAAAACTTTGTCTTACTTTGGATATGTTAATCAAACTCGCTCGTGTAACTTGTATATATATGTATGTATATGAGCGGGTATCGAAAAGTTAACACAGATAAGGGTATGTAATCTTCGGTGAGCCAAAGATAGTTCGTTCATGTTCTATATATATTTATTTCCATTATGTGCGGAAGCCCCTCTCGCAGTCGCAGCAGCTAACAGTTTAATGTCCATGCAGCGATAAATGCGGATTGAGAATGGGAATGGGATGGTTATGGCAGGAGCTGAGCTATGTGGGCTGTAGGGCAAGGGAGCCAATGGGCATGAGCAGGAGGCAAGCCGATGATGAAGGGCAAAGGGATTCGGTGAGATTGCAGGGGAATTGTGGACCACAAATGCAAACGCGGTCGAGGCAAACGGCGGTCGCTTTATGCGCTTAACGGTCGAGTTAAGGCTGGCTGTATATATATATATATATATATATATATATATATGTGTGCAACATTTTGGCATTTTGCCGTTGAATTTAACAACTCCGTCCGTTTATTCATCTGTCCCCGTGTCGGACCGTTCATCTGTTGTCTGTCTTTGTCGCAGTCAGCGCCTTTCGTGAGTTTCGAGTGCGGCATTAAAATTTATGTCAGTCGCGAAACGCGACTCTCAACGCGTATTGAGTTATTTATGTGTCCGTTCAGCAGCTTCCCCAAACTGCAGGCAGTCAGGCCAGCTGCTGTTCCATGCCAAGTGTTCGCTTTGAATGCCAGTTCCCCCCCCCCCCCCCCCCACTCAACCCTCACACACACACACACAATTGCTGCATAAACTTGTTAAGTGTTTTTCTTTTCTCTTGTCGTCTGCTTTTGGCCAGCCAAAGGCGTTGTGCAGTTATTCGACAGCTCGCTTCATATTTTTGCAAGTGAAATTATGAATTCTTTTGTCATTGCCACAGGAAAAGCACACAAAATGCTGCAAGTAATAAGCGGCATCAAAATGTTGCCGAGTGCTTCAAATCGAAATGACACAACAACAATAATCGGAAACAGCAGCAGCAGCAACAGCAGCAGCAACAACAGCAGCATCAACGACAGCAGCAGAGGCAATAAAATCTATTTTGAACTGTGTGACAGCAATGAGAGCAAGAGAAAGTCTTCAACCCAGCAGCTATTTTTTATGAGTCTTGGCTTATGCCTGAGCCCTTAGCCCAGACCATGGATAAGGATGTAGAGGGTTATCAGGCTGTAGCCGAGTAATATTCATGTCTATGTTGAACAACTGGTACCATCGCCGATTGCATGCAACGATAATTATAATCACACATTCATCACAGATTTTATTATTATTATTATATTTGATTGGTTTTTTAAATTTTAAATGATGATATCTCATAAAAAAGCTTGAATATATTTACAAAAAGGGCATAATAAAGCCGAGCAAAAGTTTGTAACAAGCAGAATGAAGCTTGTCCGAACCATAAAGTATGTATGTTCCTGATCAGTATCAACAGCCGAGTCGGTCATACATTTTTAAGTTTTTCAAAAAGGTTTTGGTTACTTAATGTACCACATGAGAATTACAAACAAATTTTGTTTATTTAACGCTCGTTGAGTTAAACCTTTATTTACTGCAACTGCAACAATTGCAACTGCAGCAGCAGCAGCTGCTGCTGGTGCTGTTATTGCATTTTGCCAAGTGGGTCTTTGACAAACATAAATCTGGCCATTACTCACAATTTGAGCGGACCCCGCTGACGGATGTCCACAAAAAAAGCTAAGGATGAATGCAACAGCCGGGCTGTACACAAAATCTTTTTACATATGATGCCAGCAAATTTTGTCGACGTGTGGCAATCAAAAATGCAACGACCAACAGTCAGATTCAGTTTCAGATTCAAATTCAGTCTCCAGCTTTGGCAGTTGAGCTCGCAGCCAGAACCTTTCACTTCTACCTAAACTGATTGTTGGTCATTAATGCTGTGCATTATTTTTGCCTTACATCGGGTAGTTTGCATTACAGAACACGCACAGCTTGTAAGTAGATCCAAAGTAATGTGCATAAATCATGCCAGCAAAAGAGAATAGCCCCTAAAATATACAGTCTGATATTGAGACGGTAACTAGGAGACTGTAGCCGAGATGGCCTAGTCATTTGTTAGAGGATTTCGCCAGCCAGCCAGCCAGCTGTAGTCTGTTCAAAAGCAACAGAGCTTGAGTTGAAGAGCTCTGGCCCAGGAAAAATGTGCATAGGTATTTGGCCAGCTGACAGCTGTTCCATCTGCTGCCACATTTGCCAGCTGCCTGAAGAATATATATAGTCGAGCAAGCATTTGCCGCATTTATAACCAGGCAATTCACATGCTGTGCTCGTCAAATTGATTTGTTGGACAACTTACTGTGTCAGACGGTTTGTGCTGTGCTGGCTTTTGCTTTTTTTTTTTTTTTTTGTATATTTTGGCTGATCTGAACTCGTATCGAAATGTGAGTGCAATTAATGGGGATATGCCCAAAGCACTTAATCCCCGTCCTCTAGCTACATTGTCGTCTGTTTTGCTTGCGTTTAATTTGGCGACTTCATCTTTATCCTGGTTAATGCATGTGAGCCTCTCTGGCCAAGATGCTTACTTCTCTCTGTGCGCTCTTTTGGTTAAATCGCATCAAATGCCGTACTTGTGTTGGCGCCACAGCAGGAACAACAGCTGACAGGCCCAGTTGGGGAATACTGCGCGTACGTGCTGGGCTTTTGGTTGAATTTTAAGTACACTTGCCGTCATAAAAAATGCACCAAAATGCGCATTTGTGACAGCTGTACAGCTGCCGAAGGGGTAACGCTACTGGACCAATGGTACTTGGGCATGGGCCACGTCAATTCAACGCCAAAGCAGCAGGCAAAGCCCATTGAAAAATAAAAAAAATTATATTTATGGGCTTAAATGATTTACTATGGTATATTTGGTTCATATTTGAAGCTTTCGTGGGAATTGCATTGGATATCAGTGTAAAAACGTTGGAATTGATGCTTAAAGTGAATACGAACTTGGTTAAAGAGCAATTTGAAACGCACAGCTCTGAAATGTTCAACCGTTTGAAAATTAATGCTATGTCATTTGCATAATGCCCCTTTTGTTTAGTCAATTGTAAACAGTAAGAAAAATATCTGCTGAGAGATATAGTAAGTAAATGCGATTTCTTTATTAAGACTTCATTCTGTGCAGGTGGCTAAGGGAACAGTCTAGCTTCCGCTTCAAAACTGATATGCAAACGATTCGCTTGGTCAGGCAATTGTTGATAATAGCCCAATGCAAACAAATGAAGTTCCAATTCAATTTCAAATATTTTAATTTTCACTTACAATTCAAAGGTCATATTAAATAAAAATTAATAATAAAATGTATTTATGTGTCATTTGTGGCAACATAAGCGTAACATTCAACAAACATCTACATATTTTATTTGCGCATTAAATTTGTAGAACGCTTAATGTAATGTGATGCCCCTCGAAGAGCAAAGCAGAGATATAGAGAACGGTAGGGAATTACAGCACTACTATCACAGGAGGAGCTGTTAGTAAAGCTGCTGCCGGAGTAGCAATGCGGCAGGGCGCTTCCTTGATTTGATTTATGTGTCCACTGATTCTGAATTCACATAAAATGCCTTACCAGTAGTCCTTACGTACATATTCTGGGGCCCAGAGTGGTGGATAGAAGGGGGGGGGGGGGGGGGGGGGGTTGTGTCAGAGCTCGACTCCAGCAGAGTGGCAACAGTAGCGGCCTGAAAATTGTTAGCAACATCAACGCCAACGTTGTTTGTCCATGCGCCATCCACTCCCACCAAGGTGAGCTGTTGGCGGTTTGCGGCAACAGAAACAGAAGCAAACCAAGCAAACCACCTAACCACCTAACCCAGCCAATGGCAATGACCGCACGAAAGCTGTTATCTTTATGGCGGGCTGTTTAGTATTTATAATTTTTATTTTTGTTACCAAAATTTAAGCCAAATTTAACACTTAACAATTGCAACTGCCAGCCATAATGTGTATGAGTACTTTGATATGCTTTTTGATGGGCTGTTGTAAGCCAACTTTTTGTTTGTTGAGTGACAGTTGTTGACTCCTTGGCGTATGCGTGATGCGGCTGAAAACAGTTTATCAGTTTTGTCAGCTGGTCGAGCACTTAATAAATGCATTGTTGCAACTGGCAACTAATCTGCTCGCTGCAAGCCCCACACACAACACACTCGTTGCTGGGTTCAATGGCCCGCGGCGAAAGATTGCGTGCAATAAATGAAAATGCCAAAACAAAAGTTGTGCGCGCCGGCACAGTGGCAACGACAATGTCCGCTGGGTTCAGATACAGTTTTTGTTTTTTTGTTTTTTTTTTTTTTTTGTTTTTGTTCCTCTTTTTTGCTGTGCAATCTCCGCTTCTTTTGCTGCATGCCAGGGTAGCTTTCGTCTGCAGCGGAAGCTTGGGGTGTTGATAAAGCGGAAGCTGTGATAGTTGTACCGCAGCTCCTGTGCTGTTGCTCCTAAAGCTGTTGTTATTGTTGCTGTTGCTGTTGCTGCAGTTGTTGATGTTGTTGCTGTTTCTGTTTTTCCTGTTGCCCACTATGCTGCACTCAAAACTCGGGGCACTTGCGTTTTGTTGTCGCCCCGTGCGAAATTCTCTCGGCTGGTTTATTTGTGCCACACGTTGCCATTCTGCATCATTTTCCCGCAATTTTCGCAGTGTTTTTCTGCGGTGCACCAACCTGCCCCCGTTTGCGCCCTTGCTCCACCCAATGCCCAACTGACCAACAATTTTTGTTGTGTCGTCTTTTTTGTTTTTGAGTTCGCTGCGTAACTTTTTCAGTTCTTTTGGTTTTTGTGTGGGAATCTTTGTTTTCTTCAATTTTATTTGTTTTTGTTTTTTTTTTTTTCATGTTCTGCATTCTCAACGCCATAACTGTGCAGACGAATTTTATTTAAATTTTCTTTGCTGGCCGTTCTCAATGTTGTTATTTTTGTTGTATTGCTGCGTTGCTCGTTACACTCGAAAGACATGCACAAAGGACAAATTGGAAAAGTTTTATACAGTTTTACACACTCATGCTCACGCACGCATACACACACACAAATATATACACACAGGCACAACCTCACGGCTTACAGCACACACGTGCATGAGAAAGTTTTGAGCTGCTGCAAGAAATACTCGGGGAAAGTTAGTCTGATGACATTGATAATATTATTAACCAAAATATATATCTCTGCAAAATCATTTAACAGTCCCCTGCCCGACTGCTTCCTTGTGACCAACATTTTAAATAGCTTGCAACAGCCATAACAACATCATCCAGCCAGTTACAAGTTCTAGTGTTAAATTATATTTGATCACCAGTCGGAATTAATGTCACCATCACCATCATCGTCATACTTTATGCTTTACTTATTTCTATTGTTGATCGTTCAGCTTATTTTCGTCGATCAACTTTCGAATTATCTGCAGTACCACCAAGTATTGTCCACGACTTGGCCACCATTTTCATTTAAGCGGCTTATTTTTCGCTTATTTTTTTAATTTTTCCTGCCCGCAATGAAGTAGAGCTGCATTCATTTGGAGTGAGGGAGGACCAACTGAAATTTCGTGATTCATTATTTTAAATGCTCGCCGAAGTTATTCATAATAATGAAGGCGGTTGCCAGTGAATATTAAAAGGCATTTACCACTCGTCAGTCAAAGACGCACAACGTCTGGCTGAAGAGTTTTAATTACGAGATATAATGAAATCCGCTTGATTTATATGCATGAAGTGACGGTACGATGTCTGTGGTTGGGTGGTTGGGCGGTTGGCTGTGATGGACCCACCTGTCAAATGCATTGCCAGCATGCGCGTGTGGCGGATGTGGGCGCATTAAAGCGCCAGGCTGAAGAAGAACTATCCGCTGACAGCAGCTGCCGCCAATTGCCAGTACAATGCGACACGAAATGCGAGTCTGTCATACATGGCGTATGAGTTATGCAAACAGCGCCACAACCGCAAAACCGAAGCACCGCACCCACGCGCCCACGCTGCCCGCATGTATGTATGTAAAACGATTAGGTCGCCCGCCCATTGTGCAAAATATAGAGAGTGACAGATACATAGATAATGTGTGAGTGAGCGAGAGAGCGAGAGAGAGAGAGAGAGAGAAAGAGAGATACAGAGGACTGAACATCAACAAACACTTGTCAGCACAGAAAGCAACAAAACATATTGAAATTGCATTTGACATGTAATCGAGTGCTGGCAATTCTCCTGCTTACGGAAAGTGCGCAGAATAGTAAACCTAGTTTAAGAGTATTACTTTTACAGCTGTACTAAACACAAACTTATACACATACACTCTGAAAAAAGTTGCTCTGATATTTTTTCATGTTTATAGAAATATTTTCCAAATAAACGAAAATAAAATAAAGTAATTATAATGTTTGTTTTTCTAATTTTTAGCAAATTTATTTCTTAATAATGGAAAATATATCTAAAAAGTACCAACGATAATCGACTTTATTTTTAGAAACTGAAATGCAAAAAATACTAATGCTTAGGTGAAAGGCTAATCGAAGTATTGTATGTACACATACAGACAGATGTTTTTCTACATTTTAGAAAAATGTACGCAGGAATAAAGAAAATAAAAACCCTGGTTTTTAGGACACAATTTTCCAATCTAGAAATCTAAACGCAAGTTATCCTTGACACCAACAAAAGTAATATCAAACTTCAGGGCGATGGTTCTTGCCAACAATCAAATTAACATTTTGGTTTTCCACTTACGCAAATTTGGAAGTGTCTACATTACAAATCACTATACACAGCGAAATCATCATCTGCAGCTGCGTTACAGGGTAACAAACGGCAGTCGTGACATTTCTTGCCACTGTCACAACACTTATGCATCTTGAAAAGCGTGTGGCAAATGCGTTAAATGTCGCTTATCGTGATATATTCAGCCACACGCAGTCATCCACACACGCATACACACTAACGCGCGCACACACACATCGATACAGAGCTTAACACACGTGTTGAGGCAGTAACATAGTGGCAATGTGGCACTTAGGCAAACATGCAACGCCTGCAGCATATTTCCAATTCAAATTGCGAATATTGCAACAAATTTCGCTATTTCGCGCCCACAGATCCCGTTAGCTCTTGCCACGCCCCCATTCCACACACGCTCACAGCGTGTAGTAGATGTGAAGAGAAAAGTTAAAAGAATGAAAATCAACTGCAAAATATACGCTCAATATCTTTTTAGTTTTCCTTTTGGTTATGAGCGACGTTCGGAATTTTTTGATCAATGGTTGAATTGCCTGCTGAGCGTGTTGAGCATCGAGAAAAGGAGCAAGGGACCGGATGAAAGAGAGATAGAAATGAAAGATATTGTTAGGGATGGTCGTTGGTTAGCTCCAGTGCGTGTGTGTGTGCGAGCGTGTGTGGGGCTTTTGAGGCAAGTTTGGCCGTGGGCGCTGCTTTGCAGCGGCAATCATCACAATCGCACGGAATCAATTTTTATGAAATGTTGCATGCGGTGCTTTGCATTTGCCATGTTGCAGCTGTTGCAGCTGTTGCAGTATCCATAATTCAAGCAACCTCACTCACCCCTCACCCTCTCCCGCTTCCTCTCCCGCTCCCACTCAACCGCAGCACACTTTGAAGTGCTGTGTTGGGGAGTCGTGCACATGCTCATGTTTACAGCAAGTGACTTCAAATTGATGTTTATAAAGTTGTCGTTGCCAGTCACCGAGTCAAAGTTGTCAACAAGCCACAAGCCACGATTGGAGTCGGTTGAGTCGTTGACTAGTTTGGCGTCGAGTTTGAGGCCAAATGCTGTTTACTTGATTTTACCTTGGCTTTTTATTACAATTTGTGTGTGCTTGCTGAAGGCAGTCAGTAACAACAAAAATTGTAACAACTTCTGTTAGTTTGTTGCCAGTTTTTGTGGGCCTTTGACTGCTCCCAGGTGAAATTATTTAGCTCTCTAACCATAGTTGATGCTCTTTGACAAACTTAAATTGAATAGACTCTGGACTCGTTAGCACCTCAAGGTATCCAGTCCCAGTTATTATGAGAGGCTAAATTGAATGCCACTAAAAGTATTCATAAGTGGCATTCACTAGTTTGCGCAAAGTGTGCAACTCACATCAAAATTTAATGAATGTAACATCTGAGTAAGCCTGCATTTTTCCATTGATCACAGCTTACAATTTCAGAAGACCAACAAAAAAAAACATTAATGTTAATGTTTTGCAAAACAAATACAAGTAAAATGTAAAATAAATACAAGTAAAAAAATATATAAAAAATATTAATATAAAAAAATAACGAAACCTTAAAAGTTATTATACTCGAGGTCAAGGTTATTTAGAAATAATAATAATTTATTACTGCTGCCAACAACACGAGCCATCGTTTGGTCGACTGTGAAATTGAGGAAGACAAGAAGCGCTAGCATATTAAAATGTTCTGACTATGTTCAAGCAAAGGTCAGTTTTAAACTGTCAAGCATTGAAAGACTCATTTTCGAAATCAAGAATAAATTGCATCGTACAAGTATGAAGTAGCATACTTAATGCTGTGACCTATTTACGTTGGAGGTAAGTGCATGGCTGCCACATCTCAATTGGCACAAATGGCTCATCATCAAAACTGTCAGAATAAACTGAGCGTTTTTAGTTTGTTGGCTAATTTGGTTTTGACACAAACTGGCAACAGCGATAGTGGCTGTCGTTCACAGCACACAGTTTGTGGCTGCTGCATTTTCTCTTGCCATTTCTATCAACTACGAACAGGTGGTAAAGCCAACTGTATAGCGAGCAGCATGCGACGCGCAGCATGCAGCGTGTAACGTGCAACGTTACACGTGCAAATTGTAACATACAGTTGGCAGCGTTTAAGGCGTCAACTAAATTATTCAGAGGAGGCAAAACACTTGATGTCCTAATGGTGTTTACATGCCGCTTATAATGCCGTGAATGGCAGCGATAATGCATTTAGGGGTCGACCCGACCGATGCGACGGCTGCATCAGAACGTGCAAAACGCCAAGCAAGTTGAAACAAATGCAATCGCCCTCATGGTGCACTTTGAATCCCATCTCTGTCTGGGGCCAATTCCATATGCAACTTCTGCTGCTGCTGCTGCTGCAAACTTTGAGAAACAGAAAAAAAAACTGCTGTGGTGGCTATGCTTAGCTACAAGAGCGAGGACGAGACGAAGAGCCAGGAAAAAATGTTAACTAAGCAAGTACATAGCTAAAAGCTGCGATTTAAATAAAACGAATGCATTCGCTGACGTTGTCAGTTACTCGCAAATCCCCTTAGCCAGTGAGTCGGATTATGCCAACTGAGAAGTGAGCATAGGCAATTGCTGTGCCTATAAGCAAAGTTTATAGAGATATATACAACCGACGAGTTTAGCGTTGATTTCCAATATTTCACTTGTAAAGGTTATCTTAATGATGTCCTGAAGTTTGCAAAGAATTGAGAAAACTTAAATTGTGGTCAATACTTCAAATTTCAAGTCGCATTCTACAATTCTCTGAGATATAATATGTACACATATCGACTCATTGCTGATTCAATTTATTTATTTGAATTTATCTTATCTGATTCGCTGATCATCGTTTATTATCATTGACAACAAAAGATTATATGATTACTTTCCCTTGAAGACCGGTCTTAATCTGCTGATTATTATATTTCTATACTTTTTAAACAAATATTATTTATGGGTTTCTTGTATCATGTCGTGCTGTATGTGACAAATGTATTTGAGAACGATGTCAGCATATTTACTCCGGTCTACAGGTCTACATACTGACCACAACCATATTAAAATTTGTAGGGTCCGAGACGTCTCCTTCACTGCGCTGCACATCTAACAACTAAATTAAATTATTCTCTACAAGCGCGTACAAATATACGAAATACAATTATTTTGTTTCCCTTCATTTATTTGCAATCCATTATTGATTGTGCACTTCCAGTTTTGTCTTGGTTTGGAGAAGTTCCAACTTTTCATTCTAGATATTCTGGGTAGATTTCAGCCCCTTGTGTCAGAGCAGTGAGTGCCCATTTTAAACTCGTGAGGAGAGAACAAACATTGGCACGAAATTAGCCCCAATCAAAGAAACCAACTTCGTTCTCCCACATATTTACCTCAAATCCTCGACGCTGGGCAAATTAATGACTGAGTGGTGGGTGGTAAATAGGCTACTGTCAGAAAGAGAGAGAGAGAGAGAGAGGCAGAGAGATAAAGAGATAAAGAGAAAGGGACAACAAGAGCAGAGTATTTCAACTTCAAATATTTTGTTGAGAGTCAGCAATGAATTGCACTCAATTACAGAGGCGTCAATCTTTGGTTCGTACATTTAGTTGCCCCTTTGAATTTAGTGCTTGCATCGTGCTTAATTGATTGTTTGATAAATTGATTAGTGAATGAATTGTTAATTCAAGACAAGCTAACAAACGGTGCTTGGCACTCAGATAAAAAATGGCTGTCACATCAACTTAAAAGTAAACGTTAACGTAAATGCAAACGAAAATGTAAGCAGCACCGAGAGCCAATTGAGGGAAGCGTCCACTTTGCTGCTTCAGTGGCTGCTGAGCGAGATTGTGGGTCGTGGTCTGCTGGTCGGATGGGTCTGATGCTGGGCCAATTAGTCGACTGTCACCGTCACCTGTCAGCAGCGACGGCAACGGCAACAACAACAGCAACGGCGAATGCTAACAATGACAACAGCAGCAGCAGGTAACATGTTTAAGTAGAGCGTGGCATTAAGTTGTGACCCATCTCTTAAAGTTGCCGCTCATCGCTGAATATAAATGGCTTTTTGCAGGTGGAGCTTTCACAGTTGCAGTTGTCGGCTATAGGACAATCGGTTGAAAGCCACCTGCCACCTGCCACCTGCCACATCTGCACCCTTTCCCTTAACCCGCCAGTGCAATTAAAAAAAAACGCCTGTTCCATCGAAAGCAGTGGCACGGACACCGTCAACACACAGATAACCAGCAACAACAAACACACAGACACAGACACCGTCACATGCCTGCACACCACAATCCACACCCACACACACACACACACACACACACTCATATAACATAAATGGTTGCCTGCTGCCGTTGTCACCGTTACAATAATTTCGACAGCCATCTTGTCGCCTGACCGACACCACCGCCGAGCCGAGAGGTCAACGACACAAACAATGCCAACAACGAGTAAGCCAAAAAGTAACGAGAGCGCGCTCTACGTTCCACTCTCTTTCTCCCTTCCTGCCCCTCTCTCTCTCCCTCTCTGTCTCTCTCCCTCTCTCTCTCTCGAGACCACTGAATGAAGGACCCCAAGCCATTTTCCACTTGCACACCTTAAAAGTTTGCAGAGCCTATCATAATTTGGGATGAAAAACAAATAATAGCATACATATATAAATGTGTACACATTAGAATTTATACACTCAGAAAAAAGATTGAAGTGAATATGTATTTTTTTGTTTTTATAAGTAATTTCTAAAACGAGTTTCTTAAAATTGGCAAAGCTACTTATCAACTTTTCAAAAATATATTTCTCTATAAGAGAATATATTTCTGAGAAGAAATAATAAAAAACCTTTCTGAAATTCAAAAATAGTAATGTTTTAACCAATTTAACCATAATAAACACACGTTTGGTATTTAATCAAGTGGGGATGCTTTTCAAATTTACTGTTGTGAGCAGCATGTTGAAGGATACCGGTCTGTAAGGTTTTGTTATCCCCGACTGTGTTCTCTGTTTTTTGTACTCTATTGTGTTTTTGAAAACCTATAATATTTATATAAATTAAATAGGACTTACTAGAAATAAACTTGAAAGTCTAATTAGAACCAACCGAGCAAACATGAGCTAAGAATGAATCCCTTAAAACCTTTAGTTTACTTATATGAACATCTCAGCAAGGGTATTGTAATCTTCGGTTGCCTACAGATAATATATAATAATTATACATACATATATTGTGGCTCATAACGACACTGTTTTAATATTTTGATTTTCCGAACGGAGCTTTAAGTGAAATGGAGTGCTATGGTCGCAGTAAATATGGGTTTCTCTGGGCGCAAGAATGTAGAAATATAGATATGATTATATGCTTTTGTATGGACTGCAGAAACGATTCAGCCAAAAACCTATTTTGCAAACAGTTTGTTTGCAAACTGATGTGCAGCCCCATCTTAGCAATGCTCTTATTTTTGGATTACTCTCTGACCTCTGCTTAAATATGCGATTCATTAATTCTAAGCGTACCACTTGGCATAGAGCAAATTGAGTTCCGACCACCGTGAAATTGATAAATTCAAAGTTCTGCTCATTGCATACAAATGCGGAATATTCAGTTTCATATTCATGAGATTCATGAATATTATACATTTTGTCTTGACTAAGATATTTGTGAAAATTTATGTATTTGTGTGTGGATAAGCAAACTTACACACATATGTGTATGTATGTATGTATTTATATGTACACGTATGTGTTGATTTCACATAATACAAGATATTGCTTTCTAATCCCTAATTAGTATATAAATATATCAGAATGATAGCAGAACATGCACTCTCCGTGCGAGGGTTGCACATCTTATATACATACATATGTATATGCTTATGTGTAAATACAGATATATATGTACATACATACAGATATTGCACATAGGTGCACAAATAGTTAATATTATGCGATTGTGTATGGCAAATATAAAGCAACCAACTGCTGCTCTAAACAAGTGCTAATGTGGCAATTAAGTATTCCCGACCTGCAGGTACCCTAATATACATTCGTATGAGCTTATGATGAGCTTATGCGGGCAGGCAGAAGGACATACTACTGACTCCTTGCTAATGAAGAATATTAATATAAAAATGGCCATTTCTCTGCACACCTTTTTAACAATTTGATGACTCTAGGGTATGAGAATATAGAGGCTTCATAGCCACAATTACTTGCAAACAATTGTATTTTTTTTCATTTCTGTTTTTTTTTTGCCATTTGGTGCACAGCTCTTAGCCATGGCTGTTAGCCTGTGGCCCCTCTAATAGCTAGAGTCCAACTGGTTAACTTGCTGCTATAATTGCGGGTGCTGCTGCTTGTTATATTTGTGAACCAGTTTTTTCTGCGAGGTAGTTGGTTAAACTACTTCAAGTTCAGCTGGAGTGGTTGTACTTTAAGTTCATAATAAGTTGGAAAATACTCAAGGCACATACAAAGAGCCGAAAGGTATTCAACTAATTGGTCGGGTTAACAATCAATTTCGTAAGTCATTGAAAACAAATAATCGTTATTCAGTCATGCTTTTAAAATGCAATTTATCAAATATTAATCGGTAACGAAGTGCAGGCATTGTTGATCCACAGCTTTCTCACAATTATACGTAGCAGAAAATACATTTATCTCAGGCGTGGAGTGCGTATTTTATTTTTCATTTCGGCTGTCAGTTGCACTTGGCTTTGGTTAAGTACTTGGCTTAAATACATTTTATAACTGTTTGAAACTGATCAGCAAAATCGAGAAATTTTGATTGCCTTTTTCATTCATTTGGCTTAATAAATAAATAAGAAATCGAGCAAATCAATTGCTTTAAATAATAAAAAAATAGTGAACTCATCAATAATTCTTCTAAAAAGTTATTAAACAAATGGTAATTCAATAATAACAATCTTAACATTGCCAATTGTCATTTTAGCAAATGTTGAAGTAAATAGATATGCACAGCCAGAGGAATGCAGTAGTTTTAGTCGAACTGATTCTTCTCAAACTGAATTCAAGTGGGTTGGGATGTTAAGACGGATAAAGAGAGCGAAAATGAGCTTGTGAATAAACTTAAGTAGTCCGACATGTCGGAAAATTAATGACGAAAACATAAATGCTTTTATGTGCGATTCACTAATTATAATTTTAATTCGTAATACGCACTGTGGGCACACTAAAGACCACTGGGAGAGCTTGAACTTAAAAGGCGATGGGGCGAGGGATAGGAAGGATATTGGCACAGTGGCAAAGAGGAAGTAAAGCATAAGGGCCGAAAATCCAAATTACAAGCATCAGGCAAAAGAAGAAGAAGCACAGCCACACATGATGCTGCCCTTGTCGTTGCCGTTTGCTGACTGACTTGCGCCAACATCAAAATATTTAAGTCTTTCTTATCTCTCTGTGGTGTATCTTGTGTGTGAGTATGTGTCTGCGTGTGCTGAAATTACCAAAATTATAGCTACTTATGCGGCTTGGAGTTCTCTTAGACATTTGTGAATACATTTGGCTGGCCAAAGAAGACGCAGTCATTAAAATGCTAAATGCGAGTTGGCAGACGATGCCTTCTACAGCCAAATGACCTTACGCTTGAATCGTTTTTGCTGCCCTGTAAAACATCATACGAAAAGTGTATACTTTCCTGTAGTGCCTGTACTTATGCATATTTTTTTATTAAATTAAATATGTTATACAATAAAATACGGATGAACTAGAGTACTAGCTACAAAGGCTTACAACTCTTCTCTTAAATATAAGCTCTGATATCTTTCACATCTAACACAAATTAGTTACGTGAGATTTCGAAGAGTGCATCTATAATTTTTGAGTAATTTTTGAAATGAGTTTCAATTGTCAAAAGCATTTTTGTAGAAACCAACAATTTGTAAAACTACAAATGATGTTCACACATTTGTCGAAAATTCGAATATTTCTAGTATTTAAATTGTCAAGTGTCCCAGAGCATGCACTAGTTCAGCCGCAACGAATACCTATGAAAGGACGCACAGTTCACCTGCTGCACTTGTATTTTATATTGTAGTAGCTGTGGCAGCAATAAAATGTGTTCGGTCAGCCGCTCCCAAATGGGTCCCACAATTGATTTACTTGCGCTGCTGCTGTGCTGCAGCTTAATAGGCTTTGCACAACTGAACAGGGTATGTGCTAGTCGTACTATCGTACCCTCTCCGACACCCCCTCCTTTCTGTCTGTGTGCTTGCTCAATAAATATTGCAAATAAATTTAAATTCAATTGTATTTTTTTATTCTGACCGAACTTTTACCCCTCGCTCACTCGTCCCCACGACATGCTAGTCTCATTTATTTATACATCGGACGGTCTCACTCACACTATAGCTATATAGTATTTGAATACGGATGTGTGTTTGGATGTGGGTGTTTTATTTATTATTTACATATCCGTTTACGTTTATTTATACAAAATTGCTTTCTGTTCGCCTGCTAACGAATCTTTTTCGTTCCGTTCTCGCAAAATGTGACGCTTTATATGCATATATTTGTATGTATGTTTATACACGTATATATATTTTATTTTTTATTTACTTTATGAGTGTTTTTTATTACAAAAATTTCCATACTCTCGACTTTGCCCACAATTGCACGGATTTCCAAGTGCAATTCCCTCCTGGTCAGAGCTCGTTCTCTGCCTTTCATTGTTTTTGTTTTATTTATTAAGATTCTTTTCTTTATTATCTAAAAAAATGTAAATATATTCTTTGTCTTCCCAAACGTCCAACCACCATAAATCCATCCAAACTTCATAATTAAAAAAAAAAAATGTGTAAGACTTTTTTGTTTTTTGATTCTCAAAATCTCACTTCAATTCGTTGCCATCGTTTATCTCGCTCATTTAATTCCGTAGTTAATTTGTTGAGTGCCCAGGTAGACCAAGCATCCACCACACAAAGTACGTCACAGCAGTGGTCACTTTCATAATTTGATAAGCGTTTGCATCATCACTGAGTGACGAGCCTTCCTTTCGCTGTAAATTCAATCTTCATTTCCTGCCACACTTCCGCAATTTAAATACCATATACCTAGGGAAGTATGGGGTATGTGCGTCTCTTATTTAAGCCTCAGCAGAAACATTGAACAGAATATTTAGCTTATAAGTAGGTTGAGCATTAGAACTGATTCGCAGGGTATCTTAATGTGACTTATAAGATACACTATGCTTCAGGCAGTCGTGGTGTGAAAAGTGATAGCGAAACAAAGTGACACAGAACCAACAGGACTCTCTGAACTGAGCTGAGCTGTGCTTAGCTGTGTGTGTGTGTGTGAGACTCATCGGTGCGAGTCCTTTGTAATGCGGGACTGTTGCTAAGTGGCGGCCAGGCAAATCGCCGCCTCAGCCCTCATTTGTCAGCCGTTTAATCCATTAGATATGCATTCACCACTCACAAAGAACAAAGCACTCACATCCGCCCAGCTACAGATATGTGGCTAAGCCTATGCCAATGCAGTTTATCTTGAATGTGGGCCACTCCCCTTTCGCCCACAATGCCACGCAATATGCGCATGCAGGCAGGCTGGCAGCCGGCTTTGGTTTTGTTTGGTTTATTTTCATTAAATTCATTCAGCGGCTGCACAAAAAAAAAGAAAGCCTTGGTAACTTTGCATAATTTATTAAATACGAGCAGCGCTTAGCCCAGCTCCTGGCTAGCTTCAGCAGAAGCCCATCAGCCGTGGTGTCCGCATCCGTGTTTCAGTTTGTTCCGAGCCTTTGTTGCATATCTACTCACGGCATATACTGTGCTTTTGCGCTTTTGCTCCTTCGGGTTTTTATCAGTTTGTTCAGTCCCTCTCCTCTTTATTTTTCATTTTTATTTTTTTTATTTTATGGTTCCTTTTGGGTTGTTCTGGCAATATCCACACTGCCTGCCTTTGCCTGTTAGTTTTTTTTTTTTTTTTTTTTTGATTTTTCCTTATATAATTTGGTTTTTTTGGTGGAAATGCTTATGCTAATGTTTGGCACATATTCCCCCCCCCCCCCCCCCCCCCCCAACGCTCCCGCTAAAACACGTGCAGCCACAGCAAGCGATGGAAATTTAATGAAATATTTACGGTGTGTGTGAGTAAGACTTTAATGAGCTTACAATGCGGGCCATTCAAACACAGAGATACTCATAGAGACACAGACAGAGACAGCGAGAGAAAGAGGAGGAAGGGGGATTGCCCGCAACCGCTTTCGTATTGTGCTGAAAATGTGTAGTTTAGTTTTTATTGAAGTCTTCCGGCACTGCAAATAACTTCCTCATTTGACGCTAAGTCCCTTCAGCTGCAACGGCAACGGCAACGGCAAAAGACTGAAGAACAAACACCAAACAAAGGCAATCTCTGAAGACGTTTTGGGTGTGTATGAGGGGCTCATGAGGAACTGCGAGGGAGCTGCGATGGGGTTGCTGCCTGGGTCTGGGCTATGTGGCTGATCCAAGTCCTTGCCTACTTATGCAAATGTCGAAAATGCTCCGCAGTACAATGACAGCGGCACGGCATCAGCTGAGACTTTCCCCAGGCAATTCATTGCACTGCAATTGAGGGTGCCAATACAAACTAATTTTGTGTATCTTATTCGCTATTGACAAAGAATTTCAATTAATTCTTTCTATATTCTCTTTTGGCTGATTACCCTTGTAGCGAGATGATCATTAGGATCATCGGGAATCACACGGTTTTATGAATTGTTTTTTGTATTTTGCACTCACATACACAGGCTGAGTACAGGAGTGGGTGGGTGGAGAGGGCGTGAGTGAGAAGCTCTCACTTGCATGGTGCACAGTTTCAGAGCAAAAACAAGCTCGAGATATTTTAGCGTTCCAACTGTGATTCAACATTGAGATAATTTAGCAGCTATTTACGTTAACTCCACCTAAGACTTTAGTTAAACCATGATAAAAGCAACCCAAGCCAACAGATTGTCTTCCAAGGGTAATAGAATGTGTAGCGGACTGGGAGAAGTGATTGCTGTTTCTGGTGCCTGTCAGCCCGGTGATGCGTCACATTCTCTTGGAGGAGCATCCGCTCCAAGACATGCTTGAAAATGTTTTTGAATTAGTTTTAAGGCATGCCACATTCTGCGCTTGCATGCTGCGGCCCCTTGCGCCGCATTCCCCTGTTCGTTCTCATTTTTATCCGCATCCTTGAGCTCGTCGTATCGTTTGGTGCTTTCTTTTCAATTTAACTGCCGCTCAAAATCGATAGACATAGAAGTTATTTTGACTTTGACAAATTTCCGTCGCCCAACTTCGGCGAATGAGCTTCGCACAGTTGGACATGGGTGGCAGGCACCATGTGGTGTGCGGCAAGCACTGAAGATTTTGCAAAGTCAAAATCAATGTAAGTAAGGTTGTGGCCCTGAGGTTTTGAAAATCCGAGCAGCGTGTCGCTGCAAGCAGGAAATTAAGGGGTAGTATAGTAGATAAAATGTGAACTGAAGTTGATTTCCCAATCGATTGCGCTGCCATTTAGCAAATCTGGAATAAATTTCATTAATTGGAATATTCATTTTGAAAGAAGCGAAACTCGTGTTGCAAACTGCAACATCAGTAGCAGGGTTCAATTAAGGCGAATCTGTTATTTTGAGCTCATGGACAAACGGTGTTTGCTGAGGCACAATCAGAGCTTAAAATCAAATCACTGTCAAAGGCTCATTCAGAATGCAAGACAAACAAGCTGCTGTGTGTGGCAATAGTCTACACAGCTGCAACATCAACAGTAACTGCAGCAGCAACAGCAGCACAGCACCAGTTACTGAAAAAGCAAGTTACAACTCAATTTGATTTGATTTCAGTTCTACAAAAACGAAAGAGTGTGTGTGTGTGTGTGTGTGTGTGAGAGAGAGAGAGAGAGAGAGAGACGGGTGGAGAGCGATCCATTCTATTTCAGTTGTATCTAATGGGATCCAACAACTCAATAGCTACTTATACTCAAATGTTGGGCCTTTTAGTTGCACTTGCAGCTATTGTGCCACTTTAGGGCATATGTGTGAAGCAGCAATGATTTTAACTGAGGGACTCCCCTTTTTGGGGAACGTTGAGCAGTGGGGTAGCAGGGGATAACCGTGACTGTGTCTTTTGCTGCACTCTGCAAGTGGATACGGTAACACAACAGTTTGATTTATTGGGACAATCTCTGCCGCGGCAAAAGGAGCAATCAAAAACACGCGAAACTAAGCCGCAGCCAATGTGGAGCCGCACAGTGGGTTCAAAGCAGATGATAATGATCACAAGGTTCAAATTATGTGTGTAAATACACAAAAATTTAACGCACACAAGCAGAGTTATATTCCAACTGACAACTGAACAGCAAGTAAAAATGGTCTACTCGAGAAGGTATTGCATTTGATCGACAACTTCCTCCGTTTCTCCAATTATGGATCAAATCGATTACTGATGTGTACGTGAGGATATACCATGGCATCAACAGATCAAAAAAATAATCTAATTAATTTAATTTATTAGAAATATCTACGAAGTGTACAATTTATTATAGAAAGGTAGTCTTCCCTACAAGGTGTGTTTAAGTGAGCGATAGAGAAAGAAAGAGAGAGAGAGAGAGAGCTCTCTCGTTAAGAGCACTTTTGGTTTTCCTACTTATCGCGGACCACTGTGACTGAGCACCGGAAATAAGAGGAGCAGTATTTGAAGGGGAAGTGGGACATGGCCTGCTAGCCGCGTCTGTGTTCGACGGCTGCCTGCACTTAGCTGCCAGCATTTACAGCCGTTATTTCTATTTGGCGTGAATTTGATGCCAGCTCATGGTTATGCATGTACCATAGATAGTTACGGGTATGTGATTGTGCCTGTGTGAGTGTTTGAGAGAGTTGATCAGTTCGTGTCCACACCCCCGGTCCATGGGCAGCAACACCAACACTAACACTCACACTCACTCTCACACTCACATTCACATGTTGGCGCTCACACATTGCCGACGTGCGTGTGACAGGATAATAGAGGATGCTTTAGTCGCAGCCCAGCTGCCAGGCTTCTAATTTATTGCTCTTGTGCAAATGCATGCATTCCAAACAAGATTTGAAGATGAGCATAGATAAACTGAAAAGACCAACAAGCCCATATCTATTTGAATTCTACACCCAACTGCATTCATTCCCATTAATGCTTCAATATACCACTTGGTGCACATTGAATGGACTTACTTTAGATTGTTACTATTGTTCCGTTGAATGGGCGCAATTTGATTCTATTGTTCCGTTGGCATTCTATTGATCTAACTCTGCACTTATAAAAATACATGTATTTCGATAGATATGAATTGACTTAGAACAGCTTTGCTGCTTGATATATTTCACTCAATACAAGTATCCAGCCGAACTATATTTTGCAAGAATTTGAGCTTGTTTTTCCACTTGCAAGAAAGATGGGGTTGAAGTCGAGAAACAATTATTCTCTTATCGTTTTTATCCTGATTTCATGCCCCATCAGTCTTGCAGAGCTTTGTCCTAGCCCATATTATATGCTTGCAAACGTTTAGCAAGACATTCATGAGCGACCTGTATCGTCTATCGAAAATATCTTAAGTACTTTACTAAGAAAATAGCTGCAGAGACTTAATCTTTTGCAAGCATTTTGCAAATGCCAACCGTATTGCACATGTGTAGCTTAATTGCGTAATCCAACCTTTACTTATTTCGACATGAGCAGATAGCTGATAGATGGTAAAGAATGCAGTCAGTCAGCTGAACGGCGAAAGCGATACCGAGATACCGGATATGGACATGGACATGGACATCAACATCCAGCATACCGACATGGAGAGTGGTCCGTTTCTCATAGAAACAACAATTTTCTCGACTGTGTGTCCCATACATAAAACTTTGAAAAGAATTGCTAGCATGCAAATTTGATGATGCCGCTGCATTGTGTGCGCTTAGTCCGGCTGCATTTCAGTGAGCACAAAAAATAAAGAAAAAAAAGGATTGAATTCGGCAATATTGGATGCAAAGCAGTGGCGGTGGCATCGTCAGTGGCAGAGACAAAGACGGCGGCAGTTGCACGTGCGCCTGCCGGGATGCAAACGCAGTGACTAACGCAGCGCTGCCAACTTGTGCTTAAAAATATTTGTTGACAAAAAAAAGAAGAGCAAAAATAGGTTACGCTAGATTTTAACGGTCACTGACCAAGGTCGGCACACCAGTTTGGCCCGTTGTGATACCTTAGATCTCAAAGAAAGAGTGATGAAACAGAGAGAGAGATAGAAGAAGAATAAGAAGATGAAGACTAAACTACCAAACAACGCCAAAAAAAAACCATGCCTGCAGCGGGATTTGAACCCGCGACTTGATTTTTCGTATAAGCGATATGAGTGAGTTTCTTGCACCCTCAACGCTTCCCATCAAGCCAGAAATAAATGCGGCGCACGTTTGCCAAATTGAAATTTACCACGCCGAAGCTGGCAGTTGCAAAACCATTGAAGCGCGCCACAACAGACAAAACTGGGCGTGGCAGCTGCAGCCTGTGGCAATGTGGGGGTGGGTGGGTCAGCAGAGAGTGGCTTGCTTTGCTTTTGCCGGCTGAGAGTATGCAAGAGTATTTGGCCAGCAGATTCGTTGACTTGACTATAAACATTGATGCGGTCCATTCGACGGCGACACTCGCTTCACCAAAGCCATCTCCTGGGCTCAGTATGTGTGTGTGTGTGTGTGTGTGTGTATGTGTGGGTGCTCAGTGTGTTTCTGCCAAAGCTGCTGAGGCTGTTTGTAGCTGCCAACTGCAATGCCTGCCACTCGGTTCATTGCTCTCTCGCCACGACTGAACATTGAACTCAATTCGATGCCGCGTTAAATGCGGCAAAAGTGAGGTTTTTGTACTCTGAACCCATTAAAAAAGGGTAAAATGGTTTTGCGCAAATGTATGTAACAGGCAGAAGGAACTATCTCCGACCCCATAAAGTATACATATTCTTGATCAGGGCTCTTGAATAGCCCTGTCTATCCGTCTATCTGTATGAACACGCAGATCTCAGAGACTATAAGAGCTACAGACTTCAAATTTAAAATATAGGTTCTTGTATACCCGGTGCAGATCGAGTTTGATTATTTTTATCGATAACTGCCTACGTTTCTGGAATATCGATAATGGCGCAGCTCCGACGTCCAACGGCGGCTTCGCTGTTGTTGCCGTAGCCCTCCCGCCCTTCTTGTGGGGCGGAATCATTTCTTTCTGCCTCCCCCCCCCCCCCTTTGTAATATATCCTAGATAACATTTTATCCTAACCACATTTTGGGTCCCCTCCCCTCCATTCATCCTCCATTCTTTAAGTCATTTGGGGACACCCTAACCTACTCTTTGGCGCTCCCAGGGACAGTTGTGAGGGTATCTACTCACAAGAATTAAGGTCGAAGAAAATCCTGCACAAAAATATATCTTTAGCGTTCTTCGCATGAAAAAAATCTCGTAATGCCTCGGTGACAAGTATAAATAATGAGTATGGAATTTAAGTTAAAATTCGAATTTAAGGTAACATAATAAATTTTAACTTAACAATAAATTAACGAAATCATAATTATCCAAAAAAATAAATATATAAGTTACAACCGAAAATAATATGTATAAATTGCCTCGAACATTGGCCAAAATCAGTTTTAATTTGATGCGTCACTTTTAGGTTATTTCATTTGTGGATCGGCAAATTTATGTTCGTTTATTTGTGGAACGCTACATTTATGTTCGTTTATTTGTGGATCGGCACATTTATGTTCGTTTATTTGTGGAACGCTACATTTATGTCCTTTTATTTGGTTTTATTTTTAAATTTTAATTTATTTGCTTTTCTCTCGCAACACTTGGCCGAACTTTTCTCTTTTCTTTAGTTGCCGACTACCTCCGTGACATTCGATTGAACTCTATATAAGTCGATCATTGGCCTTTTTATTCCATTTCGAACCAACTCCCATAATTTTCTATTTTTTTAAGCCCGGCTCTTGAGCGCGCGAGCTCTCTCTCTCTCTCTCTCTCTCTCTGATTGGAGCATCTCTGTCTACTCTCTTCAAGCTCAAACCTGGGACCTGCCACCTTTCGTCAATTTATAGAAAAAAGTGTTGCATAAAATGTGTATGCTTCGTTCAACGTTTTGCGTCATAGTAATTCGCCACTGGTTCTTCGAGAGTATATAAGGGCTCTTCTTTGTTTTTCTTTTTCTTTTCGTATTTTTTTTTTAATACAATTTCAGTGAACCTGACCGGAATACGTTCATGTTTATTCTTATTGGCAATTGGCAGCACTCTCAAACTGAATTATTGAGCATTTGGCTAGCTAATTAGCCCTCTCCAATAGGCTGATAGATGCGAAGAAAGAGTTGCTAGCTGTCAGCTAGCAAATTGCCAATTAAGAATGTCTGACAAGTCCAATTGTTATTTTAAGAAGTGTTCATAAAATTACAACTACAGTGTAAAATCTGTAAGAATCTAGAAAATAAAGAGTTGGCGAACTGTCAGTTTAGTCTACTCATTGACCAAAACGGCGATTCACACTTTTATATGCTGTTGCTTGGATGATTATATTTGGTTCAAGCAGAAACATTAAAGTGATCGAGGAGCATATTTTTATAAATCTAATGCAGTCCGAAAGAGCCAAGTTATTATTTTTAGTAGTCTGTTTTATAATTTAAGTTTCACACAATGCAAAAGAACCAGCGCAGTCCAGTAGAGTTTACCAATTAGGCGCTGGCTAAATATTGTGAAACTTAAATCTTGCAAGTAAACTTAACAAAGCAACTAGTTGACAGTTAACTCATCTCACAATACTAAAATTATTATTATTATTAAAGTAAATCAAAAATGTGATATCATTTAGCTGCGACAATCAAAATGCCACATGACTGCAGGTGCTCAAATTTAATCGCGTTAATTGCTAACATTTGAAAATTGCCGCAAATGCGAACCGAAAGAACACTGGTGCGGAAATAGACACATGGCCGACAAGTGTCAGTAACTAAACACGCATCAACACCCGCGGGCACAGTGACAGCAGCAACAGCAGCACCATCAGCAACAGTAACAATAACATCGGCAACAGCAACAGCAATCGCAGGAATAGCAATGCAGTCAGGCATTGACGAGTTGAACAACTTGAACATTGTAGCAAACAGCCAGAGGCGCTTGTGAAGTAATTTGTCATTCTTAATTGCAACACGCCACGAAGTTGCGTTCCCATAGTTTTTGTTGCTGTGGCTGCTGCTTTTGGCCCTGCTCTTCGTGCTGTTTCTTCTGTCAGCGAAAACCGTCGCTAAGCTGCATTAATTGGGCGGGTATTAAGTGGCTGGGCGGGGCTTTCATGCTCTTCTGATTCTCTGATTTGAAAGCAAAGCGTTTGCTGTCTGTTGTCTGTTATCTGTTGTCAAAAGCAGCAACAGGAACAACAACGACCAATTTGCATTAGCTCCGATTTCAGCACTTAATCGCGACAACCGGCAAGGAAAAGCAAATTGCATTTGTCATTGCAAGAAAAAATCGAAAAACTTAGCATCTTTTGGTAAAGAAAAATAGCCCTAGTGCTTAATATAATTAGTCTAATTAAACAGCGCCAGATAATAATTAAAACAAATTTATCAGTATATATTTCAAATACACACTTTTCTCCCAATCAAAGATAAAATGTAAACGTTAATATATGTAAATATGTGAACAAAGTTACAAGCTAAAAGTTGTATACAAAACAAGAATAACTAACGATATAATTTATAAAATTATCAAGCACGTAAATCCAATCGCAATCAAACATAAAACCCACCATCAACGTTACAGTCTCCACTAAAAAAGTTCACCCATGTAAACTGTACTAAGCATTTGATTTCAAATATAATATACATATAATGATTTAATAATCCTCATAATTGTATTATTATTGTATTGCACTGCTATTCTAATTTATTAAATTATAAAGCAAAACTTTTTTATATTTTCTTTTTATATAGCATTTATATTTTAAACATTAATCAACACGAATCGCGGGCGTCAATAATTTGAGACGGTGACGGTAAAGTGCATGGGAGGCAAGCAGAGCAAGGGTACCGGTTTTTTGATTGCAGCACAAAAATAAATGAAAAAAACTAAATAAAAATATGTAATGAAACTATTTCTGTTCGCTAATGAAAATTCTGCGAAGAACAAAACTGAATTAAATAAATTAATTAAATAATCCAAAACAGAAAAAATGTAAGGGATTTGAAAAAAAAACCAAAAGAACACACATAAAAAGTAATAAATTAAATGAAAATTAAATGAACTAACAAAAAAAATATAAATGAAAATTTGGACTAAAAAATATATCCAACAAATAATAAACAAATAGTTAATCTGCCTGGATAAAAATACAATAAAATAATAAAGAATAAATATGTAATTTGTAATATAGTACATATAATCCATAATATTTAAGCGAAACCCCTTTAGCACCAATTCTTCCCTTTACCCCAAATTGTGAAAATCTTAGGCCTCATTTGAATTGATGATGTGGTGCCGCCAAAAATACTCCCACACTAAAGGAGCTACGAAACAAAGGGTCCCGATCCGCTCATACTATCACTGTTTAGTTCAGTTAATCTGTTATTAACCTTTTTATATGTTTGATGTAGGTAATCGATATCCCAATATATGTCTCTTAGTCGTAATAACGTTTGATCTAGAAATTGCCATTGGTCATTGCCAAGTTTTGGGCCAGCCTAAAGTTGGGTCACAATGCATATTTTTGGATTTCTGCAATATTCGCCATGCTGTCTGTCCGTTTGTATGAACGCTACTTTACACCCAACGACGCCCTTAGAGGTAGGGAATTGAAACATAGAACATATACTGGTCTATGCCCGCGGTATACAAAGTGTAAAAAATGGAGTGCCACGTCCACTAAGAGGTTAGGAAATCGATAATTGCAAATCGATAAAGCCACATATCTCCCACAATTGTAGACATACAACTCTTTCTTCGCATCTATCAGCCTATTGGAGAGGGCTAATTAGCTAGCCAAATGCTCAATAATTCAGTTTGAGAGTGCTGCCAATTGCCAATAAGAATAAACATGAACGTATTCCGGTCAGGTTCACTGAAATTGTATTAAAAAAAAAATACGAAAAGAAAAAGAAAAACAAAGAAGAGCCCTTATATACTCTCGAAGAACCAGTGGCGAATTACTATGACGCAAAACGTTGAACGAAGCATACACATTTTATGCAACACTTTTTTCTATAAATTGACGAAAGGTGGCAGGTCCCAGGTTTGAGCTTGAAGAGAGTAGACAGAGATGCTCCAATCAGAGAGAGAGAGAGAGAGAGAGAGAGCTCGCGCGCTCAAGAGCCGGGCTTAAAAAAATAGAAAATTATGGGAGTTGGTTCGAAATGGAATAAAAAGGCCAATGATCGACTTATATAGAGTTCAATCGAATGTCACGGAGGTAGTCGGCAACTAAAGAAAAGAGAAAAGTTCGGCCAAGTGTTGCGAGAGAAAAGCAAATAAATTAAAATTTAAAAATAAAACCAAATAAAAGGACATAAATGTAGCGTTCCACAAATAAACGAACATAAATGTGCCGATCCACAAATAAACGAACATAAATGTAGCGTTCCACAAATAAACGAACATAAATTTGCCGATCCACAAATGAAATAACCTAAAAGTGACGCATCAAATTAAAACTGATTTTGGCCAATGTTCGAGGCAATTTATACATATTATTTTCGGTTGTAACTTATATATTTATTTTTTTGGATAATTATGATTTCGTTAATTTATTGTTAAGTTAAAATTTATTATGTTACCTTAAATTCGAATTTTAACTTAAATTCCATACTCATTATTTATACTTGTCACCGAGGCATTACGAGATTTTTTTCATGCGAAGAACGCTAAAGATATATTTTTGTGCAGGATTTTCTTCGACCTTAATTCTTGTGAGTAGATACCCTCACAACTGTCCCTGGGAGCGCCAAAGAGTAGGTTAGGGTGTCCCCAAATGACTTAAAGAATGGAGGATGAATGGAGGGGAGGGGACCCAAAATGTGGTTAGGATAAAATGTTATCTAGGATATATTACAAAGGGGGGGGGGGGGGGGGGGGGAGGCAGAAAGAAATGATTCCGCCCCACAAGAAGGGCGGGAGGGCTGTTATTAACCTTTTTATATGTTTGATGTAGGTAATCGATATCCCAATATATGTCTCTTAGTCGTAATAACGTTTGATCTAGAAATTGCCATTGGTCATTGCCAAGTTTTGGGCCAGCCTAAAGTTGGGTCACAATGCATATTTTTGGATTTCTGCAATATTCGCCATGCTGTCTGTCCGTTTGTATGAACGCTACTTTACACCCAACGACGCCCTTAGAGGTAGGGAATTGAAACATAGAACATATACTGGTCTATGCCCGCGGTATACAAAGTGTAAAAAATGGAGTGCCACGTCCACTAAGAGGTTAGGAAATCGATAATTGCAAATCGATAAAGCCACATATCTCCCACAATTGTATGTCTACAATTGGAAGGTTGGTGGCGATGTCTTTCAAAGATCAACATATGCCACGCCCCTCCCCTCAAAAAGTTATGTCAACGCCCACATCCGCACACATAATCGCCAAAGCCGATATTGCGCAAATTGTAAATCGATAAGACCGCATATCTTCCACAATTTTAAAGATGGAGTCACCAATCTTGGAAGGTAACAGGGTGATCAGGTGATCAACATATGCATTTTCATGACCACGCCCACACCCACCGCCCCCAAGAACTTTGGCCCTAGAAATCTGAAGTGCGCATATCTTTCACAATTTATAAGCTAGTCACCAAATTTAAAAAAAAAATTACTGGTAACTGCCCTCAGAAATCGATACCAAATTGGACGGCCACGCCTACTTCGCCTCCATAAACCGATAAACCTGTTAGTATGATTCTATAAAACTATATATCATCCAATTTAAAAGCTGTAGTCACGAAATTTCAAAGGCATATTGCTAGTAACACACTTAGAAAATTTGCAAATAAGATTCTGAACAACGCCCAGAGGGATAAAAACGATATAAGCCGATATCTGCTGTAATTTAAGAGCCATAGTTTGCAAGCTTGGAAGGTAGATTGCTAAAATCGGCCTCCAACATTTTTTTTCGACCACTTCTACTGCCGCCCCCAAAACGATAAAAGCCTATATCACCCGCAATTAAGGAGCTACAGATACCAAACTTGAAAGGAAGATTGCTAGGAACGTTCTCTATAGTTTTGTGCAGCCACGCCCAAACCCCCAAAATTCCCAAAAGCCCATGTTAGCCGTAATTTAAGAGTTACAGTTACCAAACTTGGAAACAAGATTAAAAGGAACAACAGTATTTCTTGGCTACACTTACCCTGTTTTGTGGCACATATTATCAGATTGCATTACTTTTGGTATCAGAGTATTTCGCAGTCGGTTACGCCCGACTGCAACGTTCGGAATTATTATTATTTTTTTGTGACCAAAATATCGGCAAAATTTTCTTGCGGACATTTACAAATGGGGCAGAAAAGGCCTAAGGTTAGAGTCACAATAAAAACGCAATTCATTTAAACGAAAGTTTTTTCTTAAAAATGTTGTGTGAGAAAGTTTTGCTTATATAAACAACAAAAATATAGAAAAGAAAAGAAAAAAATTCAGGTATCTATGTGCGTTGGATATGTCTCGTCCAATGTTTAACACACTTCACGACAAAATTCGAATACCCTTTGGAAGGGCATAGTAAATGAATAAGCTAGAGTTCACATATACATACATTTTGCATACTCTTTTCGATAGCAAAGGTAGAAACCAATTACGAATTTATGAGCTGTGTAAATTGTAATGATGAAATTTGTTGCATTGTTTTATACGAAAAAAAAACAAGTAACACAAACTCCAGTTACTGTTACCAATATAAAGAATGGGCATCATGAATATTTATGCCTGTAATAAATTTGGGGCAACCAGTGAAAAAGATACAGCAGAGATAAGCATTGGGATTGTGCCTGCTACCGCGAATAGGTTAAAAACAGGCAATGGAAATGGGATTGGGATTTGGATTTGGATTGGAACTGGTGACAGTGCCAGTCAGTGTCCCTATCCCTGTCGCTGTTGCTTTCAGCAGTGGGAGCTCAAAATTAGCATGCATATTAAGCGAGGTCAGCATTTGCCACCTGGCACCGGGCCGCAGGCAGCAGGCACCAGAATGTAGCTATGAGTGTGGATCTAAATGTGGATGTCATTGTGGATGGGGAACTGGGACGCTATGCTGCAAAATGTGTAAGTTCGCAAAAACAAGAAATATGGCGAAAAATAAAAACCGGGTTGACAAAAGCAACGACAACAGAACCACACGAAGGAATATCTATCTCGGACACGCCGAACACTTTATCCCCTTGCAAACCAGATAAAAACGCACCCACAGTTCGTATGGTATGTAACAGCATCCAAGGAGTAGCAGCAATATAATAATAGTGGACATGCATACACGTAGTGACTGAAATACCCTCTGCAAGAAAATACAAAAAAAAATACAGACTGAAATTTATATAATAACATACAACTAAATAAGTGAGTGTGTGTGCACAAAATATTCATAAAGCTGAAGGAAAACACACACAGAAAATAAGCAGAAATACTTGAAGCAATACAGCAACGAGAGTTATTTTCAAGTAGGTCCGAAACATTTTTGTGATACCTAAGATGGGGTTGAGGGGCTCTTCTGACTGAATAGCCCACAGCAGTTTGTCCAAAATGAATTGAAACGTGCCTCAAAAGTATTTTTATGCACAACCAAAATGCAAAGAACAGCCAACATTTTGAATAGACCCACTGAGCAATAACGAAATAGGAATTTTCTCTTCAGTTGCTGCTGAGGCTTATGCAAATGGCCTCCAAAACATTGGTATTAACAATGGTGATAGGCTTGTAGCGAACCTCCACATGCTCTACCACATGCCTCACTAATTTCAAGTGATTAATGGCATGAGTAAGGCTCTTAGAGGAGAACTTCTACTTGCCTGTAATAGCTACATTTACATCTTTCTGCATCAGTCAGTCTATCTCCTGACGGTGGCACCATTTAAAACTATATACACACACTTCGGTATGTATGCCATGTTCCCAAGACCTTTCCAAAGCCATGAATCACTGCAGGGTGCTGAACTCATTTCCTGAGCGAGTTTCCAAGTTTTGCTCGATTTGGTGCATCAATCTGATTGTCGTAACGTTTGAAACGTAAAGCATCCAAAAATTTGCTTGCCAGTTAACTTTGAATTATTGTCATTTGGGTGCAGGTGCAATTGCGTATAGCAGCAGCAGATCTCAGCTTGCAACTTGCAACTCAGAACGTTGCTAATAGCGGGTACACTTTATCTGTCGTGCAATTTACCGCAGCTGATTTTGATTTGTGCGATGCAATCGGGCAAACAGTTTCTTCGTTCCGGCAACGATGTTTGTGTGCCTGATTCAGTGCCTGTTCCCTACCCATCGCTCAGCGGGTGCACTCAAATAAACAAATTGCCAGTCGTCAAAATCAGAATCAGCAGACTTTCATTCACAAACAACCATCAGCCATCAACCATCAGCAATCAGGCAACACTTATCAGCAGTCGAGCACCAAAACTGTGGCAGGCAACATTTCGACCAGTGGCATCAAGCAGCAAACGACATTGCCCCAAGCATTAACGCTGCTTGTGCGTAATAAACCAGAAAAATATATGCTCATTTATGTTAGCGCGTTTTTATATACATAAGTCTATAGATGCACATATTGGCAAATAGGTCATTTAATTACTTGTGGGAATTCTGTGACAATATCACTAAATTGAGGATTGCAACACTTACTTACAAATAGCACACTTACGGGCGCTTAAGTTAATCCATTTAAAATAAATTCATTTCATAAAAACTTAATATATATATATATAAATATATATATATATACATATATATGGAATGTCTTGTTTTGCTGTTAGTAATAAACATTTTGATCGGATATCGCAAAACAAATAATTAATAATAGTATTAATGGTAAGTCAGTATGAAAATGAGCTCATCTTTAGCAAGCAGGAATATGTTATGCAGGCCTATTCGTTATTCATAATAATTACTTTTGGGCTTATTTCTGAACTTTAAATGTCAAAATATTATTGGCTCTTAGGCAGAAGCTTTGCATAACTTATTTCCGCACTCAGCTATAGGTTTCGGGCATCTAGGTATGACAGAGGCTAAGGATATTCTTTGTTAGTGGATGCATCTAATGAAAATACTTCGAAATTGGAACAAAAAAGTCAATTTCGAATGTAATTAAATTAATTGCATTTGCAAATAACATTCCAGATAGCTAAGTAGAGTTGCCATAAAACAATTTACGACAGGCTACTTAACTTAATTGGTTCGAGTTGATAATTAGACAGCCAAGTTCACTTGACTATTAACAATGAAGCATGTAATCAGATACAATTGGATAAAGAAAATAGCGGTTGGGTGACTTACCTGGCAGCAGTATTAGAAATCTGAGGACATAGGCATAGGCCAGCCAGGCTGTTCTCGATGCGTGTGTCCGTTGGGAACTCATTCTCGTTATGGCCACAATAAGACGCATTTGGTTTAGTTAAGTATATTAATTTGGGAAACAGCAATGCTCCTTGCTTAGCTTCCGTTTGCTTCCTGTTGTAGGCAGCAGTTAAAAGCCAATTGAGGCCATTCATTCAGTTATTCATTCGATCAAACGGAGCCCGATCGATTGCCATTCATAAGTTGCTATCAGTGTCTTTATGATGTTGCAATCACTCAATCTCTCCGTTCAGCACAAAACGCAAATTCAAACTCAAATGCGAGCTGAAGTAAAAATAAAAAGAGAAACTCAATTGCCAATCTCAAGCGCAACCTCAACCTGTGGCATGCGGCCAACTGGCAAAGTGGCAGCGTCCGTTAAGCAGACATATGGCGCATCGATCAGGCGGCACAGTGAATCGATAACCAGCACCCAGCACCAGAGGCACCACCCTGTCAGCGGACACCAGACAGCGGACGGGTGACGGAACGGCAACGAAAACAATTTTCTACGGCAATTGTTTTTTATTTTGTTTTCCTCTCTGCTTATTTCTTTTTTGATTTTATTTTCTTTTCGTATTTTCTTCTTTTTTTTTTGTTGCTGTTATCAAAGTCGAGGCTGATGCTTGCTAATGCCACTTCTGTTCCTGATGGGACGGTTGTTATTGTTGTTGCTATTATTATTGTTTCTGCCCCTTATCTGTGCCACCCTACTTGCCTTTCAATTTTGCAAGAAGGCGGAAACTTTTACTTCTGGCTTGCCGCAAAATTTTTTTACTTTCGGCGACCATTTATCAAAAATGTTCTTTTGCTCCTTGTTTCAGGTGTTTTAGTAGGCCCGGTCGCATTGGGGATGGGGGTGTGGAATTGTGGAATTGTGGGGTTGCTTGGCCGGAAATCAAGAAAGTCGGTAACGTGGCGTGCCGTGGTGTGGTGTGGTGTGGCGTGGTATGATGTGGTGTGGCGTGGACGGAAGGGTCTGCGGACCGTCTCAGGCTCTGTCTGCGGCACAGAAAGGTGTTTGTAAGCAACGGCTGCTTGCCCACATTTGTGACATCTCCTGGCTGCGGCCGTTGACCTTCACTATTTAAGCTATCAACGCCGAGAAATTGATTTTGTTTGGTTGGTATTTGATTTACTATTCGATTCTAAACGGAATCTGATTGATTGTTGCTGGTGATTGTTACTTCTTTTGCAATGCCACAATTGTTCTACATATGTATATGCATAAGTAGTATGTATGAATTTCTACAGCGAGTCTCGTTTGTGACTTGCCCGCTCTTTGTGTTTCTCTTTTTAAAACTTTTCCATTTGATGTTGGCTATCGAGAGCGAGCGTTTCCGATATTTCTTTTTTTCCGTAACTTGTTTACGGACCGCGATGCGTTTTTTTGCCCGTCTGTTGCTGCTTCTGCTGCTTGGCAACTTTTGATTACTTTGTCTAGCTAACAAGTAGTTGCTGCCTTGCCACTACTTCGATTCAATTCGATTCTGATGGCAAATATTGTCGTTATGTCCTTTCAATTGCAGCTCCCTCCTCTTGCACCCCTTTCACCTCTGTTGCACAGTTAAGCTTCTCCTGCTCTGCACTTTGCTGCCAATCACTGAGTAGTGATTGTGTCTGTGTGCTGTTGCATTTAAAATTCAATTTGCAAATCGAATTTGATTGCCTGTGATTATTTCTTTTATTTTGTTGGTGCTTTGTTATTGCTATTATTTTTGTTGTTGTTGTTGTTGGTGTTGTTGGTGTTGTTGCACTGTTTACTGTTCTTACTTTGGGCAACTTATATGCACATCTAGACGAATTTGTTTCAAGTATATGCACATTTATTTATTGATGGCCTTTGGGATCGTTATCTTTGAAGAGTTTCATTTGATAATTGCCTTCTCTGTGTGTCTCTCACTTTCTGTCATTTCCGAGTAGCTCTACAAGAATATTGAAAATGGAACAAACAAAATACAATGATAGTTAAAATTTAATCAAAATGATCTTCAGTCGAGAACTTACAGATAACTACTTATAACATAGCGTTTTTAAGTGCAAATGCTACAAATTATAATTTCAATATTCATGCGTACATATGTATATTTTCAAGCGCCTGCGAACTGTTGAAACTGCATACATACATAAGTACATACATTTAACTACATACATATATTAATATGCATAAATCAGGCAGCTCTCAGCATATTGTCAGTTGCGATTCCAGCACATTTACAACAATTACATATTAAAGCCAAAATTACACACTGTTACACTTGCGCACACACACATATATATATATATACATATGTACACATGTGTACATACATATATGTACGCATACAGATGTTCGCATAAATTCATTTTTAAATAGTGACCCAGACGCAGGCACATAAAATGTGACTCGCCACAGTTGGAGCTGGAGCTGATGCTGGAGATTGTCGTGCACATTTGGTTTTTGAAATTGTGCTCTCATTTTGGCATTAAAATTGCAGCAAATACTTTGAATAAATGCGCCAACCACATGACAAATGTTCTGCATTAAATGTAAAATATGTCCCAATGGCACTGAGCCTAAGACCCACAGTCATCCTCCGCCACTATCCCATCCTCGACGATTCCGTCTGTGACCCACAATTGCAGAACTGCACACGCACACCACATAGTCTGGTCAGTGTGTGTGTATATGTCTATGTGAGGGCAGATTGTGGGCCTACAACTAAAGTGAATGTGAAGCGAAATGAATGTGAAGTGCAGGCCACTAGTTTACCCATTTGTTGCACAGAACTAAACTGAGTCTTCTGAGCAAAAGCAATCCCCAACTTTCAAATGATCCTTCCAATGAACACAATACACGCAAATACGTCGTTATATCCCGTTTGAAGACTATCTCATAAATCTACCTTTGGAACTGCCAATCAAATTACATTTCAGTTTTTTTTTTAATTTTACAAAATTCTAATTTTTTCGCGCAGTAGGTAATTCACCTTATTATTCAGAGAGTATATTTCAGAGCTATTCTTTTCTTAACCCACGTTAGCTTGCTCGTTATTTATAATTATTAGACATTAGTATTTTAAGATTTACATATACAAACATTTTAGATAGTTTTTAAATTCATATAATTCGATTTTAAAAATATTTTATTTATTTAAATTGAAATTGCACCTACATTTGGAAACTATTCCTAATAGAAAAGAAGAAAATGGATTTTGTTTTCAGGGCGATTATTTTGGGGTTGTAGACTTGGCTTAAAACTTATCACCAGCCATAACTTGGTACACATTCGTAATCCATTTGACCAGAAAAACGTCCGTCGGTCTGTCATGTGGCCAAGTTATTAATAAATGCCAAGTAAGATATTCCTCAAATGTGCATGCCTAAAGAATTCTATAAAACAACGTGTGCTTTAATTTTAACAAAACAAAGTTAATTGAATATCTACTAACTAACCAAAACGATAACCCTTTGGCTGCCTTTCTGAAAACAAATCAGATAACAGCAGTGCGTGTGCGTGTGCGTGTGTGTGTTTGTCAGTATACATATGTATTTGTCTAGTTATTAACGAACTTTTTCAAGTTTACTGACCAAATAGGTCACCGCCCTAAGTCAAATTCGGTTGCCGGCACCTTTTTGCATAAACGATAATATAAACAAACTACAATAAATCAATTTGCTGCCTTATAATGCGAGTTTGTTTACGCACATTTACACATACACACAGTCGCATACACACACACTCACTTGGGGCCGAATCACAAATTACATGACGCTTATCGTTAGTTTTACAAGCGTTTTCCTTCACTAAACGCACTTTTCCTGACTGACTGACTGGCTGACTGACGAATTGACAAGTTGTCTGCTTTGGTCTGTGAGTCTCGTAGCTCAATTTGTTCGACTCACTAAGCGACTGACTGACTGACAAAGCGTTCGGCATACGCATCATCTGGGGCGCCCAAGCCATTCACAGCCACCCGCAACCAGCCAGAGATACCTAAAGTCACCCAGGGCCACCCACGCGGCTACTGATTGCTGTCTCAATGTTTTTTTGTTGGTGCTTATGTCGTGTTGTGGGTCTCTGGGTCTCTTTGGGTCTGTGGACCGATGGGCCATTGGGTCTCAGTCGCAATTGGCTTTTTTGGCTATATTATTGCCTTAGTCAGCCGTCGACCATTTATCATCTTTAGTCGCTCCTGTAAATGCGCCTCAAAATTATGTTTAATTTAACACCCAGCATTTAACAAGAATGCGTCGTTGCAGTTTTGGCATTCCGAATATATGTTTTTGGGAAAGACTTAACAATTTATGTATACTCTGATTAAGGTGACGGCTAGTCTAACAATCTATACTTCGATTATGTAAACAGAATACCTGGCACTGCCAGTGGCTCTTCTATTATGATGGAACACATTCGTGGATTATTCGCAATGGTTGGAGCAGTCGAACAGACAAATCAAAGGAAATCCTCTTTAAATTTATAGAAAAATACGAATGCGGCTTTCAATAGAAAACAAGGGACAACGTATGTCTTAGACACGCCGAAGAATATATATCCTTATCAATCGGAGTTAAGCTGCCGTCCTTTCTCTTGTAACTTAATATGTTATATTTTTGTAGTTCTATTGTATCAGCAGATGTGACATTTATGTCTATGGATATCTCGATTGGCTCTATTGGCGGCTATATTATATGTTAGCCCGATTATTATGTTTTCTTTTGTGAAAGTAAACGTTAAGTTTAACTTGGTAAACAAAAAAGTTTTTCATGCAAGTATATGACAAGTTATATGACAAAGTATTCCGGTACACTCGAGTCCAATATATTAACAGCCTGCAGATTTGTTCCAAGTCTCATCAAGATAGCTTTAAAGCGGAGCAACGCACACCAATCTTCATGACAAAAAAACATACGTAAAAAAAAATAGTTCATAATTATTTATTTTGTGGCTAAATTGGTAAGTTTGCTAATCTCCATATGATTAATTCGCTGACTTCGTTTTGGTTGTTCAATCAACTATTCAGTATTTCTAGCATTTAATTCGCACATCGCTCTAAGCAGCTAGCATGCAAAATGTGCGGAGAGACAGAGGAGCAGAAGAGGAATAAAAACACTGTGCCTTAAAATGCGTGCGTTCAATTAAAAGAAGATGAACGAGCGTCTGGATGCCACACAATCAGCTGGGGCATCGGGTCGGATCCGTTTGCAATTGGGTGGCAACACCCTCGGCAATGACGCGTAAAAGACGCTGAACTGGCATGCTAGCGGGGGCATTGAGCATTGAGCTCTTTGCTTTGGTTCTACAGCCGTCAGCCAACAGCCAACAGCTAACAGCCTTCAGCTTTAAGCCTTAAGCCGGCGAAAAAGTGTGCAGTACAGCAATTATGCCGCCAGGATATACTACAGTCCATAGTATACGGCCTACGGCAACAGCCGAGGGACAGGACGTTCATTAGGATTACGCAGGCCGGCACGGATAAGCGAGCTGACGACGAGCGACGAGAGCCAAGCGGCGAGAGGCAAGCGGCGAGAGGCGGCTAAGTTAACGACTCGTTGCCACTTTTTCCCATTTCAGCAAAACAAAAAAAGCAAAACAAGAAAAGGAAAAAACACACACACGAAAGGACGATTGCAGTGACATGTGAAACGGCATGTAGACTTTGTGAGACTGCAAAATCGGAATGAAATTGGAAATATGCCGACGCCAACTATTTGGCAAAGCGCTAAGTCCACTTATTAGCTGCTCGAGGAAAAGCTTTCGTATCCCCCTCGCAACGGGAACACTGTTGTGTCATAGCTCAGCAAATTTCTTCAAATAACGCAATATGGGAAGATATCAGAGCTATACTGAAAGAATTGAAGACCTGTTCCATATTCAAAATGGTGAAACGAGCCTTATTAATGTCAAACCGTTGGATTGAAAATTCAATCTTCGCATTGACTTAATTGGATTCTGTGCCCGAGTGCACTATGCCAAGTTATTGTATGTTTCGAGCAGAATTGCACAGTTTTCATTTTCAAAAATTCTTGCCTATGCGAGTGCGAGTGTGAGTGTGTGTATGTATGTGTGTGTGTGTGTTATTTAATTAAATCACTGTATGTGCGTTGGCCGTGTCGGGCTTTAGCATTACAATGGGACACCCAGAAACGCCATCAACTCACAGCAGTGCTCAAATTTTCTGTTATTTCCTGGCTGTGACTTATCATTTTTATTAAAGGATAGAAATATTTTCACACAGAGACGGCTAACACAAAGGCGCCGCCCGCTCAACCTGAACACACAAACACACACACGCACATAGGGAAGGCAAGCCACCCTCCTCGCCTCCCTCCATGCACGCTGTTGGTCTTCAGCTATTGTCAAGTAGACAAAAATCCAAACCAAAGATATATGTATGTACATATGTATCTGTACATGTACATGTGAATGTATTTGTATGTGCATATGTATATGTGAATGCGTGTGTTTGTGCTAAATATTTTTTGTGTGCCGAAGCAGACGAGGCAACTCCGGAACTGGCAGTTTATTATCCCGCACATTTTGCATATAAGCATTTCACACCAGTCCAAAAATAGACTCCGATTCCTTTATTTAGCGTCAGAAAACTCAGTAAAAATTTAAAAAAAAACAAAAACTATATGAAATATAATAATTTTAAGAGAATCAATTAACTCAATAACAATTTACATTTATTTATTACAATCAACTGAAATAATTCCCACACATTTTCACTTAGCAATCTTTATAGATGGTCTAAACTCAAACCTGTCATGAATTTGAACATATTGCAAGCAATCTCAATTTGTTTGTTGTTTATTATTTTAGATAAGATAAATTCCAGTTTTAATCATAGAACTTGATTTTGACTTTTTTGATAATAATCTAAAATGAATCTTACTAATTTATTTAAACGTTTATTTCCAAAGTAAGAAGCTTATTTTTTCTGATTTAAAATTGTTAAATGATTTTCAATCTGTTGGAATGGAAAATCTTTTTAATCTTTTCATTTTGTAATTTAGTTAGCTAGTTAGCATATAAAATTAGAAAATTTGGTTGTGTTCCGTCTTCTATGTGTCTCTAATTAAATTTCAATGAACCGGACAGGCAACTGTCTACATTTGAGTTTTGGTTGAATACATAATTACTGTTAGTTGGAAAATCAGAAACGGATTTCAACTTCGCTAAAAGCCATAAAAAGTTTTCACTTGCCAGCCGCACATAAAGTTAAAAGTTTGAAATGAATCAAAAACAACAAAAATGTACTTGAGGCCGAGCTTAGACAGTCCGTTTAACTATGTTATGGAATATGTGACACAGTCGAACTTATAACTTAAATTCCAAATTCCAAATTCGATTATTTGATTTTTGTTTTGAATATGTTTCACGAAATTAGAAACAGGACCGATAATACCTGCTATGTGTACTCTATTTTGGCCAAAGTTAATTGAAATCGTTGCCACACAAAACATTAAATTCTGCTAATAGAATTTTGTTATTTATTTTTTCTAACAGTACATCAGTGCAGTGCAATTTCTGCATCATGTTTGTTGTTGTTGTTATTTTTGCACTCTGTTGAGCGTTGAGCAAGATGAGAACGAGACCTGCATGGGCTGTATGGGCTGTATGGGCTGCAGTGGGCGTGGCAGCATAGTTTTCAGATAAATTGCATTACTTTGCATTTTTGTTTTGTGCTTTGACTGAAATAAACAAAGCGCGAAGGGAACGTGGCACATACGAGGGGCCGCACATAGGCGTTGGCCTCGATACTCAAATCAGCGACAAATAAAACTTTTTACAACATCGCCAGTTCACAGAGCAACAAAGAGAGAAAGCAAAATAATGCAATGTTAAAAGGAAAAACAGGGAAAGAGAGAGAGAGGGAGATAGAGGATGAAATAGACTAAGACTTAGACAGATGCAAAACTGGCATTTAAGGCATGGATTAAAGAAATATTCCTGTCAGCCAGTGGCCAGAAAAGGACACCAGCAGGGAAAAAAAAGTAGGAAGCACATGAGCAACTGGACAGGGCAAGGGAAAGGCGATATAATGTGTGCCAACAATGAAATTGAATCTAGTACGGAGTAAATCAGGTTTATTGCTTACGCTTACTCAATAAAATCTATTTTTAATGGCACTCCGCCCACAGCATGTATGACCGACTATCGCCAATCAGGTATCAACTATCGGCTATCGAGAATTGCCAACCTCATCGTCATCGTCATCGCAATCATCGCGTTGCGGTGTGTTGACGTATTGTTTGCGGCCTGGCATGCAGTTATGTCATGCACTGCTTGAATAAATGATTGATGGATGTTGGTTGACTCTTGTTACCCCTCCCCCTTCCAGCAGAACCATTCACCCTTCCGGCGGGCTGCCAACGACAGCTGCGACCACAACAGCAACGAGAAGAGCGAGAAACAAGTGCGACTGTCACAGGACTGTCCTGTCAGGCAACCCAAGGACCCAGTGCAACGCAATGCAGCATCAACACAAAGGCGCAATCGAAACAAGGCCAAGGCAACCATCCACAAGAATTATGCATTTAAATTTAATTGTACTTCTTTAGAAAGCAAAACAAAAACACGAAACAGCGCCAATCTTGGGCACACCGAACATTACATACCCTTGCGTATCAACCCACTGTTCTATGTCCTATAAAAGCTATGTGATACACTCTGATAAGTTTTTGTGCAAATGTTAACATGAATAACTGGCGATAAGCAAAACGGGTTTTCATACAGGAACTTATATTTCGACCCATCGATCCCATTACACCAATATTATATAGTGGTTCCAACTGCCCAGCTTCGCCTGCCTGCCTGCAGCAGAAATCAGTATAAGTTTAAAGTTCCGTCATATCAGACTTACAGGACACACAGTCGGAGAGACGAATATGACTAAATGGTTTCGGTTAGTGATGATGATCGAGAATATATATGCTTCATGGGGTCGGAATCCGCTCCTTCAATGCTTTGCAAATTTATAGATTCAATTAAATTACTCCAAATATAAACATCAAAAATATTCGAATATCTATTATAATAACTATTAAGAGCTTATTAAGAAAATCAGAAGAATTAATTGACAACAAAAAATATTGATCTATTTGAAATCAACGGTACGTCTGTTCAAGTTATTAAACGCATATGCATTAACGGCCATATCGGCTCAGTTTCATTCGATAGTCATTCCATATATTCTTTTAAGATTTCTCAAAAATCGTATAAATCCTCTATTTCAAACATCTTATACTTATGTTTTATCCAATTTTGATTACTTCGACACACAATCGAATTGGGTAAGTGAAGTTTCTAAATAATTGATTTATATAGAAGTTATTCAACAGTTTGAACAGATTTGGAGAATATTCCTTCTCTTGCTCAACAGAACAGCTTGAAATGAGTCTAAGCACTGCATGATGAATACTCTGTATTATTATCAAAAAAATATACACATATGTATATATTTATGTGCATACATGTACGTATGTATGTGTGTACATACGGACAACATTCAACATTATTCGTTTGGCTTTGAAATGATATTGAGACCTGAAATTCACTTTGTGAAATGAATGAAAAGATTAACTGTAAATCGCTGATATTGCAATACATAGCATATGTAGAAAGGAGTACCAGCTACGAGTATATACATATATGTACTCTATATACACAGTGGTGCCTCGGGGATGCTTGGGTCAAAGGGTTGCCCAGCGTGGAGCAACCTTTTTTTGTCTCGATGCCCGTGCCCATAATCAGAAGCGCAATCGCGTCCATGGACTGCCATGAAATGTAACGCATGGCATAGTCATTGGCCTTAGGTTCAGGTTTAGGTTCAGGTTCGGGCGTTTTTCCAAATCGAATTTGTGTCACATATTTTCCATTTTTTTTTTTGATTTTTTTTTTTGCGTGGAATTAAAAAATGTGTAAGGTAACACGAAGAATGCCAGCAACGGTAAAATGCTGTGCGTTGACCTTTTTCCAAGCGAATGCCGGTCGGGTTAACTGACAGTAATCCCTTGGTCAGAGGTGAGTGTGAGTGTTTGTGTGCTACGGCGTATCCTATCAGCTCAGTCTGACCTGGCTTAATTCTTAACTAGTTATGGACTTAAGTAAGTTAAGGCCTTCAGTAAACAATTAGTTGGCATAAATGAAGCGCTATAAGGTAAGCTGGCAATGTGCATTGGGCACGATTAGATTGTCATGCTATATAAATACAAATCTATATATAAATATATTTGTGTACATCAAGATATATACAAATACGCATATATATATATGTATATGTATATAGCTAGCTATATATATAGCTACAAGAAATCCAAACGCCAAACGGCATAAAATGTCAAGGACGTTAAAATTTACGTTTTGAGGTTGCCACGCTTCGTTTGGCACTTGGGTAACAGCAACAGCGACAGCAATAATAATAACAACAACAGCTACAGTTGCATGCAACACAAAACAACAACCAAAACAATTCGCTCTTATGGCTGGCTGGCTGGCATCTCTAAGCAAAACCTTTGCGACACACAATTCCACATCCACTTCTACATGGATGCAAGGCAGCACAGTCACTGCGTGGTCACTGTACATGTGTGTGTGTGCGAGTCTGCGTTAGTGCAGCGTGTGGCTAATAGCGCGTATGAGTAATATTCCATGTGGTCTTGCCTGGGGCACCATCCGGCAATACTAACAATACTAACAACAAGCATTCCAAGTATTTATTTATTTGCCTCCACCTGTCGCCTGCAATTGCTGTGGTCCAAAAACACACACAAATGCATTCAATGGCAAAAAAGAGAGTACAAATAATCAAATATAAAAAACATAATTTCACCTTACTCTAACTCGGCTAACAACTTTAACAACGAAAATTCAAAGTGCTTGCAGCTTTATTGAAGGACTATAGAAATACATCTATATATCTCTAGATATATCTTTATAGTCATTGCTGCAATCTAAGCCAATAAGCACTTTAAATCGGATGTCAAAATCGCAATTTACAAATCGACTTACATTAACTTACAACTACAGGGGTCATCTCAGCAAATTAAGTATTGAGCCAGCGAGCTGTGAGGCAAGGGGGAAAGACACCCACAGTTTGTTGGCTAGTTCGAATCCGTTGCAAGGCATAAGCTCATCTTGTTGTTTGTTGAAAATAAAGTTACGCCTTGACTTCGGTTGCTGACCAATTTTTTTTCTTAACTGCGGTTTATGGCTTCAATGAAACTTAAATTGCATTTATACTTCAGTAAAGAGCATACACATTTTGGCATTGGATTTGTTGCCAACTAACTTCAAATATGCGTCTGGGCTATTAACTATGCATTTAATTCACACCAGATGCATTAATTTAACAATTATTTACCAAGTTGCAAATAAATGCGTTACAGGGTATTTCACAAAGTCCAAAATGAACAAACAATGCTCGGCTGTAGGCCATTAAGCGGCAGATATGCTAAATTATTGAGCCAAACACTTGAAGCATGAAGCTACTTGGTGGCTGTGGTGGAATATGCCTCGTTGCACCTCAAGCCTCCCCATACACTACAGCAGTTGCTGTCTCGGCCGGCCGTGTCCTTGTATAATGGAGAGAGTCTTTCGCGAGCGGAGGCTAAGTAAATTCATGCATAATTAATCCGATTGCCACACAGAGCATTTTCCTTATATACGCAACCTGATCAGACGAAGCCTATCCCCCTTTCCCCTTCCCACACTCTCATTCTCATTCTCGTTCTGGTTCTGGTTCTGGTTGCGGTTGCTGTTCCCATTTTCATTGCCGAGTCCTCACATGCATATTTAATATGGGCACATGACTCAAAAGCCCGCAATTAACTTGCTATGAAGGGCCACTCACTCGCTTATTTCCACACAATTAAGACAATGACGACGCCAATGCCGTTGACGATAACGTTGAGAGCGTCGAGGACATGGACATGGATGTGGATGTGGATGTGAATGTGGATGTAGATCTGACTGAGACTGAAACTGAGGCTGCGGCTGTAGCTTCATCTGACACTGTTGGATGTGGCTGAAGATGCGGACGATGATTCAGAGATTGTTCCCCAAAGAATAAACGGAGCTAACGCAAACATACAAAATGCAAATTGTACATACATATATATTTGTAAATATATATATATATACATATATATGTATATCTAAGCAGTGGCATGGCGTGACGCACACTGCGTATGGATAACATTAACTTAAACGTACGCAGGACTTCAATTATTGAAGTGCAACTCGACCCTTCCGATACACTCTACACTCTAAAAAATAAAGCTCAAATTGCTGTTCAAAACTAGAGAAGAAGCAGAAGTTCTCATATTATTTCATCATCAACCGATTACTTCTTGATTTTTTTATAACCATCTGGCAGTTATTTAGTAGCTAATCATTTGAATAGAGCTTAAAAAAAACTCTCAAATCTCAGATACAACTAAACAATATTTTTATATGTTAAATCAGAAAATTGTTATTTATTTTTAGAGTATGCCAGCCTCGGTGTCTCCTGGTCAGGATTTTATTTTCTTGGTTTCAATTTCTTTTGTTTTCTTTTTTTTTTCATTTTTCCTCTCATTTTTCGCATTTTGTTCATTTGGTTCGTATTTTTTTTGCTCTTGCACATCACACTTTTACCTGCTTCTTATGATTATTACTTGCTGTAAATTATATTTATATTGTTGGAGCGTGCCCCAAAAGGCAGCCACAGGCCAGGAGCATGGGACGAGCTGCGCGTAACAGACCGAAACTGGCGACAGCATAAACTGTGCTGATTATGTGGTGCCAAGTGGCCAAAACGCGGACAGCAGGTGCGGCCGACAAGATACAATGCGGGTTATAGACAACTGGGGACCCACCCAAAAACCCATCACCCCTTATCCCTCAATGGAACCTCGACAGCCCAAAGTCAAAGCTAAAGCTGAAGCTTAAGCAGCAGCTAAAGGCGAAACCAAGACCAAAACTCTGAACCAATGGCATCTTCGTGCTCGGCTCCGTATGTGTGTGTGTAGGTGTGTATTAGTAGTGCTACACACACACACACACACACATACATACATATATATATATATGTATGTGCATATTGTGCACCGCATGCGGTGTCTTTCTTCTTGTCTTGTCTTGTCTTCAAATTTGTTGAGTTGAGTATTCATTACGGTTTAAAGTTTAATGAATTCTTACGCCACGGACGCCCCTCTTAAGTACCACCTCTCGAGCGGACACAGAGACGGACTCGGAAACGGAGACGGACACAAACTCGAACTGTGGCTGCAGTCGCCTTGGGGCCACTTGCCGGTTAGTCATTTATGTTGTTGTGCGTACAAATTTGGTTTGATTTCAAATGGTTGCTATTTTTAATTAAATTATGTGGGGCAAGCAGCCGGACTTGTTGCCACTTCCACTTGCATTCTCTGCCCAAAATTCCCCGACAACGTACGCAACTTACAGCAAGTGAATAATGTGCAGACGTATTGCTCAAAATGAGAAGCCAGTTACTAAATAACAACATCCAATTATACAAATACAAATTGCAAAAACACAATCAAAAAATCTGAAGCGTGCCTTAATGAAATGGAATTTGCATTTGCTCTGCAGTCCAAGTATTTTAAGAATTTTCACGTATTTGTAGAATACTTGTTTATATGCATAAATGTACACATTTTTAACTATTAAAGCCAGGTGCCGTGGCAACTGACAGCATACATAACTATTTACTGAATTTATAATTTTAGAAATATTTTCTATTATTGCGAAACATATTTCTGACAAATAGAAATTCAAAATACATTTATGTTTTCATACTACGAACTTATTTCTAAGAGCAAGAAAATCTTTGCAGTATTTAAGGAGATTTTCTAAAATTCAAGGCTTCTCCTTTCGTACTACTTTCTACATATATTTGCACATCAACTTGCACACAATCTCGCTCTGATTTAAGTCTCAACTCATATTCATATTTATACTGCCAATTCATACATATACTCGTCCTTCCACTTGTCCTTTAACTACTCCTTGCACTAGTAGTAGATGGTTCCCGTGTCATCTGCCCGCATAAAAACGACTCACTTAGTAGAAATTAAGTGACTGCGTCAAATTAAGCCTTGGCTAAAGCGCAAAGGCCAAATGCAGAGAAACAAGAGGCCACAAACCTAACCAAAGAAAGTGCCGCTATTGATTTCACTTGCCACACACCCACCCAGAATGCCACCACAGCGAGTCACAGCTTGTCGTCTGAGGCGACTTATATGGCTGAGAGATGACTCTACTCGGATAAGTACCTCTCGTAGGCAAAAAGATCTTGATCGCCATTAACATGGCAATGACCAAGTCGACTCTTGTCCTGAGTATAGGAAGCAACTCCTGAATAAGCCAGGTTTACCCCGATTGGTTGTAGGCACCCATTTAGCGACCAACCAATACGAAAAGGCAACTAAGACAGTGTCCCGTTATGTCTTGGGAGAAGGATACCTGAACCGCCCCTTTTTGGCTGACGGTAGCAATATTCAAGCATCTCAGTATTCGGAGTGATATCTTGCCGAAATGACTGCTGTGCTTCTACCGCCACCGTCTCGTCAAAACTAAGCTAATCTCCAAGCATGCTTTCTGATATATGCATCCGGCACTGAACATCCGACCCCATAAGGTGGGTGTCTTCAGATAACCATGGGATTATAACGCAACTATACAATGACCAGAAGAAACAACTTGAAGTTGGAGCCTAATTAGTTCAGAGAGATTAGCACAGAGCTATGAGACGAGGACGGTAAGCGAAGCTCCATTCATCCACCGACGTGGGACTCCAATGAGAGCCTTAGAGCTGGTCAATGACTATGGGCTAAGTCACCCACTAGAAGAAGGCTAGAAAGTGCACTAAAGCAGGAGCGCATATGAGGCAGACGCTCCCATTCTAATTGCAGCAAATGGCGAGATATTATTATAAATTGGGGAACCATCACTGCGACCTATAAGGTCTATTGTGCCCCAAAGTTACGAGGAAATATTACGGAGAAGAAACTGAATGATAACTCTGAAGGGTGAGCTTGGGCTGTAGTTAGACTAGCCTGGCATGGATATCTCAGTATTTAGTTGCCGTGTTGGTGAAAGCAGAAGGGAGCAAGCAGAGGTTCAGTAACTGGCTTATGATTAGGCTACCAGCAGACAGCACCAGGAAAGCCTTGTCTGTTAAGTGGTCAGCTGAAGAATTCGAAAGCGCATAAGCATGACAAGTTGCTGGAGTTTGGCGAGGCAATGCAAAAGTGAATTCAACAGGACGAATCTGTGCCGACGATGCGGAGGACAAAACAACCTGGTTAACGTCTGCTATAAGGATGCGCAGTGTAAGGATAAGAATTCTCACCCTTGTTACGGTGGCAAAACATATTCAGGAGGTCTAAGGCTTAAGCTAACTAATGTCGACATCAGTATGGTCCACGAATGATTAAACAGAAGCGGATTAAAGCTAGCGGAACACACAATATAAGCAGCACTGGTCAGCTCTTAAAAGATAAGGCATAACTCTCCGCAGCTACACAAAGCAAATATGTTCAGTGTACCGCCAATGCTTCCTGAGAGTGCGAGATGCATTCCACACAGTCTCCGGAGAACCTGATGGCAAGGGAACGGGTTAGACAAAAGAACCTTGGGGAGACTCCAATGGAGACAAACAAGATGGGACGCCGCTAATCCTAGATATATCACCTGGCTAGGTGATACCGCTCGTAGCTGCTTATATGCACACTATGTGATCGAATACCATTGGACGTCGAGCGTGCATTCTTTACGTGTCCAAAATTTGACACACAAGGAAGATGAATTCAAAAACCCACAGGAATAATCTCCCCTTAACAGTTGTCCCTCGCGGGAGTTTCGGGGGAGTGAGATTTGTGCAATAACAGGCCCCGGCCACATTCGGGAGGCCTCTCTTTTGCACTAATGTACAATAGAAGACGAGATTTAAAGATTGGTAAAGTTTCAAATTAACATCTTGACATTAAAGAGGTTTCATATGTGTCCGCATTCGGGAGACGAGCGGTTTCTCTTGATGGAAAGAACTGCTCGAGTTTAAGCTTGATTTCATTTTATTTCATGTACATAAATTTATAAATATATAACAAAAAATATAAAAATAAAATATATATATACATCCGTAAATAAGTAAAAAGTAAGCATATATATGTACAAGTAAAAATAGGTTGGTTGAGCCAAACTAAAATTGATGCTAAAATAATGAAGCCTTTGTCTCACCATAATACACGTAAAATGTCAACGTGTCAAAATCTGGCAGCAGTTTCCTTCCGTTTATGTAGTGAAACACAAAAAATATTTCGGCACACACCCAACCCCACGGACAGGCACAACCTCACGCCCTGTGTGAGGCATGCAAGGAAGCAAAAGGCTCCAAGCTGCGTAGAAACACATCAAAATGCAGAGCCTATCGAAAAAATCATAAAACAAGCTAACTTTGCCCATCAGTGCTCAACTAGCAGAGACTCTGTAAATGCGATGAGCTGTAGCAATATGTGCTGAGAAGCGAAGGTTTCTTGACGAGAGACAGAGAGAGAGAGAGAGAGAGAGAAAATAACGAGTGTGATTGCTGATCAAGTTCGTATAGGAATTAAACTATAGACTGCAAGTTTGCCTCAGCAACAGCATACAGCAAAAGTGAGACGAACCCGATGGCATAATACTCTGTGGCAGAGCAATGCGAAACTGATATCAGGTAGAACCCTACACCCTCGCAGGCAGAGTATTACAACGGAAACGGAAATATAGCAAGCACTCAGGCTTGTTTTTTTGTATGTGTGCGTGTGGTAATGCTTGTTTGAGTGTGTGCGTATGCGTGTGTGTCTGTGTGTTCGTATGGCTATCCTAAATAAACAATTTAACAACTTGAAAATTCCATTTATTAACCTTTTTCCGCATAATAAAATTCGAAACCTTTCCGCACACACACACACACACACACACACATGCACAGCGAGAAGAATTGCACAGTGTTGTAAAGAGAACCAAAATATAAAAAATGTGAATATAGCGCTGCAGAAGAGCATCAACAGCATCAAATACAACAACATCAGCATCAACAACAACAATTTTCTGGAGTGGATTAATAACAAAGTCAACAAGGATAACACGCCTTAATTATGTATGTACAGGCGTTAGTGCGCACTGTGGGCGGTGCTCTTGGGCAGGTGGTCGCCACGCCAAGGGGCAAATTGCTTGGTTGAGTTTTTGGGGGTTGGGGCGGGGACGGGGGCGGGAGCACGTGAACCGAAAGGGGAGGAGCGCAGGTGTTTGCGGCTGAATGACGTAAATTGTAGTCAAACAGCAAGAGCAACAGCAACAAACAAACAAACAAACAAACAAAACAGTCAACCAGCCAAGCAGCCAACTAACAAATGCGGGTCCTGGAAGCAGCAGCAGCAGCAACGACGCCGTGTGAGATAATTTTACATTGCCGTCTTTGCCACATTGATGAGCAGCAGGCTGGCAATTGTGTGTTTGTGTGTGTGTGTGTGTGTGTGTGTGTGTGTGCGTGAAAAAAGCAAATACTTGATAACGAATGCGGGCAAAAGAGATGCTGTGAATGCTGCCGCATCCTCTTGCCTCGTATTTTCATAAATTAATTTTATTTGTGATTCAGCCTGCCCGAAGGACTCGGCACTGAGAACTTGAGGACTCCGAACTGAGGCTGTCAATACGTGGCTTGGCTTTCGTCAGCTTATTCTTTTTTGTCTTGGTTGTTGTTGTTATTGTTGTTGTTGTTGCTGCTGCTGTTTTTGTTTTAATTGTCAGACAAATTTCAAGCTTACTTGCAGTCTGTTTATTCAGTTTGGTCGGCTCACGTTGAATAAATTTCATTAATTTTGCAAAACTGATTACAAATTTCCTTGGAAAATACTTATTCGGAATTTAAGCACCGCCTTAGCATACTTCGTATGCATGCGTGTGTGTTGTATATTGTACTTGTACATTTACTCCTCCATCATTCTACTTTACCAACAAATTTCCCAAGTGTTTTGTACAGTTTTAATAAAATAGAATATTTTATGTGGAGCTTACAGAAGGCGATCAAAAAAATCTAAAAACCTAAATGTATTTATTATTATTTATTTATGTAATTACAAAAATTCAAAAAGTTCATTTTTAATAGATATCAAGTAAATTTAGGAAATTAATAACTAAATCTAATTAAAATTAATTAGTTTACAAATAAAAAGAATAGCTTATTATTAATGCAAAAAATAAATAGAATGAAAAAATATGTGGGGGTATTCGATTGTTTCTTGAGAAGATTGGGGAAACCCAAAAAAATGCAATCAGAAGTGAAAATGTTAAATACTAGAGATTCGTAATATACAGAGAGAGGCTAGGAGGGGGAAACAGAGAGAAAAGAAAGAAGAGACGGGAAATTACTTGATCCTGTGGAATTAGATAAGCTCAGCAAAGTTAAGCATGAGATTGAAAATTGAATTAAAGGAATAGAGAGTTCTGCAGGAAACAGAAAATTTAAGAGGACCTATTGGGAAAGGAATCCTATTTATGCCATTGATTAACTTATGTCGAAACACAACACTGAGAATTGTTCTACGGTCAATCAACGATGGAAGATTAATGGGAAGTTGTCTAGCGAATAAGGATTCGGAGCCAACTTCCGGCCACATAATGTTAAAAGTTATTTTGGTATATATCTGTCAGAACATAGTTAGACGAGCCGACGGTATCGGACCACTATATCACATTTTGTGTAAAGATAGGTTTCATGTTGTGGGATCAAGATATAAATGGACACACATAACTATACATACATATGTGGAATATTCAGTTAGTGAGTATAACTCTTAGTCGATTGATATTAATCGACAATAAATAAATTAATTAATTACAAATTAGTAATTTTCCACATTCGCAGATAATAATAAATACAAATGTATTTTGGAACCATAATTATAAGCCAATTAAAATTATGTCGGATTTCACTTAATATTATTGTTATTACCATTATTATTGCAATTAAAATCGCAAAAAAGATTAATGGTGAGCTGTATTGTTAAATACTATTATTTAATTTTTGTGATTTATTTTTGTTTGCAATATTTGAATAAATTAGAATTGTCTTTATTTAGTTAGTAGCCAAAATGGATATATATATATATATATATATATGCAGATTGTTGCGAATTACAACACAAGTTTCAGCTGTTGAAACTCCACGCGGATTTTGTTCTCCCAGTTTCCCAGTGCAGTAGTTAAAATTTCTAATCGCTTACAGTCTGACGACTATAATAACGGGCAGACAGTACAGTCCGAGTGGCAGTCATATCTGTTGCAACAACAATTAGTGCCCATTAATATTGAATCAAAAGAAATTTAAGTATTTATGATAATGTCTTTGCATGAAATCTCTTGTGTATCCTCATCTGTGCCACCCAATCTCAGCGAGAGAGAGAGAGAGAGAGAGAGAGAGAGAGAGAGAGAGAGAGAGAGAGATACACATATAGATAGATACTGTGCTGCAATGCCACATCAAGTCTGAGATGGAAGCAATTAAAAAGCGTTCATATTCATTTGATGCGTAATTTGTAATTCAATATTTATGACAATCACTTAATGATGAGACAAAAACAAACGCTTCAAGAAAAGCGACAGAAAAACATTTTCAATAGATTTGTAAACGCAATAAAGTACAATTAAATGCACTTTGATGTTGCTTCTAGTTGCCGAACACATTCAAATAATTAAGGTGCCAAATTGAAGCAAAATTAAAAATGTAACTCAAAAGAGCTTAAGCAGAATGACGGACAATAATATGGAAAGTTCTCACGAATGTTATATCGGATGACAGTTGGAACTGCCTTAGCCCAATCTCAATACTCACCACTTAAACACAATTCCAATTGCTGGTTTGGGCCTATTTCAAGTTTCTGATGTGACTTGCTGTAATTTGTATTTGTATTTGTATTTGTATTTGTATTTGTATTTGTCGTATTCTTTTTACTTGTTTAATTCTGTTTGGCTTTTTTGTAGCTAGCTTAGCACTTGAAACACACAAAGTTTTGGCCAAAAGAAGAAATTAAGCGAAATTTCGATGATTCGGGATGCCGGTTTAAATACTTTCAAAAGTCATTAGCCTAATGCGTGGAAAGGGGACTGGGACTGGGACTGGGACTGGGATTAGGACTGAACCCAACGCACTTCAGTCGCGTTTCAATTAATTAGTTCGATCAACGGAAATGCCTTTGAAGCACTCTTCTTAAAGTGCTGACAGTAAACAAAGCCGAAAAACAATAAGAAAATTATCGAAAATTAATGCAATCAACAAAAAATAAAACCCAAATATATCAAAGAGAACATTCAAAATACGGGCCAATTGTTAGCAAATTAGCTATAAAAATCTCACCAGGCGTTTTCCAGTAGCGGCTCCACTTGCTGTGATTCTCGATACAACAACAGTTCACAAAAAAAAACAAACAAACTTAAGGAATGCACAACAACAAAAAAATGGTTAATGGCCTGATCTTTTTGGCCACAAAATTTGTGTTTACGCGTCGCTGCACCTAAGGACAACACGCGACTTCAACTTCAACGTCAACTCCAACTCCGATTGCAACTTGCAGCTGACTTTGGTGCAAACGGAAACCGCACGTGGCGCTGGGCAACGCTGACTTGTTCACTTTACCTTGCCTGGCTTGGCTTGGCTTGACTTGACTTGACTTGACTGACAAAGACTGATGCGACTTGTCGACCGCTTCATGCGAGACCACGACCTCGACTGAGCGGCGACACACGACCACACACGTCGCAACGTGCCAACTAACGGCAACGGCAACAGCAACCACGACCACGGACAATGTTGGAGACGGTGACGTGACTCGCTGCTGGCTGCACTGCTTCAACTGAAACTCAATGTCCAAACTAATCTGAACAGAACACACAAAGCACAGTAAACAGCACAGAACAGAACAGAGCAGAGCCGAAGCGAACTGCGACAGCCACGTGCTGAAGTTGCTGCTCCTGCCGTATAACACGACACGACACGACACGGCACGAGGCGATAACAGGGCATGCTCGGCTGCTGTTAAGACGCGCTGTTAGCTAACAGGTGCCGCAATGTTACGAAATGTAACCAAATCAAATACGCAAAGTCGCGATGTCGCTGTCTCTGTCGACGTCGACGTCGGCATCGCTGCTTGAGCTGCATAGTTTTCTTGGCTTTACTTTACTTGCCACTTTGTTTCGTTTCATGCTGCAGCAGCCACGAATTGGTTGGCTCGGCTTGCTCCCTCATCGCAGATACCCTGTAGCAAATAAGTTTAGCAGCCTACCAGCCGCAGACTATCGTTTCACTCTGTAAGGAACCCCTTTGAGTCCATTATGATATACATATATTCTTAGTTAGCATCTTAAGTCGAGTCTCTGTGCGAATTTCTCTTTTTGTTGTTTGTATATACGACACAATACCAATTCAAAATGGGAAGCAGAGGGTCTAATGAAGTGTTGGACATGCGGAAGAAAGTATCTCCGATCTCATAAATAATATATATTCTTGTCGAGTCGAGTCGAGTCCTATCCGCCTGTCCATATGAATGAACAAGCCGTTCTCAGACACTATTGCAGATGGAGACTTCATATTTAGAATAGAATTCTCGTGTACCCTTAGTCACCAAGTTAATTTCACTATTTCGAAAACTGCCAACGTTTCGAGAATATCGATTTTGATGACCATAACCTATTTTCATCTATTTAAAACAGGGTATCATCTAATCGAGCTGTCTCGAATGAACACGCCGATCTCAGAGACATAATATTTTAATAAAATATAAAATAAATTTGTATAAATTCATTTATTCAATTTGTAAGTGCATATTTCTGAAAGCAACTCACCTTTTATATATATATACTCTGATACCTGATCATTGTGCAATTGGAGTGCCACGTGCAGCCACTAGGCGGATGGGAAATCGATATAAGTCCATAATTGCCAATCGATGGTTTGTAGGCTTGAAAACGATGTCTTTCAAAGATCGGCACTTGCCCCTCAAAATTCAATATATAGCTATATCTTCCGCAGTTTTTGAGATAGAGCCGTAGGTTTATTTCTGTTAAGAACCGTTGACAAATTTGTAGGACTACTACGGCGGTTACGCCCGACTCTCTTGTTATTTAATTGAAACAAATATGGATTTCAGATGGAAACAGCTGATGATCGCTTTGAAGAAATTCAAGAAACATTCTATTTTGCTCACAGCCATGTTTTAGGTTCTTCAAACGCTTCATAAACAGAAAGAGAGAGAGAGAGAGAGAGAGAGAGAGAGAGAGAGAGAGAGCGCAGTTGACAGCATCTAAATGGAGCCGTTTTCTTAAATTAGTTTTATTTTTTGTAATTAAGTAAAAGCGCAACAAGGCAATATTAGGGAAACCGGGAAGCCAAAGCAAGCAAATCCATTGACAATGGCCCGCATCACGAACGAAGCATGCCACTCAGCCGGAGTTTTGCATTGTCGAGGAAACGGCTGGGAAATGGGTTGGGAAATGGAAATGGTAGGAACAATGCAGTACAAGTGGAAAACACCAACAAGCCCAAGTAAATTGAAAGGTCTCCCGAAAACGATTACCCACTAATGTAGTACTAAGGCTAATTAGAATTGGCTAATAGCAAACTCATTTTGACACAAAAGTGAAAGTGAAGTGGTTGTTATACAGACAGACAGACTGATAGACAGTCAGACAGACAGACAGACGGACAGACAGACAAATATATTGAATGATGTATGTATGGCAAGGCTCATCTATTTACTTGTGATTCAAATGTTAAAAATTATACAATATTAACTAAAACTGCTTTGAACACAAGCTAAAGGAGGAGGAATCCTTAAAGCTCATCAGAGCAGATTGCATTGCCTTGGCCTTGGTTCGGAGGACATAGAAAGCCCTCAACCCGAAAAGGATTCTCGCATAATAATAATAATAAAAATAATTATAATAATAATTACAGTTATAATAATAATAATAATGAATATCTCCATTGTTAATCATTTGCAGGTATACAAGTAAAAGTGCACTCTTAATCCTTGGAAATATCGTTCGCAAATTTATTCTTCTTACTTAAGGAATTTTATTAAGATTAAGAATATTATTATTTAATTCTTAAAAGGTCTTCGTTAATTTATTAATTGGTTCGCGTCTACGCTGAAACTGCTAATAACTTCGTCGGGTTGCAAAATGTTAAGTTTGCAGCTTTTAATTTTAACAGGCCTAAAAAATGATTCGTTGAGTGTGGAACGTGTGTAAGTTTAGCGGAGATCACAACCACTACACTTGTCATACAAATTATGCCTTTCGAGAGGCAACCATAAACATTTGTTGTCCCAAAAAGCTCTGTTGAAAGAGGCATAAATTAAGCTCGTCTTAGCGAAGTTTCATGCAACATTGCAAAAGCTGCGATTGCGTTTTTGTTGTAAGCTGTTCTGGTTTATTGACCTGCTTTTCTCTATAGAAATGAGGACAATACAGAGAGAAACAATTCGCAAAGCTCGGTCAATTCACAGCAAGCTTTTTGTTCCTTTTATTTTTTATTTAATATATAATTAAGTAGAGCACAATTAATAAGACTTATTACAACAATGATAATAATATGCATACGATGTGGCAAATGTGTGCCTAATTTTCGTCACTTTTTCTATTTTTTTTATCAAGTTGGGATAAGTAGCAGTAACTTACTTAAAGAGGCAACACTCATTGTTTAGCTTCTCCACATAAAAATTACATACAGACATACATACATATATTCATAAATATATATATATGTAATTACTGTATGCAGTAATTTAAGTATTTCTGTCTGTGCCAAAAGCAACATACTCGCACAAAATTGTGAAGCAAGCACTTAGGACGGGGATGATCGGCTCCTATATCATGAATGATAATTGTTGCATTTGTTGTGGACCGAAAACCGCCACAAAATTTTGTTGCCTACTTCCAGGCATTTTCTTTAATCTAAATTGAACTTATAATTCACAAGCGGTTTAAGCTCAAATCGCTTGACTTACTACCAACTGATGTTGCTTACTTGTAACTTATAATTCACAAGCGGTTTAAGCACAAATGCAGTAACATGCTAGATGCAGCAAACCAAAAAGAGGAGGGAGGGCGTGGCCAATTACATGGTGGCTAAGTTCAAAGTGGAGCCACATGTTTTCTCGTATTTTTTTTTCATGTTATTTTTTTTTTCATATTATTTTTTCATATTTTTTCTTTCTTATATTTTTTTTTCGAAAGTTAAGTTAATGAATATTTATATGAAACGTGAGTAGATCCGTTTGGAGGGGAGAATCGTCGGGAGTATGGAATAGATTAATTGCCAATTCCATAGAAGGGCGATGTACCTACAAAAACCACACAGGTACATTGCAGGAAGGGCGGGTACGTCGTGGCCAGATACACCAGGCCGGCCAACTGTTTCGTTTATTTTGTGTGTGCATGTAGGCTGATATGTAGTGTTGTGAAGGTCGAGTTTGTTTCGATATCTGTACCGTCTATGGGCAGGGTTGGAGCTACCCCACCCTGAGAAATCTGAGCTAGCTGAGGTTGCCCACTGCAAACAATAGACGTGTTACATAATTATTGCACACACTTAAGCAGAGAAATTAATCGAGAAACGAAACTACACAAATTTAAATTATCATCATCTGCTGCCATTCCACTTCATTCTAATTCTTGTCCATAATTGAGTCCATAAGCTGACCACGCAGCTACGTGCTCAGTGCGATCTAGTAGCACATGTTCGACAGATACTTGTTGAAAATTCTCCTCCATTTGACGCAATCTGCGCCGTATTCCGGCACAACTGGACAGCCGAGTATCTCGAGTAGTGCACCAGCGTCGGAGGGCTTATAGCTGACCAGATAATAGTCGGGACAGGCCAGTTCCAAGTCAGTCATCTTTTAATAAATTGGTGATCTCGACTTTTGAATTAGTTAAATACATTCAGTCATTTTTTTACCAAGTGGTAAATATCATTCATTCTTTTACCGAGTGGGTAAATAAACAGTCTATTAAGATTCATTTGGCGAATCATAGACACACATTTAGTCAAGGAACAGACCAACATTTGAATTTGGTTAACTTGGCAACCATTTTTCAAATAAAATTCCTAGTTAACTTGGCAACTAGGTAACATAGTTCGGCAAAGACACAAAAAACGTTACCTGAGCTACAAAAAAAGAATCATAGTCTTAAGGGTACTTGATCAACTTGGCGATCGATACCTACTTCAGTTCAACATCGGCAGCAGAAGACAAATAAACAAGATATAAATAGCTCGTCCAAAAAAAAAAAAAGGGAAAG